>JAUPFT010000012.1:17868475-19068475 GCA_036936625.1 Parnassius smintheus behrii | reverse complement strand
ACCAATAGGGCCCTGTGATAGAACTGCTCCTAAAGCTATATTTGAGGCGTCAGTTGTGAGGATCAACGTCTTTTCGAAATCTGGGTACTCTAGTAATGGTTCACTCGTATTTCCTTACATTTTTCAAACGCACTTATATATTTTTCATCGATGATTATTTTATTTCGCTTTTTGAGACATGCAGTTAGGGGTTGTGTGATCCTAGCAAAGTCCTTTATGAAGCGTCGATAATACCCTACCAGCCTTAAGAAACTTTTAATTTCAGTTGTTGTCTTAGGTATAGGAAAATTTAGCACAGCTTTAATTTTGTCAGTGTTTGGTCGTAACCCTTCTTTCGTAATGGTATGTCCTAAATATAAAACCTCCTTCCTTAAAAATTCAGACTTGTCTAATTGAATCTTTATATAAGTCGTCCTAAGTCTGTCGAATATTGTCCCTAACTTTTGTATATGTTCTTCCAGACTGGTTGAAAATACAATTATATCATCCAAATATACCATGCAGTGTATCTCCTGTAATCCCCTTAGCACACTGTCCATGGTCCGCTGGAAAGTTGCAGGAGCTGTCTTCAAGCCAATGGCATCCTGAGAAATTCATAATGGCCGTTTTGAGTGTTAAAGGCTGTCTTTTGCCTGTCTTGCTCTATTTCAATTTGATGGTAACCACTTGCCAATTCGATTGTACCGAAATAGGAACTCTTCTCTAACTTGTCAAACAAATCGGTTATATTTGGTAGTAGGTATTTGTCGTCGATGGTTATGTCATTCAAACGTCGATAGTTGAAAAGGAAACAGGTTCGGAAGGACCAATTTCAAACGAACCAGACGGGCTGGAACGTTCGATAAAGAAACAGAAGGGAGGAATCGAGGCTTCTCTCGATCCGGCCTCCTATATCGCCTACGTTGGGTTCGGGAACAACGTATGTGATCTCCGCAACGGAGTAACACACTAGGGCGATAACCTCTTTCTTTTTCAGCAAGTAGGTTCAGACGGGGATTACGGGTCTTCCGAAGTCGTCCCGGTCCCGACGCCTTAATTCTTCGATGTGGACTGTATAACTTTAGGGATGAATTACTTGGGAATAAAACAGCAATTATCTTCAAACTGTTCCGTGAGAGAGTAATCACTTTTCCCTATCACTTCCCTACACTTTTTCTTCTTATTGACTGCTGGTTCTTCACTTTTCCCGAAGGATTTTCTTATTTTTCCGAACTAATTCCCCGAACGAATTGCAATAAAACCCGTTCACTAAGCTACCCCCAGAGCTATACGCGAAAGTGAGCCGCGCCATTCGCGTGCCTGCGCAACTTAACAACATGAATTTGTACTATTACTCTCTCACGTTTCACTTAATTTCTTTATTCACATAAATCATACATAAATACAAGTTATCTATTTAGATAGCACAAAACAATATCTACACTATATATATTATTATTTACTATATATATTATTATATATATTATTATATTCTATATATATATTATTTTTTCGTATCACAAAAATCCTTTAATTTATAAAACAAAACATGCCTATTTTAATCACAAATTCAAAATCCAAACTTCTTAAATATTTAACACAGAAAGTTAAAACAATGTTTCCCACTTGAATTTATACATATGTTAACTAATACAATAGTTTAATTTACATTTTCTCTATTTATTTCACTGTTTAAAACACTTTTAAATTTCTTATACAAAACTATCATTATTTCACTTATACACAGGAATTTTCACATAAAAATAACACAGAATTCACCTTTTTAGCACGTACAATCAACCTGAAATGTTTTACAAGTAATTTTTACATAAATTGCTGAAATTACAAACATTTTAAATTTTTACATATTCGGCCTCCTAAGGGCGTGGCCAGCGTGCTTCCGTGAACTCACACTATTTGAACAACTAACTTTGCACGGCTCTCGGCTATCAGAAAAAATGAAAGTCTGAAATACACTAATTTTAACAATATTATGTAAACAAGTGCTTCTACATAATTTTCAAACTGTAGGAAACTATCTCTGATAAGATTCTTATCAGTTATCATGTTTCTTATCAGATAACAATACAAGTGAATGTTCTCATTAATCAATCATAACAAATAGGCATTTGTTTTCGTACAAAACGTATCATACTTATACAAGACAATACTTATGCAATTAACTTCCGTTAATTCTGTTTGTGCACAGAGTGATCATCTCGACCGGGGAACCAATCCGATCTCTAACTTCACTTTAATATTCCTTTGAATTTACATCGTTGGAAAGACGATTTCAACCGGGGAACAAATCCGGTAACATAATTTATAACATAAATTCCCTATATGAATTTATTGAAAGATATTACTTAGAAAACAGTAAACTAGTCCGCCCTGGGAGTCGAACCCAAGACCTTCATATCATTAATTCGACATTTCTTTAAGATTTAACTAAGCATTTTCTTATCAGAACATTTCTATTGGACAATAAGTCTTTGAAACGTTATTCGTCATCGGTTGACTTAATAAACTGAAACATTCTTATAGGCGCGTCGCCAGCAATCTCCCCCCCGTGCATTAGCACCATCATTTTGGAGGCGTCGCGGGTACCAGGACTATTATTCTGGATGTAGGTCTCCTCAAGATACCTGTGCTAGTAATGACGTCAACCACTCTGGTGTGACCGTCTGGTCCCGGTAACGTTCTACTAATTTTGCCTTTCGGCCACGTATTTCGTGGCAACGAATGATCTATTATCAAAACAATATCGCCTTCTTTAGGTTCCATGAACTTTCCGTTATTACCTGTTCGCGGTATTAAGGTAGGCATGTATTCCTTCAGCCACCTTGTCCAAAAATGGTCGGCTAACCTCTGTGCAGCTTTCCAATTGAGTTGACCCGTCAGATGCCGCTCTAGAAATAATCCAGGTGGTCGATCACCACATGAGCGTCCCAGAAGAAAATGATTGGGTGTCAAACCCTCTTCAGGACTATCCATACTGAATGTTACCAGAGGCCTGGAATTTACTGTGTGCTCTGCTTCTAAAAGCAACGTATGTAGAATTTCCTCTCGTGGGCTTCTTTCTCTGAGCGTAGCGGTCAACGCAATTTTAATCGACCTTACTAACCTCTCCCAGGCGCCACCCATGTGCGGTGCTCCCGGAGGTATAAATTTCCATTTAATGTATTTCTTAAATGACTCATTTTTCATGCCCTCATGGCATTCTTCGCATGCTTTCAATAATTCTTTATTCGCAGCTTTGAAATTTGTCCCGTTATCGCTGTATATAACGGCTGGTTTTCCTCTTCTGGCGATAAATCGTCTCAACGCCATTATCATTGACGCTGGTGTCAACGAGGCTGCTAATTCCAGATGTACTGCTCTGGTAGTCAGACACGTGAATAAAACACCCCAACGTTTTTCGTGTCGCCTTCCTATAGTTACACTCATAGGACCGAAATAATCCACAGCTGAGCATGTAAAAGGTGGTTCATGATGAGCTATTCTCTCCAGAGGAATATTTCCTTGTGGCACGTTCTGCGGTTTGGATCTGTATGTCTTGCACCACTGACAATGATGTGACACACTTCGTACTACATTACGTAAGTTCAAGACATAAAATTTCTGGTTCACCTCATTCATCACCGTCTGGTGATTGGCATGTCCAAAATGATGATGAACTTCTCTAATCATCATTTTAACGATTTCGTGTTTACCGTCCAATATGACGGGTTTTCTACTTTCCTCGGTCAAATTAGACTTGAAAGGTAAACGTCCATTTAAACGGAGTAAGTTATCTTCTCCTATTTCCATAGATAATTTACTTAAGCGTGAACTTCTTTCAACACTTTTGCCTGCTTTCAAGCATTTTATTTCCGAATAAAAACACTCGTCTTGAACGAACTTCCAAATTAATAATTCCGCTTTTTTCAAGAGCGCTATGTCCAACGCGCCATCGGGTCCTTTAACCGACTTTGCTAAAACTTTGTTGGAACACATAACCGACTTTTCGGCTGCGTCGTCGGGTCCTTTAACCGACTTTCTTAAACTCTTGAATTTTTCTACCGCTTGTAAGGTGCGTGTAGTTGCCCCAAGGAATTTCTTAAAGCTGCTAAATCGTCCGTAGTCGGGTAGACTTAACGGTTCTTGCTTTCTTAACGCATTTACGCCCTTTGGCGATTTTTCTTCACCTGTTTCTAAGCTTTTTATGGTGTCCACTTGTTTGGGCCATAAATCAGGACTTTTCCTGAGGAATTCAGGTCCTTGGAACCAGCGATGACTTACATCGAAGGTGAAAGGAAAATTTCTAGTGGCGTCGTCTGCCACATTTTGTGACGTTGGTACCCATCGCCATTCACATAGTTTACTGTGATCTTCGATCTCAGCCAATCGATGAGCAACGAATGGTTTAAAAGCGCGAGGATCTGACTTAATCCACGCTAACACTGTACGTGAGTCTGTCCAAAATACTCTCTCGGACATCTCGTACTTGCTCTCTTCACTAGCCGAGGCAGCCAGCCTGCTGCCCATAAGAGCTGCTTGCAATTCAAGCCTTGGAATCGAAATTGGTTTCAATGGCGCTACTCTTGCCTTTGCGGCGATCAGCGTAATCCGCCTTGTTCCTAGCTTGTCCGTGGTGACGTAATACACCGCGGCAGCGTATGCTTTTTCACTAGCATCCGTGAAAGTGTGTAACTCTCCCTTGCCGACGCCTTCAGCAACGGGTCTAGGTACTTCTAAATGACCTAATTTCTTCACTTCCGATATCCATTTACAAAATAACACGTGTAATTCGTGTGAAACTTCTTCATCCCAAGAGATGCCTGTCCTCCATACTTGTTGGATCAGCGACTTCCCTTGAATCGTTATGGGTGATGCGAGTCCCAAAGGATCGAAGACTGACATCACAGCGCTAGTTATCTCCCTCTTCGTAGGCGGTCGTAAACCTTCCATCACCTCTTCCGGTGTGTTACGAAGACTTGTGGAGAAACTTATTATATCCCGTTTGATATTCCAAATCAAACCTAACGTGCGCTCTGTGTGCTCTTTATCTCCCAGCGAAGCACTGTCGCTCTTATATTTATTTTCCATTTTACTTAAAACTTCGGGTCGGTTGCTAGCCCATCCCCTCAGTTGGAAAGAAGCATGTTTATGTAATTCATACATATCGTTTACTATCCTTTCGGCCGTCGTCACGTCGGGAAATGCCTGTAGATAGTCATCCATATAAAAATTGCTTTCCGTAGCGGAAGCTGCTTCTGGATAGATATGTGCGTTGTCCTGCGCATTCCTATTCTTTACATATATAGCGATGCATGGTGATGATGCCGCTCCAAATATGAGTGACGTCATTCTATACTCTTCCGGTGGCGCGTCACGATTGTGCCGCCATAAGAATCGAAGGCTATCCCTGTCTTCATCCCGGATTTTCACTTGCAGGAACATTTCTTTAATGTCTGCCATTACTGCCACGCTTCCTTCTCTGAATCGTAGCAGAACTCCGAACAACGACTTCAATAAGTCCGGTCCGGTTAACAATGCATCATTGAGACAACGTCCGCCCGTCTTTGCGGCGGCGTCGAAAACTATCCTTATTTTCCTTTTTTGTGGGTGAGTCACTGCGAAGTGAGGAAGGTACCACGTACGTGGGGAAATGGGAATATGGTTCGCTTTCTCTGCGTAACCATTAACGATGAGATTTTCAATTTGCTTCTCATATTCCTTCTTCAACTCGCTATTTTTGTCGAGCTTTTTTTCAATATTCAACAGGCGACTTTCAACCTGCGCTCTATTCGACGGCATGCACTCATTGTCTGTGCGCCATAACAAAGCAGTCTCGTACCTATTATTAGGTATACGACGTACCGTTTTGTTCAAAATACTTAAAGCTCGTTCTTCCGGGTCGTTCGCGGGCTTTCTAGCCGACACTCCCAGAGATTCCAAACTAAAATAATCCTTGATCAATTTATCCATATCTTCCTCCTTCTTGGTGGAAATGTGGTTAACGATCTTGATCGGTTTAATACCACCCGATATGTGACCATGTAAAACCCATCCAAGTTTGGTGAGCGATGCTACAGGTAGGTTCTTACCTCCTGAAATTAATTCACGAGTAACTATGAGATGCCAATTGTCCTGACCAATTAATATGGTAGGTTTGGACCTCTCATACATCAACTCATCCTTAATCGGTGTCAAATGAGAACACTGTTGCAATAATTCTCGGCTTACCGACTGAGGAGAAAGGTTAAGTGACTTAATTGTTTGTACACTTATCTCTTCTAAGTCGCTCGAGTAAATGCCTTTTATCTTAACGTTTAAGCGATACGAACTGTCGTCGTTAATTCGCTTACCTCCCACGGCTTCGATACGTAATCCCTCTTTACGTCCGCGAGGCGCTAATTTCTGAGCCATCCACTCCTCTATGAGTGTCATGGTCGATCCCTCATCCAGAAGAGCTGTGGTCTTGACCTTTCCTCTAGGTCCATACAACTCGACCGGTATAATCTTTAAGTATGCACATGCCAGTGCATTTACTGTACTAACAGTTGTGATCTGAGCATCTTTACCCCCCTCGTCCCCTTGTGGCGAGGTTTTTTCATTGGGGTATCGGTGTAGCATTCGATGATGTGACATTCTACATCCCTCTACACCACATTTTTTCGCTTTGCACTCTAACCTCCTATGGTTAGGTGACAAACATTGGAAACATACTTTCGCTTTTTTGACCGCTTCCCATTTCTCGCGAATATTCATGTCCTTAAACTTGTAACAACTCACATTAGAGTGCTCCTTGTTGCATATAACACACTTATGTGTTACCCGACTTACAGGCTTGTCCTGGGTTGTCATAACCACCTGTCGGTTGTGCCCTTTACTATTTCGGCGTTCTAGACGCTCGCTCGAATTACTTCGGCGCATATAGCGCTCGCTCACGGCACAGCTGCGTACACCTCCTTTTGCAGTGTGTACAGTTTGCTTCCTGAATTCAGGACGCTTCCTTTTTTCAGGCGCATTTTCATTGTTTAAGGACGTTCCAAATTGTTCACTCAATAAATTTACAAACTTGGCCATCTTCTGTAACTCTGGCTCCAAAGGATACTGAGCTCGATATTCAAACCATTTAAATTTAATCATAGTTCCGAGTTTCTCCACTATGCGGCTCACTAACTCCGGTGAGTACAAATACTGTGGTTGATTCAACGCTTGTATCGTGGCAACCACGTTCGTAATACGACTTGCAAAAGATCCTATATTCCGGCAATCTTCTGCCAATCTTGGCATACGCTTTACATTCTCGATTTCGGCTAGAATGAGCATCTCAACCCTACCGAATCTTCTTTCGAGAGCGTTCATTATTTCTTCAGGTTCACACAAAGTAAACAACAACGACTTTACCGCCTCTTTAGCGGTGCCCTTTAATGCCCTCCTAAGGCGTGCAACATTTTGCACCCCTGAAAATTGGCTTCTCGTGTCTTCAAACACCGTTTTGAAAATTATTCATTCACCCGGGTCTCCATCGAACACCTGTAATTCCTGGAGGAAATGAAGCTGGGAAGACTTATCTTTACCAGCTATTTTTATTGCACTCACAATCGCTTCGGTCAATTCTGACACCTCACTCGCGTGTGTTTTCTGTGCATTTCCTTGGTTGCGCTCGATCTCCGCCCCTTTGCGGCGTGATCCTTTACGCGCTTCCTTATCAGTAATATCGGGTTGTGCTACACTAACCGGCGCGCTCATTATGGTCTGCTGAACCCAACTCCTTACGAAAGGTTCCACCTGAGTATTCCGCTCTTCATCATCCTCACTCGAGTCGATCTCCTCTTCTCGGTTGAGTCGTGCCAACTCGAATTGAGACTTGGCCAAAGGCAGCAGCTGCCTGTGCTCGTTCGAGCTATGAGCGTTCGAATTTAATCCGCGCCTCTAATTCGGCTTTCAGCCTCGCCGATCGCGATGACCTACTACCTCTCTGTGACCCTTTATCACTAGTGTGCCCGATTACTGTCCTTGACGATGCCGCTTCTTCGGTCCTTTGACCTACTTTTTCGACCACCGTTTTACTCCTGGATATAGCGGATTGTTGTGCGGTGCTGGCCTGCGTACCACTGGTGTCCGTCCTGTTGCTTGTCGTTGCCACGGACGTCCCTGTATCCCACGTGCACGTGGACGTGTCGGTGGTGGCTCCACTTGAAGGATTTGCTCCATTTGACGCAGTAGCTGTGGTCGCTCCAGATGGTTCCGCTTCTTTAGCTTTTCTTGAGAGCCCTGTCCTTGTCCTGCTCCCTTCGCTTCTCCCTGTCTGGTCTTGTGCCTTCTTCATCTTGCAGGAAGGTGATTGTTGGCCTACGGTCCCTAACTGTCCCTACGGTCCCTACAACCCCTTACCTACAACCCTTCTACACCCCAACCTAACACCACTACCCCTCCCCCCCCTTATCTCCCAACCCTACAACCCTACTACCACCCTAACAGCCCTATCAGCCCTATCAATCCTGGACGGGGCCTACCGAGGTGAGCCGTCCAGGGATGGAGTCGTGCAGGAATGGAATGGAGGAAAGGTTTAGGAACTGTCCCGCCAAGGAATATGACGAAACAGTCGAGCGGTAGTGCAAGCGCAGTCTCGCTCGAGAGAACTGCTCCACCCGAAGGTGTTGTACCAGAGCCCAACCGTTTGGCACCGTTAGGTGGTCGGGATGTATGCTGTGCTCGCCGCCCAGTTGCCGGTGACGCCTCGTCCGAGCGCCCTCCTCCGGCCGCGATGCAGTCAGGTGCCCACGCGCACCCTCGCCTGGCAGCAGCAGCGGTGGATGCTTCTTCTTGCACCCTGATGACCCGACAGGAAAATGCCGGACACGGTCGTCCGACAGGAAATGCCAGACACGGTCGTCGACAGGAAATGCCGAGCACGCTTGCCCGACAGGAAAAATGCCAAGCCCTGCTTGGCCACGATGAGTGCCTTCACAAGACACCTGCGCCCGGCTGCGATACGTGCCCCATGCGAGCACATGCCCCAGGCCGCAATCCCGGTTTTCTTTCTTCCGGTAGTTCCAGGTCCAGTCCTTCAGCGCTGACGTCCTGGTCTTCTGGCCTTTGGTCCTATTGCTTCAGCTCAAACCTCCGGCTTCCTTCGGTTGCTGATCTTCACTCGGCTCCGAAGGTCTTCTTTTTCCACAACCAGCAGTCCACAGCTGGTTCCTTGATCCAGCTGGCGGGGTTCGGGTGGTCCTTTTAATCCGGCTCCGAAGGTCCAATTGAAAAAGAACCAAGCGGAACTCGACTTTCGATTAAGAATCAGAAGGGAGGAATCGAGGCTTCTCTCGATCCGGCCTCCTATATCGCCTACGTTGGGTTCGGGAACAACGTATGTGATCTCCGCAACGGAGTAACACACTAGGGCGATAACCTCTTTCTTTTTCAGCAAGTAGGTTCAGACGGGGATTACGGGTCTTCCGAAGTCGTCCCGGTCCCGACGTCTTAATTCTTCGATGTGGACTGTATAACTTTAGGGGTGAATTACTTGGGAATAAAACAGCAATTATCTTCAAACCGTTCCGTGAGAGAGTAATCACTTTTCCCTATCACTTCCCTACACTTTTTCTTCTTATTGACTGCTGGTTCTTCACTTTTCCCGAAGGATTTTCTTATTTTTCCGAACTAATTCCCCGAACGAATTGCAATAAAACCCGTTCACTAAGCTACCCCCAGAGCTATACGCGAAAGTGAGCCGCGCCATTCGCGTGCCTGCGCAACTTAACAACATGAATTTGTACTATTACTCTCTCACGTTTCACTTAATTTCTTTATTCACATAAATCATACATAAATACAAGTTATCTATTTAGATAGCACAAAACAATATCTACACCATGATATATATTATTTTTTCGTATCACAAAAATCCTTTAATTTATAAAACAAAACATGCCTATTTTAATCACAAATTCAAAATCCAAACTTCTTAAATATTTAACACAGAAAGTTAAAACAATGTTTCCCACTTGAATTTATACATATGTTAACTAATACAATAGTTTAATTTACATTTTCTCTATTTATTTCACTGTTTAAAACACTTTTAAATTTCTTATACAAAACTATCATTATTTCACTTATACACAGGAATTTTCACATAAAAATAACACAGAATTCACCTTTTTAGCACGTACAATCAACCTGAAATGTTTTACAAGTCATTTTTACATAAATTGCTGAAATTACAAACATTTTAAATTTTTACATATTCGGCCTCCTAAGGGCGTGGCCAGCGTGCTTCCGTGAACTCACACTATTTGAACAACTAACTTTGCACGGCTCTCGGCTATCAGAAAAAATGAAAGTCTGAAATACACTAATTTTAACAATATTATGTAAACAAGTGCTTCTACATAATTTTCAAACTGTAGGAAACTATCTCTGATAAGATTCTTATCAGTTATCATGTTTCTTATCAGATAACAATACAAGTGAATGTTCTCATTAATCAATCATAACAAATAGGCATTTGTTTTCGTACAAAACGTATCATACTTATACAAGACAATACTTATGCAATTAACTTCCGTTAATTCTGTTTGTGCACAGAGTGATCATCTCGACCGGGGAACCAATCCGATCTCTAACTTCACTTTAATATTCCTTTGAATTTACATCGTTGGAAAGACGATTTCAACCGGGGAACAAATCCGGTAACATAATTTATAACATAAATTCCCTATATGAATTTATTGAAAGATATTACTTAGAAAACAGTAAACTAGTCCGCCCTGGGAGTTGAACCCAAGACCTTCATATCATTAATTCGACATTTCTTTAAGATTTAACTAAGCATTTTCTTATCAGAACATTTCTATTGGACAATAAGTCTTTGAAACGTTATTCGTCATCGGTTGACTTAATAAACTGAAACATTCTTATAGGCGCGTCGCCAACAATAGTCTATAACCATACGAAATTTAGTTTCACCAGATGCATCTAACTTTTTGGGTACCAGGTGTAGAGGAGCATTCCATGGCGAATGTGACTCCTGAATAACATTGTTCTTTAATAGCTTGTCTACTTGCCTATTTATCTCGTCTACTTGCATTGGTGCCTGTCGTTAAGGTCTGACGTAAATTGGGTCTTCATTTTTTGTACGTATTTTATGTTTAATTTTATTAGCGAAGGTCAGTGGTAGTTTGTCGCAGTAAAATATGTCTTTAAATTCTTGGCATAGTCTAAAAATTTTGTCGCGTTCCTCATCGTTAGTGTGATCAAGTCTTAGCTTAAGTAGATTTTCTTCGAGTATCTTATCGATCTCTATGTCGTCATAGGTACTTGTCAAGTTTATATCGCATTGAGTAGTCTCGTACTTAGTAACGGTAAAAGGTCGTGTTACTGTCAATATAATTTCATTGTCAAGAACATTCTGTATGACTGTTGTGGCATAACCGTTAACGCAGTTTACCAATGTACTGGGCATTCGTACACCGCTCACAAACTCCTTATAATCAATGATTGCCTCTCCAGAACACTGGTCTGTTGGCAACTTTACGCGCTGTTCTGATCGTGGTGGTAGTGTTATAACGTAATTTAAATTATTATTGACTATTGGTATGCAAGTTATTTTGGTTTTAAGTACAAGGTCTTTAAGATCTATTATTGTATCTAATTGTTTCAATAGGTCATTACCTATGAGGCCGTCGTAACGAGAGTCGACATCATATAGGTAAAATTTATGGCAATCCGAACTCTTAAAGGTGGGTGGTAGAGGGATTTGTATCACTTCATCGTATCTACTAGAGGCGTGGGTGCTGACTACTTCGAATGGTTCATGTGTTATATATTGATAAAAGTGTTGGTATGCCTTACGGGGGCTGATAAAGGATCTAGTACTACCTGTATCTACCATTAATTTTGCATCTATTTCAGGAATATAAATATAGGGTAATTTGAGATTCGGATCACAATTTAATTCTATCCTCCTATATAGTCTCCTATCGAGGCTTTCATGTGAAAATTTTCAATAGTTTGAGTTTGAGTTTCGTCTGTAAGTTCGTTATAAGTCATTTCGTCAATAGTTTCCTCAACGGATGGTTTCAGTTCATTGTCATACACATACTCGTCTGTGTCATAATACTCGTCATAATACTGTCCGTCATTTTCTCTTAAAGTTAACTCGTTTAATCTAAAGCCGGGCTGTGGCCTTGGAGGAGCTGTCCTCATGGAAACGTCAGTCTCCTGAAAATTGGGTTTCTGAATTTGTGGCTTATTGCCGAATTGCGTAGTTGGCATATGGCCAAATTGCTGTTGAGGTCCTTGACCAAACTGTTGTGGTTGAAAGCCCAATTGTGGACGGTAACCGAACTGTTGTGGCTGAGAACCGAATTGTGGACGATAACCGAACTGTTGTGGCTGAGATCCAAATTGTGGGCGATAGCCGAGCTGTTGTGGTTGTTGGCCAAGTTGTGGCCGATAACCAAATTGAGGTGGACGGTAACTCATCTGCTGCATTAGTTGAGGCCGAAAGCCAGATTGGGGCATCCTAAATTGGCTTTGATTTTGAATGCCGAAATTAAAATTTGGTGTACTATTATTTGGTAATACTGGTTTGTATCCGTAAGGTTGCATTACTGTGTGAGGCGTACCGCCGAATTTAAATCCTTGCGTTGGGACTGATGTTTGAGGCTGCCTTAGACCTAAACCGCTATTACCGTGGACACGATTTCGCATATTGTATTGATCGTGGAAGTTGACTTCCTCTAGTACAATGCTCAGCGCGTCCTCTAAAGTCGCTGGCTTCTTTAACCTCACTATCCGAACCATATTCTCGGGAAGATTGTATAGGAACACGTCTGGGGCCGTATTATTGTTAATTGCCAATTTAGCGCTTTTAAGATTCCTATCATCGGATATGTTTACTTTTGAAATTAATAATGATTGAATACTTTGAATGCGATTACAAAAATCTTGAAAGCTTTCACCGGATTTAATTTTTAGGGATTCTAATTCAATACTAATACACTCTTCGCTACGCGGGTCTCCGAAGTGCTGTGTTAACAAATCTTTCAACTGGGACCATGTCACGACATCCTCACGTTCCGATAAGAGCGACGCCGCGTTATCTGTAAGCCTACTAGTTATGAAGTGATATACATATAAATTTTGTTCTTCATCACCCCTATACCTACGAATGACATATTCAGATTTCCTCAAAAATAAATTTAGCTGTCTTTTATCGCCATTAAAAAGTGGAATAGGCCGTAGCATTTCTGTAGGTATGGGATTAATTACAACGGTTTGTCGTTCTGCTGATTGTGGTTGTTCCATCGTTATAGAGTAACGCACGAGTCAGAGGAGTCAGTTAATATAGTGCACTATTTTATGCAATAACAAAACATATAAGGTAGAACACGCTAAAGCATATAGCAATATAATTTATAAAATAAAAGTTAATCTAACCATACATTTTGTAAAATGTGTAAATGTAATAAAAAGAAAATAAATGAAATAAAACTGTATTATATCTCTAGCATTAATAAAACATACATTAATTAATTATCTTTTATAGTAAACTTTTAATTAGATTTTAGTTTATTACTTTTATAAAAGTCTTATTTTTTTTTTAAACGTTCAATAATCTCTGTGCGAAAGGCACTCTGCGTCCCTTAAGCTTATCATCAGCGATATTTTATGTCTACAGTAACGGAGTGTCTATTACTAAATGAAATTAATTAAAAACCAGATACGTTATAATGAGAGAAGTCCGATCTCAATAATAACAAATTAAATTAAAAGTGAAGGATAACAGTGGTATCAGGGATGGTGAAGAGTTTTACTCACCAACCAGCTGCTATTCCCATGCCATCCGCTTCCACTTCCCTTGATGACAAATTTATTTGGTTCTTGAATTTGCCCAATAGCTAATCGCGCTATCACGAATCCAGACGAATTTGGACACCTGAATATATCGAGGGACAGCACAGCTTTCACGAGCAAATCCCACCGGCTGCGCCAGTCAAATTTCGGGAGCGTCGAAAGGAGTTTTTAAAAACTAAACTACAACTAAATTAATACGTCTCACCGATTTGGAGGTGGCTTTAATAATGAATGTATCTTAGAGAGTCTGTTCGTACGCAGACGTTCGACTCATCAACTAAGTACTAGGAATCTTATATAAAATGCTGATGTGTTAGTTTTATTGCTTAGCCTAAATAATACAATATAATATATTTTAATATACTAGTCTAAAACAGAGGGCCGGGGTGCATCCATAACTATGCCTTTTAGCAACGGATTAGGATACACCAAAAGCCTGAACTTCTGCAGTTGATGTAGGTTTTCTATTCAGAAGGTGCCATGATGCTGGTATTAGTACTAAATAACTAAAACACCAAAACGATAATTATCTAATCTCTGCACATCAAGCGCCATCCCGCCAAAAACATAGTTGCATACAACCATAACTGCTTGAACGGCCTTATTATGACATGTGGTTGCCCTCTCATAGAAACTGTGGTCGTTCAGACATATCTTGGTCTTGTTATCGATAACAAATTTAATTAGACCTATCATATAATATACGTTTGCAATAAGCTAAGGCAATTTAGCGAATATTATAATTCTTAAGAACCGCATAGCATAAATCATTAGCTGAATGTTTTATACAATACGGTCTCAGTAGTTATGGGCGCACCTATAAAACATATCTCAATCAATTAAAAGTTCTCTAACACATAGTGTCTCCAAATTATAAGGGAAGATTTCAAATCGATAGCGTTAAATTATTCAAACAGTGTAAAATTTTACCCATTTATACGCAATTTGAATATAGCTTACTCAAAGAACAATTCTTTAATGAAAAACTTACCGAATAAAATTAAACATTCCGTATACACGCGAGCAGTCGCACAAAATTGGTTTTATACTACCCCTGCTAATAGCATCTGCGGCAACTATCAGCTACTTATTTAGTTCTTCGATTAATAAGCAACTTACCCTGTAATTGACGAAACAACATCACTCGGGAAAATTAATACTTATTTGAAGGTTTAATATTAATTATATTAAAACAAAATTAAAATCTTACTTCCTACTTACCACTGATCTTGACACTTAGATATAAACTTACCAAGCATCTACTTATTTAATTACCTAAGTTATCAAAATTATAAATTTAACACGATACTATTTGCAACACAATGTAATATTATTTATATTCTATTTTTCTCTACCTGGAAATGTCAACGTAGATGATAGCATTACTTACAAACCTTTGAGGTATGGGGATGCTATTTTAATTATGTTTATGTATTCGACTATGAAATGATAAATATTTTAAAAAAATATAAGAAAATATCTTTGGTAGTGTTGTTGGAACGTCTGTTAGTGATCGTGTAACTTCAGAATGACTAGACCGATTTAGGTTATGTGCACACAATATTTTCTAGTGAAGCTATTAACAAAATCTACATTTGTGAACCGAACGAATTATAAATTCAAGATATATCTTGGTTTAGTAAAATATATAGTGTTAAAAAAGAAAACAAAAATAAATCAGAATTTGATAGACTGCGCTATTGGAGACTCAAGAAAATATTATAATTTCACTGTAAAAAGTACGGAGTAAAAATCCTCGCGCTTCCGCATACAAAGGCAGAACAATGTTTGCCGGGTCAACTAGTTTTTTTTTAAATAGAAATACCATAGCTTAGCAGTTGATACTGGTAGTGAAGCAGTAAAGGGTGCTAGCTGGTACGTACAACCCTCTAATCTATTTCAACAATCTAATATCGGTTACGAATTGCTGTGTTCTGGTTTTCTGTAGAAAGCCAGTATGATTACTGGCTGAGAGGCATTACTTCTTAGTCCTCAGGGGAAAAGACCATCTGTCGCCCTCTTTTTTTAAGTTATCTGCAGGTTTTATACGTGATAGAGCCACGCTGCAGCTATATTATGTTTGTAGCACGATTGGGTCGGCTCGACCGGGGAAGGACCACGCTCTCACAGAATACCAGCGTAAAATAGCAGCTTAATACTGATGTGTTTCGTATGGTGAGTTTAGAAGTCCGGAGACCTTTTTTACTGGAAATCCATCTTAGTCCCCAGGGCTGACAACGCATCTGCGATTTGATTCTTAATCGAGGATAAATGCAGATGTCTATAGGCCACAGCATCCATTTACCGTCAAGTAGACTGTGTGCTCGTTTGTCACCCTTATACTACAAAAAAGGTTTTCATAGACTGTGGTAGGTACTTACCATCAGGTGGACTACTAGTATAAGTTCGTTTGTCATATTATATAAAAAAACTGATAAAACCGGTATAACTGAATCCAGATGCACCAATTCGATTGGTCGTAATGCTGAGCCGAGCGGATAAGAAAAATAATTTTTATTCGGAGGTACTGTATTCAGTAGAAGAGGAAGTTATAAATTATAATAATAAATATTTCCCACTAGTATTATAAAGATAAGTAATATCATAGATTCTATTATTATATATTAATTTGCTTCACTAAATCTGATTAACTCAAAATATATATATTCATTTATTTTGCCTCAGATCAGATGGCATATAATATCGCTCTTTATTTTAATTAGGCTTGTATCGGAATAAACGCTGCAATTTTTTTTTTAAACAAAAGCTCGGAAACGGATCTTGTACCGATACCAAATACACGTCTTTATAAAGTACAATTTCCAACGACCGGTTTTCGTTTAGTCAACGTCACCGTAGGTAGTAGTTCAGTGCGTTACAGACTCTACACCACTCTACACGCTATAGGACATTTCCGTAATAGTTACAAGTCTTTCGAGCCAAACGTAATTTCTTTCAATATAACCACGGCGTATATACACTTTGTTATCCGGATAATTTACGTATGCATATGAGTCAAAATTACTTGGAAAGTTTTAAATGTTTTTATTTGTGGCTGGATGATTATTTTATTTGCGGTGTTTATAAAATTGTGTTTTAGTTGTTACTTCAGTGAGTATTTATAGATCAACATTTAATTGAGTGGACTGGTTTTAAATTTAAATTTATATGAGAAGGAAAGAAATAAGCACACAAATATTTTATTGAAGTTATAAAATATTTATAGCACGTGAGTATTTTTGGTTATGATTAAGTAATTTACGTTGGCAGTTTAACAGATCAGTTTCATTTTATTTTAATTAGATTGGTAGTTGATCAAGACGATTAGGAAGAACTCAAATATTATAGTTTTATCATTTATTTTGAAAGTTTGTAGGTCTTTGGTTTGAAATAATGAGTCGAAACACTCTAGTACATTTATGGAAAATGCACAGGAATATTTAGTATTAAGTTAAAAGTTTTAATTTAATACAGTTATCGATTAATAAATTATTAATTAAATTTTATAATGTTTAAAAGATATCTTAATTGATATTATGAATAACAATACCTCAACTAAGTATACTCAAAGTTTGACAACTTATATGAATTATCGCCGTATCGAAAATTATAATATGCTTGAATATTATTGTGGATATGTAAATAAAATTCTACAAATATGTGCGGTTATTCGCGGATGTTGCCAATTATATATATATATATATATATATATATATATATATATATATATATATATATATATATATATATATATATATATATATATATATATATATAGCGTTTATTCCTTTTAAGGTCGTACCGTTATTATGGGCTTGACTTTAAATTAGTTATCTGTATAGATAGCCTTATATCACAACAATAGCATTAATATCACAACAAATCAATAGCTTTTTTAGTCCACCTCTGGACATAGATCTTTTGAAGAATGCAAGCACCATAAAAATACCTACTCAGCAGATGGCCTATAAATGTAAGTAATTGAAGTTTTAAGCCATATTTCGGCCATCGGTTTTCGTAATGTTATTCAAGTAAGATTAAACAAAAACGTTTTTCGTGAAACGTGTTCATTTTAGTTACTACATAATTTGTGATGCCGATTACTGGCGGCGATATAAAATCCACTACACCATATCATCTAGTAAGATACCACAGTGGGAAATTGTAACAGGAGATGACCAGCATCAGCACGTTGGTGTCGTAAGAGGCGACGGAGGGAAACTGAAAGACCATAAACAACATTTTCATGATACCAATAAAAAATAATAAAAAACTACGGTTGGTATATCGCCTATCAAGCGTGGCGATCATAGCAACGCCCCCCATATGCCTGCTTTATTTTATGGTGGAGGCTTATGTCAGCAATGGGTTTTCATAAGTTATAATGCGTAAAAGTTAAATAACCAAGTAAGCCAAATTTTAATTATTCTAATTTAGGGTTTCTAATTCAAAATGAAAATACTTTTATACCGTATCGTGCCCATCTTAGAATTATTTCGTAACGGTCCACCTTATTGCCTATCAGGTTCTCCCTTCAGATACGCTAATTTTTTGTGTTATTGGTATCCCATATTTTAACTACTAATAAATAACACCGTTTTTAATGCTATTGATGCTATTCACATTACTAATTTACCCTTTAACTATTCCTGGTGAGCTTAATATGGTTGTGTTAGGAGTGGTTTACGACAGCCTGACAGTAGTCGAATGGCGAACTCGAAAAAGAAAGCTTACTTACAAATCTTTCTATACCATTAAATTCTTTTGGCTGACTACAACAACAGCTATGAGCCTCGGAATATATATATATATATATATATATATATATATATATATATATATATATATATATATATATATATATATATATATATATATATATATATATATATATATATATATATATATATATAATATTTCGAATTCGAAATTGTCGATAGCGTAGGACATAATATCAAAGTGCCTCTGCCTAAACTTTGGTCGCAACGCTGCTACGATGCAAACTCGATGTCTGCAATTTTGTCAATCCGCAAATTAAGTACCTATGTAAAACATTTCCACGATAGAAGAGAAAATCTTTATAAAAAATCTAATAAATAGCATCAAACGTGGTATTTGACCAGTCGAACATGGAATGCGCATGCTATTTTAATAAAGAAAGCTATTTTTTTTTATAGGATAGGGTGACAAACGAGCACACAGTCCACCTGATGGTAAGTGGTTGCTGTGGCCCATAGACATCTACATCTATCCTCGATTACGAATCAAAATGCAGATGCGTTGTCACCCGTGAGGACTAAGATGGAATGCTTCGTTTCCAGTAAAAAGGGTCTCCGGTCACACACTCACCATACGAAATACAGCAGCATTAAGCTACTATTTCACGCTGGTATTCTGTGAGAGCGTGGTCCTTCCCCGGTCGAGCCGACCCATTCGTGCTACAACTATACTACTAATATAACTGCAGCATGGCTCTACCACGTAAAAGATGCTATTCAATGATTTTAATACATTTATATATTAAAACGTAAATAAAGTTGTTAACTTGACGAGTTTGACTAAGGCGTGATGTGTGTGTTACGAAAATAGTTGTATTGTATGGAACTGTATGAGAGACGTGACATCGCTCGAGGTGCCTAGTTTTAGAGTTTACTGATCATCTAATGATAAATGCCTATTGCAGCCCACAAACAACTGGAAGCAGAGGCATAGTAAGGGTGCCACAAACTTTCTAAATGATACCAGTGAAGCTTATACTTTTGATGGAAGACTTATCTTTTATACAAATAGGTTTATGCATAAATAGGGGTAGGGATGACATTTTTGGCTCTAGCAGTGCGGAGCGACTACAACACTAAGCTTGTTACGCCACTGATGGCGATCCACCTGGTCGATTATGTAAATACACATGAGATAATAAAACCAAAATTGTAACAATCATAGCATAAGATTAGAGGTAGGCTAAGCGTACACGTTAGATGTATGTTGACAGAAACATGGCGGGATATTAAAGAACTCTGAACCCAACCCGTCTTTTGCACAAATTTTGTCTCTGGCTAAGTTGCGAACCTAAATACACAATGTAATAACCAAGTATTCTGACCACTAGACGAAGCGGTCGTCAATTTAAAGTATACTTAATTGTAATTGAAAATATATTCTCGATTTTAATACATTAAATCATCAAAATCAAATCCATCATTTCTGATTTCTGAATCTAGATGGTAGCGCCGCCTACCGGGTAAAATTGTAAATCTAAACCACCCAGGGAAACATTCAAGCATACACATAAAATTATCAAAATAGGTACGGCTGTTTAGGAAAAGTTCACTGACAAACATATGTGTACAGAGAAATGTAATTATAGAAAATACAAACGACTTTACGAAAAATAGGGTCCCGTACCTTATGTGTGTCCAGCTTTTGTCTTACTTCTGTGTCTCACTTTGGAATTATATCTAGAAAATAAAAAAGTTTAACGAAGAAAAATAAATTAGCTCCTAAAAATGATGTTGGTGGCGACGATAGGATCAAGTCTCAGATTCCTGATATGCAGATATGTAGGTATATAATAACCCGTCACTTGAATATTTTTGGCTTAGCACCGTTACTTCTAACAAAAACCAAAGCGGATGTTCGATTAGTCACAGAGTACTTTTCGTGGTGTACTGCTGTTTGTTGTTTTTTTTTTTTTGTTTACAAGTTGACGACCGTATAAGTAGTTCACCAATTTCCTCTCTGTCAATTCATAGGCCCTCTATTGGTAAAGAAAAATAATATGGTCTTTAATCTTGTTCGTTAAATTCGTAACTTTTTGGAAGGATGACTTGGTACGTCATACGGTTGTTGTACGAATGTGTCGGCTCGACCGGGGTAGTATGGAATACCAGCGTAAAATAGCAGCTTAATGCTGCTGTGTTTCGTTTGGTGAGTGCGCTACACACCGGATACCATATTAACTGGAAACGAGGCATTCCGTCATAGTCCTCAGGGGTGACAACGCATCTACATTTTGATTCTTAATCGAGGATAAATGTAGATGTCTATGGGCCACAGCATCTACTTACCATCAGCTGGACTGTGTGGTCGCTTGTCACTGTTATTCTATTAAAAAAACCTTTAAAAAAAGTCCTCTTCCTTTAAAAAAGGTTCCTCTAAAGGTCCTATAACGGGAGAGTCTTCAGCAGTGACCCATAACGGGTTGATGGAAAAGAAAAAGATCACTTCTAAACCAGTGTTCACACAAATGTATAAAGCATCGTGTATTGTCTCTAGCCGTTGTAACATACAGTAAAACGTTAGCACAGATGAACAAAATGTAGTTATATGTCTCTATGTTCGTCCTACACTGTTCACATCTTTACACATATAAAAATAATTTATGAACCAGCCCTTAAAAATGGCATACACTAAAAATACTTGCTTACAAATTCGTCGCATCATACCATTCACATAATACTGCTAACTGATACCCGCTCGCTTCGCTGGGTGGGCGATAATATTTTATTGCGATAGCTAGATGTAAAATATCAGGAATATTTTTAGATCGGACTATCGTAAAATCCTTACCAAATTTCTAGTTAATGGGGTGTATACTTTTTGAGATCTCGTGGTGAGCAAGAGTCTTGGATATTATATATATATATATATATATATATATATATATATATATATATATATATATATATATATATATATATATATATATATATCTTAAATAATCCGGTAGACGTTCGGAAATCGCTTAGCAAATAATTCCGAACTACCACTTTTTTCTTTCATTTCGAATAAACATTGTTGTTTATGTAACAACAACGCGTTATCTAACAGCAAACTACTTCGACAGACAACAGATTCTCAGCCTAAATCCACAGAAACACATAGTTTCCTAAAACATCTACGTGATGTTTCTAAGCGTCTGAAAACTTGTATCTCAAACATTGTTTCCCTGTGATGCTTCATGGTAAAGTGAAACAAGTGTCGCATTTTTGACTTTAGTTGTGTGTTTTTGTTTCCCAGGCGGGGACTTTTTTTCTTCTAGGAGTCTATTTTGATTGGTACTAACGTCTCACCGACTTTGTATATTAACAGACTGTTAGGTGTTTCGTCTTAGTCCTCCAGAGTTACAACGCATCTGTGTCCTTCTTTGTATAAAGTTGGTTGCAGATATCTGTGAGCTACGATAGCCGCATACCATCAGGTGGACTAATATCTCGTTTGAAACACTCGTTTATACATATTGCGTGGTGATATCGCTATACAGTGACGTCGTTAGTGATTTTTGGTCCTATTCAAACTATGTCACTCAAAGTTAAACTCTAAATATATTTACATACCATAAAAAGGAGTAAAAAGTATATTAAAATTTACACGGACGTGCTTTTAAAGTAATTATATTTTTAATTTTGCAACAAAACAGAATAATCTGCAACTTATACGGCGGTGAAAACAGGATTTCTGTTATCATTTAAAAATGATGTCAACTAAAATATGAAACCTATGAAGAGGGAGCGCAGTAGTATGGATGGACCGTAGGATGCGCGTCGCTGAGGCGTTGCTTTTGGTCATCATTTTAATCTACTGCCCTGTCTCCGCCTTTGTCGCTGGGGCTGATGGTAAGTTAAGATTTTTTACTACACTTAAAACTAACGTGATAACGGTATCGCATTATATATATATATATATATATATATATATATATATATATATATATATATATATATATATATATATATATTAAAATATATATATATATATATATATATAATAACTAGACAGCATTTCGTAAGAAACTATACATTTTCAAAGTTTGAACGTTATATTTTATGTAAAATATAAAAACGTCCCAACTAGTGTTATTCAAAACTTGCATATCATTAAGTAATGTTAACATGCAAAAAGTAAGTTTACATTTCTTCTTTTTAATATTAAAAACTAACATTTTCAAAAACCGTAAGTCAAAAAATTCGTTAGTTATCTTATAATTCAAGAGAACAATGAATATACTACAAGTAATTGGTTTTCCAAAGAGATGAAATTTTATTTGTGGATAATGTTTTACTATCTAAGTTTAGTTACCTGTCCAGTTGGACAGGTGCCATCTCTGATAAAATTACTTTTTTTTCTAACACCAAGCAAAGCTCGTTCACCCAGGTACCAATTTTAATTAATCCATTTTATTGTATAATGTTACATCACCAGAACATTATTATGGCTGAAGTACGAATAGATTTTCTCGACCGGGGACAGATAGTACCAGCGTAAATTAGTAGCTATACTTTCAGTGTTTCGTACAGTAAGAAAAAACATCAAAGTAACGAGGCACTTCTTTAGTCCTCAGGGGTGACAACAGATCCGCATTTTCCTAATTAAATTTTAATGTTAGCGTCAACTCACAGCACTAGTTAGAAAAATTTTCTCTGTAGATATACTAAATAATATTTTATGCAATTGTCTAAAACACTTAAATGTGTAAGTATTTCTAAAATGATTTTTCTACTTTTGAACTTTTATTCTTACGTTCAGAAGTAAAGATAAACATATTTTACGTGCGTTAGGTCCAGTAACCTTTCATGAGGCTTTAGAAAATGGGAATACGACATTTTTTTGCGACGCAACGCCGGATACAAACGATGATGAACTCATGCTTCTAGTGTGGTATAAAGATAATGAGTCAATTTACAGGTAGGTGAAACGCCTCGTAAGTTATTAGAATAGAATAAATGTAAAAAGTTAATGTAAAGTTTGGTGAGTGGGAACGCTTTAAATTAACTTTTTTTTAATTGAAATGTAATAAAAGTATAAGTGTAACCTACACATTTAAAAAATTTAAAAGTAAGTATTTTTTATGGTTAAGCAGCACAGTGGGCCATGGGTTCGAACCCTACTAGGAACAGTAACTATTTGTATGACCATGTTTCTTTACAAGCAATTTATGTATGTAAAAAGCCTTCACGATGTACAAAAACGCTCGTTTTACAGTTAAATGTAATAAAAATTAAAAAGTAAAATTCATATCTAAACATTTCGTAGACATGTGAAGTCCGGCTACACGCATCGGGGCAGCGCCGCGGAAACTCGTATTTTCTTGCTCTAAGACTCTTTTTTAGAAATGTGAAGAGATTTGTGCCCAACTGTAGAAATTATAAGCTGTAGTTTTACTCTACTCTTCTACTGTTATACCACTAGCCATCGGTGCAGGACATGATTATATGCCCAAATGTATGCCCAAGCACAGGTGCACTCTCTATTCCCCCACCCTAATAATCCTATGGGATGGTAAACCTACACAACCAGAGAGAGATCAGGCGCGAACCAACAGCTTTACGTGCTTTCCGAGGCACGGGGGTTAGAAACCGCCAACTTCGTTTTTGGTTGCCAACGCTAAAGTTGGCGGTTTCTCTGATAATTTCTTGACGAAAAAACTCAATAATTGATTCTTTGGCCCTACCGGGGATTCAAACCCAGGATGATCTCATGATCAGCGGTCGCATTACTTCAAGCACTAGACCAACGAGGCAGACATATCCCACATACACAGTGATAGCAGCAACAGCCAAATAAGGTAAGCAAAGGTACTAGGCAGTACCTTTGCTTACCTTATTTGGCGATGTCGTACAAGTAACATAATAAGTCCGATATAATAACAGACGTATTTTCATATTTTATACTAAAGGTCTTTAGTTAATATGCAGTGATTTACTTTAACTGTAGAGACGGCTTTTTTTTTATTCATCAAAGTATAATAGGTTTTATTTCATATAGAGTTGAATCTAATTTACCAACTTTTATATTTCAAACTAAGACATGTAATTTTTTCCTAGTTACGACGCCCGCGTGAGAAGCGAATGGTCAAACATTGCATTCAATGTGAGTGGTAGAGTAATTGCCGATATGGAAAAAAATCCCACGTCCCTGACCATCTCAGCGTTGAGAGAAGACGATCAAGCTTTGTATCATTGTAGAGTGGAGTTCCTCCTGTCACCTACCAGGAATACTGGAGTTAATTTTACTGTTACTGGTAATAATTAAAAACTAATTCAGTATATTTTTTTTAGTGTTGCGTGTCGTACTTGGTGTTTGCGACAGAAATATAAATGAGTGAAATATTCGCGTGTGGTGTAAAATATAAATTTTCGTCTTTGTTTGTTTAAAGGATTTGAAAGTGATTTATTTTATTATGTTGGGAATGAATTAACAGCTTTTTGTAACAAGATTTTAAAACTGTGAAATTCTTTTCTTTTTTTTTTTGGTGACAAATTTTTAATATTATTCTTTCTTAACGTATCTACAAAAATATCGCTAAGAAAAATCTGAAAATAATTATGAAGAAAAAATGTAATAATTGCATTATATATTAACATTCTTAAAAAATGGAAGTTTAAAAAAATGCTATCCCTAATTGCTACGAACAACGTATTAAATAATTAAGATAGACGGGTTAGGAGGATGGCTAATGGCACGCAATGACACATTTGGAGACTATCTCGAGTTTAAGCTCCTCGACATATACTTATGTTTGTTAAGCGCCAACTCCATTATGTCTGTCAACATAATATGTATTATATTATTATACGGTATTATACCCTAAATGATGTAATAGGTACACCTTGTTTTAGAGTCTACACTCAAATTTCGATATTAGGATGTTATATTCGCAATTGTTTCCGAGTACCAGTCTGAATGTACTCGGAAACAATTGCGATAGCATTCACTTAATCGATTTAAAGTTTTGAATTGGTAAAATACTGGTAGAGCCACGTTGCAGCTATATTATGGTTGTAGCACAAATGTGTCGGCTCGATCGGGGAAGGACTACCGCTCTCACAGAATACCAGCGTAAAATAGCAGCTCAACGCTGCTGTGTTTTGTATAGTGAGTGTTTATAACCGGTGACACTTATAACTGAAAGCAAGGAATTCATGTTAGTCCTCAGAGGTGACAATGCATCCACATTTTGATTCTAATCGAGGATAAATGCAGATGCCTATGAGCTACAGCTTCTACTTACCATCAGATGGACTAAGCTCATTTGTCACCCTTATTTTATTTTTAAAAAAATCTCCCTGATATACAAAATATCTATGTTAAGCCCTAACTCCTCTTTGCCAATATTTGAATGTGGTATAAAACCCTCAGTGATGTAGAAATTACACCATAAGTGTGTTAGAGTTTGCACTCAAATTTCGACATTGTGAAATTTAAGATTATACATGAGATTTTTTCCGAATATCAGCATAAATGTACATAGCATGCGCTTGATTGATTTAAAGTTTTAAATTTCATACACTCTAGAGTATATGACAGTATTTTAACCACTTTTTATTTTCAGTTCTTCCAAGTGAGCCTTTCTTTTTGGATGAATTAGGAAATACAGTCACTAATAAAACTAGACCATATTACGAGGGCGACACGCTTGTACTAAGTTGCCTTGTTATTGGAGGTATTATGTTTTTTAATATTCATTTAATGTCATAAATTATTACGTCAAGTATTTTCATGTGGTAGAGGTGCAAAGGAAACGATCAGCTCAATTTATTTCGAAGATAATATAACAGACGACTGTAGGCTCAGATCATATAAACAACAGGAGATATGCTCAGTAGTTGAAAATGTATCGGAACCCGGTGTCTCCAGTTGGCCCCTACCACGCGCCAACTACTACATATGCACAGCAATAGATACACAATCGCGCACACACTCGCATTTTAGAAATCAAAACATACTACACAACCAATTATAAACCTTATCTCATCATACGAAGCGTGCATTTACCATGCACCGTACAAAACTTATTCACACAAAAACATCTGTCGCTATCATTCACTCACAAAAGCCGGCAGCGGCTGCTTCACGAAATTATCGTGTGAGTGAGAGTATCAGTAAAACACTTATCCATTGCGCTATTAGACCAGCTGATTCACAGGTCGATTTGTACTAAGCAAGCAATGGTTTTTGTTCCTAAAGAAAACATTTGATTTGGTTTTTCATCGTGTTTCTAGTACCACGAAGTAATGTTTTAATAAATTGAATAAGAAAAACATTAATATTTTAGTACTTACGTGTGAAATGAGATGCCATCTTTCATGTAATTCACAATACAGCTGTTATTTTTGCAAACAATCACTGAACAACGCGGCATTTTGTCAAAAATCACGAGCAGTGAAGACGTCACAAGTTGACATTCGACTAATTACCGAAACTGGCATCAGGCCGCTTTGCGGCCAGATGCGTTCGCAAGTGCCACGCCTCCCTGCCATATCTCCTGTTGTTTATATGATCTGAGACTGTAGGAAATGCTAAAAAATCTTAATGTTTTCGTTTTTGTAAAACCGTCCCCTTGACGCAAAATTGAAAATACCCACATTTATGGAATATGTGATAGAGAGCTCCCCAAAAAGTTGATTTTTCGAGATGTGATCCTTTAAATCTATTAGTATAATATTCATATATTTTATATTCATATATTTTATATTGTGAATTGTCATAATTTTGAATGAAGCTAATTTTACGGATTTTATCGAGTCAAATTTTAATTTTTTATAATTCTCAGCCTTTCGGGTGCTTTATAGCACTACATCACCTTTGCTATGTAGTGGTGGCGTATGAATATATTCTATACAATATCATTAAATGGTTGTCGTAAAAGACGGAAGGGGGTAACAAATTCATTAGGTGGACAGAAGGATTTCGCCAAAACGCCTACTAAGCGTATAACTATGGGTCTCATGAGAAACGACACAGGTTTGTGGTGTTCCTCGGGGTAGAACAAGTTTATTATGGGGTTTGTAATGAACTGTAAAGATAGCGATAACATCGATGGTTACGGAGAGAAAAGTTTTACATGCTAAAATCACTGCAGTCAACAGGTTCATATTTAATAAAACATCGGGTAAATATGTGAGAATATACGAAACACACAAACATAAACAAAAAAAATATACTAGACAGTTTAGAAAAAAGTTTCGCGCTGCTTCAAAAGTGAACGACCCAGATTATGGTGCATACGCTCAACGCCCGGACATGTCCGAAGAAGTATTTGAGGTTGCAAAACAACACTTTTTAAAACAATTAGAAGCGACTATAGAAGAACGAGATAATATTCAAAAAACACTTTGCAACAGAGCCATAGTCAAGATTGGATTGAGCAAATAAAAAAGAGACTGACAGCATCAATATTTGAAAAAAATTTGTAAAAGAAAAAATAATATTAGCTGTGCGCACTAGTAAATCAATAGTTAGCTCAAAAGACTTATCATACATATCATTTATTGTATACGGAAAAGCAAATGAGGAAAAAGCATTACTGCAGCTGTCCCGTCAGGAAAAAATAAACATTTCAAAATGTGGACTTTTTGTTCACAAGACGTATTTTTTTGGCTGCTACTCCTGACGGCATTTTCAAGAATGAAGAAGGAAAAATAGGCGTGGTTAAATGTGATATGCACCCCGAAGACGCCATTAAAGAAAAAAAATAACCTTTTGGAAATACGACAAAAAGAATATATTCAAAGTAAATAAAAACCACAGCTATTACTACCAAATTCAAGGTCAACTTAATATAACGGAACAAAATATTTGCGTGTTAGCAGTTTGGACTAGTGAACATAAACCGATGAAAGTAAAATATATAGCAAGGGATGAAGAGTTATGGGAAACAAAAATGCTGCCCCCTTTGACAAAGTTTTACCACAGTTGTCTGCTACCAGAACCAATTGATTCGCGCCTTGAACGTTCTACACCGATAAAAGACCCACCATTTATAACACCATACACAAAATACTCGAAAAAACTTTCTTATTTTTAATCTTGTCATCAACTAAATAAATAAATATTTGTGTATTCAGTTATTCTTTTGTTTAAATTTTTTATCGATTGCCTTCTAAATTACCTCTCTATACGATTTTTCTTTAAAAAAAAAAAACAGGTATAAGCGCTATTTGTATGTTCAGTTTGTATAAAAAAATTATATACATCCGATTAGACGGGAGGAGTTGGAATCATGGAGCTGAACCACTATTCATACAAAAAAATTAAATTAAAAAATTTACTGATTCATATTACAAAATGTACAAGGTAGAGTCGTAATTTGTATGAATGAAAACAAGAAGCAGTATTTTTTTCCTTCGGTTGTATTTACCCTTTTTAAACTTACAACCCGTATAAATATGACTAAAACGACATTTATGAAATATAAAAGGGTAAAAAATTATACTACCACAACAAAAGTAAAAGGAATATTTTTGGAAAAATATTAATAAGTTATATATTTAATGAAATAGAGCAACTTCACGTGCGATCTCGAACCTATTTATGCACGGGGAAGAGCGCCCCCTCTAATGGCTGGAAATGTAAAACAGCACAGCTAGACGGAAGCAGTAACTCGGTTTCTTTTAACATCCAAATAGTAATTTTTTGTGTAATCAATCTACTCAGAACGAGCTTACAATAGTATCTAGAAGTATTGCAGTGGTATGCTTAAGTTTGGCTTTAGGTAACTTAAATATTTCCTATGGTTTGGATGTAAAGCAAGAAGGCGCATCGAAATATAAATATGAAATAATGTTACAATACCGTTATATAACGAAGTCGAAAAATCTAAATGTATTAAGAACCGTATTCCTGAGTAAGTTTTCATTTTCAGGGCGCCCACCACCAAAGATATGTTGGTATTCGGGTGAAACGCTAGTTGATGCTACGTATAGTGTAAGTGACATACCTAATGTATGGCAAAATGAACTCTATCTACCACTCACAAGAGATAACGCTGAGACTCTATCGTGTAGAGCGAGTAACACACGTTTAGTACCGGCGCTTGAAGCTTCCCTTCAAATAGAATTGTATTGTAAGTGATTTTAGTACGTAATTTAAAAAGATATATCACGTAATAATAATAAAAAATGAAGTAACAGCCTTTATACATCTCATTACCTGGACACAAGGCTACTCAGAGGTTTTTTGGCGAAATTAACAGCAGACTGCTCGTGCTCGTGCTACATGCGCGTGTTGGCAGACTTCCTATGTCCTCGTAATATTGCATTCCTTAGACATGAGTAAATCACGATATTTTCCTTCACCATTGAGGATGTGATAAATCAGCACTTGAAATTTCAATAAACAATTATTATATAGTAACAATTTCATTGGTGCCGGCAGAGATAGAATCTAGGTTGCCCGCGTACTGTGTGATTTATGCTAAACGCTTAGCCTATTAATGATTTATTCTCTATAGAGATTGCACGAGAATAGTTACCATACCCTTTTGTAATAAAAATACTTTAGTATTATATTATCAAAGTAATAAAAATCTAAATATACTACATACTATTCTTGTAAAATTGTTGCAACTCCCAAGATTTGAAAATCTTAATTCGGTGTTAAGATCTTCTTTTGCCCAATAATAAACCGGTTACGTAATCGGAACCACGTTATGGTTTTAATCATTCTAATGTAAAATTTTTGAAATCTACAGCCGAAATTATAATTTTGCTTATAATAATAATAATAATTCTTTATTATCAAAAGTAAATCATAAAATTTTTGAAGTCTCTGACGCCCAAACTAGACGAATCTGTATGTTAGGAATCAGCGGCCTCTCCCAGAGTTGTAATACAGGTAAGAGAACTATGCATGTTTTCATTATTACAGTAGAAACAAAAAAAGTAAACAATTTAAAATTTAAAAAAATGTATAATAAAGTATTCTATGTGTTTTATTATTACTATTTAATACTAAACATCTATACTGTACATATATATATATATATATATATATATATATATATATATATATATATATATATATATATATATATATATATATATATATATATATATGTGTGTGTGTGTGTGTGTGTGTGTGTACGTATATACAGAACACAACATTCTGGTAACCTTAATTCTGTCTCGAAGTACGAGTATAGGTACACTCGTAAGTAACTCTATGAGTCAAAGTAACCCTTAACTTTACTGTGTATGTATGTGTATATAAAAAAATTATATAAAACATAGACATCTTATTTTAGTGCCTGCCAATCAAGTGAAAATTCAATGGGTTCAAGGAACTCTGGACGGTGTTCTCCGATCAGGTGAAACGGTGACAGCTCAGTGTGAAGCGTACGGATCTCATCCACCTCCAGATATAACTTGGAGGCTAAACAACAAACATCTCACGAAGCACAATAATCAGGTATTCATTACTGGTTAGTTCTACCGTCTGATTTTTTTGTAGAATTTTTCTAAACATATTTTGAATCTGATAAAGCTCTGGCACGAAACTGTATGGCCTTCTGGGTCGCGTGAAACAAGCCGTTACTATTTAGCAAAAGGAGCGTGTTATGACCATTGACTTATATATTACTAGTGTAATGACGCACGCTGCATACATATTTGTCACAAATAAATACTTCAACTAAAGTATAACTAAATACTAATGTTTTATGTTTCAATTTCACTAAAAGTGTTTGGATTAGAAAAATTATTTTTATTAATTTTATTTATTAGAATTTTTATTATTACATCAATAAATAAACCACTTAAACGTAATCACATATTTCCCATGCATTTAAAATAGATATTTAATTTAAAATAGAATAAAAAAAGAAAAACGTCAAATCCCTAAAGTGAATTTGATATTTGAGCGCAACCGTGCGTGCGTACGCGCGTGCACGTGTATTTTACGTGAGTAATTAAAAAATAAGTATACAATTCGTGCTTCCACAATTTTTAAGGTCTTACGTAAATTCTTATAAAACTGACATGCAGAATCAAAACTAACATTGACAAATATCTTTCTATCTATTTTAGACTTGGGACAATTCTCTACAAGCCGCAATTTCATTTATTCAAATAACTCCGACTATGGCAGATAATCAAGCTACTCTAACATGCGATGCAGTTAACCCTATTATGCCACCGGAGCGAAATTCAAAAGCCGATGTTATCAATTTGAATGTAACTTGTAAGTTTTCATTAAAACTGACTTTATATTTTATAAAACACACTGATTTTTAGGCTTGATGTTGTAATGCTTGTTACAGTCGGTCCAAAAGTAGAAATAATGAAGCTTGACGATGAAAAGCGAAATGAAGTTGTTGAACTCGACCCCTTACATTTAAAATGTGACGTTAAAGCGAACCCACCCGCCGATAAATACATGTGGTATTTTAACGTAAGTAACTAAGAACTTTTAAATTCGCAGCCCTAATTTTAGGAAAGTACATGCCTTAATTCCTCCCTCCCTTCTTCACTACCGGACAACCAAGTGGTTGGCGGAGCTTTACTCTTTTTTTATCGATATTTCACGCATTTGAAACAAACGGTTTGCTTCGTCTTTTGCAATGCGTATAGCAAAGAAGTGGAATAATATGAAAGGCAGATTTTTCCCTCTAATTACAATAGCAAGAGTGAATAAGCTTTTGTGCCGATAATAGTGTGATTAACTATCTAGCTCTTCATCAAACTTACCACCAGATGGAGTTGTAGTCAAGCAACAAGTACAAGCGAGTGCTTGTAACATGTAAAAACTGTTTTTATTAATGGCTTGAAAAACTGGCACTAAACATATACGGTATGGTGATAACGTAAAAAATCCATAGATTTAGTATAAGCTCCATGGATTGGCAACTATAACCAACAAACGAGACTATAAACTGATTGTCTTTGTGTGTGTAGATTGTCAACGTATGCATTAATATTGTTGTACCGTAATAATTTATCGATATCGATCAAAATGAACGTTAAATAAAATGTGTCAATATGAAAGATACTATACATATGTCATATAACATCCTTTCCTATTTTATGTATAAGTTTTCAGATCGAAAACGTATGAGATTTATAGAAAATGTATTAAGCCGGGTTTGTTTTATAGGTACATATTTTTTGTTGAATATTATCACGGCCTATTAATATTCCACTTCTGGTACGCCTATACGCATATCTTACTATAAGCCGGACGGGTTGGTGAGGAGTGAGGATTCGTTTGAGTTTTCGATTTTTTGTAATAATTCTGTTCACGTACCGCAGCCCTTTATTCCTCGTACTTTAACACACCTGTAGCTTGGAATGGGATGAAGACATAAAGAATATACGAAGTGAAATTTCACTACAGGCAGAATATTAACGCGCAATCTTTCAGCTCTCACTACCATATGCTCGGCAAATAGGCTACTTTTTGCTAACCGGTAACTTTTGGGTGAAATTTCTGACTCGATTCTTATAGCATTGCAAGCACAATGTGGTGCAAGCTAAGTAATGCAAAACTTATATAGGAAATGTTGGACGAATAATATTATTTCAAATATCACAATATTTCTAGTAAAATATAAAAATACTAACGCCTAAGACAATGATAGCATTTGTAAGTTCGAACTACAGTAGCCTAAACACGCTTATGGACCACTAGCGGATAACTTTTTTATCAAACCAATTCGATGCATTCGCATACGGTGGTCCGTAGCGGACTAAAATGTGACGGTACGGATGCTCAGCCCTGACAATCTACGACCGGTGTCTTCCACTGGCAAGGCAATGTTCGTGTCAATATGCGACTGTTTTTTTTATTTATTTAATAAAACTAGGTTGAAAAACGAGCACACAGTCATCCACCTTATGTAAAGTGGATGCTGTGGCTCATAGACATCTTCATTTATCCCTTATTAAGCACTAAATGCAGATACGTTGTTACCCCTGAGGACTAAGATGGAATGCCTTATTTCCAGTAAAAAGGGTCTCCGGTTCTCTACACTGACCACACGAAACCTACCCCGGTTGAGCCAACTCATTCGTGCTGCAAACATGATATAACTGCAGCATGGCTCTACCACACTGACGTTACTCTACTCAGTCTCCTGACTGTAACTAAAGTTAGCAACAATTATATTTGCATTCCCAAAGTTATCAACTGACAATGACTAGGAATACATTGTAAAGTACATTTATGGTAATATCTACAGGAAAAAAGTTTAAAAAAATAAAGACGTACAAAAAATGTTTATTCAAGTATACCATTAAAAATAATTAATAAAAATAATTTTATTACAAAATTATCGAATGCTGTCTTTATTTACATTTTGCAATTTGTGTGCATACTTAATTTTTTTGTTTAAAAACTTCTCAATGATCAATTTTCTTATAAGTACTTTTGATTGTTTATCGAATCTTTATCATCTAAAGATGAGAAAAAATAATGTATATTAACGAATAATAATAATATATTAAACATTTTACATCGTTATGTTGAGAATGTAAAACTGCATTACAATCTTGATACTTAAGTTTACTTTTCAAAACTTTTACAAACCTTTAACTATGTATATTGCAAAACAATATTAATTCTTTTTCTTACATACATGACAAAGAAAATCACTTAATGCTAGTATATTTTTAAGTGGCAGAGAATTTGCATTATAGCAATATAATATATAATTATCCTGAATTATTTTAGATTCTATACTTTTTGAGCATGTATATCTTTTTTTTTCATATCTATTATTCTTCTCTATAATTTGAATATTATTTTAATATTTCCCTCTTCCTTGCCACTGCAGATGAAGATGCAGTTCAACCTGGAATTCAAACAAATGAAATAGACAAGGCAGACTTATTTCACATAACTTATATGATTTATGTGATGCAAGGACAATCTAACGTATAATCTAATAAATAGAAGAGAAATAAATTCAACTTTCATACTATTACTTTATCTAGACAACTCTTAATATATGTAGTAAGATATTAAGAATATCATTTTGTTATTATAAATGTAATACCAAATTTATGAACTATATATTTTGAAACATCTATTTTCAGCAGAATGGGTTACAGTTTTCATTATTTATTTCACTAGCTTTCATAGAGGAGTGTCAGATGATTTCAACTATTATACTCTGAGAAGCTTTAGATACAGCTAATTAGTTTCAATAAAATTGAAAGCTCAACATGAACACACTGTCAGTATTGTTTAATTGTGTAATAAGATGATTTTATGATGTATGGATATATAAATTCGTATGCTGTTAAAGCATTTCACGGAGGTACTATAAAATTATAACATTGTCAATCTTGTTACCTGTTAAAACGAATAAAATGATTGATTGATTGATTTGACAAGTGTAACAAATAGATAATCTGTAGTGTTATGCTTATACATACTTACATATCATTTTACACTATTTTAAACTTATTTTTCCATTCTGTTTTTGATGTTCTGCATTCGCCTCAAAACTTGATATTTTACATCACCTTTATTTCCATAGGATCCTGTAATATTTTAATTCATAAGAACACAATAACAAATCATTTTCACTTCGTATTTTTCATTCTATCAGCACTTTTTAAATCGATGTCAATGGAGTCTACCTTTTTCGGTCTTTTATTTAGTTCTCCGTAACTCTGCAATTTCGGGTTTCGTGCGCGCTGTTGCGCTACTTTTTTTTCCTATATAAATAATATCTCATTTTTCACTTAAATCTTGCCGTTTCTGTATTACGAGCCTAAAACCAAAATTTGACATGTTTTGACATCGTTGTTTATCAGGTTGTCATGGCAATTTTTATTCAAATATCGTTACCGGCCTGATGTTTTTACTTCAAAATACTCCTTTCTTCTTGGCCATTTACAAGAATTTGCTTTTAATTTAAATAATTTCAAATTTAATGAGAATAATATTACGTTCTTATGTGTGATCCGTCAAAAGGGAAAATAAGCCGAACAATCGGCGAATGGGGGAGTCTGACTTGAGCTTTGATACTTGAAGCATCTCCTAAAGGCCTTTTCTGCACTGCCTCGGGATCCTGCAAGCCTCTGCCCGCTCCTTAAGTCGTCGCCTAGCCACGCCTACGCCTCCGCCTACTAGTGCGCTGTGTTTACTTACTTCAAACGCCGCGTGCCTTCTCCTGACGTTGCGTGGACCTACTTCAGACGCTGCGTGTTTATTCCGGACGCTGTGTGGGTCTACTCCGGAAGTTGTGTTTGCCTACTCCAAGCGCCGCGTGTACCTACTTTAAACGCTGCGTGCCTACTCCAGACGTTTCGTGGACCTACTCCCGACGCTGCGTACCGGCTCAAGACGCTGTGTGGGTCTACTCCAAGCGCTGCGTGTACCTTCTCCAGACGCTGCGTGTGTTTTCTCCAGATTCTACGTGTTCCTAGAGCAGGAGCTGTGCACCTATCATAGGCATAGCCTGTGCATACTTCGTTGCAGTATCTTTTGTTATTTTTTTTTTTTTTTAATAATATTGTAAATCACCATCTTCATTACAACCCATCATCACCTTCATACCTTTTTTTTATAAAAGATACTGTAAAACTTCAAATTTTTAAATAATTTATTTTATTTTGGTTGTTTTCGTTCTAGTTAAGTTAGGTTCTTAGTTTTTTTATTGTCGCTTCACGACAAATCTGAACGATTTAAAAAGGCTATTGCTTTTTCTTACCTGCCCTATATAGTATATTATCTATATTCTTACCCATGCTGGTACGTTAGCACATAGTGGGAACAGGACCACTTTTTTAATTTCTTCTTTTTGACCAGAAAAGCAACATTGATAAAAGTGATTGTTACATATCATAGGTATATGCGGAGACCAATTTTATCCATTTAACATTCGCAACTTCTTTTCTCTTATCTTTGGATTGATATGGAATCTGCATATAGTATGTTGTTCAATAAATTGATAATACATATATTGTCATAACCATGTAACCTTATGTCAGTGCAGTAGGTGTCCTTGTCATTATTGAATATTGGTGTCTGTGTTAATCTAAGCCGAAGTTTTTCGAAACGTTCGTAAACACTCATTTTAAATAGAAATTTACTTATATAGATAATCTTATTGAATCAAAAGCATTATGAGTTTGTTTATCTAAGGACCTCAAAAACCGATCGTGAGACAAGCTTTATAGTAAATAATGGCTCTATTACGTTTACATTTTATACTATTATTATCAATAAAATTAACTATTCGCTGTACAAATGTAACTTACTAGGTATTCGTCACATTGATTGATTGAAATTGACATCAAAAACAAATCGAGCGTATCACTTACAAGTGAGGTTATTAATGCCCTCTTATTTCTCTGTTTGTTATTTTCGAAATATGGCTGAATTTTTTGTGTTAGTTAATCTCAATACTAAATAAAATTAATTTTTCATCAAATTTTCTCCGAAGGCGGCAAATTTGTGGCCACTATTAAGCAAAAACGATAGATATCAGATTATAAACTTACTGTGTTACACATATGTTAACTAGTTACCACCTACTAAGTAACTAGTAAGTTCATTTATGAAATTGCTAAAATGTATTTGCGCACAGTTTACTGGGCCGTTATGTACCCGTAGCTAAATGTATTTAGTCTCGCTGACAGCTTCACTCGCTTTCTCTTTCTAATACACAAAAGTACAGTAAGGCGCGGTAGCTCTCTTTTACCCATAAGCCCAATCTGTGGAGTTCATACTAGATCTATCAAAAAATTCATCACATTTCGTGACGTAAGTGTACGTGTACATGCATGATGTACATACAAACTATAACAGTGTACATGCCTGACGAAGTGGTCAGTCGCGAGAACATTGTCACACTGTGTATCCATAGGTTAACCGCACTCATGAATTGCAAGAACTGCAAGAGGTTAGAGTTAGAGGGTAGAGAGAGAGAACCGCTTACGCTGCAGTATCAAGATTGCGAGATGCCTGTTACTGAGATCGTGAATCTGTCCACCAAGTGTAAAGTTTAAGGTAAATTCTCCATACAACGGCAGGAGAAGGGCTCATGTTCAGCAGCTGACTTTTACCGGTTGTGTGTGCGAAAGCGCAGATGCACTCTCTATTCCCTCATTCTCGTAGTCCAATGGGACCGCCATCCAACACCACTGAAGAGAAATCAATTTGTTTTTAATTTTTTATTGGCTTTTATTATTTGCTGTTAGGATATGGACATAAAATCAGGTGGCATGTGGGGTGATGACATTTCCACAAACGAATTATTTATTAATGAAGTATCAAGAAGACATGCCGGTCAGTACGCTTGTGCAGCAAGGAATACAATCGGTGAAACAAGAGCAGATCCTATCAGTATTATTGTCCTTTGTAAGTAATAACATTCTATATTGTATTATGACATAAGTTTACATCTAAATTTTTAGTTAAAAATCACGTTATATTCTTACTTTTTACACTAACAATATATTTTTAATTATATTTTCCGTGGTGATATAATCTCTCTATTTCGACACGTGGGTGGTGTAAAAAAAGAAAGACCTTCCCAAATCAGTGAATGGTACAAGATATCTGGCCAATTGCCAGTCACTAAGCGAGGCGATTGTGGCATTTTTTTTACAATTGAAGAGGCCCATCCCACTATGGATTGTCACTGGCCGATAACGAAAAAGAAAAAGAAGAAGGAGATAATTCTTATTTTGTTGTCAAACAGTTTATTTTTAAGTATAATATAATAAAGTTTAAAAAACTTTACAGATCCACCAGAATGCAAAAAACCTGGCATCACACTCGATAAGGAAACCTTGAATTGTAATGTTAAGGGCTTACCTGTACCTGATACGTATTTCTGGCATATCCAGCAGATAGAACACGATATACAACATTTGACTACCGGTTCATCTTCGTTGTCCTTAGACCATGTAGCTGGACCCCTTTCAGGAAACTTAAACGTTAGTTGTGAAGCCGAGAATGGTATCGCTTCGCAATACAAATCGTGTACTAAAATTATAAGTTTAGGACACTTAAGACCCCTACAACCACAACAGTGTGATCTTGCCTTCGAGTACAAAGAGTTTCAAATTAGATGTATTCCAGGTAAATTAATATTATTGACTTATCTTCTATCTATATAGATATATCTATAATCTATCTATCCATATAAAACACAAATATGTCCGTTACTTATGTCCGTTATATAATTGGAACCATTCCAACCGATTTTGATGAAATTTTTTTTGTGCGTGTTTCAATGGGTCCTTAAATAATTTATATCCACATTTGGGCCCGGTAGGTGGCGCAGTTGTCGAGATGCAGAAATCACCCGTTCGAAGCCGGGTCGGATCGTTAGTATACATATAAATAAAACTGAATTGTCCATCTGTAATATCGAAATATGCCTGCCTTTTGTTGAGATTAGGTAGTGAACTTGTATGTCATTAGGACAAGAATACTTAGAATAAAATAGAATTATTTTAATGTATGTTACCTCGGAACTTTTTTTAATAGAAACGGCACGTATAAAATTATTCTGCAGTTATGTTATGGTTGTAGCACGAATGGGTCGGCTCAACCGGGGAAGGACGCTCTCACATTATACCAGCGTAAAATGGCAGCTTAATGCTGCTGTTTTTCGTATGGTGAGTGTAGAGACCGGTATCCGGAGACCATTTTTACTGGAAACGAGACATTCCATCTTATTCCTCAGGGGTGACAACGCATCTGCGTTTTGATTCTTAATCGAGGATAAACGTAGCTGTCTAAGAGCCACAGCGTCTACTTACCATCAGGTGGAACGTGTGCTCGTTGTCACCCTTAATCTATAAAAAAGAATAATTATAGAAAAAATATTGTATGTCTGTCCGGTCTAGTTTTTGGAATGGCTGAACTGATTGCATTGAAACTTGACGAACAGAGAGAGAGAGAGAGAGAGAGAGAGAGAGATATTTCATACGAAAAACTTGATGATTTTTATTGAGGGATCGAAATGTTTATAAAACATCTTTGATGATTATCTTAGATCTAAAATTTGCTACATTATTTAATACATAGAATGTATTAACTAATGTGGCACTATTCTTTTCCCAGGGAAAATTATTTTAATTTAAATATTTTATAAAAATAAGTTTGTATTATAAATTATTTACATATCAAGATTAATTTAAGGTTAAATTCGTAAAAATAAAAATGTTGTTATTCGACTATATTTCTTCATGTGTATTACCTCAGAACTTTTTAAGCAGATTTTGGTGTTTCTATTCGAAAGCTGGTGCTTCTCATGTAGTCCCATATACATTTGTTTAAGATCTGACCAGTAGTTTTTGAGTTATCCTTAATAATGTGTATTTAATTGTCTTCATCTACATTAATGATGTTCTCATTTTATTTATATTACATTCAGTTGTAATTTTTTTTAATTTTACCACGTGTCGATATACGAACATATTTCCTAAAAGTTAATGTTATGTTTTTAGTGGAAAACGCCACCCATTATGAATTATCTCTCTGGCGTTTATCGAAAACCAACACTTCCTTGGTCTTGGATCGAAAGAAGTCTGTAGAAGTAGGCAATAGTCTTGCATTAACGCAAAATGGTGATGAGCCGTGGCTCGTCAGGGGAGCATTGGGGCTACTTAACACAGGTGATGAAGCTGGGGCGGCTGCATGTAACCGCTACGGATGTTCCGGGGCCTTGCTTTTGAGACCCACGGAAAATCTACTAAGTGCTGCTGCACCTCCGTGGTGGAAATGTATGTACAATTTATTTATTTAAACTTTTATGCACAAAAAATAAAATCGTAAATATGACGGACTTAATGCCTTAAGGCATATGGAAAGTAGTGCAGCAAAAATGTACATAATATAATAATATACATATATTAATACAGACGTAAACAAATACATAAATCTACTTAAATGAATACAATATACAAGATGTAACATATTAAACGAAAGCTCATTTTTATTACATTCATATGAAACGGCCGTTGACATTTTGTATGAAATCGCTTATTTTTTTATTTTATTTCGAAGGTGGTCCCGTAGTGAAAGTTGTTCAATTTGATGGTCTGAGCAACCCCACGAAAGGGTTTGCATTTAATATGTTACAACCTGTATATTGTTCGTATTTAAGTAGATTTATGTATTTGTTTACGTCTGTATTAATATATTTATATTATTATATGTATATTTGTTTCAAAACAGCCTAGATTGAATGCGATACGAGACGAGAATGGCTGTATCCTGAATGATGAAGTGTTGAGTCTAAAGAGATGGAAGGAATATTTTGAAAGCGAATTTATGAGTGAGGAGAAGTGTGAACTAAATGAAATAGAAATTCCGAAAGAAGATGAAAGGGATAAGGAGATAAGTATGGATGAAATAATGAAAGCAATGAAAAGCATGAAAGTAGGTAAGGCAGCCGGATATGATAGAGTTTCACTCGAAATGCTAAGGGCTGGAGAGGACGTGGTGGCAGGCCTGCTGTACACCTTGTTTAATTTATGTTGGGAACTAAAGCGGGTACCGGGAGACTGGTGCAAAGCCGTGATAGTCCCAATATATAAGGGAAAAGGGTCACAGCAGGACTGTAAAAACTACCGTGGTATCAGCCTTCTTAGCATTGTGGGAAAACTGTATGCTAAGGTACTAATCGAAAGAGTTATGAAAGAAACTGATGAAAAAATTTGGGATGTGCAAGCGGGATTTAGAAAGGGAATGGGGTGTACAGATCAAGTCTTTTCCGTGCGCATGATCGCGGAGAAGTTTTTGGCGAAAAACCAAAGAGTTTTTTGTGCGTTCATGGACTTGGAAAAGGCTTATGACAGAGTGGACAGGGATGTGTTATGGCAAACGCTGAACGCATTTAGGTTGAGCGCTGGTTTGATACAGGCATTAAAGTCTCTGTATAGGGACTCGAGTGCTAGTGTTAGAATCAACGGGGTCTACTCGGACTGGTTTGGCATCCATAAAGGTGTCAGACAGGGCTGTGTAGCTTCCCCGTGGCTGTTCAACCTATTTATGGACAGCTGTTTGGAAAATTTGAAAGTTGAAGAATGCGGGGTAAGAATGGGTGAGTTAACCATCAAATGCCTTTTGTACGCCGATGATCAAGTCATACTTGCGTCGTCGGCGGCCGAGTTGCAAATGATGGTTACATTAATGAACAGGTCATTAATAGAAAGGGGAATGAAAGTGAACGCGAGTAAGACGAAAGTGATGGTTTTTGAAAGAGATGAAAGCAAAACGGTATGTGAAATAAGAATAGAAGGAGAGTTAATTGAGCAAGTGGATGAGTTCGTATATTTGGGATGTGTATTCAGCAGGGATGCGAGATATGATAAGGACATTGAACGACGAGTGAATGTAGGAAATAAAGTAAATGGGGCTCTACACTCTATTGTGAAAAGTCAGAATGTGTCAAAAAAGGCACGTATGGCAATTCACAGTGCTGTATTAGTCCCTACTTTAACGTATGGTAGTGAAAGTTGGGTGTGGCAGAAGAAGCACGAGAGTAGAATAAATGCGGTAGAAATGCGGTCGCTAAGGAGTATGTTAGGGCTGAATCTGAGTGACAGGGTGAGAAACTGTGTGATAAAAGAAGAGTGTGGTTTGCAAGATGATGCGGTGACCAGGATTAAGAAAGGAATGCTTCGGTGGTTTGGTCATGTAGAAAGAATGAATGCGGAAAGACTGACAAAGCAAATATATGTTGCAGAAGTGAATGGAAGAGTCGGAAAGGGACGTCCTAGGCGGAAGTTTGTCGACCAAATTGGCGATATACTAAAAATGGGCCAAATTAAGAGTACCCTTAACCGACGAGCATGTATGCGTAGGTATATGAATGTGGAAGAGGCGAGAAAGGTATGTCAGGATCGTGCTAAATGGAAGTCTGTAGTCTCTGCCTACCCCTCTAGGTGACAGGCGTGAGTGTTTATGTATGTATGTATGTATATTTGTACTATATATTATATATACGTTATATATACGTTACATTTTTTCTCACTATTAGTTCATTTTTGCTGCACTACTACCCATATGTTAATCTTTACTATGATAAATAAGGAAAATATGTCACGATAGAACCATTCTTTAGGAAATAAACAGTTAATTCACATTTGCAATGCTTTACTAAAATGTACACGAACTTTTTTTTTGAAAAGAAACTTGTTGGAAGCTTTTATAATGTCTTATCGAGCTTTCCGCATGTTCTTTATCAGTCTGAAAGCTGTCAGCTGCTATATATTTCCCTGCTTGAACCTTTAACGCTGCTGCTAAAAGTTTAGCTCGCGATGCGAGCTTAAACTTTTATGTAATTTAAAAGAAAATCGAAGGCATCGGCATGTGAAGTCTGTTAACATGCATTGGGGCTGCGCGGTAGAAATTCCGTTACCTCAAAAATCTTCTCAGATATGAGAGACCTGTGCCCAGCAGTAGGAGGTATATAAACTGTAACTGTACTTGGTCTTCTTATGAGGTGCTTATGACCTTACCAATATTTAACTGTTACGACACCTACGGGACGAAATAGATTGAGAAATCTCATACGCTGCCCTTGCACGGCTCGCGTATTGATTACAAATTACAACACAGCTTCTCAAGTTATAACAAGCCTATGATGGCTTGATGTAAACTCTTTACTGGCTGTTTTAAAATTCGTAGTAATATAACGTAATGTATCACGCTTTTATTTTGTTGCAGTTCTAACTGGAAAAGATGCGGTTATATCTATCGGTGTAGTGTTATTGGTGATAATGTTCGCGTGTTCGACAGTTGTAGCGATTCGCCTCGCTAGAAGGTCGCGAAAGAAGGCACAGGTGCCTGTCATACAAGTACTACAACTTGATGACGTCACACGAGACTATCTCAATCGTACTGGAGGTAACTTTGTTAGTAATTTAAAGCATATATAAAATAAATTGTTTGGAATAATAAGGAAAATATTTTTTCATACTACGCAGTCTTCTCAGGTATGTCAGTCATAAAATTGAATTTACTCCTTTGTCATATTTTATCTTTATTGTATAAGAGTATTGTATCCTGTATGTATCCTTAATCTATAAAGAACAAAAAATGAATACATGACAGATTACACATTACATGTTATTATATATGTATATATATATATATATATATATATATATATATATATATATATATATATATATATATATATATATATACATATATATATACATATATATATATATATATATAATATACAGTGGATTTCATTAATAACGACCTCGGTTGTAACGACTTTTTGGTTATAGCGACGTCAAACTTACGTCCCTTGAATTTAAAGCATACTTTCGCCGCATTTATAAGCCGAAATTCATTCGGCAATAGCGACTTCGGTTATAGCGTCAATTTCGGGTATAGCGACTTGTTTTATGAACCATTTATGACCTATTCCTAGAAATCCCTTGCGGATATTGCGACTGAGTCGGCAAAGGCACAAAGACTCATTCACAAAACTATTAAGCTTTCTTATCCTTTGTTTTTTCTTCAAACACAAGAAAAGGAGGATGAAGAAGAGAAAGAAGATTGCAATCTAAATAAGATTCCAACAACTTGAGATACATTATGTGCTATAACAACGCTCAAAAAGTACTGTTAATTTGGTGAAGGCCAAAATAATTTAGATGTTGAAGGAATTATGAAAATGGAATACACCTTACAGCGTGCACAAAAAACTAAACTTAAACAGTGCACTATAACACGTTTTTTTTCAATTATTCCCGTGTATAACATAATTAAATAAATGATAAGTAAATATGTAATTTCGGATATAGAGACCTCCGGATATAGCGACGACATTAAAGTGTTCCCTCCGCCGTCGACATAACCGAATTTCACTGTTTATATATATATATATATATATATATATATATATATATATAGCTTTTTTATACATTAATTACGTAAAAAAGCGCTTTAAGAAAAACAGCTTTTTTACGTAATTAGGGTGACTAATTGTCTCCCCTGAGGACTAAGATGGATTGCCCCGTTACCAGAAAAAAAAGGTCTCCGGTTTCTATACTCACTATAGGAAACGCAGCCATCAACATTTAATAAAATTTTTTTCGTCTATAAAACTAACCTAGCCACATAGATTAATGTTTGGAAAATGTTTATAAATTTAATAGTAGACACATAAACGATAAAAAAATGACGAAGTTCGTATTGGGACACGTGTAAGATTGTACTGTACTGATTGTGCTCTACAGATTATCTCGAATACATAACTTTACCGAGAGAACTTGCCTGTAATCTCCAAGGGGGGTAGGAAGAGTCCTATATGCATCGAGCTACTTAGACCACGTTATCAGCAAGTGAACTGTGTGCTAGTTTGTCATCCTGATATCTATAAAAATATTTAATTTGTTTTTTGTTTAACAGATATCCACGTGCATCCATCGTGCAGTCTAAGATCGAACAGCAGTGATTGTTCAGAAGAGCCAGACAATCCCTCACTTGTAGAATGTCACTGTGCACACACTTCACACGACTGGGTCCCACCTCCTGATGTCACGCTAACATTGCAAAGGGAGAGTGCTGTTTAGAACTGGTTATTTTTACCATTACAATAAAAGTGAGGTGCATTTGGACGTGTGTTACTTTGTAAAATATGATATAGCAATCTCAATTCAGAATTTATCTATAAATAAATATTTGATGTTATTAAAATTATTGCATTTTTTAAACATTTGTTATTTGTATTAAGATTTATTTTAATTTTCAGTTTACTTCACGCATAAAAACTTCATAATTGTTTTACATAAATGTATTAGTAAAACCAACTACACTTATATTATATGAAAGGCAATATGTATATACGTATTTAGTCTCTGCCAAAGTACATATATGGTAGCTTTGCCAACTGTGCGATAAATATACATAGCGAGCAGTAAAGTCTGTAATATAGTACCAAAGTTAGTACAAAGTAGTAACAAAGTTGCAACGTCAAAATCATACAAAATTTTACTTAAATTGCATCGATTTTTATCCCGGGTAAAAAAGACTAGTCCTTTTTATAAGATTCATAATCTTTTGAGGCCGCAAAATAGTTGGAAACCCCAGTAAGTGCATAAGTATACAGTGTAACTTTACTTATTCCCCATTTAAGCTAAACAGTATTATAACTTAGTTCAGATTTTGTGGAGTATATATAGAAAATATTAACGAAACGAAATATTAGCAATTAAACAAGACATTATATGTATAAGTTTTTATTTTTATTTATTGCATATGGGTTAATATATTTATGTCGGTACTGATTTTGGTGTATTACTTAACTCACTTTAGACAAACACATAGGTATGTAATAATAAATGATATCGAATTTCATTAAATACTACGTACGACGTCAAGTAACATAATACGATTATAACATATTAAATCTTTATATAAAAAGTAAAAAAAGTAAAGTTACAGCCTATATACATCCCACTGCTGGGCACAGGCCTCCGCTCATTTCTGAGAGGGTTTTAGGGCAAGGAATTGTCCGCCGCGCTGCCCCAATGCGTGTTTGGCGAACTTCAAATGTCTTCGAAATATTTTCTTTTCTTATTTCTCTGACATGCAGGTTTCCTCACGATGTTTTCCTTCACCGCCGAGCACGTGGTAAATCAGCACTTAAAATTGTAATTAACAATTTCATTGGTGCCGGCGGAGTTCGAACTCGGTTTGCTCGCGTATTGTGAAATTTACAGCGAGCTCTAACCATCTGAGCTACCACGGCTCTGTCATCATTATATAAGGCTATAAAAATTTACAAATAAATGGAATACCAGCAGAGTTTTTCTGCGTGGTAAAGCCACACTAAAGTTGTATTAACGTAGCAGCAAATTGAGTCGGTTCGACAGAGAACAGATCAGTTTGACAAAAAAAATGGCTGCGTAAAATAGCTATTTCACGCTAGTGTTCTGTGAGAGTGTGGTCCTTCTCTGGTCGAGTCGACCCATTCGTGCTACAACCATAATATAGCTAGCTACATATTGCTCTACTACTACGTTTTATAATTCAGTTTCTCTATAATCCATGATTTTGTAGCAACGTCCTGTGGTGGCGGCTTCATTGAATTCATCACTCCATTTCATCCCATGCGTGTCATCTGAGACGACTATGTGTTATGAAAGAAATATCTTATGGTTTCCAATAGATGGCCTAGATCAGGTGTAATACACTCGGACTGACAACGGAAAGCAGCTTCGAAGGTGCGGAACGTCTGGTACTGCGTTTTATACGTCATAGAGACACGCTGCAGCTATATATAATGGTTGTAACACGAATGGGTCGATTCGAACGGCGAAGGACCACGATCTCACAGAATACCAGCGTGAAATAGCAGCTTATTACTGTTGTGTTTGGCATGGTGAGTGTAGAGATCCGGAGACCTTTTTTTACGGGAAACGAAGCATTCTATCTTAGTCCTTAGGTGTGACAACGCATCTGCATTTTGATTCTTAATCGAGGATAAATTTAGATGTCTATGGGCTACAGCGTCCACTTAACAACAGGTGGACTGTGTGCGCTCATTGTCACCCTTATCCTATTTAAATAAAACCGCGTCGTCAATTCTGCCAATGAGGACTAAGACATATAATCCCCATAGTTAAAGTGCCAGCTTAAAGCAGACAACACATACCTTAACAAACCTAAAATTTCCTCCATTGTGTCTGTTGTACACACTAAACAAGACATGGGGACTAGGTTCTGGGTCACTCAGATGTGACAGGTACGAAAATCTGGTAAATTTTCATTGAGCTATTATGTACTACGTACTAGAGGAGACACTGCATTCAGCTACTCTGTTCCACTCAACTGCGGTGCATGCACCGCACTTTAATCAGTCACTCGCTAGGCGTTTGTAGAGTTGTCACGTGTTGTGTTGATTTAAAAAAAATCTCTTGATAAAAATATGCCGTCTTGTGTACTTAGATATTGCACAAATAATTCAAGAAATGTCAGTAAAAACCAAGGACTTTTCATTGGTTAATAAGATACTTAATCAATAAAAAAGTATTATAAATTAATAATAAAACGAATTATTCCTAAGACGCCATCTCGTATCATGGAACATAGATTATGAAATTAATATGTTCAGATGCGACATTTCTGTGGGTACTTAAGTGTAGGACGAATATATTATTACACACATTTTTTTTGTAGAAACATATATAAGTTATTATAATTAGGCTTAATTTTTCATGTTTAAATCTGCTTATTATTCTTTTATTTTATTTTTAGGTTTCCACTTCAAAGTCAAAGTGGAATAAATTCGTCCATTTTTTAACTCTCGCGTGCCCAGCATTTATGAACGATTATTTACAGCATTTATGATTCTAATTTAAATAAATGTATTTGTAATTTAAATTTTATGTTAATAAGTTTTGTTAAACATACATTTAGTATGTTTTTTTTTATATTTGACATAGATACCTTTTAAAATGTTCAGATAAAATATCATTAAAATGTAATTGTGATATAATATTATGTTATATTATATTAAAGAAACAAATATAATATACAAAATAAATGACAAAATTTAAATATTGTTCTTGATATAATTTAGCTATTTAACAATACAATTTACTATTATATTTAACAATACAATTTACTATACTATACCTACGGATCATTCTACCTATGTTTATTCTATGATAAAAAAACCAAACGCGCGAACATAGAGTAGCGCACATTTTTTGTTTGAGATAGCTGTTCCAGTACGTAAGTACATATTACTTCAATGTAAATTTTAAAAGTTTGTTTTTTATAGGAAAAAGGTGACAAGCGAACACGAGGTTCTGACGTCACGGAAGCCACTTTTTCGTTCCAAAAAAAATTAATTTCAAAATTATTTTAACAAAATCTGAAATGTATGTAGGTATATAACCTGCCGCGGCCGGATAGTCACCATGTCTTGTTCACTGAGTATAACGCTGGACGAAATTTAGGGTTTGTTAAAATATGTGTTGTTTGTATTAAGCTAGCTCTTTAACTACTACAGATTACGTATTAATACATTAACCATTTCACTGTTCGTGAATCACATATGAACATTTCGATTTAACTATTGTGTTTATTTCGCAAACAGGGACATTTTTAAGGCAAGTACTCCCCACAAATGACTCCCTACAGTAGACTTTTACGTGTATGTGATGATGATGATAGATGATACAAACGCTGTAATGAATGAAACATACGTATATGATATATACGATGATAAAATAAAAAATATATTAATACTCTAATCGTCTGTATTATTTTAATTCACCTCATTTTTCCACCAATTTGTAAAATACCACTGTCGTTATGATTACACCGTAATCAGTCCTCAGGCAACCGCAATGGCACCTTATAATTTGGTTTAAAAAACTAGTGTCTTAGGCCGCAACCTACTTTAAACTTCTTTGACTGGTCATTTGATCACGCGAATAACTGAGAGAGATAATATTCACAGCTACAATACACTTATTTATAATTTATTTTGTTTCTGACGTTAATGTAAAAAGATGACTGTAGTATAACAAAGGAATTATTTTTTTTAACTTTAGTGTGTTTAAACAGAATTTGCCAGCGAAGCGTGGACCCCGACAATGAGTCTTGCCTAACCTTTCAAGCCCAATAATAATACCTTGCAGTTGCATGCGCCCGGCAAGTCCTGAGCGGTCGCATGCGACCACACCCACCCACAGCACTTAAAACCATTAAAACTTATATTTAGAGACTATTTTCTGTAAAGAAGTTTGGCATTATAAAATCTATACAAAATTCTCTACTTTGTGGACTAAAAAAAGTCAGGTTTTACTTCATTACAAAAAGATTTTATTGTATTTTGATAACAAAAAAAAACATACCAAGCGAATGCCGGCAGCGTGAAAATCACTATTATTTCAATATATATTACTCGAAATTATTTACGTTAAAGGATAAATTATATTCACACAAAAAGTTTCATTACAATTTCATAATAAAACACTATACTAAAACACTAGAAAAATCCAAAAATCAACACAATAACATTCACTCTAAAATGGCGTACGATATGAACGTAGATTATTAATAAATATCTATAGGATAACTATTTTTATTGCAAGAATAGAAATTAATAAACTTATAGTACAGTAGTCTCTATATATAAGTTTTTATGGGTTAAAGTGCTAAGGGAGGGTGTGGCCTCATGAGACCGCTAGGGATTTGACGGAATATGGTTGCGGTCTCATGAGACCGCTAGGGGTTTGAGAGGCTAACGAACTAAAGTCCGCGGGAAGCATATGTATCTTCATCAATGAATTTCCGAGCACCAATGAAAAGATTTACAGTTTACTAACTGAACAATTTAATACATTTTGTGTACCAAATTAATTTTTTTATATAGATCAGATCTCATCTTATGTCAAGATCAGTAAAGAACATCTTGCTTAAGTTCTATTATGTGCCGGATTATACTAGCAATAACCCACGAAACAAACAAATAAATAATAACAAATATTGAGTTCACAGACAATATAAAAGAAATTAAAACGCTAGAATTTGTCTATCTGGTGATAGGTTAATATATTGTGCTGGAAAATTCGACCGATATGCTAAGTTGGCTGGTTTAAGATCAATATAATGGTTTAAGATTTATATCAAAGGTACCAAGCGATATTAACTTGCTTACGTTAGTTGCGAAAATAATAATACTGTAATAATGTTCTCCAGATCGAATTCCGGTCACGGGGCTGGTCCCCGTTTGGAGGCTATTATTAGAGTAGGTACTAGACTACGACCAGTCATTTGCGCATGGCAGGATTATAGTGCACAAGTATGATCGCTCAGTTGCACTCTCAATTCCCTCACTCACGTAGTCCGATAGGACGCAGGTCCAACGTTTTTTCGTGCTTTCTGAGAAACACCACCAACTTCCTGACACCAGGCAGCTACTCGAATTAAAAAAAAACTTAATAACTGATTATGCATATTATACCCAGAATACGAACCCGAGACCTAACGTTCAGCAGTCGGGCTTACGATCACTAGAACAAATATGAAGTATGAGGGTAAAAATTATATATAATAATAAATAAACATATATAATTTTATAAATATATAATAAAAAATATAACAAATAAATAATATTTATTTATTTAGGTTAAAATATATATGCAATGCCAATGGTGCACCAATATTATGGTTGTATCACGAATGGGTCAGCTAGATGGGGGAAGGAGCACGTTCTCACGGAATACCAGTGTAAAATAGCGGCTCAAACATAGAAATCGTAATAATAAGACAATATTATTACGATTTCTGTGGGCTCAACGCTTCTGTGTTTCGTATGGTGAGTGTAGAGAACCGGAGACCTAGTGCTGGAAACAAGGCATTCCATCTTAGTCCTCCGGGGTGGCATTTTGATTCTTAATCGAGGATAGATGTCTACGGCCACAGAAATAAGAGGACTATGTGCTCATTTGTCGACCTTATTCTGTGAAAAAATGGTGACACTCGGAAAATAAACAAAAGTTCCCTTTGGTATAATATTATTAATAATAAAATCTTTTTAAAATAGGCATTTATGAACGTTGCTAGGTCAAACGTCCGTCTCGATCATCAGAACAGTTCCAGATGTATTACTGCATTGTTATCGAAGTTACTTAAGCATGCGGAATTTGAGCACAATCGGATCTCAGTAAGTAGATACTTTGAAAATTTACTACAAGAACCGGAAATATATATAAATAAAGAAAGTAAAATACAAACTTGTAATAAAAAGAAAGAAGAGAATTTTTATAATATATAAAATTTGGTAAGCAACTAAACGTATGCCACTTAGATAAGTTGCGGAATGCATAATTTATGAAGTAGAAATGTGAGAATTCTAAGATTATCCACATTTCAACGTTTCATAACTTGTTTGCGAACCTTTTAATTGCAGATAAATTTTGTTTTGTGTAAACGACACTCAACTATGATATTCCTGAGTATATATTACGTGCTGGAAATGCTGAAGGTGTTAAATCGTATGCCTAAGCAACTGAGTTAATGTTTTGTTGCTATATTATATTAATCACGGATCTTTAATTATTATTTGACAAAATTATAGATAAAAATTTATTAATCCTATCGCTTTTAAAAGTATTATAAAATGTAAAGAATTGTTTTAACTATGACTATTAATGAGGCATGATATAGATTTTTTTAATAATTATAAATGACTATTTTACAAATTTTTAGATGTCATAAAAATATGTCAGTTACATATTTTTTCGGATAAAATATAACATATATATGTGCCTGAAAAATAATGACTTTCTTCTGCAGTAACTGGGTTAAAAAGAAATTGATCATAATTTTTTCATTATTATCACATTAATTGTTATTTAAAGAATTTTGTTTTCTACGGTAGATATTTTTACAATTTAAAAACTTAGCACAAAAAACGTAAGGTTATTGTATGGATTATAACGGTTACTTTTTACTTCTTCTTTTTTTAGCCTGTAAAATGTCATTGCGTGCCTCTCCGCCGCGCTTGTCAGGCGGATTGACCATTGCAGTCATTGCTACATCTGGTATATTTCGCACCTTTAACACTGCTACCTATCGCAGGTCTCTGATATTTTCCGTCTGGCGTAAACGAGGTGAATTCACCGCCATCTTTCGACCGCCATAAGTTTTTTCAAGCATTTTCTATAATCGCCTATAACACAACCGACTGGACCAAATGCTGTTTACTTACAATGATAAAATATCAATTTTTTTTCTAATACTATGCCTATCATTCCTGCTTAGTTTCTATCTCGGTTGGTCTAATATACTTGCACCGACAAACTGCGCTATACCAACTGCTGTGCCCGTTTCAAATAATTTCAAAAGTAATCAATAAAATTACAGCTTGTGAGACATACCAATTCTAGCACACCTGTACTTCTAATGTGATACAACGCATCTATGGTCTTCTTTGTTTAAGTTGGTTACACGTTTTGGACTACAGTCGCCACTTACCATCAGGATTACATTTAAATAGAACGAGGCAGAACAGGTGATTCGAATTCCTACCAATAATTGTAGAACGTATTACAAAATATGTAATTACAAAACTGCCACGTAATTGCAGAAGTCGTTTGCTGATGACCTTAGTGGACGATGACTAACTACGAATAAAGCCTTGTAAGAGTACAATAAAAAATATGTTGGCACCTAAAAGTGATCCGCCTACAAAGTCATACATATAAAAAATGATTAATAAAAAATGAACTTGAACTATACATACGTACCATAGACTTAGGTACGCCAGTATATTCTAAGGGCTCTTGTACACGCTAAGAAAGCTTGAAGTCGCCGTGTCTGTGGCAAAAAAGAATTTTGTCGAATCTAGCCACGAACATTTTAGAGATTTTTATTTTTATATTATTATTTTTATATTTTTTATTTTAAAAATAGACACTTGAGATTGTTTTCGAGCAGCCGTGCGTAGGGTATAGTGCATTAGTCAAGTTTGTTTGTAATGAATAGAATCATGTTAACTACGAAGTAAAAAATGAATATATATAAAAATGATTATATATACTAAAAAACTGAAAAAGTACGTAAACACGTCCACACATCAACTTTGAACAACAAAAAACTCAAATTATCTGAAGCAACTTACCTACTAAACTACTCCACCCCTCCCTTCACCGCAACAACACAGAGCCCGTGTTGTCTAGCGCAGACAAGATTTTTTTTCTTATTCAGCGCCGGAGCATTGTACACAGTTTGTGTGTAGAAACGACACGAATTCTTGCATAGACCCGGCGACTTTTCTAAGCGTGTACAAGAGCCCTAAGTGTATGATACGTACGTTGTCGCAAAATAGTTTGACATGGGTCAATCGAGAGATCATTTTTTAATTTGTCATAACAAAAAGAAACATAAAAATACTAGCGATTCGCCTCAGCTTCGCACGGGTGATTTTTGGATCTCAACAACATATGCTTGTATAACATATAAATATTCCTCTTCAATCTTTCTGTCTATTGATGAAAACTGCATCAAAATCCGTTGCGTAGTTTTAAAGATCAAGCGTACAAACGGCGCGAAGCGACTTTGTTTTAATACTACGTAGAGAAGTCGAACACCACATGCGGCTTATCATTTGCTGCCAATACCGCTACAGCTACAAGAGTCCACTGCTGAACTATGAATTTTTTATAATAATGATTACAAATATTCCCATATTTGTCAAAGTTGCCACGCTTGGCGGGTGAGTGAAAAAAAAAACATTTTTTTTAATAAGATAAGAGTGATTAACCAGCACAAAGTCCACCTGTGGTAAGTGGATACTGTGGATGATAGAGATTTTAGATTACATCTATCCTCGATTAAGAATCAAAATAGATGCATTGTCAACCCTGAGAAATTAGTTGGTATGCCTCGTTGGCAGTTAAAACAGTTGGTTGCCACGCTGTTTTTTTATATTTTTTAGTTGTTAACATGAAGACGCCGCTATCCATATTCCATTTTCATTCCCCTGATACCTCTTACGGCATCCACGACACGGTGTAGACGGCGGTAGATATTCTTACACCTACAATACACGACCAACTCATACACGGTCTGTCGTTAGAAATAACCTATCTGACAAACATACGTATTTGCTCACGAATCAAGTACTTTTATAGCCCAAGTGAACATTACCAATACGATTGAGCATCTTTAATCAAACGTTGTCCTAGTTACGCCTATTAGCAGTGAGCGATTTCTGGAAACGTTTATCATTGAGATCTGCGCAAACGCTCACACATTCACAAACATGATAAAACGTTACAGTAATTCCTGTTACTGTGACTATCAGCATTATCATTTCAAAATTTTACATTAAATGGTTCTTAGTTACATAAACAAATAATAATGTATAGTCAAACAAATATTAACAGTTACTCGACTCCACCGAGTCAGTAATTCATTCTTGGGGCGATGTATACGCTTTTACAAAAAATCCCAAAAATATACAAAATTTGACCTGCTCAAAGTTCAAAAACTTTATTAAACTAAGTTTGTATAAAAAGGGTTATTATAATATTAGGGAATTTATGGATGACAATAACCTATGTTTATGAGGTGATTGCTACCAAGCTATGTCTAATTTGTTTTGTGTTGATTAATTGTATAACATGGTAGTAAGCTGTTATTTTTAACTCTGTTCTTCCCAGAACAGAGGTTTTTTAACCAGTGGCAATTTAACAAAATAGTGACTTGCAATAAACACTATTTATAATCTATATTAAATAAAAAAAGACGTGTGGCACTCGGGGACTGCCGCGGTAAAGCTATCGCATAGCATTTTGTATCAACTTATGCAATTATAATTACTTATTTATTTTATTTATGCAGTATTTCTTTTTCTTTGATATTAATTCAAGTTACTTAGGTTAATCCAATCAAATTCAACCAGATTTAACCGAACCCGCGTTATAACGAACTCACTATTTGTGAAAAATACTGTATCACCGGACCGCGTCGCAAAAAACTCAGGTTCGCGCAGTACATACGTCAGGGCGGCCGTACGGCAATTATATTAACAAGACGCGCAACTACTCAGTTCCACGCTCTACGGCAAGATTTGTCACTTATTATTTATTGTCCAATTAATTGTCTTTAAATTCAAATGGCACGCTATATTATAATCAAGTACCTGGTTGACCGAGCTTTGCTCGGTATTTTTCGCTCGATTTTTTTAATCATGTGTTTTGGAAATTATATTTAGATACAAATTACATACTGATGAAATATAAATAATATTTTTTGATCTTAGCGACATAACAGAAAAAATGGAACTGGTTATTTGAATAAAAAATCATGAGTGCAATTATTTTAATTTAAATTTTCGTGTTTTTAAAAAATACTAAAAAAAGGGCTCGAAAAAATAGATTTTCTCAAAAAAGAAAAGAACATGAAAAAAAAATTAAAAAAAGTCGGTCGGTCGGTCTGGGTTCGAACCGGGGTTTTAAGATTCTGTGACTGACGATTATACCAATTAAGCTATTTATAATCACTAATAATGCGTCAAAATTTACCTTCTTATTCTAACGATATTGTAGCAGTTTTTCATTGCCTAAAAACACGGACAAAAAGACATTTTCTAAAAATAAATCCTAGCTAGATCGATTTATTATCCCCGAAACTCCCTGGACACTAAATTTTATGAAAATCGTTGGAGCCGTTTCCGAGATCCCGATTATATATATATATATATATATATACAAGAATTGCTCGTTTAATAGTATAGGATAAACGATAATCGCGTATAGTGAATTTCGAGGTAAATTATTATATGTAAACGTTTTTGAATCGTCGTAATGAAACATATTTCCTAAAGAAAATATCTTCACAATTAATTTGATGTAAAATAATATTAGAAATAACATATTTATAAAAGTAAAAAAAAGTGAAGTTACAGCCTATATACGTCCCACTGCTGGGCACAGGCCTTCTCTAATTTCTGAGAGGGTTTTAAGGCAAGGAAATGTCCGCCACGCTGCCTCAATGCGTGTTGACGAACTTCACATTTCTTCGAAATATATATTTTTTAATTTCTCAGACAAGCGCTACCAGCATGTGACGATGCGGCCTGCGCCTTGCCGCCACTTGCGTTTGCCTCGCTTTGTCTCGTCACAGAGTAGCGAAATCACAGTAATATAGGTATTTTATAAACAGCACCTGTCTAATATTATGAAATATGTAGATAAAACTTAAAACTTACCTTGATAAATGTATACCCTTTTCTTTGTAATATTTTTTTAGACCTCTCTTCAATCGTTTCTGCTTATTCCCCATGTTTTACAAACTAAACTTAAACATTAATAAAACTGTACAATTAATATAACTATAAAACACTACTATTAAACAAGAATCAGAAAAAAACCTACTCCACTATGAACAAAATTAAATTTTTGCAGTAATATTTTACGATTTTATTTCATAGTGCTGAGCTCTCGCAACGCGGCGTACGTCCACCTAGCAACACGATGCGCCCCGCACTGAATTCGTGGACGAATGCGGGGGTGATATAGACACAGTATTTAATCGGGACGCATTTTTAATTTATTATCATAAAAATAATACATATTTCTAAAAAGTAACCAAACCAAATTACTTTATTTTGTATTGTAAAGCAGTAGATATTTTTTTATATTCCTTTGATAAACAATGAAGGAGTAAAGTGGTTTCATCTCAACGATTTGGAGGTGATTTGGGTATTTTTTTATTTATTATGTGACACCGATAGAAAAATTATGGCTAAACCAAATTACGTATCAGATCATGTAGATTACTAGCTATTTTTTTCATATGTAATTTCTCTGTAAGTGTCGACGAAAAGTTGGTTCATCTGCACGCTTTTTTCAAGCTTTTTGCGAGAGAGCAGCCTTAATAATAAATGCACTTTGTTCATTCATATTCAAAATTTCAAAACTCTTCAACAAAGACAACAAAGACTGAGGAAAAGAAACGACGTTAGACCATCGTTAGACAATGCACGGCCTTCAAGCCACACCTCCGTACCCGTCGGAGAGCGTGAGGTTTTTTCGTTACGAAATTTCTGGATTTTCCCGCACTCAAGGCCCGCGATAGAAGCTATCCAATAGCTTAAAAGTTTCTTCTTCCGTTTCTGTTGCAAAGATAGGTCAATTTTTACTAAAGTTGTTGAATAAAGTGGCTATCTGACTGCGGGTCAAGTAATTTTTTGTAAGATTTAAATTTATGCTACTGCTTTTTATTGTTACTTTTATAATTTCATGGGTAATTAGTGATCACATTTCACAACTGATTGGTCATATTATTTTTATTGTTAGTTTAGTTATATTTAAGTATCTATCAATAATATTGACTATAGAATAAATTCATAATGATTATTTTATAACTTAAAAAATAAGATTAAAATTTTAAATTCAAACTTCGAAAAACAACATTGTTTCGAAAATATTTGGGAGGAAGGTTTATTACAAACATAACCAATATACTAGTAATGATAGGGCTTTTGAAATCGAAACTTGTTTAATTTTAAAATCGAATATAAATCACAATACAGCAAATTGTACGAAAATTATCATCCTTATTGTGTAACGGCAATAGCATTTCGTAGGCGAATGGTAGTTATTCACGCATAGAATATTACTGGCGCAAAATCATACCAAATTACAGATAATTTAAAGTTTACAGCTCGTTTACAATCCAGCTTTAGGATCGTATAAAATTAAATTGTATAGTTTGATCTTATGGTGTGAGAACGTTCCTATAACGAGCCCAATTTTAATTTATTTGAAACCATAATCATCTTTAATATTCATAGAAATTTCAAGTAAGCATTGTGAAATTGACTTGATTAACAAAACTACAAGAAGTTTTAATTTTAAAGCATTGTTTTTGTTAACTAATTTTATGTAAGTTACGAAATCATAAAAAACATTCAAGAAGAGTGCTACTTTCTTTTCCTTCAACAATCATTTAAATTTTATTTGAAGCTTTTTGTGTTTTATTGAGAGAGAAAAACACACAAAATGACACTAAATATTTCTAGTACATGCATTACAGTACATTTCACTGCACTGCAGCTTAATGCAAAGCTCTGCAACAATGTTGCCACAGTACTGTTATTCTGGCGGTACTAACAAAGGTCAAGTGCAGTCACCAAATAAAATAACATTTGCTTATTACTTAAGCAACTTAAGTAATAAAATACAAGAAAAATGTGGAAGCATAATGGAGCGGCGACTTAATTAGGAATGCAGGCATTTCTTTGTGGTTTAAATGTACAAGTAAGTTTAAAGTAATAGATTCTTCTTCTTTATAACTTATAGTCAACCAAATGTAAGCAATACCTTTTGACGTTTCACATTAATAATTCCGCAATAACTTTGCATAAGCCTACTCATACGATTTACAATAACCTTTTACCTAAATCCGAAGAATTACGAAGTTATCTATATTTAATTACAACGTGTTTATTTTTTTATCCCTAATTTAAATTTAAATCTTCCAAAGAAAGCAAACTATTAAAAAGTAACCAGTATCAACTTTTTTACTTTACGTCGTTTCAAAGATATGTCGCTATGTGTCTTACCGTAGTGTTTGGATGATTAAAATTCATTGATATGCGAATAATCGGCAAAAAGATTCAAGTAATCGTTAAAAATATTCAAATAATCGAATCATTAATTTTCGTTTCTTTTTATTTGTTTAATTAAATTTTTATTTTTAAAATTCCTTGAATTACATGAATCATGAATAAAACAAGTTTATTTTTTTTTACTTTGTTAAAGTAAAGGACAATGGCGAACTCCCAAATAAATTTTAGTTGGCTCTTTTTTCTTGCGTCTATAAAAGAAAAATATGTAAAAATATACTTCAAGATCCTTAACATTTTTTTCTTCGGTCATACTACTGCAGGAAAACAGGAATTAGAGTTTAAACAAAATACACCTCAGACTAGTCTGTATGGTACAAAACGCCCTAACTGGTAAATCGTTACAACAACTAGTCAATATAATCTTCATATATGTTTATATGGGGTGGTTACTAGTATAAAGGAAGAAAAGAACGCATTAGTATGTATAAAAAGAATTTTCTGAATAAAATACGCGTCAAACTCGGCTGTATGTTATAAGACCTTTGTCTGACGAAACGTAACAACTACAACAACTTGTCAATTATGTTTTGAATTTCGCATGATTATTTTTTATATAACTCATAAGTTTGATTCGATAATACATAGTAAATTATTTTATTGATATCTGTAATGGTGACTTAAGTAGAGGCTTAATAATTCCATCACCAATTATTTCACCATTGTCCTTTGTGTAGGCAAAAAAAACTCTTATACAAGGTCGCGCTGAGAAAACTGCTAAGTAATTTAAATTTTCCGCCATTTCGGGAGCTTACTGTGCGTAATTTGGTGATTTCCTGTTTGTCTTCTCATTATGTGACTCTGTTTTTACTTTTTGGACTGTTTCTTCTTTATTCGTTGAAGCATGTGCCCATGTCAAAAGCGATGATTGTGCAAAAGTGGTAAAAAAACCAAAAAAGGTTATGGAAGACTTTGAAAGACATTAATTTTTACTGCATTATTAAAAATCAAATAATAATTAATCTAAACAACGACAACTCAAGTAGTTGTACTGAAAGTGATTGACTAAAGAATCATGTCCATTATTGACCTGAAAATTTTCAAATGCGTCTAGTGATGTAAAATATCTTACAAAATTGCATATTTTTTCTCATTTCGTATCGCGTAATTGAATTTTCAAATAAAGCCAGGAAAAAGTAATGTTACTTTGTTTATCATTCTCAATAGACTTTTGGAGACGGAACGTGCTTTACAATGGCTCAAAGGCCCAGAAGCCATGCCAAAATATATTATTATAAAAAATTGATTTCCACGTTCCGTTTCAGACTACAAAAAAACTTGTTCATTCATCATGATGTGGTTTATGAATGTTCAAAATAACTAATTTCTTTTTTTATAACTTAGTAATTTATAATATTAATTTATGATTAGATACGATTTTTAATAGTTTCATACTATGGTGTGGACAGAAAAATAAGTGTACAGACCTTATCTAACAGCTGTTATAACCTCAAAATTTTATTTACTTAATAGCATTTTTCCCTGGCCTCTAAATGAAAAGATGATAAGTTAATATGTTATTATAAATAAAGATTGTTTTCATACAACAGTAATTGTAGTTAGACGCGACCTGTTAAAGGAATCAAGTGACAGGTCAATCAATATATGAAAAGTGGGCATGATTCTTTATTTTTAATCCAGTTTCAATCTAAAATTTGTATAATCGTGCCTCTAGAAATAAGCAGCTACAACAAATACGAAGAAACTGATAAATCTTGTGTTTTAAATTATCCGTTTTAAATTTTTCTGGTATTATCCCAGCCAAACTATAAATGATTACTAACTCTAAATAATCGATATCGATTTTTTTGAAAATCGAATACTTTACGTTCCTATTTTTTGGTTGGCATCCTTGATGCAACAAGTCTGACAGCTGTCAAAATGTATTTCTTAGATTTGGTTGACTATAATTGACATAAAAACATACACTTCACCTGATGCAGTAGCTAAGTAAGTAGTAAGTAAGTAGCTACTGCAGCTCATGGACATCTGCAGCCAACTTCAATCAAAAGTTACAGACGCATTGTCACCTCTGTGAACTAAGATGGAATATCTCACAGCCCATAGCTATACTGGCTCTGTATACCCTTCAGACCAGGGCTCAGCAGTTCCAGGTAGACTGCTAGGTATAAAATAATTCCTAACACCTCGTAAGTAATGAATATTCAGAAATTAGGACAAGAAATTTCAAAACTCATATAGTTTGCGGTTATATCCATAGAATACTATAATACAAAATATAATGGCTGTCAACTTCGATCAGTATATTATTGATCAAAGGCTGTCAAACTTATTTTGTACGAGATTCCGCGTCGCCGGGAGCACACATACAAGCAATTACGTCGTATTATAACTACTGGAAACCCGATTCGCTGTTTTGACAGACTGAGTAAATTTACACATTTTAGACTTTTGATTAATGTTAAAAATTATCATCATTAAAAATCGTTTAAATTTAAATACATATTTATATGTAAATAGTGTGCAATTTGGTATTTTATAAATAATTTGCATGCGAAATTTGGAAACGATTGTTACGTCAAAACATCTCGTGTTGATATTTACACGTGTGAATTGACATTTTAGTGGCTACACTGGCTCCGCCCACTCCCCCGTTCTATTATGTATATATTATAGTATTCTATTGTTATATCTTACCAAAATATTTATCAAAAGTATAGTACGTGAGGGTAATATAGTCATCTGGTTATTATGGTCACTTTCTTATAACTCAAAACCTTCAGCCTTGTTTGCATAGATGACTATGTGATACGATAGCTCTTCATCGGTCCATCGAATAATAAAGGATCAAAAGGGCGATGCTTTATTGACGCCATTTTGACAGTTGATACAATAGTAAATATTTTAGGCGATTTTAGTATGGTGTAGTATAGTAATTATTTTTTAGTTAATTTCGAAGTGTTATTTATTTAATTATTTCCAAAGCTTCTTTGCTATTTTTTTCTTAATATATTAGTTATAGTATACGACTTTGTGTTTATGTCTCTGACCTCCTCCTAGTTTTGGTTTTATATGGCAGCAAAGTTTTGGGTGACAGTATTACCCTCACGTACCATAGTAGAAATAAACTGTTTATCTAATTCTATTAGAGTTTTCTTATCTAATATGAATTGGGAGTGCGTATGGGTGAGGTTAATAGCCACTTTATTAGCGGCATGTTGAGTGCTCTATATTATTTTATGAGGATCATTAATTTACTACTTGTTTTATATAAGTTCGTGACTTTAGCTTAGATGACACCCCGGTCGCAAGTTTATCGTTCTTTTATTAATTTGTGACTGTTTTTGGGTTAGTACACAATTGGCCGTGTTGGGCAGAAATGATCCAACCCACAGACAGGCCAAGATAATAATCCAGCGGCCATTTTTCTAATTTGTTTCCAAATATGAAAGTCTTCTGAAAATATCCCTATTAAATTTTCTTTAAATGATATTATAGCGGTTCTCTCACAAGAAAAATGAAAATATTTCTGCAAAACATTTTCTTCTGTCTCTCTTTTTTCTTTGGTTCTGCATTATTAAAGAGGAAAATATATACTAATACCGATTAAAAGAAATTATCTACCAGCATGTCCTAAACCGTATAACACCGATGCAGCCGGGCCTCCCGTAAAGCATGCCGATAATGTAAAATTCTCACCCGCTCATACGTGACAGCAGTACTCCGTGCTCGACCAGACTTGCACTTTATATAAGATCCTTGTAAGGACACCTAGCTTCCTTGCGGCTTCTTTGGCCCTGGACTCAATGAACCGCCTATAGTTGAGGTTCGGAGAAAGTTAAACCCCTAACAACTGAAAGTGGTCGGTGTATTCCAAGGATACAGTGCATATTGAGTATAGCTGGTAGTTATCAGACGGACTCTGGCAGAAAAGCAGTTTTACCACCCAGCAAGTATAAGTAACGGAATCTTTAAATTCTTATGTTTGCATCCAGCGAACTACATAATATATTTCCACAAAAAGTCATTAAGCTTATGGCTTAACGGTGGATATTATAATAAATTAAAAAATATTAACGATTGCAATGACATTTAAGGTAATTAAAAGCCAACGTTTACTGTTTTCGACTGTGTGTGGCCGAAAAATAATAAAATAAAATGATTTAAGTGAGCATCAAATATCTGTAATTATTGTAAATCAACATATTATTCATTGTGGGGTATTGTTGTAAATAAATTACGAAACAAAAATATCATATAATTATCAGCTGGAGGCGAGCAACATTAAATTTGAACAACAAAATTAGCTTTATGGTTCATAACGTAATGTGTTTAACGTGGTTTCAGGCGAACTTAGTACATTTTTTTAAAACATTGGATGACAAACGAACACAGAGTCCACCTGGTGATAAGTGGATGTTGTGGCCCATAGACATCCACATTTATCCTCAATTAAGTATCAAAATCCAAATGCGTTGTCACCCCTGAGGACTAATATGGAATGCCTCAATTCCAGTAAAAACTTCTTTATTTTAATCAAAAGGTTTATCTAATCATAATAACATGACGTGGGATGTCCAAAGCAGGTAACTGTCCGTGAATCATCACACGATCAGGAGAAGCAGCAAATACAAGATTATATACAATCAGTAATCGGTTCCAATATTGTGTTAGAGGCTTTTAAAGGGAGAATAGAAAGATTAACTAACTCAACAATTGAAAGAAGTTTTTTGGAATGAGGAGAGTTTTTTAACAAATCTGTATTGAAGTCACCCATGATTATACAGTGTGTGTACTCAGACCAAATATCAACAAGACCCATATCTTAAAAGTTTCTTTGATTTCAATCAAAAGGTTCTCTACACACACCATACAAAACACAGCAACATTACGCTGCTATTTTACGCTAATATTCTTTGAGAGCGTGGTCCTACCCCGGTCAAGCCGACCCATTCGTGGTACAACTATATTATAGCTGCAGCATGGCTCTACCACGTAATTTGTTTTTATAGGCAAAGACTTCCTTTTATCTATTCCTGACACGTCTGAAGGATACAGAGACAATATAATTACAGGATAGAATAGAATGGAATGGTATTGTCATTTTGATTCAATACAGGTTCCAAGAATACTTATTGGAAGTCATTTAAGTTTTACCACTGATTCGAATAAAACCTTTGTTCTAAGAAGACTCTTGGAAAGATCCGTGGCAGGGCCACGCTGCAGCTATATTATGGTTGTAGCACGAATAAATAGGCTCGATGTGGATAGGATCACGCTCTCACAGAATACCAGCGTAAAATAGCAGCTTGATACTGCTGTGTTTCGTATGGTGAGTGTAGAGAACCGGAGATCCTTTTTTACTGGAAACGAGGCATTCCATCTTAGTCCTCACGGATGACAACGCATCTGCATTTTGATTCATAATCGAGGATGGATGTAGATGCCTATGGGCCACAGCACCCACTTACCGTCAGGTGGACTGTGTGCTTGTTTGTCACCCTAATTATATAAAAAAAGAACCAGCAGGAAATCCAGCGAGATTTTTTTAAATAAAGTTATTTAACAATGTATTATTTTATACTATTAGTGTGAAAACATCAATAATGTACTCTTTAGTAGTATAAAATCCCTTACTAAACAATTTTTGCTACAAAAAATTTTAACTAATTAATAGGTAAGCATATTTTCTGGAACTTTGTTGTAAAAGCGTATACATTGCCCAAAAGGAATTACTGATTCGTAATATCGATTCAACAAGTAGGATAACTAACTTGAGCATATTCCTAGTATTTAAAAAAACCGGCCAAGAGCGTGTCGGGCCACGCTCAGTGTAGGGTTCCGTAGTTTCCCGTCCGTCACAATAAGTGTTCCCACTTATGAGTTTAAAGGTGGGTATCCATTATGTTCGCGCTCCTGCACTGCTCCCGGTAGTGGGTACGTGCGCGAACATGCGCAGCAGGCGCTCCGACTTTCCATCCAAGTTCAAAATAATTTTCCTAGAAAGTCCTTATAAAGTTCTACTTTTCGGATTTTTTTCATATTTTCTAAACTTATGGTTCAAAAGTTAGAGGGGGGGGACACATTGTTTTTTACTTTTGGAGCGATTATCAAAAAATGATCTTAGTAAACCCCTATTCATTTTTAAATACCTTTCCAACAATATATCACACGTTAGGGTTGAAATTAAAAAAAATCACTTCCCATTTTACATATAGGGGGGCTACCCTAATAAAACATTTTTTTCCAATTTTTATTTTACCACTTTGTCGGCGTGATTGATACACATATTGGTACCAAATTTCAGCTTTCTAGTGCTAACGGTCACAGAGATTAAGCGAGGACGGACAGACGGACAGACAGACATGGCGAAACTATAAGGGTTCCTAGTTGACTACGGAACCCTAAAAAAGAACATCACTATTTTTAATGAAACTATTTTCGAAACGATCGAAATATTTACGAAACATTAAATTTTCGTAAATATACCGAAAGGATAAATTTAATATAATGTAATTATTAATTGATAATTTTCTCTAAGGGATTTCTACGGGCCTAAGTTATATGCTCTTGTGGCCCTATTCTCCAAAACAAAGGATAGTTTCAGGGCAACTGACACCTTAACTCTATAGGAAGATTCTATATGACATTATGCCATGGAAATAACTAAAATTGACTAATCTAGCTGTTTCTACAAACTGGTATGTAAGGCCTCTAATCTTAGTCCTGGGAGGTGACAACGCTGTATGTGTATCTCTAGGTTTCCATGAGTTACAGTAACCACTTACCATTAGATGTTCAGTTATTTCGTTTTGTCACTTTAATTTTATAAAAAAGGAAATGGTAAAGTAAATAAAAATGAAACATTTCAATATTTTCGTGTCAATTTTCATTTATATTCAAAGTTTAGTCACCTTGACTAGAATGTTTTCTAACTATTTAGATATTCAAAACATCATTCCCTGTTTCTTCACCCTTAAAGGTGAAATATTTTTCCTCAAACTTAATAGGGACGGAATTTGGGCGGTGCTGCAGTCCCTTCAACGGTGCCAAGTTGACTGTTTGAAGTGTTTGTACACAGTAGAGCTACGATGGCTATCCGAGTACGGAACCGGAGTACGAAAACTATCAAACTGCAGAGAGGTGTAAGACATTTTTATCGTTACTAATAGCTACTAAACTATGTTTCATCAAAATACAACTCTGACCTGGTATTGTGTTTTTGTATAAACAAAAGTTGGTAATAGGTACTTACGTTGATGTTTTAACATTTCTCAACTGAGTATAGCAAAAATTGGGATTGTATGCAAAAAACTTTGCCACCATCAATTTATTTATCCTTGATATATTAGTACTTTCTGCTTTTACGAATTCGTCTTCCATGATGCCGTTTCAATAAAATTTAGTAATCAATAAAATTAATAAATTAGTAATCAACAAGAAATAAATAAAATATAAAACTCAGTAATCGTAATGATAACTTGAAAGTCGAAATAACACAGCACGTTAGCTAGTTCTCTTAATCAGTGACACAGAACACTAATACTCTTAGGCGGGATTAGTGACGTCACGACAATCTCTAATATGGCAGACAGCGTTTTGCAGATTTGAGGCACAGACAAAAAAATATTCTTAAAATTGAAATATAAAATATATAATGCAGTTTTATAAACGGAAATCAAGATTTCTCGTTTTTTTTCAATGATTTCAAAAGGAAGGATAGGCTCATCTAAATATTTTACTCATAACTTTTTCATACAAGAAAAAGTAGGGCATCTGTCATAATACAAACGTCATATTAAACACGACGTAACCAAGGTCGGTTTTCGTATAGTATACATAATATCGTAATAATACTAAGCGAAAATACCATAATTTTACCTAAAGGTCGACTTGTATTATTATTGAGTCCTTTTACATTTTAATATTAACCCTACGATATCGAGAATTTCTGTATTGTACATGAGTACCGCGTTTTTTTTAATAAAATTAGAATTAGCTCCATTTCTGGTCAATCGATGCTCGATCGATGCTTTTATGTTGCATCCGTGATACAACTATAATTAGGGGCTACCACGATAAAAACTCTATACTCCAGAAGCAATCGGTTTGAAAACAGAATTGCAAAATATTTTATGAATCAGGTTTTCAGATTCAATTAAGAAGATATGGTTTCTTTTGTACTCTTTTCGTTTTACCCTTGTTGAATATAATATATATTAAGTACAAATATTCAAAATTTAACCTTAGGAAGGCAACAGGGGTGACCCGTCACCCCACTACTCGAAAAAAGTTTAAATATTATGTTGGTATTGTTTTTGTCTCTTTCTAATGCTCGATCTATTCTCCAATTGGAGTAAATGCAATCAGTTGCAGACGTCAACGTGTCACAATAAGTTGTTATTTTTGTTATATTGACATTGGTGGGGTGACTCGTCACCCCTGTTGATTCTTACGTAAGTTTAATTTTTTTGTGATACTGATATAAATGTTTGATTCCTGGGGTAAAAATGGCTTCGATTTCGGATGAACAGTATCGAAACCATTTGCAAGTTTGTAACTATGTATGTGGAGTTGATACTTTTGACAAAATAGTGTATACGTATAGTTCGGCTAGCAATACCAGACGTAGGCTGCTTCGATAATTCTATGGTATGCTGGATCAGGTTGGTGTCAACTCTAGGTTACTTTTTTTTCAGTTGTTTAAATAAAGGATCGTTTGAGTACAAATTTGCCGCGAGAGTCACTTTATGTGATATTCGAAATATAACCCAGGACCCTCCTGAAGGTAAGCCCCGTGCAAAGTTACAGAAACGAGCAAGATGTGCACGGTATCCAAGAAAACGGGACAAAAAATTAAAAACTTTTGGCAAAAAATACCTTCAGCCCGCTTGCTCTGAACATCGCGAAGATATTTGCTTGATCTGCATAAGGGCCCCTTTTCCCAAATTTATGTTTCTAAATCGTGTTGTTTTCAAATCATCATATTTAAAATCCTAAAAAAATATATAGTACAGATAAACGTTTGATCTAGTGACTTTTTTGGATAAAAACACAATATTAAACATTTAACTCGATAAAAAAAATCAGAAGTAACATCGATTTTGAAAGCATTTTCAGTTTTATGAGAATTAGGGGAACGCTATATTTATGAAAATTTTACATTTCATTTACTAATCAGGTTTGACAGGGATATTATTGGATAGATTTATAATTTGGCACTTATTTTTTTCTATATAAAATAAAATACGTAAAAAGTGACTCGCGCGCACCACGCCAGTGCCGCCAGTGTCCAGCCGGACGTCGTCGAGGGAGGAGTTGTGCTATTTTTGCTCGCGACTACGTTGTCGTCGCCGCTCACGTAGTAGTACCTACCTACTAGCATAAAAACTTGTTGTATTATATGTAATATAATAGAAATTAGTTTAAAAAGACAATACTCGTATCTAAGTATACTGACCTATGTTTTTTAAACAGTGTTTGTAAATAAATATTTTTTGTAAGTTGTGATTTAATTAAAATGGCGAATAAAAATACAAAATTAGGAAAAAAGCCTACCTAAAGTGAAGACGATCCGAAAGTGTATTGCGTAAGTACTTAATAAGTTCCTATAACCTAGCTCTAGCGTAACATCAACAGGTCATTTACAATAAAAAAAAAATATTGGAATAATTAGATATCTACTTTAACAGGGACATAGACTAGCTAAATCAGTATGACAATTTTTATTTTCGTTTTCTAATGTTCCACTATTTAGTGGGTGGATTCGTCACAATATAATTTACTGTAATCTAGCTAAGCTACACAGACTAGCGAAGTCAGTATGACAAGAATTTTAAATCCTATATTAACATTCACCTATATTTTTGCATACTTACTAACTCTAGTAATTCATTTTTTTTTGCTTTTTGAAATTTTGTAAATTTATTTATTCCATTCCAGTGCTCTGAGATCTCGTACCGATAAAAGTACTTTGATGTCCAAAAAAAGCGCACTGCAACACTTAATAAAAATAGTAATTGGTTCTACCAAATCCAGGGACAATTGCATGTGGCAAGGCGACAGCAATGTCTACTTGGTATTTGGGCCGGAGAAAAAGATCCAGTCCACATCGAAATAATTGAAAAAGATAACGTATTGTGGAAATCGAGAATGGAGTCCAAATTAATACAGTTTTACCATAAATGCCTACTTCCTGAAATCGTGAATCCCAGACATACGCGTGGTATGGGCATAAGAAATCTGACACTTGAAGAAAACAAATCATCTGAAAATAAGGAAAATGAGGAACCTCTAACACAAAACAGTCCTGATTTGTTATCAGATGCTAGTCCCCAACACGGAGGGGAGCGCCATGAGGACTGTGACTTTGACCCTCTAAGAGGAGACTCACGCCCAGCATTAAGGAATATATCGGTCGATGAAAATGAACCTGGACCTAGCACACGAGAACTAGATTTTATTGAATTTTTATTTTTAGTTGGCTTTTTTCAATTTTTATTTTCCTCTATTATTAAAATTTCACCCAAATTTTATTTTACTTTTTTTGTAAATGATTATAAAGAAGCCTTTTCAAGCTTTTTTAGGATTTCGTAGCCAAATGGAAAAAACCGGAACCCTTATAGATTCGTCATGTATGTCTGTCCGTCCGTCCGTCTGTGTGTCACAGCCTTTTATTCCGAAACTATTCGGACTACATATTTGAAACTTAGTAGGTAGATGTATTCTGTGAATTTCGTTTCTATACAAAAATAAAATACAAAAAAATTATAAGTACAAAAAACAACAAAAAAATGTACAAATAAAAAAACTAAATAAAAATTGATCAAACGAAAACAAAAAGTCTGAATGGGGATTCGAAGCCGAACCTTTCTTCAGCGTAGACTTCATAGGCCGACACTATAACCGCTCGGCTACGTCGGTAATATCGCGGATAAATCTTTATGCGTGAATATAGGGCGAAAACGTGTGAAAACGATTTTTCCCAGACATGAGACCTAGCTAGATCGATTTTTCGTCCCCGTAAACCCCTAAATTGAAACTTTCATGAAATCGTTAGAGCCGTTTTCGAGAACTCATTTAAAATATATAATATATATATATATATATATATATGTATATATATATATATATATATATATATATATATATATATATATATATATATAATCAACAAAATCGAACTACTGATTTATTTATACTGTGGCGTGCACGCCCGCCTCCATAGGTCACCGAAGTTCATGTCGCGCCGGCTCCTGTGCAACGCGGGCGCGAGCCGTCTCTGTGCGTAAAATGCCTAAACTTTCGGGAAAAGGGGCCCTTAACGCAAAAAAAAACAAATTATCGGTGCTGTAATAAACACTATTTTCACATTCCTATTTATATTAGCGATTGATCTCATAACAAATAACTTTGGTTCTCTCAAACATTGCCGTTTAATTTGAATTAAAAAATATGGGGTGATACGTCACCCCTGTTGCAATTAGTGTATGCAAAAAAGTGTTGCCCGCCGAAGGTTAACTTACACTAAGTTCTTTAGACAAAAATTAAACAGAAATAAAAATAAAACCATCAAAAAACGAAACGTATAGATAAACTAGACGCGTGTCGCCAAAATCCCGGCACATGGGAAAAAAGAAACATGAAACTTCGAACGTGATATAATTTTTTTAAAATAGTATAATTTTATTTTCCATGTACAATATTTTTGAGGGTCTGAATCCAACCCTGGCCTAATCTTGGTAACGTAACTAAACTATCTGTAAAATAAAACTTAAAAAATGCGTTTATATAATAATTTAATTGTAACAAAATTAATATAAGATTATTTACCGATGATACGATATCCCATGTCTTTTTTTAAATCTTTGTATCGTAATTTTTGCATTCTTTTACCACGCAACTTGACATGACAGGCAAATCTGTCCTGCGCGAGCACTACTGTCGACCGATTCGCGTTGGCCCTAAACTGTAATTTTAGGGTCAGCGCACTGGTCGGCCCGGTCCTTACGCTAGTAATATAAGTCAATGTTTACTTTTTACAAAATCTATCATAAGTATATATTTTATGATTTTATTTTACATGGTGTAAAATACCCTATTGTTGGAGGGCCTAAACCATATAATACACAATAGAATGGCTGTCAACCTTACTTTGTAGGAGGATTGGCGTCGCCGGGAGCACGTATACAAGCGTCGTATTATCAGTTATCACTACTACAAACACATTTTAGACTTTTGATTAATATTTTTGACACATAAATGTTTCTTTATGTGTTTCTAATATTCAAAAAATATAAATAGTTTCGACTTACAGGTTTTAGAATATGTCTCCTCTATTTAAATTCCATTTCCTGCTGTTCTTTCGACACGTAATTATTGCACAATTTGCCATTTTTCAAATAATTTGCATGCAGCGACACTTGTCACGAAAATTGGCAGCGATTGATTGTGTTGACATTTATACGTGCAAATTGATGAGTTAGTGACATGTTAGTTGCCACATGGGCTCCGCCCACTCCCTCGTTCTATTATGTATGTATTATAGTATTCTATAGCCTAAACATTATACTCAATGACCACAATAGTCATTCATCTTATATAGTCATTCTTTGCCAAATCGGCTGACTGCTTGCATTATTATTGTTAAATCTCCTCGTTAAATATATTGTTTTTATAATTAATTTGATTCTTTCGTCACTTTAAAATCGTACAGTATTTATAGTATTATGAAAGTGAAGAAAATAAGGTATATTTATCATTAAAAAGTGTGAAACATAGAAGATAATTACAAAAGTATTGTAAACAAACAAGATCACGCGCCGCAGGAGTGGCCTGTCGGCGAAAAGTTACTGCAGGGAACTACAGCGGTTAAGTGCAACGCATAAGAACTATCTCTGCGTGCGGACGGCACGGTGAGTCACTCCTTACGTTGCTTGATCTGATTATCTAGAGTAAACAATACAGAAGCGAAAACTTGTTTGTCTTGTACGTAACTGTCTCTGAGAGGACGCTTTGTGCATATTACCATAATGCGGTGCGAAGGGTGCTTAAAAGATATAAAAAGCAAAACCTATTTTCGGTGCAGTAAATCGGAATGTGACAAAATATATTGTACATTATGCACAAATTTACCAAGTACTGCAGTAAATAAGCAATCTTGGACATGCCCCGCTTGTTTCGCACAAGAAAAAAAGACTGGTGACAACAGCTCAACGCCAGTACGTACTTCCGGCCACTCACAAAATGTCACTGTGCGTAATAAATCGAACCCAAAGACTTCGACTGAGCTGTCTAACTTAGAAATTAGTGAATTGACAACTGAAATTAAGCTATTAACTCACGAAATCTCATCGCTTAAGTATAAACTCGACGAAGCAATGACATCATTAACTCGCTGTCACGAGCGTTTAGATGAACTCGGTAACACCATGGCCTCAACGAACACTCGCCTAGCTTCTCCATCCACTAAAAGATGAAGTAAGTCATATTAAAAAAAATCTTAATATGATGGCTCAGAAACAATTATCAAACGAATTGGAAATAATTGGCATCCCAGAAAACAAAAATGAAAATCTAACTCACACTGTCTTGGTAGCATCCCGCAAGATTGGAATAGATTTGGCTGATCTAGATATTGACTGGGTGGCGCGTGTTGGACCGCAACGTCCATTTTTGGTAAAACAATCAGACCACGACTCTGAAAGCAAATTCTCACGACCTGTCGTCGTTCGTCTGTTGCGTCGATCAAAAAGGGACGAAATTATTAAAGCCTCTAGGCAGAGACGCAACATAACTACCATTGATTTAGATGTTAAGGGACCGTCTTATAAAATATATTTTAACGAACGACTTACTAGTGAAAATCGGCAGTTATTTCGAGAGGCACGGAAGATGTCTAAAGAATGTGGCTTTAGTTACTGCTGGACAAACCGCGGCAACATTTACGTACGTCGTAGAGAGGGAAAACCAGCACAGCATATTAAGTCTCACGATGATATGTTTCGTATTTTCCCAAGGTGTACTACCACTTCGCAATCTAGTAACACTGATAATGTACAAATTTAAAAAGTTTATGGACCTGGTGCGCTTTTTCTCATTTTCATATATTTTTTATACTCGTATAGTTATTTTTTATTTATCCATATATGTTTTTGGGCTTAAATACTACCACAATAGTGATCTTAATTATATCAAAGTGAGTGTTTCCTGTCAATATACATGCATAATTGTATGCTCCTATTTTTGGTCGTATATTTTGACAATAAGTTATGTCTATTTAATTTCATGTACACGCAAAACTTCAAATTTTGTCTTAGCACATTTTAAAATTCTTAGTTTCACTAAATATTTTGTCATGACATTAATAATCTACTTTTATATACTTATTTATTTATTTTTTATATTTATAACTAAGTGAACTTAAGTAAATGCTAGATAATTTACAAGATAATCTAGATACAATAAATATAACATGTCATGACATTAGCCAACTCGAACAATGTGCTTCAATAATAACTAATGATTATACATTTAAAATACTGAATTTTAATATCAGGAGCATATCAAAAAACTTTACATACTTTACGATTGCATTAAAACGTATGGCATTTGACTTGGATGTAATTGTTTTAACGGAATGTCGTATTGCAGAGTCTTCTATTATCCCGGTACTTCCAGGATACATATCGTACAGAACTCATAAAATAATCAATCAAAATAGTGGTGTAGTAGTGTACATTAAAGACGCATGGAACTCAAATGTTACAGAGCCAGTCTTTAACGAAGCAGAATGTTTAATAATAGAAATACCTGATACAATAACCATTTTCTGTATATATCGCTCACCTTCATTTAGAAGCACGGAAAGTTTCCTAATGGATCTGGAATCACATTTGGATCACTACAAAAATAAACCTCATTTAGTATTGACAGGAGATATTAATATTAATATTTTAAAAGGGGACAATGATACTGTAAGTTATGTCTGTCTTGCGGCAGAATACGGACTATTGCCTGCTATTTATAAACCTACAAGATTTGAATCCTGTATTGATCATATATTTGTTAAAACGATTGGAAAAACAATTGGTACTGTATGCATTTCGGATATAACAGATCACAGTATGACAATAGCTGGCTTATCACTGAATGTAAACTTACCTAAACCCCGATTAAGAGAAAAAGTTAAGATTGATTTTGATGCGATAAGTAATGAATTAGCGGTAATAGATTGGTCGGAATTGCAAAATCAAACGGACGTAAATCAGGCGGTTGCCATATTTACTGATAACCTATCAAAAATAATAGATAAGCATACCAAACGCATAATTGTGAGCCGTTCAAAATACAATATAAAACCTTGGATTACTCCAGGCTTAATACGGTGTATAAAACACAAAGATAAACTACATATGAAATCAAGGAAGAATCCAAATGATGAAACTTTACTCCTCACATATAAGAGATACCGTAATTTCTGTAATGAACTTCTATTTAGGTTAAAAAGGGAGTATGAGAAGTGTCAATTGCAAGAAAGCCAGGGACAGCCCAAGAAATTATGGAAAGCAATAAAGGATATATGCAACATTACTACATCAAACAAAGAACCAACTGAGCTATTAAATATTCAAGGATCTATAAGCAAAAAAGAATCATTGAATATTTGTAATACTTATTTTTCCACAGTTGGACAAAATTTAGCACACAAAATTCTTATTGAAAGTAAAAATACTGAAGAAAGTCTAGTGCAAAATAGTAAAACTAGAAATATAACACACTCGTTTTATATGCAACCTACTGACGCTTACGAAATAGAAAACCTAATAACAAATCTTAAAAATGACAATGCTCCAGGAATTGATGGACTAAGTAATACTCTGATTAAGCATATTAAGAAATTTATCACTGAGCCACTTACAGTAATATACAACTTGAGTATTTCTACCGGTGTATTTCCAGAAGTTTGGAAGACTGCAATGGTGTATCCTGTATATAAAAAGGGCCTAAAAACTCTCCAGATAATTATCGACCCATTTCTCTGCTGAGTGTGTTTTCCAAACTCCTTGAGAAATTGGTTAATAAAAGACTAATGCATTACTTAGAAGCATTTAATCTGCTCTCTTCAAGACAGTTTGGATTTAGAAAAAGAAAATGCACCGAGGACGCTATAACCACCTTAGTTTCACATATATCTTCTTGCCTTGACAAAAACGAATGTTGTATTGGCGTATTCCTGGACTTAGCCAAGGCTTTTGATACTGTTTCCGTTCCTTTACTATGTCAAAAGCTTGAAAACGTAGGAATCAGAGGATTAGTTTTAGATTGGTTTAAAAGCTATTTGCAGAAACGGAAACAGTGTATGAGAGTGGGCTCATATATAAGTGAAATGCAACATGTTAAATATGGTGTATCTCAGGGAAGTATTCTCGGTCCTACTCTTTTCATCATATACATGAACGACATACATCAGTTCAACTCAAAACATTCAGATATAATATGTTATGTCGATGATACGGTCCTTTTATACAGTGGAAAAAGATGGGATGATACCATTTCTGTGGCGGAACGTGGTGTTTCTCAGGTTTCTCATTGGTTAAACTCAAACCTGTTAACTCTTAATGTCGAGAAAACTAATTATATTTGCTTTCATAAGACCCGTTCGTCAATACCATCTACTGACAAACACATAAGATTGCATACTTGCACGACCGAAAATAATTTGTGTAGTTGTGAAAAAATTCGGAGAGTGGAATCCATTAAATACCTGGGTATATTAATTGATCACAACCTTAACTTCAAGGCGCATATATCGGCATTGGCAGCGAGAATTCGTAACATAGTTTACATCATGAGACGGCTGAGAGATTCTGCGCCCCTGAGTACATTAATGTCTATCTATTATGCCCTATGTCAGTCTCTGCTAACGTATTGTATTTCTTGCTGGGGAAGCGCTTCCAAAACAGTCATGATAAAAATTGAGAGAGCTCAACGTTCGGTCCTGAAAGTTATGCTTAACAAGAAATACAGGTATCCAACAGCTAAACTGTACAGTGATATTAAAGTACTAACAGTTCGGCAGCTATTTGTCTTATGTGTGGCTACATGTGTTCATAGAAAAATATTAAGCTCACATAAATACAGTGAGCTGATGAAAAAACGTGTGTTTCAAATACCATTACCAAGCATTCGCACAGCTTTCGCAAAACGATTTACTCCATTCATTGAAACACTAATTTATAATAAAGTTATGAAGGCATGCGACATAAGAGATTGCTCGACGAACACAGCTAGAATAAAAATACGAAATTGGTTGCTTACGCTTAGTTATAAGCAAACCGAAAAGCTGTTTCAAACATTGTCATAGTAGCTACGTGCCCAATATTGATATTGATATTAATATTGTTATTACAGCAGTATTGCAAATTTAAAATACTGCAATATTAACAAATTATAATATTTATGTATGTGTATATATGTATATGTGATGTATATGTATATATATATATATATATATATATGTACATATATATATATATATATATATATATATATATATATATATGTTGTATGTATACGTATGTGGATGTATATATGTATGTTGTGTATATATGTTTAAGTATGTGTTTATATTTATAGACCATAAATAAATTGGAGTAGATGTTTAAAGGTAAAACTTTGTAAAGTCAGCCGTGCACAAATCTCTGTTTTTTGTTAATATGTGTATATGGCTCTCACGATACAGGTCTACGTGGCTAGTGTGAGAACCGCTGCTAAATTATGTGTAAAGGTGCTAACTGTTAAATAAAGTATTTTCATTTTTCATTTTCATTTTCAATAGTGCCTCCCAACGTATTGGTCTTAAGATGAACATGGACAAAACAAAGATCATATGTAACGTTCATGTCACACCGATGCCGCTAGCTGTTGGGAGCACTAAGCTCGAATTTGTTGACGAGTATGTTTATATGGGACAAATAGTCCAACTTAGTAAGTCCAACTTCGACCGAGAGGTCAATCGACGGATTCGACTTGGCTGGAAATCGTTCAGGAAATTACGACACATCTTCTCGTCAGGCATAACCTCAAAACTTGAAAACGAGATTATACAACCAGTGCGTGATGCCAATGATGACTTATGGATCTCAGATGTGGTCCTTCACTGATGCCGTATGAGGAAGCTCAAGGTCGCTATGGGGAGGGATACTCGGAGTTGCTCTGCGTGTTATCTTAGAAATGAGGATATCCGCAGTAGAACCAGAGTGACCGACATAACCTAACAGATTAGTAAGCTAAAGTTATTCTCGATTAGGAATCAAAACGCAGATCCGTTGTCAGCCCTGAGGAATAAGATGAAATGCTTCGATTGCAGTAAAAAAGGATCTAGGTTTCTCTACAGTGATCGTACTAAACACAACAGCCTTATACTGCTATTTTACACTAGTATTCTGTTAGAGTGGGGTCCTACCCGATCGAGCCGACCCATTCGTGCTGAACCTAATAAAGCTGCAGCGTGGCTCTACCACATATAATATTAAGTACAAGCTTCATCAACAACCGCATATTGATAGAGTGTTAGATCTTTCCAGAGCAAGATCCAGTAGAAGGCCTGTCAATAGGATGATTTTCTGTAATCGTCACACTTTGCAAATACATTTTTGACGTAAGTTCTAATTAGTATTATAAGTCTTGCAAGTAATAACATGGTTTTCTACCAACTGGTCGCCAAATTATCACAAGAAAAATATTCCGAATTTTTCCAAAGTTTTAGGATTTTGAATTCATATACGGTGGAAAGAATGGAATATTATGGTTTTTAATCAATATACTTACTTACTTACTTATCTTCACGCACAATCCCTAACGGGGTAGCTAGAGAGAACAGATCGCCAAGTGTCACGATCCTTACATACCTCTTTCGCTTCTTTCAGGTTCATTAACTTCTTCATACATGCACGTCTAGGTATCCGAGTACTCTTGACCCTCCCCACTTCGAGCAATTTGCTCACATGGTCTTCGAAAGTTAGTCTCGGTCTACCTCGCACCTTTTAATATTTACTTTCGCTCTATATATTTTCTTCACCATTCGGTCTTCACTCATTCGTTCAACGTGCCCAAACCGTTGGAGTACGCCCCTATCAATTTTTGTGATAAGGTCGTCTTTCAATCCTGCCATATTGCGAATCTCTTCGTTTCGCTTTCGGTCGGCTATGCTAACGCCACACATTTTACGAAGAGATTGCATTTCCACTGCATTCAATTTCTTGCTTTTATGCTTCTTCTGGCATACCCAGGTTTCGCTGCCATATAACAAAGTCGGTACCAACACTGCGTTATGTATTGCAAGGCGTGCACTCTTCACCACGCCTTGCCTTTTTACTAATGCATTCAGGGCACCATTGACTTTGTTTCCGGCAGCGACACGCCTATCCACATCTAACTCACATCTTCCATCCCGGCTGAAAGCACTCCCCAAGTATACAATTTCATTTACCTGTTCTAGACATTCCTGATTTACCCATATTTCACATTTCGTTCTCTCTTCGTCCTTTTCAAATACCAGAACCTTAGTTTTATTAGCATTCAAACGGAGACCTTTAATTTCACATTCCTCTTTCATACACGTGACTAATGCCTGCAGTTCTGCTTCTGATGGTGCAATAAGCACTGCATCATCAGTATACAGCAGACAATTAACTTTCATATCACCCAATTTCACACCCAAACAACTATTTTTCAGCTTCTGTAAACAGCTGTCGAGATACAGTATGAACAGCCAGGAAGACATGACACAACCCTGTTTTACGCCCGCTTGGACGCTAAACATGGGTGACAGGTCATGCCCTACCCGCACACAGGCTTTACAGTCATAGTAAAGTGACTGCACAGCCCTTAACAATCGACCATCCACACCATATCCCGGCAAAGTTCCCACATTTTCTTCCTCATAACCTTATCAAATGCTTTCTCCAGATCCACAAAAGCACAGAAAATCCTCTGGTTAACACTCAGAAGCTTCTCCGTGATCATGCGGAGAGAAAACATTTGATCCGTGCATCCTCTTCCAGGTCTAAATCCGCATTGTGCCTCCCATAAGAATCTTTCCGATTTCTCTTGCATCCTACGTGTCAAAACCTTCGAGTAAACTTTACTTGCTAAACTGGTCAAGCTGATCGACCGATAGCACCCGCAGTCAAAATGTGAACCTTTACCTTTATATAAAGGAACAATGACCGCGGATCGCCAATCATCCGGGACATCTCCCGTCCGCCAGCACAAATTGCACAGCAGATGAAAGCTGTCCCAGACGCGAGGCCCACCGTACTTGATCATTTCAGCAGTAACTCTGTCAAGTCCCGCAGCCTTACCACATTTCAAACTTCGAATCGCACGTTCAATCTCTTTCATGCTGATGACCTCAGTGTCATCGAGGTCCGTGTCTGGCGTGCCAGTCACGGCGTCACCCCCGGATCCTTCACTAAGATCGTGACACGCATACATTTCTCTATAAAATTCACTCCATCGCTGCATGACGTCCGATTTTTCTGAGAGGACGTCATTGGTTCTCGAAAGCACTTTGTTCATTCTTAAGGCTGTCACACCACTCCGGGACCTTCCAACCTCTTTCCAGAAGAGTTTGGAGTTTTCCCTAAAGTTGTGCGACAACCTCTCGTCTGCTTCTATTCTACACCTTTCACGTACTTCCTCAATCAATGTTTTCGCATGAACTTTCTGCAGCTTATATCTTTCTTTCATCTTCTCTCTCATATGCTCATCGTTACTAGAGGCCAAGTAGTCTAACCATGCTTTTTTCTTCTTTTTTACAGCTTCTCTCACTTCATCATTCCACCATGCATCTCTTCTTTTACTACTACCTCTTTTTGTCGTTCCACATACTTCTTCCGCTGCACTTACCATTCCATCCCTAAGGTTCTGCCATGTTCTCTCCACACATTCTTTCCTGCCATCGATGGTGTCAAGCTTTTCGGCTACCCTCGTATGATATTTGTCCCTAGTATCCGCTTCCTGAAGCTTCCAGCTTCGGATGCGACAGACCGACTGTGGTTCTCTTACTGTCGTCCGGTAGCGCCAACCCGCGAACAAACCCCTAAATCTAGTAATTACTAGATAATGATCCGTTCCCAGGTCAGCACCCCTGAACACTCGTGTATCCATCACCTGTTTTCGCAGTCGGTCATCCACCAGGAACAAATCAATCATACTTCTCTCATTCTTTCTTTCTCTAGTGTACATATGGATTTTCCTGTGATTAAACATAGTGTTTGTCACAAGAAGACCCTTTTCCTTGCATACAGCCAGTATAAGCTTGCCAACATCATTAACCCTTTTATCGCCAAACTTTCCAAGCACCGACTCGTATCCTGGTTGAGCTCTACCTACCCATCCATTCAAATCACCACACACAACAGTTCTTTCGTTTCCCTTAACCAAATCTAGAACTTCTCTTACATTCTCCCAAAACTCCTCCAGCTCAGCCCTGGACGACGAAGTTACCGGCGCATAAACAGCCAAAAGGAATAACTTCGTCAGTCCCATTTTGAAGCGAACCCAGAGAAGTCTTGAGTTCACAACCTTGTATTCAGTCATAAGATCGACCAACCGGGACGACAACAGCACTCCCACTCCCTGGCAGGCGTTCTCGCTTTCCGGGACTCCGGACCATATAGCTAACGTCCCGCCAGGGAGCTCTTCAGTACCACTGCCTTTCCGTTTGGTCTCCGACATACACACGACATCTAATTCACTTTCTTTCATTATTTCGATCAACTCATTCGTCTTATCTCTCATGCCCCCTCTAACATTCCACGTGCCAACTCTGCACCCCATCCTCCACCTTCCGCCGTGTCGAGCTGTGCGTGACGGGTGGCGGTCCCCATCGCCGCTTTGCGCGCTGCATTCCACACCAACGGGGACGAGCTGGTGTGCGTCGCCTTGGGGGGACGCCCTAACCCTCGTTAGCATGGGTGCGCAGCTGTGTAGAATTGCAGCCCTGATAAGGGCTGGCAGGGGTCGCAACGAGCACGCTTCTACAATGACCCCCGTTTTAATCAATATAGATTACAAAAATACTTATTGAAAGTAATTTAAGCTTTACCACTGGTTCGCAAAAATTTATATAATTATTTCTCTCTCTGTTCTGTTATTTTTGTCTCTATCCTGAGAAGAACCAGTAAGAAACCCAGGGGAACAATTCAAAAAAATAATTTATGACATAAAATATTTTATACGATTAAGTATGAAAACATTTCTTTTTATTTTTTTTATAGAATAAGAGTGGCAAACGAGCACACAGTCCACCTGACGGTAAGTGAATGCTGTGGCCCATAAACATTTACATCAATCTTTAATTAAGAAAGAATATTAAAATGCAGATGCGTTGCCACCCTTAGGACTATGATAAAATGCCTAGTTTACAGTAAAAAGGATCTCCAGCTCTCTACACTCGCCATACGAAACACAACAGCATTGAGCTGCTATTTGACGCTGGTATTCTGTGAGAGCGTGGTCCTTTCCCGGTCGAGCCGACCCATTCGTGCTGCAACCGTAATATAGCTGCAGCTGCCGTATCAGCAGGGGTTATTATCAATCATCGACTGCCCCTTTAGTCTAGTTGTTGTAAACGCGACTGCTGATCATGAGGTTTCGGGGTCGAGTCCCGGGTCGGTCCAATGAATTAGTTTTACTTACCTTGGAACGCACGTAAAGCTGTTGATGCCTGTCTGATCTGTCTTTAGTCGTGTCGGTTTAACGTCCCATCGGATTATGAGAGTAAAGAAATAGAGCGCCAATGGCTAGTCTCCGTTGAAACTGGTCGCCGTCACCGAAATTTGGTCTGGGGGACAATTTTGTGTCAAATTTTATGAAGAATTGTATAAAATCCATGTCACACAGCTTTAGTAATAATAAAGAATTTAACTATACCTAATCTGCGTGAAAATCTCTCAGTGCAGGCAGTCTCTGAATGGGGAGACTTTTGATTTTCTTACGAAATACATTTCGGAGAGTGTACTCAGGAATTAAATCACTTAATTCCCTCTTCCTCGTTTCATATTCGTACCACCAGACGCTTGGCTGGTCTCCACCCCTTTTTTGTCAACAAACCACGAATATGAACCAAACGGTTTGCTTTGTCTTGACTGTCGTTAGCTGCATCGCCACTTACTATCAAATGAGATCTTTTGCTGTGGAAACGTACGGTTACCAGGGTCCATAGATATAATAAACGGGGTCAAATAATTGGAAATCTGTCGCACGAATCAAATTATTATTTCATTGCACTAGGTAAACTAGCGCTGTTTATACTATATGAAATAATTCTTATCATAGTTAGACCACTCGAGTAAAATTGTTTAATTTCTGAAAACGTTACTTAAGGGGAAATGTAACCTCAAATGGCTTAGCAAGATCCTCCGTTATGCCGAAAGTATTGCATTAATTATGAAATAAATATATGGTAAAGTTGAGGATTATTGTTAAGGACTATGTTAGACGAAAATACGATTCCGTAAAATTTTCTCAATAGAAAAAAAATCCAAATTTACCTCCAAACTGAACAATAAACCGCTGTTATTCATAAAATACTTTAAATGAGATCATGAAACTTTGCATACTAATTGAACTAACTATAAAGCAGTGCTTATGTTATTTACCTTTCTTAAATTACCATTATTTTCACTGTAAAAAGAAATTACCTAAACTATCGGCCTCTTGAAGCTTGATTCATGTCGTTCCGTAAGTATCGCTTAGGCTTTTGAAGGGAAAAGTTGTGTCGCTTACGATCAGAATACACATTACGCAACAGGACGACGTAAAATTAAAATGAGAAATAACCGTGATAAAAATAAGAAGCGACTGGGTTGGCGTTAAGAAATGGGCATAAATATGATAAACCTAATGAAATAAGTATCTAACGACCTATCTACTTACGTTATTAGTAATAACAAACATGTCGGTACATAGCATACAACGCGCGGGGAAGTGAGGGCGAAATTAGAATTTGAGCTGACTTACTATATCCCCTTAAGTGTAGTCTTTGTTTTTTTTGTGAACCTATTTTAAAATTAATGAAGACGTCCCTTTCGGTTTTCGAGTTGAAAGAGCGTTTGTATGTGTAACATGCTACTGAACTAAAACAAACAATTGTATTCGAAGAAACTATTAGTCTGGCGTATTTAGGAGAACTCTTAACAACTTTTAAAGGCAATGATAAAAGTTTAAAAAAGATGTAAGGGACGCAGCGCTACGTAAATTTTATGGAATACAATTATCTGTCTTCAGGTTAGAACGAAATGCATCAAACACCAACAGTATTCTTTTTATGTGAGCAATAAAATAATTCTATAAACCGTAATACTTACGGTTGTGTATTTTTAGATAATTAAATTATATTTTAGATATAGATGTACATTATTAAGGAAGTGCAATATTAGCCATCAGTCGATGTGTCGAAGAGTTTATTTCTCCTAATGAAGCCTCGTTTACATGCGAAATATGTACTGTACTATTTTATTGACGTTGTCGTGTGTTTCCTTGTTTAAAGATAAGCGCTTTTGCCAACTTGGAATTTCAGAGCTAGATTTAGCTTTCAATCCACTCATCTAGCTTCAAAACATCACTGTATCTCTTTAGCTCCGTTATATTAAATTAAGCTTATTTTAAAACCCTTAAGTAGATCTGTTGCGGTAAGAATGTAACGACTAATGGGTGACATTGGTTTCTCATATCTGTTTAAGCAGATCAATGTCGTTAATATGTGACGGCGCATTATTATTATTAATAATTAATTTCTATATACAACCCTCTAAGAGTATCTTAAAAGTAAAGTTTTAAACAATCAAAATGCATTAATAAGCATAAAGTTAAAATACATTCATTTCGAACATTGAGTATTAGTAAAGGCTTAATATTGACTTTAATAATCATTATAATAATAATAATAATAAAATATAATAATAATAATAAATAGGCGTAGGGAATTGACGACCCCATCGCCCGCTGACGTAACAGTTAAGTGACAAAACTGCTACGTCAACGCAGTCAGTCAGCGCCTTGCGAGAGGTGTGAGCGCCGTGCCTCGGCAGAATTCAGGGTGCAAAGGCCCGTTTGTGCTTATGGCCGTCCACGATACGGTGCCGGGCCTGGGCGTCTCCCGTTAATGGACGCCCATATTATGGATGATGGAGAAAAAGATAGTGCGCAAAGGGCCGCTGCCTGGAGGTCGCCAGGGCGCGTCTGGAGCTGGCGCTGGACGCGACAGCATGCGGGCCGCCAGCCGAGCGCGGGGTGTTGCAAGACCACCTAGCAGCCCCCCGCATCCATCATCCCCACCAGAAGGCTTGGTGTTGGCTGGGTCTTCTCGGACTCAGCAAGCGGCACCCGCCGCTGGTGGAGCACGTCGCATGCGTTGGTCTAAATCGATGAATGAAAACGCACTGCGGGCGTATTTTAGGGCAAAAGGGGAAGAAACTGGATGTTTGGCGTATCGGGCTCGGATGCATCGCTTTTTTGCAGAGCTGGAGCCATCTCTATCCGTCACTGAGCAAAACCTGGCAGACCGAGTTAGGTACATCCTGCGCTCCAACATATTTGGTGACGCCGAACTCGAGCGACTACGACGTGAGGCTATTCCTTCATCGAATGGAAATGCTGCGGCTGGGAATGCGGCGCCACTAGATGCGCAACAAACTGCATATGTGGATGCTGCCGTCAACATTCCATTTGTGGCTAATTCAGACGATGATGGAATAGTCTCCCACGAACTAGAGAAAATGAGGAGCATACTGGAAGAGTCGATGCTGGAAACGCGCAGCATGCCTCTCGATAATCGACCGCGACTTCCCCGCATACCCCTTAGCAAGCGAAATCGGGCTGTCGTGCGGGCTCTTAACCCAATGCTGGTAACCTATTTGGAAGCCAGCCGGGACCTTTGCGAGACGGATTCAATTCTTTTTGGCGCCGCACTGGCAGTATGCCGTATTATTGGCGCCAAACTTCCCGTGGCTGGACGTGCTACTCAAAAAAGTAGCGCCATCCCAGCCTGGAGAAAAAGAATTGAGGACCGTATCGCAAAGGCAAGGGCCCTTATCGGCAGACTGACAAGCTTCAGGTCGGGTAATACTAGACCGAGGATTATGCGCACCGTTAGGATGGCGTTTGCTGGGACAAATATCAGTTTGTTCCAGCCGGATATCACGCAAAAACTAACGGAGCGCATAGATGACCTGAAGCAAAAAATCGCTGCTTGGGGGAAGCGGATTCGACGATTTAGCGAGAGGTCAAGGCGGTTCAACCAGAATCGTCTCTTCCAGAGCGATCAGAAGAGGCTCTATAAATCATTGGAGCGACCAGAGGTATGTGGAGCGGGCCCAGGACCGGATCAGGCTGCCACTGTCGCATTTTGGCGTGGCCTGTGGTCAGAGCCCGTAAACCACAGCGAGGGCCCTTGGATGGAAGTTGTGGCGAGCCAGAGTGCAAGTGTTACGCCTATGGACCCCGTCACCATAACGCCTGAAGACGTGGCTGAGGCGGTCCGTAGGGCCCCGAACTGGAAAAGTCCGGGGCTCGACGGGCTGCATCATTACTGGTTGAAGGGGTTCGTAGTATGTCACGCTGTGCTCGCCCGACAGTTTCAAGAGGCTCTCGATCAGAAGTCGCTCCCGAGCCTCTTCACTACTGGGATCACTCATTTGGTTCCTAAAGATCAGGATACCACAGACCCGAGCAAATACCGCCCCATCACGTGTCTACCCACCATATATAAGACACTGACATCCATTTTGAGCGCGAGAATCACTCGTCACCTGGAGCTAAATCAGGTGATGTCACGCGCTCAAAATGGATGCCGGGGCGGTGGTCGTGGAACCAAGGAACCACTCCTCATTGACGCGGTCATTGGCAAAGTGGTGAAACGCAACCGTCGGAATTTCTCCGCCGCCTGGATAGACTACAGAAAAGCATTCGACTCGGTGCCCCATACATGGCTAAAGAGGGTCCTCGAGCTGTACAAGATTGACTGTACAGTTCGAGACTTCCTCGGGCAGTGTATGGGGCGGTGGAGTACGATCCTTTGCTATCTGGGCGAGCGGATGATGGCTGCGGAGAACCACATAAGGATAAGAAGGGGTATCTTCCAGGGCGATTGTCTGAGTCCAATCTGGTTTTGCCTCTCCCTGAACCCTCTCAGTACTTTACTGGAGGGCTCCGGGAGGGGAGATTTCAGCTTCGGAAAGGAGGTACAAAAGTGACCCACCTTTTCTATATGGATGACCTCAAATTATTCGCCTCCAGTCGCTCCTATCTTATGGAATTGCTAAACATCACGTGTGAATTTAGCAATTCTATTAGAATGGAGCTGGGGACGGATAAGTGTGCGGTCCTCCATGTTGAAGGGGGAAGGGTTGCTAACTCTGAGGGCATAGACTTATCTATGCCCGTCAACTTAAGAACCCTTTCCGAGGCTGAAACATACCGATACCTGGGTATGTCACAGAACATCGGTATCGATGAGGCTGGTATGAAACAGTCAGTTTGCGACGTGTTTTATGCACGCTTGACCAAAGTGCTTAACAGCCTTTTGTCCGGTGTGAATAGGACACACGCATATAACGGTTGGGTCATGCCTGTCCTCATGTATACCTTTGGCATACTCAGGTGGAGTCAGACTGAACTTAACGCCCTGGATAGAAAAGTCCGCACTACAATGACGTCCCATAGGATGCATCATCCGAGGTCGTCGGTAATGAGGCTGTACTTGCCGCGAAAGCATGGTGGGCGTGGCTTCCTGAGCGCGCTCACCATGCATAATCGCGAAGTGTGCAGCCTCCGTCATTACTTCCTGGCGAGATCGGATGATCCATTCTATAATGACGTCATTTCTAGTGATAAAGGACTTACCCCTCTATCCTTAGCCGACGAGCAATGGGAAGACCCGGCAGTACAGAGCATTTCCGACCGGGAGACCGTATGGAAGGAGAAGGAGCTCCACGGGAGGTACTACAGGGCTCTACATGAGCCTCACGTAGATATAGCCGCCTCCCTCAACTGGCTACGTTTCGGTGACCTCTTCGGGGAAACCGAGGGTTTTGTCTGTGCAATACAGGATCAGGTTATTAAGACCAACAACTATCGGAGATACATCCTAAAGGATGGCACTGTCGACGCCTGTCGAGCTTGTCGCCATCCCGGTGAGTCACTTAGGCATGTCATCTCCGGTTGTTCGGCGCTTTCTAACTCTGAGTACTTGCACAGGCACAACCTAGTAGCCAGAATTCTTCACCAGGAGCTCGCTCTGAAATACGGTCTCGTGGATCGAAAATTGCCGTATTACAAGTACTTGCCGGAAGCCGTGCTCGAAAATGACCGCGCCAGGCTCTACTGGGACCGGGCCATCATCACGGACAGGACTATTCTTGCGAATAAGCCTGATATTGTGCTGATGGACCGGGCACAGTCAAGGATATTTTTGATCGACATTACCATTCCGTATGACGAGAACCTCGTGAAAGCCGAAACAGACAAGCAAACAAAATATCTGGACCTGGCTCACGAGGTGACCGACATGTGGGGTGGTGTGCCGACCGAAATTATTCCTGTAGTCGTCTCTGCAAACGGGCTAATCCCAGCCAGCCTCTCGGGTCATCTGAGGCGACTGGGACTACGTGGCGGACCGCTCCAGGCTCAAATGCAGAAGGCGGTGCTCCTCGATACCGCCCGCATCGTCCGCCGGTTTCTTTCCCTTTCCCCCTAACCCTCAGCCGTTTGGTCTCCCCTGCCGAGGGCGTCCATCTGGTTGGGCTTTTATTTATTTATGTATTTTTATATTTATTTTATGTTATTGATATTTATGTATATTTATCTTTTCATTTTCATTTATAATTATATATTTATGGGACCCAACCAGATGAGAAAACTATATAGATACCCCAAAATAATAATAATATTCCACAACTATCGCACAACGCCATCTAGTCCCAAGCTAAGCAGAGCTTGTGTTATGGGTACTAGACAACTGATAAACATACTTATATATTTCTAAATACATAAGTATTATAGATAAATTACACCCAGACACAGAACAAATGATCGTGCTCATCACACAAACATTTGTCCTGGGTGGGAATCGAACCCACGACCTCCGGCATAGCAGTCAGGTTCACTAACCACTAGACCAACAGGCCTGTCAAATTCATCATTAAATTTATTAAAACTCTGCTAAAATATTCAAAATATATTAAATAATAGAAATACATGTCGATTATACTATAGTAATAAAGATAAATAGCATTTATAATATAATTGGAAAATTAAGCGACGGTGGCCTAATGGCAGCGCGTGTACCGCGAACTCAAAAAGGTCGTGGGTTCGAATCCGCCATTCGACTACTGGCGTGAACCACTCGTAATACAAGCTATTGAAGCTTACCACGATAGGTTAAGGGGAATATTAGCAATGTATATAGCATTGTTAATATTCTTTTTTTAAAAAATTGGAAAATTGGTCAAGTAATTGAGAGTTTATGTAATCTGCTCTGGAGATCTTACCCGTGTCTTGTTTGTGTATCTTCGAAGTTGCCAAATTTATAAAATAGCGAGGGAAGAGTTTTTATAAACTTAATAATGAAGTGGTATCCATGAACACGAGATACCCAGATCGGATAATAATAATTAGCGAAATACCAAAAAGTAAACGCTTTAGCAAAAGTTGTTGCTGGATGGGTAGGATCTTCCCATACAAACATTTAAAAAAATTACACCAGTGGATTCTTCAAAATCATTTACTGGGTAAATGAATTCTTGAATTACCGATAACAACTTTCTTTGACATTTCATTGACATTTTATAATTAACTGACATGGTATATAATAATGTTTAATAAAATTTTATTTATTTGTTTATGATTATTATTTATTTAATTATGTTTTTGGCATTTTGTTGTTTGCTGATTTAATTATTTGATATGATGAATTTCAAAATGATAATAATATGCATCTTGACATAAAATGAACGTAATTGATGTGTGTATCACTGCGTATCACTCTTAGAATAATTACATACATGGCAATAATCCATCCATAAAAAATAATAATCCATCAATAAAAGAAAACAATAATTACTCTGAGGTGTCACCAATTCTGATTTCTTATATTTACGCGAACACTACACATTGAAATAATACTAATTTTTACGGAATTTATCGCGTATATTTAACTTTTTTACCCGACGTTTCGAGAGCTTTACAGCACCCATGGTCACGGGAAGGACTGAGATGTTCAGCGTCCAGCTGTCATAGTTAACCGCGGTTACCATAGATTAAAATTTAACTTTTGTTCCGATCTACACAGTATGAGCTTATGGTATCATGTGGTCTTGCAGTTGTATGCTTGGGTTGGGATTTAATTTTATTTATTATAGGATCCCAAGCAGATGGTAGCACCCAGCCATCTTCTCTATTGAAATTAGGATGTTTTTTGATTTCAATAGCCTCGCGAATCATCCTTGGAAGGAATCGGTGTTCTTTAGCGAGGATTTGTGGTCTATCAAATCTGATGTAGTGACGGGGGCGATCCTGTACATGTTCACAGACTGCAGACTTCCCGGAGCGTCGATTCTTCACATCAGCTATATGTTCTTTGACGCGGATTTTAATTGATCTTTTAGTTTGTCCTATGTAGGAGAGACCACATTCACAATCAAGCTTGTACACTCCTGCATCTTGCAGAGGGACGTTACACTTGACTGATGGTAAAAACTGACCAATCTTCTTCGGCGGCTTGAAGTATGTTTTGATGGAAGCGCGCTTCAAGATGTAGCCAATCTTGTCAGTGACTCCTCTAACATATGGCAGTACAGCAGGTACACGCTCGACTGTGGCCGGCTTCACTCGTTCTCTGTGACGTAGGCGCGGGACCCGAAGCTTGTTGTCATGCAAAACTTGCTTGACATGTTGGAGCTCGGCAGCCAGGTGTTTACTGTCACAGATCCCTCGTGCTCTCTGAAACAAAGATTTACCCACGGTAGCTAACTGTGAAGGATGGTGGTGAGAATCACCGTTTAAATATCTATCTGTATGGGTCTTTTTTCTATACACAGTATGGCTCAAGGTGTTATCAGGATTCCGAATTACTAACACATCTAGAAAAGCTAAGGAATTGTTTGCCTCTAACTCCATTGTGAACTGAATTTTAGAATTTATAGAGTTAAGATGGTCTAAAAATGCAGTTACTTTATCTAAAGGTAGAATTGTGAAAGTGTCGTCTACGTACCGCTTGTAGAATCTTGGATTTATGGGAGAAGTAAGCAGGGCTTTCTCCTCAAAGTCTTCCATGAATATGTCGGCGACAATGGGAGATACAGGTGAGCCCATCGCCACACCATCTACTTGCTTGTAGAACTCCTCCTTCCACAATAGGTAACCGGATGTAAGGCAGTGTCTAAGTAATACTGCATATTCTACGGGCATGTTGTTTTCTTCCAGCCTTCTAGTTACAATTGAGATGCAGTCTTCAACAGGTAAGCATGTAAACAATGACTGCACATCAAAACTGACCATAGTTTCATTGTCTGCCAGACGTAGGTCTTTAATCTCGCTGACAAAATGGTAGGAATCCTTTATGTGTGCTCTTGTATGTCCCCTGAGCGGTGAGAGTATTTTCGCTAAGTGTTGGGCCAATCTGTAAGTTGGTGAATCGATTTGGCTCACTATGGGGCGTAATGGAGCATTGGGCTTGTGTATTTTTGGTAACCCATACAACTTTGGTGATTTGGCGCACGTAGGTATTATCCATTTTACGTCCAGATTTAATTTTTCGGAGTGTTTCTTTACGAGGTCACTAGTTGTTTTTAGTGTGCTGTTTGTTGGGTCGTTTTTAACCTTTTTATAAGTACTTACATCCGACAAAAGTTCTTATATTTTAGAATTATAATCTGACGTATCCATGACCACCGTGACGTTTCCCTTATCTGCGCGGAGAATCGTAAGTTCTGGTTTATTGCGTAGGTTCTTTAACGCTATAAATTCGCCTCTGGGAAGATTCGGTTTAGGCACTGAACATCGACGTAACATAGACGAAATGTCTTGACGTATCGCCTCCAAATCTTCTTTCCGCATATTGTTTTTAAATAAACAGTCCTCGACACTACAGATAATTTCTTCGTACGGTAATCTGCGAGGAGTTATCGCGTAATTTAGTCCTTTGGATAAAACCTTTATTGTTGCATCATCCAGTGTTTGTTTTGACAGATTATAGAACGCGATTAATCTATGATCTGTGTTTGTCAATGGTTGCTTTTGGTTCTGGCATTGATTCGAATGTTTGACATTTGATTTGGCCGTTAATTTTTGATATTTTTCTATATGTTTGTTTTGCATTCGTTATATTTACTAATTTCGCGTTTATTTAATGTTTCCATGCAAAAATTATAATCAAACGTCGTTAAAACTTTCTTTAATTCACTGGATGATGTGTCTATGGATTTATTTATGTCATATAGATCGGAGCGTTTTTGTTGGATTACCGCCCGTAACAACTTTTTACTTGCCTGATTTAAGATCTTAGCGCTTCCTCAAATGTCCTTTTTGGTGGATATTTTGACACACGTAGGAATGAGATTATGGTCTCGGCATCTCTTCAAGAAATTTAAGGCTGTTAGATATCTTGCGCGCTTAGTCTTTAGATCTTCTAATCGGCGTATTTTATAACAACAATTAAGGTTTTATCCAAAGGACTAAATTACGCGATAACTCCTCGCAGATTACCGTACGAAGAAATTATCTGTAGTGTCGAGGACTGTTTATTTAAAAACAATATGCGGAAAGAAGATTTGGAGGCGATACGTCAAGACATTTCGTCTATGTTACGTCGATGTTCAGTGCCTAAACCGAATCTTCCCAGAGACGAATTTATAGCGTTAAAGAACCTACGCAATAAACCAGAACTTACGATTCTCCGCACAGATAAGGGAAACGCCACGGTGGTCATGGATACGTCAGATTATAATTCTAAAATACAAGAACTTTTGTCGGATGTAAGTACTTATAAAAAGGTTAAAAACGACCCAACAAACAGCACACTAAAAACAACTAGTGACCTCATAAAGAAACACTCCGAAAAATTAAATCTGGACGTAAAATGGATAATACCTACGTGCGCCAAATCACCAAAGTTGTATGGGTTACCAAAAATACACAAGCCCAATGCTCCATTACGCCCCATAGTGAGCCAAATCGATTCACCAACTTACAGATTGGCCCAACACTTAGCGAAAATACTCTCACCGCTCAGGGGACATACAAGAGCACACATAAAGGATTCCTACCATTTTGTCAGCGAGATTAAAGACCTACGTCTGGCAGACAATGAAACTATGGTCAGTTTTGATGTGCAGTCATTGTTTACATGCTTACCTGTTGAAGACTGCATCTCAATTGTAACTAGAAGGCTGGAAGAAAACAACATGCCCGTAGAATATGCAGTATTACTTAGACACTGCCTTACATCCGGCTACCTATTGTGGAAGGAGGAGTTCTACAAGCAAGTAGATGGTGTGGCGATGGGCTCACCTGTATCTCCCATTGTCGCCGACATATTCATGGAAGACTTTGAGGAGAAAGCCCTGCTTACTTCTCCCATAAATCCAAGATTCTACAAGCGGTACGTAGACGACACTTTCACAATTCTACCTTTAGATAAAGTAACTGCATTTTTAGACCATCTTAACTCTATAAATTCTAAAATTCAGTTCACAATGGAGTTAGAGGCAAACAATTCCTTAGCTTTTCTAGATGTGTTAGTAATTCGGAATCCTGATAACACCTTGAGCCATACTGTGTATAGAAAAAAGACCCATACAGATAGATATTTAAACGGTGATTCTCACCACCATCCTTCACAGTTAGCTACCGTGGGTAAATCTTTGTTTCAGAGAGCACGAGGGATCTGTGACAGTAAACACCTGGCTGCCGAGCTCCAACATGTCAAGCAAGTTTTGCATGACAACAAGCTTCAGGTCCCGCGCCTACGTCACAGAGAACGAGTGAAGCCGGCCACAGTCGAGCGTGTACCTGCTGTACTGCCATATGTTAGAGGAGTCACTGACAAGATTGGCTACATCTTGAAGCGCGCTTCCATCAAAACATACTTCAAGCCGCCGAAGAAGATTGGTCAGTTTTTACCATCAGTCAAGTGTAACGTCCCTCTGCAAGATGCAGGAGTGTACAAGCTTGATTGTGAATGTGGTCTCTCCTACATAGGACAAACTAAAAGATCAATTAAAACCCGCGTCAAAGAACATATAGCTGATGTAAAGAATCGACGCTCCGGGAAGTCTGCAGTCTGTGAACATGTACAGGATCGCCCCGTCACTACATCAGATTTGATAGACCACAAATCCTCGCTAAAGAACACCGATTCCTTCCAAGGATGATTCGCGAGGCTATTGAAATCAAAAAACATCCTAATTTCAATAGAGAAGATGGCTGGGTGCTACCATCTGCTTGGGATCCTATAATAAATAAAATTAAATCCCAACCTAAGCATACAACTGCAAGACCACATGATACCATAAGCTCATACTGTGTAGATCGGAACAAAAGTTAAATTTTAATCTATGGTAACCGCGGTTAACTATGACAGCTGGACGTTGAACATCTCAGTCCTTCCCGTGACCATGGGTGCTGTAAAGCTCTCGAAACGTCGGGTAAAAAAGTTAAATATACGCGATAAATTCCGTAAAAATTAGTATTATTTCAATGTCACCAATTCTATCTGACTTTTAATTAATTATTAAATACATGTAAATTTAAATTATGACATCGACATTGTAAATTACTCATGACATTTTGAATTTTATATATTAGGCGTACGCTCACTTAGGCGTCAATAAATTAAAAGAAACGGATGGCGACTGATAGGCGTACATTACGCGCTCATGCAGGCGTCAATCACTGCATTACACGGTAGGTTATACTGACAGCCTGCATGAGCGTGTAATGTAAGCATTACATTGAATAAGTTGACATTTTATAATCAACTACCACCTTTACTTGGTAATTTTGAAAAGTTTGCATGCTGTATCTTATGGCTAAATAGGTCCTAAAGCAACTCATTTTTATTGCAAATAAGAAATTTTAATATATTATAATTTTAATGCTGTTTCAAATTCAAATTCCAATTTCTTTATTTGCCTATTTATGGCAAATAAAGAAATTTGAATTTGAAAAAGCATTAAAATAGCAGAGTTGTGGATTGAAGTCCCATATCTTTAAGACATGTAACAGTAATGTCTATGAAATAAAGCAAATATGTGGAGGGTCCAATTATGTAAAAGCATTATATTGATGAAAACGGGACTTGAAAAGAATTATTATGGTGGCGTGTAGACTGCATCACATTGTCCGAGACACGACGTAAGCTTGGATTTGTTAACCGATATGTTCTATGCATATCATCTTAGTACCGGCGATAAGCGGGTTTGTTTTAGCAATACGGCTTGCCCGTGGACATCGCAAACCCCTAATGTTTGTGGCCGGCATATTAGCGCAAAGCGTTTTGATACGTCGGCTATCTTTCGGATTTGGGAGAGTGTGTTTCGTAGTACTTTTAAGTGCAACAAACATATTCAACTCGTATTCAATACGTGGATTTTTGGCTACTGGCGTCTCGGCTGCGTGCTACCATGATACGTTGGTGGTGTTTTTGGTTAACAACAGTACCAATTTTGTTGCCAAAGTCGATAGGGTTCATGTGGGTGTGTTGCGCCATCTGTATGACAGTCGCATCAATGCTTATTGGTCCTTGCGGTATTGCGTCTTGTGATGGATCTGCGAGTGTACTACGCCTGATAAGACGCATCTTGGGGTTCTGGTCGATGAAGGTATGTGGGTGGTGATGTGTACGAGTGTATGAGGGATCTCGTGATGGTGTAAGCCCGACGATAGTCATATTAAGGCCTGTTGAGTTCTGCAGCATTGAGTCTCCGCGATAGTTCTTTTGCGGGTCGCTATTCTCAATGGCGCTCTCTGCGTCTTGGTTTGACTCACACCTAAGTAACTTTGCCAAAGTCAGGTCCATTCATTACGGGGGTGCAGACTGTCTGACCTCCATTATGTTTTATATAACAACATAATAATATATCTCTGTAAATTTTTCATTAAGTTCTGAAGATTGAAGGTAACTAATTGGTTAGTTGGGTGAGACAAACATGATCGAAAAATGCATGTACTTGATGTCATTTACACAAAACCTTTCTGATGGCAAATTATTTAATTATCATCTTATAACTGCCTTTTCGCTACATCTGTCGTTGATTTATTGCCCTGTATTGAGGTAAGCAGTAGACTCATAACATGCTCTTCGACTATATATAAGTATAGTTTTATACAGCCCTTTTGCTATAGTTTTGACGCACAGTTTTTGATTATTACTGCTGCTGCTTAATACTGCTGCCCATCCCCTGTTCCAGTTTCCCTCCTTCACCTATTATGACACCTACAAGGCCATTGGGGTAGTGAATATTCTAACACTGCCTCTATATTTATGTATTTAAATCCGAGGACGAAATCAAATCTAATTGGTCATGATGTGTAGAAAGATTAATGTATATTTTTAAAATAATCCTTATAAATTGTTTCATTGCACTTTCACCTCACTTTACTTTTTAGCCTTAGCTCCGTTGAGCTTGGCCCCCATAAACTAAATTTGGTATGGAGCATGTTATTTTTATGAAACTTAAATTACGCTTCTAGACTGTGAAATGTGTTTTTGTACTACAGCTTTTCTATTCATGCATGTATCTAAAAACCGTTGCACTTAAGACCTTACTACTATAAGTTACCCACCTAAAATTGTAGAAGCCAAGTGATTAATGTGGCCCACGATGAGCTCTATACTTTCCATAAGCTTATAAGCACTCCATTGTAATCCAAGTTATATTTAAACGACTACCGTCCATTCAATGCTTGTGTAGAATAGTATCGAACGATCTGACTCGAGAAATTACTTCATTCAAAGGTTAATTCTCTATTATGCTTATAGCATCCGTAAGTTCAACTTAAAATTACTTCATTAAAACTGTATTGTATACGATGATTTAATAAAAATGCTGTAAGTAATATTGATGAGTTTACTTGGAAACTCCTCCCCAAGCTAAGCATTCTTCTTTGTCAACCTATTGATAGTTTACCGATAAACACAAGACTTTTTATTAAAAAGGGGGATTTGCAATAAACCTCACTTATGGTCGATTTACATGGATTAAGTTGTCAAATAATTTACTTAATTTACAGTTAAAATCAAGTAAACTTACGGCCTATATAAGTCCCACTGCTGGGCACAGGCCTCTTCTCATTTCTGAGAGGGTTTTAGGGCAAAGAAATGTCCGCCGCGATGCCGCGATGCCCCAATGCGTGTTAGTGGACTTCGTATGTCTTCAAAATATTTTCATAACTCTTAAATAAATTAAATTAAATATCTCATAACTTTTGAACGGCTTGACCGATTTGAACGAACTACGCGGCGTTCGAAAGGGCTTTACCAAATTTAGATTTTCTATATCATTTATAGTAAAGTTACAGCCTATATAAGTCCCACTGCTGGGCACAGGCCTCTTCTCATTTCTGAGAGGGTTTTAGGGCAAAGAAATACGGACCAGTATATTTTGATAAATCTCAAAAATAAAATATTTTTTTAATAAACTTCAGATGTAACGATCAATTCAAAAATGTAATCAGCTTTTAAACACAAAAAACACCGTCGATTCCTGCAAACCACATCAAACTCGGTAGATGCGTTAAAGAGAAATCGTTAACGCAATACTTCGAAAAATGTTTTTTTTTCACACAACTTTATTATTTAGTTTATCGTTTTTTTTTTGTAATGAAATTTTTCATTTTTTTTGAAATGCCCCGTCGATTGCCGCCAACAACATCGACATCGGTTGATCCGTTCGAAGGTTATCGTTAGAAAAAAAATTCAAAAATAGTGTTTTTTTTTTTTCAAATAACTTCAAAATTTCTTCTCAGATCGTTTTTGATGTAATAAGCTAACCGTGAGTGCCCAAAAGAAAATGCATCGAACGTCGTCAAATTTGTCAAAATCGGTTGGTATGTTCGTGAAATATTCAATTTAGGAAGAAAATAAAAGAATGGTTATTCTAAACTATGACGTTTCATAATAGGTGGAACTGGGAGCGCTTTGCGTTTGAAATTAGCGGGAAGTTCCAGGGATAGCCTGTAGGGTCAACCGTAAAAAATTTTTTTCTTATTTTTCAGACACACAGGTTTCACGATATTTTCCTTCACCACCGAGCACGTGGTAAATCAGCAGGACGCCGAATTAGCTCAGGGGCCATAACTTAATTAAAGTAAAGTAAAAGTAAAGTTACAGCCTATATACGTCCCACTGCTGGGCTCAGGCCTCCCCTCGTTTCTGAGAGGGTTTAGGGCAAGGAAGTGTCCGCCGCGCTGCCCAAATGCGTGTTGACGAACTTCACATGTCCTCGAAATATTTTTTTTCTTATTCCTCAGACATGCAGGTTTCCTCAAGATGTTTTCCTTCACCACCGAGCACGTGGTAAATCAATACTTAAAATTGCAATTAACAATTTCATTGGTGCCGGCGGGGATCGAACCCGGGTTACTCGCGTTCTGTTATATACTCGTATTTACAGCGAACGTTAACCACAGAGCTACCACGGCTCTTATAACGCGTCATTTAATGCGTTCTCGGTTGTATGCGGAGTCCCCAAGGAACTGACTTATAAGTTGGGAACTAACAACCGTACGAGAACGCATTAATTTGTTAACAGCCACCGGTCAGCGTATACCCGTCCGTGAAGAGAAGGAGATGGAGTTGAAGCTTGGCAACGTGATCTACCCGCATAATGTCATCGTGGCTGATATAATGGACGACTGCATCCTAGGCCTAGATTTTATGAGGAATAATTGTTGTGAGATCGACGTTAAGCAATGTGTTTTGAAATGTGGACAGGAGGAACTTTTTATGGAAGGTGCATTACCAGGGAACGTGTACAGCATTAAGAAGATTGTTCTTCCGCCGAGATCGGAAACGATTGTTCCGGTTAGTCTTCCCCGAAACGCTGGGCAAGCTCACCGTTGTGTACTTGTGGAAAGGGTAAACAATGACCTTCCATGGAAAGTAGCTCGAACCTTGGTCAGAACCACTGACATCTCAAGAATACGTGTGCTGAACCTTTGCGACCGGGAACAGATTATAGAAAAAGGCACACTGGTTGGCACTTGTGAGGAAGTGGATTGGTTACGTCGGTGCCAATATATATCGAGTGGGACCCCCAGCAAGGATTCAGAAACGAGAGTGACCACACTTTTGGAAGACTGTCGCAGTGTTCTCTCCCCGAACGAATTGGTCAAGGCGAAGAAGTTGTTACTCAAGTACGCCGATGTGTTCTCGTCAAACGATGCTGACATAGGAAAGACTGGCTTAGTTCAACACAAAATAAACACAGGAGAGGAATTGCCTATCCGTCAGCGGCCAAGAAGATTGCCGGTAGCACGTGAAAAGGAAGTGGAAACCATGCGAGAGAATAGCCATTGACGTGGCGGGGCCGTTTCCGGAGAGTGAAAGCGGTAACAAGTATTTCATGGTTGTGATGGATTACTTCACTAAGCTCGTAACATTAATTTAAAATGACTTATTTCATAAAATCGCTGAATTTAGTAATAATTTAAAAGTTAAACTATAGTGTGCAAGTACACAAATGGAATAGAATTCTTTTCATTTTTTGGTTGAGTTGGTGGGTGTGGCCAAGAATTTGACACATTAGGACCCAAGATTTAGTTAAATGCATATGTTTGGCAAAGTGTGACGTTCAGAATACAAATGTAAAAAAAAATTTTAATGTCGATGTCTACGAAAGATATATATATAATATTTACTGTGGTACGGTGTATATAGAGAATATTTGCCATAGCTGCCACGATTAGCAGACGAGGTAGCAACCACAGTTATTAATTATTTTGAGCTTTGCTTATCTCCTGTCTCAGTTTCTCACTCAGTTTACGACACCCACGGGAGGATATAGGGTAGAGAATATTCTTACAACACGACTATACGGCACCTTTTATATTATGTAATAAAAGGTTTAGTATTAAAAGTAAAAAGAAGCCACGAATAAATGTTAACCATAACTCCATATATTCGTTTAGTCTACAAGTTTATCCGAAATTTATAATAACGTCTTTCTAAGATATAAGAATGATTCTGTTGCAGTTAACTCAAAGCACAACTTAACGGCGGTCTTTAATGACTTAATCTGTAGACGTTCTTATACATTTGATTTGATGTTAAACGGAGCTGTTATCTGCGCAATTAGGAATTATTTATGATTGGATATTTTGGAATCAAGTGAGCCCGGTATAAAACGGAGTATTTCTCAAAGAAGAACATTCCTAATGAAGTTCGACGATACTCTAATATGAAATTTTTTATTACCTACTAAGCATTGGCTAAATATATATTGGAAGGTTGGTAGAACTTCTTTTCTGGTAAGTGAGTCCCTTTCTGGATATGTGCGGTAGATTGGTTACCTATTTTTGCCGCCGAGCAACAGCGAGAACAGAAGGGAAAGGTACAATTTTTTTTTTAGAATAGGGGGCAAACGATAATGTGGCTATAAAATATTTAAAAAAAACAACGCCTTGTATAGTGTGAGAATTGAGAAGAAGAGATCTTAATTTTTCTAATGACAGTTGACGTCAAAAACAATTACTTTTTTTTTAAATACTTTCCATTTACAAACAAAGGCAAGCTATTTAATTATTCCCAAAATTAATCAAGAAAATAGAGATTTAAAAAAAAATAGAGACATTCTATTATAGTCCTCAGAGGTGACAACGCAACTGTAACCTTCTTTGTTAAAGTTACATTACGTAGTTGAAGTAATAATAAAATAAAAAATTAAATTATTACAAAATATCTAATAGTACAAGTATTTAATAATAATAAAAAAGTGATAAAGTGAAACAGAAATAACCGCCGTAGTAGTGCGTACGAATCATAAGCGGAGGAGATTTAATCTCATCACTATTCTGCACAGACCACCCAGTAGGCTGTGCGGGTCTGTGAGGGTCTGTGCTATTCTTACAACTATTTTCTAGGGTCTTGTCTTAACACAAGTCAGTATGTTGATCTTCTTGTAACATAAAACGCGTTGTCGTATATCAATTGACAAATCAACCTTTCTGTTAGTAAATTTTATCCTCAAAATTTTTTTTTCTTGTCAAACACAAGGTCTATTCACTTTAACAACGTCCTTACGCTAACATGTTATTACACGTTATTTCAGTAAGGCCGGCCATACATGTTGGCCGAGCGAAGGCGAGTACCAACGTTTAGACCCCTCATTTGTTTAGTCTCGCCATTGCTCGTCGTTTTTATTTCGTCTGAGCCGCCTAGCTGGCCGAGTGCAGGCGACAAGCAAGCGCCAACGTGTATAGGGTTCATTTGCGTGCCCTGCCACCACTCGGGATCGCTCGCCACGACTCCTTTCTCTTTGGAACAGTGTCCGTTTTTCTGCACAAATCAAAGGCGCTCGCCTGCACTCGGCAAGTCGTGTCCACATGTTAGTTGGCCACGTCAGTACGTTCACTTATTCAAACTTGGCCAACATGTAAACTGTAGCACTCGTCTTGTAACAATTCGTCTATGCTCGCGTTGTTTGAGACTTGGCTAACATGTATCGCCGGCTTTAGGAGGTTTATGGATGTTTGGCGTGATTATGGGCGGTCGGTGTTGGTGACATACAAAAATGTGCTATCAATAAAATGTCGCACCTACATTTACCATCAATTGAAGTGTATGTTCGCTAATCACTCTAATTTTAAAAAAAAATACTCTCAAAAATATTATTTCAGCAAAGTATCACTATCAGGGTCTTATAATTTAACATTTTAAATTAATGTCAAGCTAATACGGGTATATAACATCCTCCGATTTCCGACCACGGTGACATCTTCCACACAATCGAGAGCTATCACCTGCGAAGGGGATAGTAACAGTTTTTTTTGTGTGATGTTAGTGCTATTACCAGTTGGCTTTTATTACTTCTTGGACCTAAATATATATATATATATATATATATATATATATATATATATATATATATATATATATATATTTATTTATAATTTTAGTTCCGTAGCCTATTGCAAGCACAGATGCACTCATTGCTATTAATTTTACATATAAAGTGATACCAAAAACTTATTTAACAGAATTCTGTAATTTATTATTTTTTTGTATTTCCTTTGCATGTTTTGGAAACTACTAATGTTCTGACCCTTCGCGACGGAAATACGTTTGGGAAAAACCAAAACATGTCATTAAAATTGAAAACATTTAGTCAAAATATTAATTTTGTTGGAATTAAATCAATTGTTTTTTTTATTTAACTTTCATTATCTTATGTGATCTTTTACTTCAATTCGATTAAAAAATAATTGATAAATTTTTGTTTCCATTTTTTAACAATTAGGCATTTTTCACGAACATCTCGATTGACAAATTTATTGATTTCTTAACAAACGTAAGATGTCTAATGTTTTCATTAATAAGGCTGAATAGGGCGATCTCTGCGTGAAGTGCCTTTTTGCTCTAAATCACCCGCAAAAAAAAAACTATCAGTGTACTGTGGTATCAGAGCACAGATTCTGCGCTCTCTTTTCCCAAAAGAGGGTCGCTCCCGATACGGCATAAGAAAGCTTAAACAGCCAGTTGCCAGTCCCCAAAGGCTGTTTTTAGAGGGTTACACTTAGGTTCCCCCGGTAGGCAGTGAGTCCCTCATAACCACGATAGACCGGCTATCGTGGTATGCGTAACGCATTTTCCGCCTCCCTACATAAAGGGTAGCCCTTTAATTGCTTCAGGCGCAAAAAAAAGGCACAGATTCACTGGTTGGTGCTATATGTCATGTTTTTTTTTAATTATGGTTATCTTATCTATTTACTATTGTTTTTCTATTGGCTTTTGTTTATTTATATTTATGTAACGTGTTTATTTGGTCATTTTACCATATATTGTGAAAGAAACTTTCCCGACTCTTCATAAAACTCGACTGTTCTTGTCATTGTATGAAATAAATAAAATGAAGCTTTCATACAATTTTCAAAGCATTTTCATACAATGACAAGAACAGTCGAGTTGGTTTTTTTTCCTCGGCTATTTCCTGCCTCATAAGTTGACAGCTGGTATAAGACTTCCACAAAATACGGTGCTGAGCCACATTTGTCATGGACTGCCTCCATGTCTTACCACTTATCAGGTCGCATTCGAACTAGCGGGGGCCTCCCCGATTACGACTTCGATACCGGGCTGTCACTCGAGAAACTTTTATACTTTAATTATTTTAGTTTGTTCGTTGCTTGAGTTAAAAAAAAATTTGAATTTGAATTTGAATTAAACGTGGAAGAGCCACGCTGCAGGTATATTATAGTTGTAGCACGAATTGTTCGGCTCGACCGGGGTAGGACCACGCTCTCGCGGAATACTAGCATAAAATAGCAGTTTAATGCTGCTGTGATTCGTATGGTGAGTGAAGAGAACGAGATACCGTTTTTACTGGAAACGAGGTATTCGCATCGCACCAGCATTTTATTTCTTAACTGAGGATAAATGTAGATGTCTATGGGCTACAGCATCCGCTTACCATCACGTGGACTGTGTGTACGTTTGTCACCCTCATTATATAAAAAATGGCCGCCCCATCGCCACTTCATCATACTGACCCGTTGTGCAACGTCGGTTACTCTAGTTCCAATGACGATATCTTCATTACATATTATATCAACTACGAACTGATTCTTCCCTATTGTACTCTTCTGTAAATACATAATAATAATTAATATTTTAGTAACAGTGGTAAAGCCACGCCGCAGATTTGCTGTTGCACGTATTGGGCCGGCTCAAACCGGGGTGGTACGTGGTGGTTTGCTTCTCGCCGGATGATCCCAACGTTGTTGCGGATTCTGTTGCTGGTGTGGTACTTCAGGGTATGGAACTTTTTATTCCTTCCTCTGTGGTGCCCATTGGAGGCAAGTCTCAGCCATGGTGTGGTCGCTTCTGTAAAATAGCATCATGCTATAAGCAGGAGTGCTACCAAGCCTGGGCTGATGCATCAGCGTCCCGGGATGTAAACACCAGCACTCTAAAAAAGAAGTATAATTCCGCCTCTAGGTCCTTCAAAAGAGTCATTGCCAAGGCAAAGTCAGAGCACATAGGCAGAATTGGCGAGAAACTAGTTCGCCTTCCTTCTGGAACCCGTGCATTCTGGTCTCTCGCCAAGGCTGTCCAGGGGAATTTTTGTCAGCCATCTCTTCCATCTCTGCACAGGGAGGACGACTCACTGGCCCATACCGCAAAGGAGAAAGCCGATCTTCTAGGCTCTTTCTTTGCGTCTAACTCGACTCTCCATGACGGGGGGAGTACGCCGCCGACCATCCCGCGGTGTGAGTGCTCCATGCCGGAAGTGCACTTCACATAGCGCTCGGTTCGCAAAGCACTCCTCTTCCTGGACATCCACAAGTCGAGTGGGCCTGACGGAATCCCCCCAATTGTGCTGAGGACGTGTGCTCCAGAGTTGGCACCGGTTTTAACGCGTCTTTTCCGGTACTCCTACTCCCTAGGCGTAGTCCCAAAATCATGGAAGACGGCTTACGTCCACCCGATCCCTAAACAAGGCGACCGCTCTGACCCGTCCAACTACCGGCCAATCACCATCACCTCCTTGTTCTCCAAAACAATGGAGTCCATTGTAAACTGCCAGCTCGTGAGGTACCTTGAAGATCACCAGCTGATTAGTGACCGCCAATACGGTTTTCGCCGTGGTCGGTCATCTGGTGATCTTCTAGTCTACCTAACTCACAGATGGGCGGAGGCAGTAGAGTTCAAGGGGGAGGCATTGGCCGTAAGTTTGGACATTTGGAAGGCCTTCGATCGGGTTTGGCACAAAGCGCTTCTTTCGAAGCTCCCTTCCTATGGGCTTCCCGAGAAATTGTGCGATTGGATCACCAGCTTTCTTGCAGATCGGACCATCAAGGTCGTTGTAGACGGTGCTAGCTCCGATTGCAGGCCTATTAATGCTGGTGTTTCACAGGACTGCGTGCTATCGCCAACGCTGTTTCTTCTGCATATCAATGATATGTTGCATACCCGTAACATTCATTGCTATGCAGATGACAGCACTGGTGATGCTCTTTATACCGGCCGAGCCAATATTTCTCAGGGAAACGTCTCCGAGTGCCGGGACAAACTTGTGTCTGAAGTCGAGTCTTTGCTGAACAGAGTCTCGGATTGGGGACGACTAAATCTAGTCCAGTTTAACCCCCAGAAGACACAATTTTGCGCGTTAACCGCTAAAAAGAACCCCTTTGTCGTATCCCCTCAGTTTCAAGGCACTCCCCTTGTTGCCTCAGCCAGTATCGGAATCCTCGGCGTCGACATATCGAGTGACGTTCAGTTTCGTGGTCACTTGGAAGGGAAGGCCAAATTGGCCTCTAAAAAGCTTGGCGTGCTCAGCAGAGCGGAACAGTATTTCATGCCGGCACACCACCTGCAACTTTACAAGGCGCAGGTTCGGCCGCACATGGAATACTGTTCCCATCTCTGGGCAGGGGCTCCCCAGTACCAACTCCTTCCACCGCATCCAGCGCAGAGCGGCTCGAATCGTCGACGACCGAGTGCATTCCGATCGGCTCGATTCACTGGCGCTGCGAAGAGATGTTGCATCTCTTTGCGTATTTTATCGCATCTATCACGGGGAGTGCTCTGAGGAATTTTTCGGATTAATCCCAGCCGCCAAATTTCATGAACGCACTACACGGCAAACGTCCCGATACCATCCACACCATCTGGATGCTTGGCGGTCCACCACTGTACGTTTCACAAGGAGTTTTCTTCCACGTACAACCTCTCTGTGGAATAGTTTACCACCGGCGATTTTTCCGGACCGATACGACCTGGGGACCTTCAATAAAAGAGCTTACTCCTTTCTAAAGGGCCGGCAACGCACCCGCAATTCTCCTAGTGTTGCGGTTGATCATGGGCGGCGGTAGTGACTTAACATCAGGTGAGCCGCATGCTCGTTTGCTCCTTCTTCTATAAAAAAAAAATGGTAGGTGTCTGAAGAAGCAAAAACAATGGGAAACTGGATGTTCCTGATAACAACTCAATAATAATAAAAAACCGGGCAAGAGCGTGTCGGGCCACGCTCAGTGTAGGGTTCCGTAGTTTTCCGTCCGTCACAATAAGTGTTCCCACTTATGAGTTTAAAGGTGGATATCCATTATGTTCGCGCTCCAGCAGCGCTCCGCGCTCCTGCAACTGCTCCCGGTAGTAGGTGGGTGTTTCCATCCAAGTTCAAAATGATTTTCCTAGAAAGTCCTTATAAAGTTCTACTTTTCAGATTTTTTTCATATTTTCTAAACTTATGGTTCAAAAGTTAGAGGGGGGGGGACACATTGTTTTTTACTTTTGGAGCGATTATTTCCGAAATTATTGGCATTATCAAAAAATGATTTTTGTAAACCCTTATTCATTTTTAAATACCTTTCCAACAATATATCACACGTTAGGATTGAAATTAAAAAAAAGTTCCCATTTTACATATAGGGGGGCTACCCTAATAAAACATTTTTTTCCAATTTTTATTTTACCATTTTGTCGGCGTGATTGATACACATATTGGTTCCAAATTTCAGCTTTCTAGTGCTAACGGTCACAGAGATTAAGCGAGGACGGACAGACGGACAGACAGACATGGCGAAACTATAGGGGTTCCTATTTGACTACGGAACCCTAAAAAACTGCCGTTGCTAGTCTGCCTGCCATTGCCATACCATAGTGCGGCAACTATGGCGAATATCCCACCTATGGGACAATCTTTGGGGGAGGTCTATGTTCAGCAGCGGACTTTTGTTAGGCTATGACGACGATGGTAATAATGAATATATTTTGCATCTTCATTTAATTAAATTTAAAATGTGTGTCAATTTAAGAGGGGGGCTGTTAACTCTAGTTATGGAAGTAATAATATGACGAATGTTTTTGTTGGAAATGATTACGAGATGTCACAAAAACATTTGGCTTCTGATGACAACAATCAAAAGCATAATTTAGATTCACAATATAATAGTCCTTCTGCTGGTCCATATTAAATTGGTGCTATTTTGTGTAACTGTTTCTTGTTGTGTATAGGTAGTTATTACAGCTACGAGTATTATTTGATACCGAGTTCTTTTATTTATTACAATTAAGTTATTCGTACAAGTGATCCTAAATATACATGACGAATACAAAAAGATAATAGTTACAATAAATTGTTTTATTATAGATTTATATTAATTTAAGCAAATGTACATGGGGCCGCTTCAAGACATAATTCTGGTTCGATTGTGCTGAATACGTACAATAACCTTTTAGTCTCCTGTTAAGTGACCATCAGAAAGGCAGTATATATATATATATATATATATATATATATATATATATATATATATATATATACACTACAATATTAGAAGGTAAATTTTGTGATAATGATCGTAATAGCTCAAGTGGATATCGAGCGGTCGCGAAATCGTAATGCCTTGATTCGCGTCCTGTCTTCGGTCTGACTTTTTTGATGTAATGATGATGATGATGACGATGATGTTATTTGTATCTAAATGTATTTTTTTAAAACCGAGCAAAGCTCGGTCATCCGGGTACTATATATACAGTGGATTTCATTAATAACGACCTCGGTTGTAATAGCGAATTCGGTTATAGCGTCAATTTTGGGTATAGCGACTTGTTTTTATGAACCATTTATGACCGATTCCTAGAAATCCCTTGCTGATATGGCGACTGAGTCGGTAAAGGCACAAAGACTCATTCATAAAACTATTAAGCTTTCTTATCCTTTGCTTTTTCTTCAAACACAAGAAAAGGAGGATAAAAAACAGGAAGAAGATTGCAATGTAAATGATATTCCAACAACTAGAGATGCAATATGTGCTATAACAACGCTCAAAAATTACTGTTTATTTGGTGAAGGCCAAAATAATTTAGATGTTGAAGGAATTATGAAAATGGAATACACCTTACAGCGTGCGCAAAAAACTAAACTTAAACAGTGCCTATAACACGTTTTTGCAATTACACCCGTGTATAACATAATTAAGTAAATGATAAGTAAATATATACATGACTTCTATTTCGGATATAGAAACCTCTGGATATAGCGACGACGTTAAAGTGGTCCCTTCGCCGTCGCTGTAACCGAAATTCACTGTATATATATTTCACTATTGTTGATTCTTTTATTATAGATGAAATATATATATATATATATATATATATATATATATATATATATATATATATATATAATATGGCAATATAAACATTTTAATTTTTAATTTCATAATTAATTGTTTTGCTTGATTGATAATTTTCGCACGCCAGATATGGTGAACATGTAGACTATTTACATACACTATATTTATTACCATAGCAAAAAATAAGTAAAACTAAAAGCTTAAATTGGCATACAGTGCTACTCCTCCCGGGTAAGGTGCCAGTAACGCTGGATTCGCTTTGTCGCTAGATGACTATGCCTACTTAGCCTTTGAACGAGAAAAGAACCAGCCCTCTTACACAGTTTGACTACAAACTGTGGTTGTTCGGTGGTGTTCGGTAGGTGTGGTGTGATTCCTTTAGGAATTTCGCCACACATGGACTCAACCTACATACCGATAGACTCTACAGCAAATGTAGTCATCTCTTAGAGACTCGTACTGGCGCCACTAACTTAGTTCAGCCACACCTTATACCACCCCGGTTATAAACGAGGTACCCCGGAGATAAATGGCTGTCAAAGTATCTACGCACATAACATCCCTGAGAGCATTTGCTCTCTCCGAAAGGACTCCTGCCATCATATTTAAATATTTCACAAGGCTTTTAAACCAAAGGAACATTTACAGTGATAAGAACCATTCGGATAACATCGTTCAGATAACTGTGACGGGAGCTACCAGCATTTTTCTAACATGAATGTCCGTGGAGCCCAAACTCTTCCCACAATCGTAGTGGAAACGATCTTGTATATCATTACTGTTTGAACGATTTAGCTGTGTATAATCATTGTAGTTCAAATGTTTGAAAAGCTATTTTTAACGTCCAAGTTTAAAAGATATTCAATCCTAAACACACAAAAGTCGGTGATGCGCCTCGATGCCAATACAAACAAACGTGTCCGATATTATTTGTGTACACGAAAACACGCTTAATCGAAATAATCCCCGACATTGCAGGTGTAGATTAATATGCATTATTTCAAAATATTCTTTGCTTGAATTATTTCCTATTTGGTACTGTTCGACGTTAGACAGGGTTATTTTGCAATAACCGGCCAAATTTGCAGAGAAGATTCACAATATGTAATATAAGCAAATATTGAAGAAAAATTAATTGAAAAAAAAAACATAAACATTTTGTACCTTTTGTCTCTTAAATTCAAAATGCGTGGTAATACATTATTTTAACCGATTTTACTGCGCGCGCACACATTCGCAAGGGTCGAACGGTAGGCAAATCGTTGTTGCCCATAACCCCATTAAATTTGGGATAATTTTAAATAAAAGTAGAAGCCTTATTTATTAGTATTTTCGAAAACTTCATCTGCACCCAACTTCAAAAAAAGAAGGCCACAGACGCGTGTCACAATACTGGATCTCTATTCCCTTCGGACTAAAACACATAGTAGACATGAGTCGATCATGAATGATTCGTTCGTTTGACCCGGGTCGCATCAAAGTATTGATGATAGCTGTTGGCGACGCGCCTATAAGAATATTTCAGTTTATCAAGTCAACCGATGACGAATAACTTTTCAAAGACTCACTGTCCAATAGAAATGTTCTGATAAGAAAATGCTTAGTTAAATCTTAAAGAAATGTCGAATTAATGATATGAAGGTCTTGGGTTCGACTCCCAGGCCGGACTAGTTTACTGTTTTCTAAGTAATATCTTTCAATAAATTCATATAGGGAATTTTATGATATAAATTATGTTACCGGATTTGTTCCCCGGTTGAAATCGTCTTTCCAACGATGTAAATTCAAAGGAATATTAAAGTGAAGTAAGAGATCGGATTTGTTCCCCGGTCGAGATGATCACTCTGTGCATAAACAGAATTAACGGAAGTTAATTGCATAAGTATTGTCTTGTATAAGTATGATACGTTTTGTACGAAAACAAATGCCTATTTGTTATGATTGATTAATGAAAACATTCACTTGTATTGTTATCTGATAAGAAACATGATAACTGATAAGAATCTTATCAGAGATAGTTTCCTACAGTTTGAAAATTATGTGGAAGCACTTATTTACCTAATATTGTTAAAATTAAGTGTATTTCAGACTTTCATTTTTTCTGATAGCCGAGAGCCGTGCAAAGTTAGTTGTTCAAATAGTGTGAGTTCACGGAAGTACGCTGACCACGCCCCTAGGAGGCCAAATATGTAAAAATTTAAAATGTTTGTAATTTCAGCAATTTATGTAAAAATGACTTGTAAAACATTTCAGGTTGATTGTACGTGCTAATAAGGTGAATTCTGTGTTATTTTAATGTGAAAATTCCTGTGTATAAGTGAAATAATGATAGTTTTGTATAAGAAATTTAAAAGTGTTTTAAATAGTGAAATAAATAGAGAAAATGTAAATTAAACTATTGTATTAGTTAACATATGTATAAATTCAAGTGGGAAACATTGTTTTAACTTTCTGTGTTAAATATTTAAGAAGTTTGGACTTTGAATTTGTGATTAAAATAGGCATATTTTGTTTTATAAATTAAAGGATTTTTGTGATACGAAAATATAATGTATATCATGGTGTAGATATTGTTTTGTGCTATCTAAATAGATAACTTGTATTTGTGTATGACTTATGTGAATAAAGAAATTAAGTGAAACGTGAGAGAGTAATAGTACAAATTTATGTAATTAAGTTGCGCAGGCACGCGAATGGCGCGGCTCACTTTCGCGTATAGCTCTGGGGGTAGCTTAGTGAACGGGTTTTATTGCAGTTCAAGGAAGGATCTCCTAGGTGTGTGTTGCTTGCAGTATACAGTGGCTGCAAATAACCGCCGGTACGACAAACTCCGCCCACGTTGAGTCCCGTGATTCCGTGAGGCGTTGAGGTCACCGGCCCCTAGGTGATTCTTGGCACTTTATGCGTTGCGTGCATCTAGTGCCTAGTCGCGTCATAGAGTGCCACCTTAGCACTTTCCCCAACCCTTTTGATTACAAAAGGGGTAGGCAGTGCCCCAAGTGTGGAAAGTCACCATTTCACATACCATTCATTAGACAGGGCCGTATAGTAGATAACCTGACTGACGTAGGTAGGTCAACATGTCCGATAAGAAAAAGGGGGAACCTCCCCCCTCATCTAGAAAACCACCGGACCGAAAAGGTGTGTTGGAACGACCACTGGCTGTGAGGGATCTGTCGAACCCGGAGCGCACTAGAATAGTGTCATCCTTTTCGCAGATCCCTCAAAGAAAACCCGTCTCGCCACGGAAAGACCCCGCACCAGGCGTCGCGCTCACGCCGGCCGTGTCTGAGCACACGGTTAGGCAGGAGCCGTCGCCTCAGCCGCAGCGGGCGAAGAAAACGGCGAGACGTCATACTCCTCCGGAAACAGAAGCCTCCTTGTATGAGAAGAGGCAACGGATTGGCTCCCAACCGTCTTCCGATGAAGTACCAACCTCATCAGAGGAAGACGAAGACTACCACAGAGCGACCACAAAGAAGGTGCTGAGATCTCCACCCAGGTCACCTTCTCCACCGCAACCCCCCCCCCCCGCTCCATATCACCGGATCGGCGAAGCCATGATTCGGCCCAGTACGAGCAGGGGGGCGAGGAATCCTTCAGTTGGGGGTCAACCACGTATGCCACCCTCGCTGCATCCGCCGGCCGATCATCGCCGGTGGCAACAATAAATCCGTCCGGGCTCCCACAGGACGATGGCCAACGGCCATCTACCAGTTATGCCCATATGGTAGCTGCACCTGCAGTACCACGACCACCACCGGCGGCAGCGCCTACAGATAAACCTGCCGACCAGGAGAAGGGCCGTTACCCACCTATAGTGGCCGAATGCCTACCAGACTGGACGAGGCATTTTAAGGAGCTCAACAAAATGTTGGGCCACCCCATAAATGCCCGTCCGTTTGGGAAAGGCGTCAGATTCACACCGCAGAGTGCTAATGAATTCCGCACAGTACAGCGGTACATGGTGGATTTGACGAAGAAAACACCAACACTGTCGTGGTGTTGTTATACCCCGGAGGAGGATAAGCCCACTAAAGTGAGCATCCGGGGTCTACCTATGGGCACGGATACCAAGGACATAGAGGAGGCTATAAGGGCAAAAGGCTTCCCCATCAAATATGTGAAGGCAATACCACCTCGTAGAAGCAGACCTGGCTGCATCTACTTTGCCCAACTGGACCACTTGAGCCTGGAGCAGCTCCAGGACCTTTACAACATCGACGAACTCCTCTATATGAGAGGGGTCGTCATCGAGGCCTGGCAAAGAAAAGCAGGACCAGCTCAATGCCACCGATGCCAGGCCTTCGGGCACGCCTCTGCCAACTGCTTCAGGCCAGTGAGATGCGTGCGCTGTGCCGGGGAGCACATAGCAAGCCTTTGCCCTCGGGGTAGAGAAGAAGAACCGAAATGTGCCAACTGTGGCAAAAACCACACGGCAAATGACCGCCGATGCCCAGTCCTGAGGAGGACTGCTAGGAGGCAGGGGTTAACCTTACCGGGACTACTCCCGGAGGCACCAAAAAAGGCCCCCCAGAGTCGCCCGAAAGCTGTTACCATTCAGCAGGACGGGTGGACCACCATTACCGGGAAGGGCAGGCAACCAGCCCCCCCCCACCCGTAACATCCCAGGAAACGGTGGAACCCACGACGACCAGGGCAACCACCGGGGCGACTCTACAGCCTCCCGCCAATCCTGCCACAGAACGGCAACCCTCAAAGAAGAGGAGGCGGGAGAGAAGTAGGAAGAAGGCGCAGCCTCCTCAGGCTGTTACCTCTACCCCGACACCAACAGTACCAGTAGCCTCGCAAAAGGCGCAGATTACTCGGGAGATAACCAATGTGGGTACAGTGCCAGAAAGGGCCCTACCAGAACGTAGGGCCCGCTCTAAATCTAGAGCGCGCTCAACCCACAAGCCAAGAGGGCAGGACCAGGAGCAACCACACCCGAGACAATTGCCAACGCCTTCTTACAGGAGAACACCTTCCACCGGCCTCGAAACAGCAGATGCAATCCAACGTCTGGTTGGTATTGCCATCGAGGTCGGCACGCAAGTCCTGGCTGACATAAGAGCCGGGACAGACCCAGTGACAGCGATAATGAAGGCGCTGGCAAACCTTCTTGCCCGGCATTACGGAGGAGAGTAATCTGCGCCTCCTCTATTGGAACCACGTTCCTACTGACCCAAGGAGGAAACCGGATGTATTAGACATCGTGCTCACTAGGAACGTCAACTATCCGATAGTGGTAGAAGTGCTGTACGACCTTTCATCACAGCACCTCCCGTTACTGATAACCCTTGGCCTGAAGGCGGTGACTACGCCGCCCAGAGCGTTTAAGACACGTGTCGACTGGAGGCTCTACTGTCAACACCTGCAGCAGAGACCTCCAGCACACCAGCCGATAAGCACAGCGGACGACGTAGAGGCCGCTGCAACTAGAATTACCAAAAACATCAAGGAGGCCCTCCACGCGGCCTCTACGATTGTCCCGATCACTGCCAGGCGAGACGATCTGCCGCTTAATATATGCGTGCAGATCAGGCGCAAGAGAGCGTTAAGAAAGCTCTGGGTGCGTACTCGCTGCCCCAGATTAAAGACCCAGCTCAATACCATCTCGGAGGAACTGTCGGTTGCAGTCCAGGCCTTCAGAGGCGACGCCTGGGATCGGCGCATCAGCAAGGCTGAAGAGCAAGATGCGTCGCTCTATAAACTGAACCGGCAGTTAACCAGAACCAAACCTCCCGTTTGCCCGTTGATAGACAACACAGGCAAACGTTGCTACGATGCCAAGGGCAGAGCGGATATCCTAGTCGAGCACTTCGAGGAGCAATTTATGCCGAACCCAGCAAGTGCGGAGTTCATGGAGCTTCATGCCAGGAAGGAAAGCCGCGTACAGGAGTTCCTGTCGTCGCCCGCGCCGCCTCTTGCAGGAGAGTGGTTCATCTCCCCTGCTGAATTGCGGAGGACAGTAACCCGCCTGCAACCGAGGAAGGCGCCGGGGCACGACGGGATTACCAACGCTGCACTCCGACAGTTGCCCAATAGAGTCATAGTAGAGCTTGGTCGACTCTACAATGGGATATTGCGGACATCCCACTTCCCGGAGGACTGGAAAAAAGGCAGAATTATCGTATTGCCGAAACCCGGGAAGGACAGGCGTAGAGCTGCCAGCTACAGGCCGATCACGCTATTACCACACATAGCTAAACTGTTTGAAAGATTGCTGCTGAGACGTCTCCGTCCGTGCATCCAACTTCGGGCGGAGCAGCACGGATTCAGGAGGGGTCACTCTACAGTCACACAATTGACTAGAGTGCTGCACCTGCTTGCGGCAGAGTACAATCGTGGCCGCATATCGTTGGGCGTCTTTCTCGACATCGAGAAGGCGTTCGACCGGGTGTGGCACATAGGATTACTATATAAACTGAAAGAACAGACCAGTGTCCCTCTTGCTATGTTGCGGTTAATGGCGTCCTTCCTGGAAGACAGGAAGTTCTACGTCTGCGTAGAGGACGCCGAGTCCGCAACTAGAACCATCAGAGCCGGTGTTCCACAGGGCAGCTGTTTGTCACCAGTCCTGTACGCGGCTTACACCAACGACATACCCACACTGGCAGGCAGGCTTCAAGAGTGGGAGGACGACGTCGAGCTGGCGCTATACGCGGACGATAGCGCCTATTTCACCTCGTCCAGAAGAGCCCACATAGCCACTGCCAAGATGCAGCGTCTGCTGGACCTGCTGCCACCATGGCTAGATGAGTGGAGGATGGTCGTCAACGTTGGTAAGACGACCGCTCTGCTCACTCGCCGTCTCAGAAATTTTCCACCTCCGCTGACCCTCAACGGCCAGGAGATTGCGTACCAGAAGGCTGTAACTTACCTTGGGTGCAGGATCGACAGGACGCTGCGCATGACCGCGCACGTCGACTTCGTCGTCCGCTGGGCCCGATGTGCGCGGGCGACGCACTTACCGGTCCTGGCATCCAAGTTGTCAACTCGAATCAAGCTCCGGATATACAAGATGTATATCCGGACCATCATCACCTACGCTGCACCGGCCTGGTACGCACTTCTGAGCGACCCTCTGAGGCGGCGACTACAGGCCCAGCAGAATCTGACTCTAAGAACGATCGTCGGAGCAGGTCGCTACGTCCGGAATGACGTGATAGCGGCCGACTTGAAGGTCGAGAGTATCTACGACTTTGTGGCCCGGTTAGCGCGCGGCATGTTTGACCGTGCCGATAACGGGCCACACGAACACCTTAACGGCTTTGCGCCGTTACATACGCGGCCACCGGACGGGCGACCTCTTCCAAGAGAACTCCTCTCTATATGTGATTATAGAGTCGAGTAACAACCCACAATGCCGCTGAAAGGCCAACTTCGACTATTACTGGACAACCTCTCCTTTTCCCGTAATTAACCAATTACGGGAAAAATACTACTAAGTACGGATCAACCCGAAAATAACTATACAATGCCTAAAAAGGCTAAAAGGACTGGCCCATAGTGATGGGCCATGAGGATCACCCGGGCAATGGGGTATACCCCGAGGCCCGATACCTGCATCGTCCCTCGGGACATGTAGACGACATCGTATTAGTGCAGTTCAAGGATCTCCTAGGTGTGCGTTACTTGCAGTATACAGTGGCTGCAAATAACCGCCGGTACGACAAACTCCGCCGATCGTTGAGTCCCGTGATTCCGTGAGGCGTCGAGGTCACCGGCCCCTAGGTGATTCTTGGCACTTTATGCGTTTCGTGCATTCTGTGCCTAGTCGCGCATTAAAGTGCCACCTTTGCACTTCCCCCAACCCTTTTGCTATAAAAGGGGTAGGCAGTGCCCACAGTGTGGAAAGTCTCCATAACAACATCACCACCATCCGCGTCGCGCATCAACACCTGCAGACCGTTTGGAAGATAGATAGGGCCTTTACTAGATTACCGCTGACACTGACTGGTAGGTTAGGATGTCAGGGAACGATAAGGGGGAACCTCCTCCGAGAGCAAGGAAACCACCGGATCGACCAGGCGTATTGGACAGACCCATCGCCTATCGTGACATATTTAACCCGGAGAGGACGAGAGTAGTCTCGTCTTACTCCCAAATACCGACCCGGAAACCTTCGTCGCCGGGTAAGGAGGCCGCACCTAGGGTTGCACTCGCCCCCATCGTACCTGAGTGTACGACTGGGCGTGAACCGCTGCCCTCACAACAGCAGCGGCCTAAGAAGACGCCACGAAGGCATACACCACCGGAGACCGAAGCCTCCCTCCACGAAAAGAGGCAGTGCATCGGTAACTCATCGGATTCACCTACATCATCAGAAGATGAAGAGCCCCAAGCAACGACTAGGAAGAAGGTCCACACCTCACCTCCTAAGTCGCCATCACCGCCACCTATCTCACCTGACCGACATAGTCACGACTCGATCCAATTCGAGCAAGGAGGTGAGGAATCCTACAGCTGGGGCTCGACAACATATGCAACCCTAGCTGCATCGGCCGGTAGATCATCCCCGGTTCAAACCACCAACCCGTCCGGGTTAGCTCAGGACGATGGACAGCGGCCGTCAACGAGCTATGCCCACATGGCTGCGGCCCCAGCAGTACCACGACCACAATCGGCGGAACAGCCTCAGAAAACAGAGAAAGAGAAAGAGAAGAGATATCCGCCGATTGTCGCAGAATGCCTCCCAGAGTGGACCAAACATTTTAAGGTCCTGAATGAGAAGTTGGGCCACCTACCTAACGCCCGTCCGTTTGGGAAGGGAGTTAGGTTCACACCACAGAGCCCGGAGGAGTTTCGTACCATACAGAGATATATGGTCGAGCTCTCCGAGAAGGACAAAACCATGTCGTGGTATTGCTACACACCGGCAGAGGAGAAGCCCACTAAAGTGGGCATCCGTGGCCTGCCTGTGGGCACCGACCCAAAAATGATCGAGGAGGCTATTCGGGCAAAAGGCTACCCCATCAATTACGTGAAGGCTATACCACCACGTAGGGGCAGACCGGGCTGCCTCTACTATGCACAGCTGGAGCATCTGAGCCTAGAACGGCTACAGCAACTTTACCAACTCGACGAGCTCCTCTACATGAGAGGAGTCGTCATCGAAGCCTGGCAGAGGAAGACCGGACCGGCACAATGCCACCGTTGCCAGGCTTTCGGACATGCCTCCGCTAACTGTTTTAGGCCAGTGAAATGCGTTCGCTGTGCCGGTGAACATATTGCCAGCCTTTGCCCAAGGGGTAGAGAGGAGGAGCCTAAGTGCGCAAACTGCGCCAAGAACCATACGGCCAACGATCGCCGCTGCCCGGTCCTGAGGAGGATAGCCAGGAAGCAGGGGATCGTCTTACCTGGGCTACTGCCGGAGAACCCAAAGAGGATCCCCCAAAGTCGCCCAAAGGCCGTTACTATACAGGAGGACGGGTGGGCTACCATCACCAGAGGGAAGGGTAGGCAATCAGCCCCTCCCCCACCCCCTCCTGTAGTACCATCAGAAACGGTTGGTCCCACAGACCAAAGGGCAACCACCGGGGCGACTCTCCGACCTCCTGCCAACGACGCCACCGAGAGGCAACCCTCCAGGAGGAAGAGGCGGAGGAACAGGAGTAAGAGAACAGAGCAGCCTCCTCCTCAGGCTGTGACCTCTACCCCTACTACCACAGGACCGATAGCCTCGCAGGCGCAGGTTGCTGCAAAAATATCAGCACCAGCTACGGCAAGTAGAGCGCCAGAAAGGGCCCTACCGGAAAGCAGAGCCCGCTCCACACATAGAGCGCGCTCTGTGCAAAGGAAGACCGAAACCAATGCCCCGAGACCAGTGCCTTCACAAAAGCGTAGTGCAGAACGCAGACCACCAACTTCCGACTTCGAGACGGCCGATGCTATTCACAGATTAGTAGGCATAGCCATCGAAGTCGGAACACAAGTCCTGGCCGACATTAGGGCCGGGACAGATCCCGTTACCGCCGTCATGAAGGCGCTGGCAACCTTACTGGCAAGGCATTATGGAGGATAATAACCTGCGCCTGCTATACTGGAACCCGGACGGGATTCGTCAAAGGATCCATGAACTCCGCACTCTCACCCAGCAACAGGACATCCAGGTGATTTTGCTGGGTGAAACTAAATTAAGACCTTCAACGCATCTTAAGCTGCCTAACTATCATATATACAGGAGAGACGAGGTCGATCCTCAAGGGGTCGCTTACAGAGGGACAGCGATCCTGGTGAGGAGAGACATCGTCCACCAGGAGCTGGACCTGCCAGACTTCCACACGATGCGTTCAATCGGCATAAAAATGGAGGCGGCGGGCGAGGAACTTAAGATCTTTGCAGCATACCGCCCGCCAGGGACTCCATTTCACTCCTCAGACATCCGGACGGTAATGGAAGGTACAACACCCACCATCATCGCCGGGGACCTGAACGCCAAACACCCGGCGTGGGGGTCCAGAGTGATCACCCCGCCGGGTCGTGAACTTTATGAAGATGCAGAACACCATGATTACGACGTTCTAGGTCCCGAGGAACCGACGCATATCCCTAGCGACCCTAGGAGGCGTCCGGATGTATTAGACATCGTGCTCACTAAGAACGTCAACTACCCAGTAGTGGTAGAAGTGCTGTATGACCTGAACACGCAACACCTCCCGATTCTGATAACCCTTGGCACTAAGGCAGTGACCTCACCGCCCAGAGCTGTCAAGACTAAGATTGACTGGAGGCTCTACCACCAACACCTGCAGGAGAGACCTCCAGTCCATACACCGATCACCTCAGCGGACGACGTAGAGGCCGCTGCAACCAGAATTTCCACGAGCATCAAGGAGGCCCTCAACGCGGCCTCTACGATCGTCCCTCTCTCGGGGAGAAAAGAAGAGCTGCCGCTAAGACTACGCGTGCAGCTCAACCATAAAAGAGCGCTGAGGAAGCTCTGGGCGCGTACTCGCTGCCCTAGAGTAAAGAGAAAACTTAACACCATATCAGACGAACTGTCGGTTGCAGTACAGGCCCACAGAGGAGAGGCCTGGGAGCGACGCATATGGAAGGCGGACGAACAACATGCGTCGCTCTATACATTGAACCGACAGTTAACGAAAACACGACCACCTGTTTGCCCGCTGACTAACAACGCGGGCATTCAATGTTATGATGCCAAGGGCAGAGCGGATATCCTAGCTGAGCACTTCGAGGAGCAGTTTATGCCGAACCCAGCAAGTGCGGAGTTCCTGGAATCCCATACAAGGAAAGAGAGCCGCGTGCAGGAGCTCCTGTCGTCGCCCGCGCCACCGCTTGCAGGAGAGTGGTTTATCTCCCCCGCTGAACTACGGAGGACAGTAACCCGCCTGCAACCGAGGAAGGCGCCGGGGCACGACGGGATTACTAATGCTGCACTACGACAGCTGCCCAATAGAGTCCTTGTAGAGATGGGTCGGCTCTACAACGGAATATTGCGGACATCCCACTTCCCGGAGGACTGGAAGAAAGGCAAAGTCATCGTCTTGCCGAAACCCGGGAAGGACAGGCGTAGAGCTGCCAACTACAGGCCGATCACGCTGCTACCGCATATAGCTAAACTGTGCGAAAGATTATTGTTAAGACGTCTCCGCCCGTGCATCCAACTTCGGGCGGAGCAACATGGATTCGGGAGGGGTCACTCAACAGCAACACAGCTGACCAGAGTGCTGCACCTGCTTGCGGCCGAACACAACCGTGGCCGCATATCGTTGGGCGTCTTTCTCGATATCGAGAAGGCGTTCGACCGGGTGTGGCACACAGGATTACTCTACAAGTTAGATGTTCAAACAAGTATCCCTCCTGCTATATTGCGGCTAGTGGTGTCTTTCCTGGAAGGCAGGAAGTTCTACGTCTGCGTAGAGGACGCCGTGTCCGCAATAAAGACCATAACAGCTGGTGTGCCACAGGGCAGCTGTCTATCTCCAGCCCTGTACGCGGCGTACACTAACGACATACCCACCCTGGCAGGACACTTGCAAGAATGGGAGGACGACGTCGAACTAGCGCTATTTGCGGATGACAGCGCATACTTCACGTCGTCCAGAAGAGCCCACATAGCAGCTGCCAGGATGCAACGTCTGCTGGACCTGCTGCCACCATGGTTGGATGAGTGGAGGATGGCCGTCAATGTTAGCAAGACGACCGCTCTACTCACTCGCCGCTACAGAAACCTACCACCACCACTAACCCTCAGAGGCCAGGAGATCTGAGAAGGAGATATGAGAAGGCCGTGACCTACCTTGGATGTCGGATTGACGGGATGCTGCGTATGACTGCGCACGTTGACTCTGCTATACGCAAAGCTCGATGTGCGCGGGCAATGCTCCGTCCTGTCCTGACATCCAAGTTACCGACAAAGTCGAAGATAACCATTTACAAAACCTACATAAGACCCTTGCTAACATACGCTGCTCCGGCCTGGTATGCACTCCTGAGCGATCGTCAGAAGCGGCGACTTCAGGCCCAGCAGAATTTGTCATTAAGAACCATAGTCGGTGCGGGTCGCTACGTCCGTAATGACGTCATAGCGGCCAACCTCAAGATGGAGAGCTTATATGAATTCGTGGTCCGGCTGGCGCGCGGTATGTTTGACCGTGCCGACAACGGACCACACGAACACCTCAACGGCTTCGCGCCGTTGCATGCAAGGCCGCCGGACGGGTGACCCTATCCAAGAGAACTCCTCCCTGTATAGATTAGGGAGTTGAGTAAATCCCACAATGCCGCAGAAAGGCCAACTCTGACAAAATAATTTGTGTTAAACACAATTATTGAGACAACCTCCTTTAATGAAGGATTTACCCTACTGCGACAAAAGTCGCTAAAACAACGCCTGTAACACCAAGGCGCCCAGGACCGGCACATTGTAGTGTGCCGTGAGGAACATCCGGGTAAAGGGGTACACCCCGAGGCCCGAGACTTGCACGGCATATATATGCCCTGCAGAGGACAGCAACGACGATTGCAGTTCGTTCGGGGAAATAGTTCGGGGAAATAGTTCGGGGAATTAGTTCGGAAAAATAAGAAAATCCTTCGGGAAAAGTGAAGAACCAGCAGTCAATAAGAAGAAAAAGTGTAGGGAAGTGATAGGGAAAAGTGATTACTCTCTCACGGAACGGTTTGAAGATAATTGCTGTTTTATTCCCAAGTAATTCATCCCTAAAGTTATACAGTCCACATCGAAGAATTAAGGCGTCGGGACCGGGACGACTTCGGAAGACCCGTAATCCCCGTCTGAACCTACTTGCTGAAAAAGAAAGAGGTTATCGCCCTAGTGTGTTACTCCGTTGCGGAGATCACATACGTTGTTCCCGAACCCAACGTAGGCGTTATAGGAGGCCGGATCGAGAGAAGCCTCGATTCCTCCCTTCTGTTTCTTTATCGAACGTTCCCGTCCGTCTGGTTCTTTTTCAATTGGTCCTTGCGAGCCGAATTCTTTTTCAATAGCAATTACATTTTTTGAACGTTCTGGATCTAAAAATTGACAGGACCTGCGACTGAAGAGTAAAGTTATGTCCGACGACCGACATTATCGAGCAAGTCTCACAGATCACAGAATACTGAAACTCGAAATGATCCATTTGAAAGATCAACCCGAATGACCTGGTTCGTAAGACAAACCAATACTTGAGTGATCGGGTCACTAGAATTGAATGAATGACATATGTCTAACACACAGCAATGCAGGCACTGCTATTTGAAGGCAGAAATAATTCAAAGGAAGGTACCCAGACGGACTCATGGGCAGGAAAAGGGTCCTTGAACCCAGTAACGCAGTAAGTCCATTTGAAAGGTTAAACGAACACGTTAGTGAGCGGTATATTACACATAATTAACATGAAGGAACTTGCCGTGTGGTGTAGCGAGTACAGGAAACGCTTGGAAGTTCTTATGGTATTCGATAGATGGTGATATAACCGTCCCTCTTACGTCAAGCGTACAATAGCCATAGAAATGTAAATGCAACCGCGGTTAATAGCATTATATTGCACGTAATTGTGTAGAAAGTTTATAAATATGTATATTGTACAAGGATGAAATACAAAATTAATGGTAGAAATATTTTTTGCGTGTATATTATCGTAAGTCTAACGTGGTAGAGCCATGCTGCAGTTATATTAGTAGTATAGTTGTAGCACGAATGGGTCGGCTCGACCGGGGAAGGACCACGCTCTCACAGAATACCAGCGTGAAATAGTAGCTTAATGCTGCTGTATTTCGTATGGTGAGTGTAGAGAACCGGAGACCCTTTTTACTGGAATAGAGGCATTCCATCTTAGTCCTCACGGGTGACAACGCGTCTGCATTTTGATTTGTAAACGAGGATAGATGTAGATGTCTATGGGCCGCAGCAACCACTTACCATCAGGTGGACTATGTGCTCGTTTGTCATCCTATCCTATAAAATAAATAAAAAATAAATAAAAATAAGTGTTTAGTCATGTTCATCAGCTACAAAGCAACGAACAATAAAAATAATAATCTTTGAAATGTATTTTATTTTTGAGAATCACGATGACGTTTTCGTGACCACGGCTACTTCATGGTGAATACAAGCTGTAAAACGCCCGGGGTTAAGGGGAGATAGTAAGTCAGCTCAAATTCTAATTTCACCCTCACTTCCCCGCGCGTCGTATGCTATGTACCGACATGTTTGTAATCACTAATACTGTAAGTAGATAGGTCGTTAGATACTTATTTCATTAGGTTTATCACATTTATGCATATTTCTTAACGCCAACCCAGTCGCTTCTTATTTTTATCACGGTTACTTCCCATTTTAATTCTACGTTGTCCTGTTGCGTAATGTGTATTCTGATGACTTCTTGAAATTCATATTATTCAGGTGTTACTGAATGTTAAATTTTTTAACTATTATAATCTATCACTTAACTACTATTCCACCTCACGGTACGTGGTGATAATAGGCGATCATTGTAAAATGTACTAAGCCACTTTATTTTTACCTAAAAGACACTTACATTGTAATCGGATGAAAAGGAAGATGCTGGCAAATCATTCTGCTCTTTTCTGTACACACCATGGTAATACAAACCACTTTAAACGTATTTATTTACTTCGAATAGAGGTGACAACGAGCACCCAGTCCACCTGATGATAAGTGGAAGCTATGGCCCATAGACATCTACATCTATCGTTTATTAAGAATCAAAATGCAAAAGCGTTGTCAACACTGAACACTTAGTTAGAATTCCTCGTTTCCAGGAAAAAAAATACGGTTCTCTACACTCACCACCATTAAATGGTACTCTGTGAGAGCGTGGTCCATCCATGGTCGCGCCGATCCATATAATATCTGCAACATGGTTCTAAGGCGTACAGTACAAATATATACATAAATTTTAAAATTATTTATATTTTTACGCGATGTCCTCAAGTTTCTAATAAATGCATAATTTAGCAAAAAAATACGTAAATATTTGTATCATGTTTTTTTTTAATTGCAACAAAAGGATCATTTAGAAAAAAAAACAAAACTATGAACCATAATATGGAAAAAAGAGTATGTAGATTTAACCAAAATGATCATGTTATAGTGCGGTCAATTATTTTGAACACTTCAATGGATTTTTAGTTCAATAGAGTATTAGACTAGACTTTACAGATGTAATTTTCTCAAAACCACCCAGGGATATTATCTTCTGTTACATGAACATAAACTTGAAGTTAATATGACATGCACTTATACTTGAAAACGCAAGAAGCAATTCCAAGGTACCTTTAGCGCATGCTTTACAACGCGACCATAAACTTTACGCACAGATTATTTTCTTGTAGTGGCCGCAGCTTACCGGCATTCATTGAAAAGGCGTGGAAGGCTAGCGATAAATCAAACTTTAGTTGAAGTACGTGCGTAACATTTAAATGACTCTAACATTATAATGTTGGTTATAAAAAAAGTAATTTTACTTTTAGGTGTCTTATTGCTTTTTGTTGTCGTTTTCTGTTTCTATTCTATAATGTTTTCTTTTTGTTTTTGTTTTTTTCACAGACAAATGAGCGTACGGCTCACCTGATGCCAAGTGTTGACCGCGCCTATGAATTAATGCAACACCAGGGTAATTGCAGGTGCGTTGCCGGCCTTTTAAAAAGGAGTAAACTCGCGAACACTACACATTGAAATAATACTAGTTTTAACGGAATTTATCGCGTATATTTAACTTTTTTACCCGACGTTTCGAGAGCTTTACAGCACCCATGGTCACGGGAAGGACTGAGATGTTCAACGTCCAGCTGTCATAGTTAACCGCGGTTACCATAGATTAAAATTTAACTTTTGTTCCGATCTACACAGTATGAGCTTATGGTATCATGTGGTCTTGCAGTTGTATGCTTAGGTTGGGATTTAATTTTATTTATTATAGGATCCCAAGCAGATGGTAGCACCCAGCCATCTTCTCTATTGAAATTAGGATGTTTTTTGATTTCAATAGCCTCGCGAATCATCCTTGGAAGGAATCGGTGTTCTTTAGCGAGGATTTGTGGTCTATCAAATCTGATGTAATGAATGTACAAGATCGCCCCCGTCATTACATCAGATTTGATGGACCACAAATCCTCGCTAAAGAACACCGATTCCTTCCAAGGATGATTCGCGAGGCTATTGAAATCAAAAAACATCCTAATTTCAATAGAGAAGATGGCTGGGTGCTACCATCTGCTTGGGATCCTATAATAAATAAAATTAAATCCCAACCCAAGCATACAACTGCAAGACTCCATGATACCATAAGCTCATACTGTGTAGATCGGAACAAAAGTTAAAATTTTAATCTATGGTAACCGCGGTTAACTATGACAGCTGGACGTTGAACATCTCAGTCCTTCCCGTGACCATGGGTGCTGTAAAGCTCTCGAAACGTCGGGTAAAAAAGTTAAATATACGCGATAAATTCCGTTAAAACTAGTATTATTTCAAGGAGTAAACTCGTTTCATGAAGGTTAGGGACCTCGGAAGTCGATCGGTTGTAGACGTTTCCACAAAGAAGCGTGGTCGTGCGAGGTAGAAAACTCCTACTAAATCGCAAATTGGCGGACCGTCAAGCACCCAGTTGGTATTGATGGTATCGTGAGTATTGTGCGTTGGTGGAATTTGGCGGCTGGAATTAATCAGAACAGTTTCTCTGAGCATTCCCCGTGGTATATTCCATTGTATTGTCAGATGATATGATATTATTTTGAATATTAATTTATGACTAAAAATGATAAAGAACTCTGAAGCATTTTAAAAGAAAAGAAAATTATAAAATAATAGGAATTATTTACAGAGTGGAAACAGAACCTTATCGTCACGCTGACCAGTCTCATCTGCGTAGGCGGGGTTCTTGTGCATGAGTGTGTACGTGAAAACAATTAACACTCTTTTAAACAAAACAAGTTTTTACTCATTATATCGCAGATATTAACTTATTATATATTCCCGACGTTTAGAGCACTTTACAGCACCCATGGTCACGGCTGCCTCAGTACTAAAGTTATTTATTTTAATCCGATCTACGCAGTATGAACGTATAGTATCTTGAAGTCTTGCTGTTGTATGCTTGGGTTGGGATTTTATTAATTATAGGATCCTAAGCAGATGGTTGCACCCAGCCATCATCTCTATTGAAATTAGGATGTTTTTTGATTTCAATAGCCTCGCGAATCATCCTTGGAAACAATCGGTGTTCTTTATCTAGTATTTTTGGTCCATCAAATTTGATGTTGTGACGGGGGCGATTTTATACGTGTTCACAGACTACAGACTTCCCGGAGTAGCACTCTCTATGACTACACTCATCGTCCGACGGGACTGAAATACGATGAGACCATAGCGAAATTAGGCGTAGGATGGATTTACGTGCTATCCAAGGCATAGAAGTTGGAGCATCGTTTACTTCCTGACTACGGGCTGCTCTCTAGAATGTTTTAGAGAAAAACCTAATGAATGATTGCTCCACCCGGGATTCTAACCATGATCCACAGTAGCTATAACGGACCACTAGAACAACAATGTATTTAAACTGTTTTAATATTATAATGTTCATATTTACTTATAGAAAATGGAATCGTGATTTAAATCTTGAATATATTTTAGGAAAAACCACATGTCCTCCAGATCGAGTTTCAGTCACGGCGGTCAGTCTCAATGGAGACTAGCCATCTGCGCAGGACAGGATTATAGTGCCCAAGTGTATGCGCAAGCACAAGTGCACTCTCTATTCCCTGAATCTCATAGTCCGATGGGGCGGTTATCTAACACGTGCTTTCCGAGGCACAGGGGGTGAACACCTTCAACTTCCTGACCAGGCACTGATACTGAGAATTTCTTGACAATAAACTGCAATAATAACTTAAGCCTGTCGCGGGATACGGATCCAGAACCTCACGATCAGCAACACGACACGGTGGTTGTAGCACGAATGGGTCGGCTCTACCGGGCAAGGACCACGCTCTCACTATACCAGCAATATCAGCGTAAAATATCAGCTTAATACTGTTGTGTTTCATATGGTATCATGGTATGGTGTAGAGATCCGAAGACCCTTTTTTTACTGGAAACGAAGCATTCTATCTTATTCCTCACGGGTGACAACGCATCTGCCATTTGATTTTTAATCAAGGATAAATGTAGATGTCTATGGGCCACAGCAACCAGGTTTAAATTTAATTTTATTATTTTGTGTTTCATATGGTATCATGGTATGGTGTAGAGATCCGAAGACCCTTTTTTACTGGAAACGGGGCATTCTATCTTATTCCTCACGGGTGACAACGCATCTGCCATTTGATTCTTAATTAAGGATAAATGTAGATGTCTATGGGCCACAGTAACCAGGTTTAAATTTATTTTTATTTACTTACCATCAGGTGGACCGTGTGCTCGTTTGTCACGATTATTTCATAAAATAAATAAAAATAAATAACAGCGTTGACGACCACTAGACCAACGTGGCAGTTGTGGCAAAACAAACACAACGACAACTAGCCGTATTATTTTTAAATATGATTATTCTTCAATGTGCTGTTTTCTCTAAGTGCTGCATTCAATAACTTTAAAATAATGTTTATTTTAACAATAATGTTCGACGAAAATTGAATACCTCAAATGCCAAGTGTGCCAAGTATAGCACGTAAAGCGTTTACCTTTCAAATGGAAACCTCTCAAATAACAACGCAATTCTATTAATTCTCCAGAAATTTTCAAGAGATAGTTTAGCCGCTCGCAATTTCTTTTCCGTCAAAATGTGACTGTATTGTAATGTGATACTATTTGAGGTAATTTTTTTGCAACATACTCGTTATTATAATTTGGATTTATTGCTACGGGTGTATATTATGAAAAAAAATCTTTATTGTTATGTTTATAAATTGAAGATGTTACAAAACTTTTTAGAAACACTAATAGTTTTTGGAAATGTTGGAAGAAACATTTTAGATTTCGTAGGGTAAATAATGACTAAAAGAGGAAAGAATCCTTGTATTATTATAGATTTGTCTTATTATATTTTAAGTGCTTTGTCGTATGGTAAGAATGCGGTTTAAAATTACTGTAGGCTTTTTTAATTTTTATAAGGCACTTGTCTCGCCGCCGATGAGAAAGCGATTACCTATCAACTATTTTCTCAGTCAAGAAACGCACAATAGATATAGATCCCGTGTCAATAAAAGAGATATACGCATATCGCTGGCTGTTCACGCCACCAGCGACAACTATTTCTCCACTATTTCGTCGAATTCTATTATTATTTCGTTGTTTTATCAATAAAATTAAACACTTTTAACATATTTCGCATCTTATTATTATACAGAATCTATCCAAAACATTTTCATATTTTATAATAAAAGTTATTCTTTTTATTAATATTTTTAAAATAGGTTCTGTCTTGCGTTTTTCGGTTCTGCGAGTTGACAAACACATTTCTACACGAATCTCGAAATCCTATAGGAGGCTCTTGCTGACCTTTTCTAATATTTATACTTATCCTTGTCCGATATGTACACCACTCTAGCATTAACCTTTCCTTACCTAAGCCATTATTGATACATCTTATCAGTAATTAATCAAAAGCGCTTAAAGCGAATAAAAACGTTCTTAATTCTTAATTTGTTTCACATAGCCGATTGACACGTAATTTATTACTCTAAATTAACACAAATAATATGTTATTTCTTTCAGAAATCATCATTTTATAACATTAACCAACATAAATTGACACTTTTCTTAAAAAACAATGAATGATTTAGTAAGTTGTTTGTCTCGCATTAGCAGCAATAGTAAATCTATGAAAAGGTCAATTAATTGTATAAATTTAAAAAAAATATATATATAATTAGAAAGTGCAAACAAAAAAATACATGCAAAAAAATAAATAAAAATAAACGTGGTAGAGCCATGTTGGCGTTATATTAGATGTATAGTTGTAGCAGGAATGGGTCGGCTCGACCGGGGAAGGACCACGCTCTCATAGAATACCAGCGTCAAATAGTAGCTTAATATCGCTGTATTTCGTATGGTGAGTGTAGAGAACCGGAGACCCTTTTTACTGGAAACGAGGCATTCCATCTTAGTCCTCACGGGTGACAACGCATCTGCATTTTGATTCGTAATCGAGGATAGATGTAGATGTATATGGGCCACAGCAACCATTTACCATCATGTGGACTGTGTGCTCGTTTGTCACCTTATCCTATAAAAAAAACATAGCAAAGCATTAACATTATCAGTTCCTTCTGATTTAAAAATTATGTATATTTGTATCTAATTTTTAAAATGGCAATCTAAAACGACGTAAAGGAAAGAAACAGCTAAATCCTTTTCTCGCTTTATTATTAGCTCCCAAGCCACACATAGGTAGACAAAATTATGACTGTGTGCAAATTTCTCAAATTTCATTCAAAGATGAATCACCCTGATCAAGACACATACACAATTGTCGTTTTACCGAATTGACGTTCATACAGCTAATGTCTTAGATTAAATTTTGTAAATTATTAGTACAAACACTTTATAGTCTGTGGTTGAACAGTCACACAGAGCGATTTGTCTAAAGAATTTTAGAATTTTCATCACTAGGCGGCCACTAATTAATATTATTTTATGTGTATGGGAAGTGCCTGGAGAGATTTAGTAAAGTTTTAACAAGTTTAACTGGAAACGACATTCTTTGAACTACATTTTTGTAACTAAAAGCTATATGGTTATTTGGTTCAAGACCATTAATTTACGTGAAACATGTTGAAATAATCGACATGTTTAGTAGAATTAATTCGAAGAAATTTTAGTTTTTATATTATAAGACTTATTTAATTTCTGAAAAATAAAATTATAACAATTCACACATTCTTTCAATTATATATTTCTGATGAGGGCTTAATGGAAAACGTTTCATCTTATTAAAATGAAAAGAAAGAAATATTTTTTGTACGTGGTAGAGCCATGCTCCATCTATATAGTTCGGGGAACCGACCGGGGAATCACCACGCTCTCACATAATACCAGCGTAAAATGCATCTTAATGTTGATGTATATCGTATGGTGAGTGTAGAGAATCGAAGACTCAAAGGAAACGTGGCATTCTATCTAATTCCACAAGGGTGACAACGTATCTGCATTTTTGTTCATAATAATCGAGAACGGATATAGATGTCTATTTGCCACAACATCCCCTTATTCTATGAAAAGTTTCACTAACAACGGATAAAGATTTGACTAGCGAAAATTGGCGGAAAATCCATCCAAAAAGGCCAAATTCTAAGTGCACAAACTAGCAAGGGGAGTAGTGTTGGTACAACACTATATAATAACTAGTCAGCCAGTCAGATGGTGTTCCGCCGTCTCCGTTAGATGGCTTGATAAACTTCGCTCCGAATGTATTTAGATCTTTTTACAAGTAAGTATAAAATTTATTTAAATACAAAAGCATACAAACACACACAAGGACATCTGTATCTGTCATAGATTAAAAATCAAAATACATATGCGTTGTCATCCCTAAAAACTAAGACAGAATGCCAGTATGGTGAGTATAGGACTAGAAATTGTGGTCCTATACTCATTATACGAAACACAGCAGCATTAGTCTGCGTTTTATCGCTTAGTAATCTATATGGGAGCGTGGTCCTACCCCGGTCGAGCCGACCCATTCGTGCTTCAATGGCTCTAATACGTTACTATTTTGTATTTTGACCAAATTTAATATCTTTTTTTTGTTTAAAGTTAAAGTTAAGTAAAGTTAAAGTCTATATACGTCCCACACAGCACAAGTACAGGCACAGACCTCCCTTCATTTCTGAGAGGGTTTTAGGGCAAGGAAGTGCCCGCCGCGCTGCCCTAATAAAAAATATAAAATATTTTTTTTCTTATTTCTCAGACATGCAGGTTTCCTCACAATGTTTTCCTTCATCGTCGAGTACTACGTGGTGAATCAGCACTTAAAATTGCAATTAATATTTTAATTGGTATCGGTGGGGATCGAACCCGGTTTGCTCGCGTGCTGTTAAATTTACAGCCAGCGCTAACCACCTGAACTGCAACGTTTTTCTTTTGACTGCTATATTTTATTTTATTAAATATTTGTAATGTTATTACACTTTTTTCAAAAAACGTAAAATCCGCCTTCAATAACAAAAAAAAGTGAAATAATTTCCACATGAAATCTTCTGAAGTCGGTGCTGAAATATATTGTATCGAAGACTTAAAATCTGACTTCAAAATTGTTATGTTGGAATTTATTTTATTTTATTTTTATTTTTGATTACACTTTTTCTTGTTTTTCAACTTTTTTTATTTATTTTCGTTCTGAATGGATAGTGACAACGCATCTAAATTTTATTTTTTTATCGTGGATAGATGCCATAGCATCCACTAACCATCGAATGGACTATGTGCTCTTTGTCACCCTTATTCGATAAAAAAATGGTTGCAAGGTCGCCACTCGGGAAACGCACGGTTTAAAATGAGCAGATTGATTATCTAACGCCGCAACCACACAGCAAGTATCAAGGTTGGGTAAGATCAAAACCACAGAAAGGAATTTCTATATCAAAAACTTTTAGACGTTACCAATGTTTACACAAACAGCCACTCTCGCTTACGTAAGTTTAATGTTATGCAAAGGCGGCCGCTGGCATACATTTCGACCAAAAATATTGACACATGATTGAGAGCATACGTTTAAGTAAAAGAATCAATAATATTCTCATTACGATCATTATAATCATACATATCTAAACATGTTGATGAAGATGTTAAAATTTCCACTTACGTAATAAAATTCTGTATTTAGCAATCTTGATTCGATCTAAAACCGATTTTCAAACATGGCGTCGACTTTCACTAAAACCTACCTTCAAAAAGTTTTTTTACAGGATAAGGGTGACAAACGAACACACAGTCCACCTATTTCTCATAGACATCTACATTTAACTTCGATAAAGAATCGAAATGCAGATGAGTTGTCACCCTTGAGGACTAAGATGGAATGCATCGATTCCAGTAAAACGGGTCTCCGGTTCTCTACACAAACCATACGAAACACAGGAGCATTAGGCTGCTATTTTATGCTGGTATTCTGTAAGAGCGTGGTCCTTCGCTGGTCGAGCCGACCCATTCATTCCACAACCATAATATAGCTACAGCGTGGCTCTACCACGTCAAAAAAGTAAGGTAAAAGTAAGGTAAAAAGGTCTTTTTTTCTAGGAGGGTTTTGGATCAAGTAACAAGTAGTAGGGAAGGCAAGCTGTAAACTTTCATAAGCTACAAGAAAAGTCTTATACCATTGACTATTGCAGAAGCGTTTCTGCAAATTATATAAAGCCTACGACCGCCGCACTACTTCAGATCATGACACTTTTTATATCACAGAAGCGCAAGTACCATGATACTTCATTTCTCGGAAGCACATGTATTTCAGTATTATTTTTCAACATTAAAAATTAATTACAATTTTAGTAGTGGAATCAAAGCAAATTACAGACTAAAATTACCCTTGTCATTGATATCATTTATGTTACGTCGTTTTTGACTTTATCTAATCACACACGCTACTTGGATTCAGCTTTATTCGATTTAGTATTTTATTTACTTATTTCGCTAGCTATCGTAACCTACTCATGCCAAGCTTTTTGGTGAGTTCCGAATCTACATACACACAACTGCGCTACAATGTGAGAAATGGATGACTTAAAAAAATATTTTTGAAACAAAAATTATTGTTTACTGTTTAGTGGTTAAAAATAAAACAAAAGCATTTTCGTTTGTATCTGTCAATAACAATTTCATACATGAAGTGCGTAGGCCGTGACATGGTATGTTTGGTTTGATAAATTTTTCGCACTTCAGACTGCGAAAGATTCTTTACTTTACTATGCGTTAATTGTGATAATGCAATCCAACAATATTATGTGCTACGTTTTGGTTTCAGAACTCCGCCCACTAGCAATTAAACTCACTTAGCAATAGCGATAGTACGACTGTATCAAATCGTGAGAATATGTTATGAAATCGCCCTAGAGTCGTAGGTGATGATTTTTGTAAAAAATGTAGATATTGTCTTTAATATAAGTACAGACTTCGGTTAACATTGACTACTTAATTTGTTTCGAATAAAACAATAATGGTATGTAGTTTGTATGTATTGACGTTTTCATAACAAACAATCTCGGATTGAGGACGACTAAATCTATTTTAATCCCAGTTCAATACCCAGGAGACTTAAGTTTGCGCATTTACCGCTAAAAAGAACCCCCTTTGTCGTATTTCGCTCTCAATTTCAGGGCATTCCACTTGTTGCCTCAGCCAGCATCGTAATCCTGGGCGTCGGCATATCGAATCATGTTCACTTAAAAGGTTTTTATGGTCACTTGGAAGGAAAGGCTAAATTGGTCTCTAAAAAGCTTGGCGTGCAAGCAGAGCGGTTGAGCACTATGCTCAATGACCTCAATAATGCCTCCCAACGGATAGGTCTTAAGATGAATATGGACAAATCATCATACGTGTGGCACAGACGTTACACGTGTGTAACGTCTGTGCCACACGTATGCCGGTAATTCGAAAACGAGATTTTACAACAAGTGCGTCTTTCCAGTGATGACTTATGGAACTGAGACGTGGTACTACCCTACTGGTCGTATGAGGACACTCAAGGTCGCTAAGCGAGCTATGGCGAGGGCTATACTCGGGATTTCTCTGCGTGATAAACTTAGAAATAAGGATATCCGCCGTAGAACCAGTAACTGACATAGCCTAACGGATTAGTAAGCTTAAGTGGCAATGGGCCGGCCATATAGCTCGAAGAACCGACAACCAATAGGGAAAAAGGATCTCGAGTGCTAGCCTCGTACTGGTAGGCGAAGTGTAGGGCGACCCCCACTAGATGGAGTAACGACCTTGTAAGACATGCAGGAAGTCGATGGATGCAGGTGGCTTCTGGCTTTTTTATATCTTAACAAAAATATAAAAAAGGAATAACGTAATATTCACTAAAATGGTCTCCACTCAGCTTTAAGTCACGAACAAAAAGCAACAAAGACGCATTAAATGAATAATTAAAAAAACATTTAAAAAACAAGATTTTATTTTAAATGCTTTAAAGAGAAGAAAACAAACTATAAACCAAATCAAACCCATCAATTTATTTACATTACACAATTTATATGATAAAAAAGATTTTATAAAAAACATGTGTTTTTTAAGAACTACCTACTTATGTCAATATCAATTCACATACTACATTTTTGTTTATGTACACAGGCAAATCTCACGACAAGCTTTTCATCATCATCATCATTCATCATTACAGCCCTTCACAAGTTCACTGCTGAACGTAGGCCTCCCCCAAGTAATGCCACAAAGCACGGTCCTGAGCCACCTGCATCCATCGACTTCCTCCATGTCTTACCAGGTCGTCACTCCATCTAGTGGGGGGTCTCCCTACACTGCGCCTACCGGTACGAGGCTGCCACTCGAGAACCTTTCGACAAGGTGAGAGGTTCTCGACAAGCTTTTATATCGTATAAATTGTGTAATGTAATAAATTGATAGGTTTGATTTAATTTAAAGATTTTTTTCTTGTCTTATATTTAAGTAAAAGCTTGTTTTATTTTTTTTTTACTTTTAATTCATAATTGGCTTACGACTTATTTTATCCTATGATTTTTTTTTTACAGAAGAGGGGGCAAACGAGCATACAGTTCACCTGATGTTAAGTGACTTCCGCCGCCTATGAACAACCGCAACAAGAATAACATTTATCTAAGAATAGAAAAATCCAGGAGACATCCATTACAGGTAGGGTTACTTTTCTACCTAAGATTCTGTTTAACTGGCAATTACGCACTTCCGCTGCAAAAATAACCTTACTGAGCTCTTGTTAATCATCATTCTCTAAACCATTTCCCATTATCTGGGGTCGGCGCAGTAAACCTTCTTGTTCCATTCCTCTCTATCAGCCGTCATTTCCATACTTACTCCTTTCATTCACTCACATATCACTCTTCACACAATCGATCCATCTTTTATTCGGCCTTCCTCTGCCCGTGTTACTGAGCTCTTGTTAATATATAGTTATTATTCGTAACCTTGTTATTGTGCAAGATTATTTAATGGTATAAGCCGTGGTCGCCAATAATTGGTAAGGACAAGTACCTTGGTATCTCATGACACATCTCAATTATTTATATATTATATTTACAAGAGTATAGAGTATTTTCTGTTGGTGGTCCTAGGAAACAAATAAATAAAGTTTTTTTCAAATAAAAAAAAATTATACTACAGATTTTTTCAGTTCTCAAGAGTGTCAATCCATTTGTGGCATTTATGTTTGAAGTTGGCTGAAGGAATAGCAAGTTGACTGCGAGCTCGTTCATCGCTCTGATATTATTAAAAAATAAAACTTTCAAAACACACAAATGTATTAAATTTTACATTCAACACATTGCAAAAACAGCAAACAACCGCAATTTTATTCAATGATATGTTTTGTAATTTATTTTTTGTCTTTCTGTTCTCGGTAACCATGCGATCATAATCAGTTACACGTTTATACTCGCAGCCTCCAATTTTAACCACGCCTTCATTCAGAATCTGTGAGCGTTGTAACAGAGATGCCGTTTGTAAGGAAGGTTTCTTTTATTTGTTTTTGTTTTTTGTAAAATGATAATTATATATCTGCTACATTTTTTTACTCATTATCTGGTAAATTATGCTTTCTTCTGAAGCACACATCAATGATTACCTTTTTTCACATTTCCTCTAATAGTGTTTACCTGTTTTAAAATTTAAATACATTAGATTTCTTTTCGTACTAAACTGTTCAAGAAAACGTAGATTGTACTATATGTTACAGAAAATAACTCTAGGAAACAACACAGCGATTTTCTGTAAATTGCTGATTAAGGCGGGAAAAATTAGAAACCCACCATGATATGCAACAATTTCACTTCGGGAAAAAATTATAGTGCTTTCTAATCTATATGTATCAGGAGACGCTTTAGATGATATATACTTTAGTGAACTGTTTTTATAAAACTACAAACGCATCACCCACACTCACCCACTACTCACTACATCCCTATCTTTAGCAGTAGATTTATCCACTGCTGAAATAAGGCATAGATTGACACAAGATTTACCTGAAAAATCTGCAGCCATCGACTACTAGTATGTTTCATCAGGTTTTTACTAAATCTGGTGAGGTTTTGCAAACACTATATTTGCTGGCACGAGGCTACCTCACAAGAAAGTTTTATTTCCATCAGTTATATATGTCCGGACTGGAAAGGATACGGTATTAACATCAATGACGAGTACATCACTCACCTTCGATTTGCCGATGGTATAGTCCTTTTGGCAGAATCGCTGGAGGACTTAAGCACTATGCTCAAGGACCTCAATAGTGCCTCTCAACGGATAGCTCTTAAGATGAACGTGGATAAAACAAAGATCATGTTTAATGTCTATGTCACACCCATCCCGGTAGTTGTTGGGAGCACTAAGCTCGAAGTTGTTGCGAGTACGTTTACCTGGGACAAATAGTCCGACTAGGTAAGTCCAACTTTGACCGAGAGGTCAATCGACGGATTCAACTCGGCTGGGCAGCGTTCGGGAAATTACGACGCATCTTCTCGTCAGGTATACCTCAAAACCTGAATACTAAGTTGTACAACCAGTGTGTGTTGCCAGTGATGACCTACGGAACCAAGACGTGGGCCTTCACTGCTGGCCGTATGAGGACGCTCAAAGTCGCTCAGCGAGCTATGGAGAGGGCTATGCTCGGAGTTTCTCTGCGTGATAAACTTAGAAATGAGGATATCCGCAGTAGTACCAGAGTGACCGACATAGCCCAACGGATTAGTAAGCTGAAGTGACAGTGGGCTGGCCATATAGCTCGAAGAACCGACAACCGTTGGGAAAAAAGGTTCTCAAGTGGCAGCCTCATACCGGTAGGTGAAGTGTAGGGCGACCCCCACTAGATGGAGTGACGACCTGGTAAGACATGCAGGAAGTCGATGGATGCAGGGGCTCAGGACCGTACTTTGTGGCATACCTTGGGGAGGCCTATGTTCAGCAGTGAACTTGTGAAGGGCTGTAATGATGATGATAATGACGATATATGTCCGGCCCATCGATACTTCATTTGATATCAATTCGTATTCTTCTTTTGCTGATATCCTCGTTACCGATTTTAATAGGGAGAAATCCCGAGCATAGAGCTCTTTCTATCCACTCACTAAATGACTTTGAGCTTTTTCATACGAGCAGCAGTGAAGTAACGCGTTCCGGTTCGGGATCACGCACTGGTATTTAATTTTGTCTTAAGGCTCCAAGGTATATCGCACAAGAACAGTCAACACCAACACAATGAAAATCACCATTATCACCATCATTACAGCCCTTCACAAGTTCCTCTCCTGCACAAAGCGCGGTTCTGAGCTTCTGAGCCACCTGCATCCATCGAATTCCTGCATGTCTGACTCGATCGTTACTCCATCTAGTGGGAGACCGCCCATTTAAGTGATAATTTGCAGTGATTTGCTAAACCACGGCATTCTCAACGTACTGAGTGGGTAAAATTGTGAAAAAATAAACTTGTGGGCTAAGTGCTTAGTACTTTTTTGGATGTAAAACATTTATTGGTTCACCTTGGCGCAGTAAAACTGACTCTTATGCTGTGAAAGTAAATAGCATGACGCTCTCTTATCCCGTTACGCTTCCTCTACGCCATTGCTCTCGTCTCCCTTCTTTCGTTTCGTTTTTTTTCCCCCTCCACCTGATTCAACAGATTGCAAAACCTCTCGATTGCCTCAATAAAAGCCTATTTATTCTCGCTTCAAAAGACACATTTAAATCGAATGGAAGGAATAACGGTCGCGGATTACTATGTATAACAAAACGGCTATGCACGTTTCATGATAATAACATGTATTTATTGATTTCTTAAACGCGATAAAATCAATAATATTCGCTCTCTTATTCTCTCTCTCGCTCTCCCTCGCTCTCTTTCTACACCTCATTACCTTTATTCAACAACTTCAGGCATTTTTCTAGAAGCCGACAACGGTGAAACCCATTTATGGTGCATGGTAATTTTACTGTGATATTTTGACCGATACGTATGTACTTGGTTTTTTTGGTTTTTAAGTACATCAGTAACGTCCGAACTAGTCTTCTTTCTGATATACAACTTCTGCAAATACTAACCTCACTCACACGCGGTCCATTTTGACTGTCATAAAAGTTTAAAACTAACTAATAGCGGAAAATCCAAATTTTACAGAATGGTAATGGGTAGGAACGTATTACCCTCACCAATCAGTGGTTGGTATGAGCTAATATTCCAAGTAATGGATGTCATTTGTCCAGCAGTATACTCAAAAGACTGTTAGTATGATAGTGGTTGCAATAATTAAAAAAAATTAAAATTACAGCCTCTTATTTCTGTTTTAGGGCAAGGAAATGTCCGCCGCGCTGCCCCAATGCATGTTGGCAAACTTTACATGCCTTAAAAATATTTTTTTCTTATTTCACAGACGTGCAGGCTTCCTCACGATGTTTCGCTTTACCACGTGGTAAATCAGCACTTAAAATTCCAATTAATAATTTCATTGGTGCAGACGAGGATCGAACCTGGGTTGCTTGCGTACTGTGAAAATTATAGCGAGCGCTTAGCCCCTAAGCTACTAGGGCTCCACAATATATGCAATAACTTAGTTTCTCGGAAATAATCTCCTATTAACCATGTTGATGTATTAAGATCATTCTGCAATAACATTTATTAGTAAACAAATAACTGCATATTAATAAGTCAAGATATTTAAGCAAAACAACCTGTTTCTTAACGTGATTTGAACACATAAACGTTACGAGTGTGTGTGTCCACGTTTATATACTACTTCAATTCACTCCAACGAGATGACGTTATTGTGATATGCGGATTTTTTATAGTAGATATTTATTGATGAAGTTAGGTATCGTAGACAGATATCAAAACCTTACCATCTGGTGTAGAAAATAATGTTTTAAAGAAATTACAATATAATTCCAGTCCAAGTCAAAAGTCTCCAAATAAGGAGCAGATTCTCAATTTTTAACCGACTTCGAAAAAGGAGGCGGTTCTCAATTCGACTGTATTTTTGTGTGTGCCTTTTGTGTGACCTACCTCAGATTTTTTTCTGAAATGACCGATTGTTATTATGCTTTTTTATTTGACAGCTGGTGCTTTTGTGCTTATCATGTGATTCTATATAAATTTGATTAAGATCTGAGCAGTAGTTTTTGAGTTATGTTTAATAATTCGTATTTAATTAACTTCGATTACATTGATGGTGTTCTCATTTTATTAATATTGAAGTCGGTTGTACAATTTTTTTCTTAAAAGGATTAAGAATTTAAATATTTTTGAAAATGTAGAAGCCAACTTCAAACAACTTTATAAAATGAATATAGGTACTTTACCTAATATCCACATATTGACTTCTGAAATCTTAGCTTTAGTTCTAATATATACTACATTTTAGCACCGACTTCAGAAGCTATTATGTAATATTTATCTTATACTTCTTAATTTTTTAAAATAAGCTTTTATTAAAGGTATAAGTTTCTTGGCGCTTTCTTTGTTATTTAATGATACACTGCAAAATAATTCCCCAAATATGAGATCAACCGGATGCGATAGTTTAACTGGAAAATACGCCCATCTCAGACACGTCGCCGCGGCTGTTGGAACTTGGAACTAGTCCATTATTGGTCAGTCGGAAAACATCTCCGCTTAAAGAGGCACGTGGATATCGTGTGCTTACATGCAGAACTTTTTGAGAGCTTTCGTAATTACCTAGTGCACGCGAGTAGTAATAATTAATGGTTTCTGTTGTGAAATTTGAAAATGATTTAATGAACAAAATATTAGGATCAAATTCGAGTTATAAAGATATTAAGTGTGGTGTTAATAACAAAAAGTGTACTGTGAAGCAAACTTCAAAATAACTTATTAGCTATCGTGTATTTAATAGTAAAACGTCATTTTATACAGGACAAAATTATCAATATAGAGTTAGCTATTTTTCATTGTTTTGTTATTTAAATGTAGGCATAGTATTGTTTAGGTAAATATTCTATAAATACTTAGTACGGATTCAAACTTAAGCAAATGGTAAGGAATAATTTAGTATTTGCTTTTATTTTAAATAAAAATTTCGCCTTTTAGAAATATGGCATACAGCCTCATTTTACAAGTTTAATAAATAATTTGAATAGGTATTGTACGTTACAGTGGCATTACTTGTAACTAGTTTATTAAAAAGTAGGTACTCTGCGCTTAGAGCCGTGGTAGCTCAGATGGTTAGCGTTTGCTGTAAATTTCACAATACGCGAGCAAACCGGGTTCGATCCCCGCCGGCACCAATGAAATTGTTAATTGCAATTTTAAGTGCTGATTTACCACGTGCTTGGCGGTGAAGGAAAACATCGTGAGGAAACCTGCATGTCTGAGAAAGACATGTGAAGTTCGCCAACACGCATTGGGGTAGCGCGGCGGGCTATTCCTTGCCCTAAAACCCTCTCAGAAATGAAAGGAGGCCTGTGCCCAGCTATGGGACGTATATAGGCTGTAACTTTACTTTACTTTTACTCTGCGCTTGTAACATTATTATTTTTTGAGAATGAAATCTTGTCCGATTTGATTAGACGCTGCATCCAACTGTTTACCTGCTCTTATCACAAATGCATATTGGATATCTACAGGTAGGTCAGGCTATAATAATGTATCCGTTTCTGCGATAATGTTACCACATAATATAATATCCCACCATATTTGGGTTGCGAATGCTATATAATTAGGGTTGTTAAGAATAAATTCGCACACTTCCACTCAATAAAATAGAATGATGTGTCTTACCTAGTTTGAAGAGCACCTCCCGCCCTCCCACAATTGCGTGCACTGATCTCATCACCAATAATCCCAGCAGCACTACTCCCAACACCACTACACTAGGAAAGACACGCAATCGACGATAATACAATTGTATTTTTTGTGTATTATCGTCGATGGTGTGTCTTTCCTAGTGTAGTGGTATTGGGAGTAGTGGTGCTGGGATTAACCTGGCGTTGACGGGATTAGTGCATGCAATTGAGGGAGGGTGGGAGATGCTCTTCAAACTACTATAATTCAAAAAAATATAGATATAACAGGCGAAACTAGATATGATGGCACCTGACGATATCGTGACGAGATGTTGTAAATAAAGACTAAAAGCAGCAAAAATTATTTTTTTTAAAAATAAAGATACTTTGAAACTGTTTTTTATTTATTTCGCCATCTTCCATATTTTACAAGTAATAGCATCAAAAATACTATCTTTTTTACAAAAAATGAAACTAAAAACGTAGTATTAAAAATTTTTAGGTAGGTACTATATTTTTTGTAATCCGATTTTGAGCTAAAATTTAAATTTCAAGTATCAAGCTCATCGGGAAGTTAATTTAAAACAATTACTAAATCCCACCCAAACACACACACACACATGAAAGCGAAATAATAAAAAAAATGTGGTAAAAAAAAATTACTTGCCTTACTCAAATTTGTACATTCTTTCTGTTCTTATCACCTTTCATCGAACACCCTCCGTCTTGATCCGTAATGGAACAGACACCCAACATAAGTATGAGAATGTTCAGCGAATTCTGCTATCTTCTACCTATTGTGAATGGTGCTCTTTATTCATATCAATTCCTCTCTGTTTTAAGTACTCATTCTACGTGGTGTATATAGTAATAATAGATATGATTCGCATTTTATAAAATAGGTACTAGCTGGTTACTGCCGCAGAAGAAATAATTGTGTAAATATCGTTTAAATTTGGAAGAGTTATATTGTTTAAATAAAAGTGATAATACATTTTTCAAATTGAGTGATATAATATAACTTTCAAATAAATTTGTCGGTAAATTAATAATTTTACTATGTCTTTAACTTTCCGGAAAGTATAAGCAATAAGTTAATAAAGTTTTACCGCATTTTGATGAACGCATACAATACGAACAAACAAACATTAATTTTTATCTTGAACGAATTAATCAAGATTTTTATATATTAGGTTTTCTTTTTTGTAGAAGTAAATTTCTGTCTAGGACTCCATCTGGGTTGATATTAGATTCTCATGTCTTTCTGGCGCTATAAAATATTTCATTCACTGTATTTCAGTTTCAAGGCTAAGAGTATATTTACAGGCTGAAACATATAATAAATCTGTACTGTGTCTAGTCTATTTTATTTTATTCTGTAGAACTGACATTGCATGTGCGGCTTTGTATGAAAGGATGACTGGTAGAGAATGCCTCAGGCATTAAGTCCGTACTATACATATTGTATGAAGTTTTTAAGAAATAAATAATAAATAAACGACTTCACTATAGTGTTAATATAAAAAGTCGTTAACAAGTTCACCGCGGCGGATTGAATTAGTATTGATTGGTTGAGAGTGGTGATTAAAAGCCAGGGGTTCAAATACCCGCACTGAACAAGTATTTGCATGATCTACAAGTAATTGTTCCTGGTGTGGATGACCCATCGTTTTACAATGTATGTACGTAAACTGACTACATAATCTAGGGAAAAGAAACGATAAACATTTAAGTGAATATTTTATCGTTACCACGACTACTAACAACTGTTATACCTGTATAAAACAAAAGAAAAAATTGCGAAAAGGAGCTTTCGAAATATGGAACTATTATTGAATGGACAATTAGTGTTAATTGCTTAATTGCTATGGCGTGTATCGAACGTCTATGAAAAGTTACCAGAAAGAATGGATGGACCATAGAATGAGCGTCTATCAGGCGCTAATACATTATTTAGTATTGATTGTATATCCAGCCTGCGCCTTCATTGCTGGAGTTGACGGTGAGTCTATTTCATATTTTATAGTCTATTTTATACTATTTCTTACGTGGTATAGGTATGTTGCAGCTATATTATGGTTATAGCAAGAATGAGTCGGCTCAAATGGGGAAGGACCACGCTCTCTCACAATACCATCGTAAAATAGCAGCTTAATGCTGCTGTGTTTCATGTTGTGAGTGTAGAGAACTGAAGAGTCTTTTTACTGGTTAAGAGGCATTCTATCTTAGTTCTTAGGGCTAGCAATGCATTTGCATTCTGATGGAGGATAGATGCAAATGTCTATGAGCCACATCATCCATTTACCATCACTTATCATTAGGTGGGCTGTGAGCTCGCTATTCATTGACATTGACCTCTTCCCTTGCAGGGGGGATTCACTTTATTCGTCACTTTGACAGGTGAAATGAAAATCGCAATACCAGACGTCGCGCGTGTTTTACGATGTCTGCCCGTCTTTGGTCTTTGTATTTTACGTCTGACTTAAACGAGACGATTAAACCGCAAGTATCAGACGCCATATGTCTTCTTTGACATTTCCCATAGTAGTCTTTTAAATCACCCACGGAACGAATCTCTTACGCGAACGCCACCACACTAAAAACTACATACACGAGATTATTTTATATATTTCCAAAAAAAAAAAATTGTTGTTAGTGTATTGTTTATTTTTATTTAAAATGACAACCTCGTAGCGTATAGGGCAGCTTTCACAGGACGGAGTGATGAATTGGTAGGAGATCAATGGATGCAGGTGGCTCAGGACCATGCTTTGTGGCATTCTTTGGGGGAGACCTATGTCCAGTAGTCGACTTTTGATGGATCTTAATGATGATGATAATAATGATGAAATATATATCATTGTATTACGCAGCAGTATATAACGTTTTTCTTTTTAGTACTTTTCAAAACTATCGTAAAATCCGGAGTCGTAATGACGTTGACGGAGGTGATGAGCTTAGGGGCTAAGCCCTGAACGTAAGTTTTGTAGCAAGCTAACTTAGGTAAACATGAGTAAACTTAAATATAACATGTAATTACCGATTTTCCACGTGTTCGGCGGCGAAGAAAACTAGCATAAGAAATAATGTGAATGTAAAATGACATGTGAAGTTCGCCAACACGCACTGAAATAGGTCTACGGATTCACAGTCACATTGTTCCACAACTCTAACAGAAATTAAATAAGGGGAGGTCTGCGTCCATTTTTTAACCTTTCTATACCTGTAATAGTGTAACTTTAATTCTTTTTTCTTTATAAAAGGACCTTTGTTGTATCAAGAGGCTTTAGAAGGTGGCAACACAACTCTTTACTGTGATACAGTTCCAACAGTTGCGGATGATGAACTCATGTTGCTAGTTTGGTACAAAGGAGACGATTCTATTTATAGGTAAGTCATCCGAAAACTAAAATTACTGTAGTAAAGGATGTTTACTCTAATAAGTTCAGTAGGCAAATCAAAAAGGACTTTACTCAAAAGACACACGTCTACATTTAATTTATTACTTTAATGGTTAAAGACGAAGATGGTAAATTTAATGGGAAAATAATAAATAGATATAACAATCTAACACATCTAACACGAGACTATTTAACTGGTTGTAAGAGGTTATTCGATCGACGAATACTGGTCAACAAAACGTTGTTCAATCTGCGATCGACAATTACTCGATGTGGTTGTGGGCTCATCGTCAGTATCTTTCAAAATGCGGTCGGTGCACCGAAGCGGGTTCTCGAATAATTGAGCAATAATCGATTGACGTGGACCAATCCATTCTACCATCGATCGATGCCGTCAATCGACGATAGATCGATTGGTGTGGTAACACCCCAATAAATGTTTTTTTTAAATACTGGCAATGTTAGTAACATTACTAAAATTTCATTTAACCACTACTAATAAACGCTACAAAATTTAAACCCTTGTGTTAGGAGTAGTTCACGGTGGTAATCGAATCGCGGATTCAAACGCAAAATGACCCTGTGAGTTTACGGTCCGCACCCTGCCATTAGCCTTTTACTGTTGCCTCTTAATACTAACAAGTTAACATAATGATTTCTTATATTTACGCGAACACTACACATGATTAAAACTACTTTTACGGATTTTATCGCGTTTATTTTTACTTCTTATTTTTAATTCCCGACGTTTCGGGCGCTTTCCAGCACCCATGGTCACGGGGGACTGGGATGACTAACGTCCCGATGTCAACTACTAGCGATCTAATTAAGAAGTACTCCGAAAAATTGAATCTGGACGTTAACTCGATAATACCTTCATGTGCCAAACCACCGAAGTTGTATGGGTTACCAAAGATACACAAACCGAATGCTCCATTACGTCCAATAGTGAGTCAGATTGATTCGCCAACTTACAGATTGGCTCAATACTTAGCTAAAATATTATCACCACTCAGAGGACACACAAGAGCACACACTAAGGATTCATACCAATTTGACAGTGATATAAAAGACCTACATCTTATTGACAATGAAACCATGGTCAGTTTTGATGTTCAGTCTCTATTTACATGCCTACCTGTTGAAGACTGCATCTCAATTATAACTAGGAAACTAGAGGAAAATAACATGCCAGCAGAATATGCGGTATTACTAAGACATTGCCTTACATCTGGCTATCTACTGTGCAAGGAAGAGTTTTACAAGCAAGTAGATGGTGTGGCGATGGGCTCACCTGTATCTCCCATTGTCGCCGATATATTCATGGAAGACTTTGAGGAGAAAGCCCTCCTTACTGCACCTGTTACACCAAGGATCTACAAGCGGTACGTAGACGATACTTTCACAATTTTACCATCAGACAAAGTAACTGCATTTTTAGAACATCTTAATTCCATAAACTCTAAAATTCAATTGACTATGGAGTTAGAGGCAAATAATTCCTTACCTTTCCTAGATGTGTTAGTCATCCGAAATCCTAATAACACCATTGGTCACACTGTGTATAGGAAAAAGACCCATACAAACCGATATTTAAACGGTGAATCTCACCACCATCCTTCACAGTTAGCTACCGTGGGCAAATCTTTGTTACAGAGAGCACGAGGGATCTGTGACAGTAAACACCTGGCCGCCGAGCTTCAGCACGTCAAGTAAGTTCTGCACGACAACAAGCTTCGGGTTCCGCGCCTACGTCACAGTGACCGTGTGAAGCCGGCCACAGTCGAGCGTGTGCCTGCTGTACTACCATATGTCAGAGGTGTCACAGACAAGATTGGCTATATCTTGAAGCGAGCTTCTATTAGAAAATTCTACAAGCCGCCGAAGAAGATCAGTCAGTTCCTACCATCCGTCAAGTGTCATATTCCTCTACAAGATGCAGGAGTGTACAAGCTTGATTGTGAATGTGGTCTCTCTTATATAGGACAAACCAAAAGATCAATTAGGACCCGCGTAAAAGAACATATAGCTGATGTGAAGCATCAACGTTCCGGGAAGTCTGCAGTTTGTGATCGTATCCTAGACGGCCCCAACCATTACATCAGATTTGATAGACCACAAATCCTCGCGAAAGAACACCGATTCCTACCAAGGATGATACGTGAGGCTATTGAAATTAAAAAACATCCTAATTTCAATAGAGAAGGAGGCTGGGTACTACCACCTGCTTGGGATCCTATAATCAATAAAATTAAAACTAAACCCAAGCATACCACTACAAGACCTCAAGACATAGTCAGTTCATTTTGCATAGATCAGACCATAAACAATAATTAAAAAAGCAAAAGGTACTCCGGGTTTAACAATGACATCGGGACGTCAGTCATCTCAGTCCCCCGTGACCATGGGGCTGGAAAGCGCCCGAAACGTCGGGAATTAAAAATAAGAAGTAAAAATAAACGCGATAAAATCCGTAAAAGTAGTTTTAATCACTAACAAGTTGGTTTTATTTTTGCAGTAATTTCACATTTTATCCACTAATCTCTTTTCAGAAAATTCATTCTATTGATTTTTTTTAGTTATGATGCCCGAATAAGTAGCGAATGGTCAAGCGTAACTTTCAACAGAACCGGAAGACTTACCGTCGATTTACATAAAAATCCTACCGTACTTTCTGTGTCGGCTTTGAGAGAGGATGACCAAGCATTATACCACTGCAGGGTGGAGTTTTTACTGTCTCCTACTAGATACACTGGTATCAATCTAACCGTTATTGGTGAGATTATACTTATTAACGTTTTATAACTACTAAATAATTCATTTGAAAATAGATGTAAGATAGGATCTTAAAATAATAGAAGTACAATAATTTATATATTATTATTTTTATTTTTTGTTATTGAAATCATAATTGTCAATCAATATTGTCAAGCCTCCATGAGATCACTGCTGGTTTTGTTTTGAATAAAGGTGACAAAGGAGCATATAGGGCACCCCATGGTAAGTGGACTCCGTGGCAAATAGACATCTACTTCTATCTTTGATTAAAAATCAAAATGCAGATGCGTTGTCACCCGTGAAGACTATGATGGAATGCCTCGATTCCAGTAAAAAGTATCGTTCTCTATATCCTACGAAAAATAGCACCATTAAGCTGCTTTTTACGCTGATTTTCTGTGAGAGCGTGGTTCTTCGCCGGTTGAGCTACAGCTGTAATATAGCTGCAGTGTAAAGTAAAGCGTAGTCTACCTACCACGGAAATTCATAGGTCTCCCTTACAATTATACAATACCTAATTGCCAAGTACCCCATAGACAGCTATAGTCGTTTAAGAATCAAAATGCTGAAGTATCCCAGATGACCAGAATAAAATGCCTTGTTACCAATATAAAGAGTTTTCGAATCTCATCACTAACTATACGAAATAATAGCATATAAGCTGATGCACAATCATTAGCTTAAACGCTTCACTATTATTAGCTGAAATGGTCCCTGAGCAACCCTTGAAAACTTCTCCGGTCAAGCTGATACATTCGTACAGCAGCTATAATACAATTGTGGCGTGGCTTTTCCATGCCGATAAGTTTGATGAAGGTAATTTGAAGATTGGTGCTGGCGGGGATCGAATCCTCGCTGTAAATTTCACAGTACGTGAGTAACACGGGTTCGATCCCCGCCAGCACCAATGAAATTGTTAACTGCGATTTTAAGTGCTAATTTACCACGTGCTTGGCGGTGAAGGAAAACATCGTGAAGAAATCTACATGTTTAAGTAATAAGAAAATAAAATATTTGGAAGAAATGTGAAGTTCGCCTACATGCATTGCAACCTTGTCTTCAAACCCATGAAATGAAGGGAGTACGTGTACAGGCTGTAACTTTAATTTTAATTAACTTTTAATTTGAAGATTAGCGAACGCTATATACTCGTAAGACATTTCACACCTATGACGTGGTTTCTAGTCGTTCTAATATTGTTTAATGTTCCTTCTCTTAAACCGACTTTTGCGATACCCACGACTAAAGATATGGTAATAGATTCTCTTGCGACATAACAACACTGCAGATTGAATATTTTACTGAAGTAAGCTGTAGGTTGGGATGCAGTATAAATAATATATGATAATCTTATGCGATACATCGAACATCGGGTGGGTTAGAACGTGTGAACCTTTAAAGCGCGAACATTTGTAGTTCGGTTATAACCTTGTGCAGTTGTGATAGCTTCCATTCGTTGGAAAATTGTCACCATTAGGCAATTAGACACGTGAAACGTGTTAAAACGCCTATGTTACCATTTGAAAATTGATTGACAGGTAAATGCTGCTTTGTTTCGTATAGTATAGAGCGAGAACCGGACATTTTTCCGGGAACTAGGCATTGCGGCTTCACCGAGTCAGTATTTAATTCCTGGGACGATGTGTACCCGTTTACCACAAAATTCCAGAAAATATTGATCAGTATAAAATTCAAAAACTTTATTAAAGTAAGTTTATGTATAAAAAGGGTTATTAAAGGAATATTAAGGAATTTGTGGATGGTAATAACCCCTGGGAAAGGTGATCGCAAGTTATTTCTAATTTGTTTTGTGTTGTTGATTGTAACATAGGTACATGATTGTAAGCTCTTATTTAAAAAAATCCCACTAAGTTCCTTGCTGGTTCATCCCAGGACAGAAGTTTGCTCTGAACTAGTGATAAATTAAAAAAGGGACTTTCAAAAAGTATTATTTTTGATCTACATATATTGAATAAAAAAGTTTCTGTTTTGCATCTTCCGTAGGGGTGATTTAACTGATGATTAAATGATGGTGTCTATGGGGCACAGAATCTCCTTATCATTAAGTAGAACTGTGTGCTAGTTGGTCATTCTTACTTCAAGTAATAACTTAAAACTCTTGCTGAAATTAACTGGGATTACTTTAATAATTTATTTAATTTTATTAATGCAGATAACTATCAAACTATTAATGTTTATTTTTAACTATTAAAATATTAATGTTAATAATTATTATAAGACATTTTTATTTTTTTAATTGTTTTACCTTCAAAACCAGAAAATGATAATTAGTATTTCCTTCCAGTGCCACCTAGTAAACCGTTTTTTCTGGACGAATTGGGTAATAAGGTGCAAAATAAAGTTGGTCCCTATTTTGAAGGAGACACGTTGGTGCTTAACTGTCTCGTAATTGGAGGTGGGACAATTATGTTAATTTTACTTTTTTATTATAAATAGTTTAAAAATAAAGTTTATTATTTTTTTTTTCAATGGTTTAGTTTGTGTCTTATTTAATAAAGTTATCAATGTATGAAACAGTAACAAATTTTTCATTTATTTCAAAATTTATAGAAACAGACTTACGTTGGTTTACAAATTAAGTTTCTTTTCCAGGACGACCTCCGCCTCTTATTACATGGTATTCTGGTGGTATCCTTGTAGATGCATCAGACAGTGAAAGCGACATTCCAAATGTAAGGCAAAATGAATTATACTTGCCACTGATGAGAGATAACGCCGAAAATCTCTCTTGCGAAGCAACTAACACGCATTTGTCGCCACCTGTATCAGCTTACGTAGATATAGAATTATACTGTAAGAAAGCTTTCAAAATTTTAAGTCGAAAAAGACTTTAATAAAATACAGTGTGTATATTTTGAAGAATAATAAATCATAAAATGTTTTTCCATCGTTCTAGTATCTGCCGATAACGTCTCAATCCATTGGATTCAAGGCATACAAAATGGCAGTCTTCAAAGCGGTCAAACAGCTGTAGTACAATGTACAGCATATGGAGTCTACCCTTCCCCTGAGGTTGCTTGGTGGCTAAATCATAAACACTTAACCCAGTATAGCAATCAGGTATCTTAGTTTCAGCTTATTTGATTGTTTTAAATATAAATGATATAATAATATCGAAAAACTAGAATAAAGAAAAGCTAAAAGTAACTTAAATTATCATACGGTCCTACTCCCCGTGGTATCGTACCAAGAACGCTGGCTGCGTTTCCTCGCTGAATGGTCATACTAAGCCTTTGAGCGAGAAAAGAACCAGCTCTCTTATCACTAGCAGCGACGACCAGTCACAGATACATCTGTTTTAGGAGTTTCACCGCACAATGACCCAGGGACCACTAGTCTCTACAGCAAATAGCACAAATATGTATTCATCACTCAGATAGTTCAGCTGCCTCAGATGCCGCCCCGGCTCTAAGCGAGGTATCCCTGAGGTGAGAGGCTGCCAAAGCATCTACGCAAGTAGCAGCCTACTCTAGGGCTTTACCTGTCTCCCGAAGGAACAAAATGATAACGCCGGGTCTCTTGCCATCTCGTCTCTAAATATTCCACAAGGTTCTAACACTTAGGGAACATTTGTAGAGATAAGAGCTCTTATTTTATAATACTCACTTTATCTTATTTTTTACAAGGGACAGTTATTTACTTGTTAACAATAAAGAAGTAAAATTTTTTTAATGAAAATAAAAATGAATAAAATACAGTTACACAAAAAGAATTGCGGAACAAGTTTACAAATGAACAACTTATTTTACGATTGAAATTGCTAAGTTTATTATAATTTTTCAATAGACTTGGAACAATGTTACGAGGACAGCAGTGTCACGCCTACAATTTGTACCCATGAAAGCAGACAATCAAGCCACTTTGGCATGTGTATGTACGAATCCTGCTATACCACCAGGAAGGAACTCTAAAGCTGATGTTGTTACTCTAAACGTGACATGTTAGTACGTACCTACTTAATCTAAAGCGTGTTACTTAATATATCGCACTATAAAATATTATTTAACATGAGACATCGTATGAGTTGCCTCCTTTTAATTATTCAATTTTGAAAATCTTTATGAAATATTTACAAATAACTGTGAGTCAATAACGTTTATCCGAAACTTATCACATATTGCTTCGATTCATATTTAGAATTCCAATTAAATTAATTTTATTTTCCAGAGTTTTCGAAATAATTATTTATAGAAAAATTGTATTCGTTTTCTTTAAGATATTTATTAATATTTAAAGTATTCACAATACAGATGCTCCAATAGTAGAAATTTCAACGCTTAATATGAGTAAACTCGATGAAGTTATCGAAAACAAAGTTCTACAACTAATGTGCGAAGTTGAAGCAAATCCTCCGACTGATAGAATAAGATGGTATTTTAATGTAAGTGATAAATAAAACTTATTATTTGATAAAGTAACAATAAATAACCGAAAATAAAAGAAAGGTCGAGCGGCAGCTTCGAACCAGTAGACGAAGTGTAGAGCGGCTCCCCGCCGGATGGAGTGAGAACCTGATAAAACATGCAGGAAGTCGATGGATGCAGGTGGCTCAGGACCGTACTTTTTGGCATTCCTTGGTAGAGACTATGTTCAGCAGTGGACTTGTGAGGGACTGTAATGATGATGATGATGAAATAATAAAATATCGATAGAACAAATGTTTTACTAAGGGCTGATTTGTCAATTCTAAGATAAATTTATTTATAGAATAACATTAACTAATACATACTAAGTTCAATTATTTTTTTTATATTCACTCAGTCAGGTTATGATATATTAGATAAATAATTTTTATCTGACGATTGATAAATCAGCTCTAAGCAAATAATGTAATTGAAATTATAAACATTTCTTTTAATTATTACTGTCTCTGTTTTTCACAAATTTTTAGCGGTTATTATAGAAAATAATTAAAATCTATGACTGTCATTTTATCTAAAGTTTTAATTTCTATTTGCAATTTATACAAATATGTTAAACACTTATTACACTTTGAAGGGTGAGCAAATTAAGGAAGGAGGGATTTGGGGCGATGATGTTTTCTCAAATACAATATTTATACAAGAAGCAAAGCGGGCGCATACTGGCCTATACACATGTTTAGCTAGTAATAACATTGGAGAAAACAAGGCAGAACTATTGAATATAACTGTGCTCTGTAAGTTTGAAAACCAAAATATTATTTATCATAATAAATTTATTATCAACATTCTACATATTATTTCTGTTATTAATGTTTGACAAATTTACATGTTTCAAAAATTTTTGTAAGGAATTATTTGATTTTATTAACGTAATCATCGTTAACTTCACGTTGTAATCTACTGATCTCAGGAGATACTTTACTACTAGAGAGTCAGGACTCTCTAGTAGTAAAAACTATTCCAAAAAGACAGACAGCTTATAACTATTTATCACTTATATATATGTTCACCTTAGTGGTTATTTCCCGCTACGTAAGGCAGTATTTACATGCAAGTCGTAAGTATTTCATGACTTGCTTGCAAATAGGTATTTCTTTCTTCTTTCTCTTTTCTTTTCTTCCATCTATCCCTTTCCCTTTCCTTCTATTCCCTTAATTGATTTTTACTATTCAAATAAAAAAAACAAATGTTGCAATTATTTTATGAGTGAATCAACTTAAATTTCTGGTAACTGTCTCAATTAACTGCTTAGTGTTGTATTTTGTAACATTATCACAATTAGTGTTTTATTTCTATTGCAGATTCCCCGGAATGCAGGGGACTCGGTGTTACCCTGAAAGACGAAACTTTAGTTTGTAACGTTACGGCTTTACCTGTTCCTAATACGTATATTTGGCAAACTCAAATAGCTTCACAAATATATAATTTTACAACTGACTTGCCTTTTATCCCACTTTCACAATTTAGAGTTCCTTTAACAACGACACTTAACGTTACTTGCAAAGCAGACAACAGCATCGCTTCTCAACAAAAACCATGCACACGAAGTATCAGTTTTAAGCATTTGAGACCAGAACCACCTCAGCAATGTGATCTGGCTTATGAAGAAGAACAGTTTCAAATCAAATGCATACCAGGTAACGCAGAAAACCAATTTCACTGCATTTGTTATTAGACAAGATAAAATTTTTCCTTATAGAATAATGAAAACATACTTCAGGATAGACATTCAATTCTGGAAATAAACCTTTCCAAGAAACTGCCAACTAGCATGAAAGATTTGACTTTAGGATACATGAAAATAGTTTTTAAAATGCTTATTTTAGTCTTTTTTCCTGTATTTTACCGACTTTAAAATGGAGCAGGTAGTCAATTCAACTGTATGTTCTTTTTTATGTGTGTTACATCATAGCTTTTCTCTGATTGATCTAATTTTGATGATTTTTTTTTTTTATCTGAAAGCTAATGTTTCTCGTGTGGTCCATTGATGCGGTCGTATTGAAGTCGGTTGTACAATTTTTTTTTAATTTAACCATTTGTCTATTTTATATATTATAGTCTAATGTATAACTCAAGAAATTGTGCTTTATTGTCAATTATTTCATTTGCATTTGTATCATTGTTAATTTTCGATTATTATTTTTTTTACATAAAGTTGATAACGCTACGTATTATGAGGTTACCGTTTGGCGGATGTCAAAAACCAACGCATCTTTAATACTCGACTATAGAAATTCGATGGGATTTGGTACAAGTCAAGCACTTACACGGCATGGTGGAAATATTTGGCTTGTTAGAGGAAAACTGGGAACTCTAAATCATGGAGACGAGGCAGGAGCGGCCGCCTGCAACCGATATGGTTGTTCGGCATCCTTGCTACTGAGGCCTACTGAGAAATTAATCAGTTCTGCTTCAGTACCTTGGTGGAAATGTACGTATGTTTAAATTTGCTCGTTTTGCACAACCTGTGCCATGTAGTAGCATAGTAGAAGAATCCTACCCACCTACGACTGCACAATTGGCCGTGTAGCGGCGGCGTAAGAGTAACCACTACCCCATCATCATCTCGTGGGTGTTGTGAGAGGTGACGGAGGGAATCAAATCAGGAGATGAGTTGATAAAACTGCGGTTGTCAACCCGCATGCCGATTGTTCCAACTATGGCAAATATGCCTCTTGTTCTTCTTGACTGTTCATCAGAGACTTTTAATAGGCTGTAACGGTAACAACTACAGTGAGCTACCCTATATCACCCCCTTGATGGCATGAGTGCTGACAGAGGGAAATGAACCTGGAGATGGATAAGAGCAGGAGCACCTTCATAACAACTTGAAATGATAACTACGGTTGTGAACCCACCTGTCAAACGTGGTAAATATGCTGAAATAATACTAGTTTTTACGGAATTTTTCTTTACCCGCGGGACTCGGTCCCGCCCGTGACCATGAGTGCTGTAAAGCGTTCGAAACGTCGGGTATTTAAAAAGTTAAACATACGCGGAAAAATTCCGTAAAAACTAGTATTATTTCAATGTGTAGTGTTCGCGTAAATATAAGAAATCATTGTGGTAAATATGGCAAATATCCCTCTAATAAGGAAAATCCACGAAGGAGCTGTTCAACAGTAGACTTTGTTATGCTGTAATGATAACGATGATGATACAATTTGTATTGGATAACTTTTTTCCGTCTAGAAATAAATATAGTGTTACAGGTGAACGGAATAGTAGCCTATGCCACTGGAATTTAATATTTTTTTTTTAGTTTTCATTAACATATTATGAAATTGATCTATCAATAAATACTACTTATTGGGTACGTATTTTTTTTTTAATTTCCATAATTTTTAATTGATTTATTTATTTAGTTCAAAAATGCTGTTGTTATTTTTAGCATCTAAATTTTATTTCTAATTACTAGTATTTATTGATAGATCAATTTTATAATATGTTAATGTAAAATAAAAATAAATTATATAACATCATTGCCATAGGTTCCTCCGTTCCGTTCACCTGTTACATCCTATTTTGTCCAGACGATTAAAAAATCATACTGTATATGTGGTAAAATAATAATAAGAATAAAATGAATAATCACTAATAAGAGAATTGTTACAGCTGTTTTAGATAAAGACGTGGGCATTTCACTTGGCATTGCGCTGCTCGTCATCGTGTTTGTTATATCAACAGCATTAGTCGTTAGTGTGGCAAGAAGGTCTCTCAAGAAACAACCAGCGCCTATCATACAAGTGGTACAAATGGATGATGTCACTCGGGACTACCTCAGCAGTACTAGAGGTAATTTCTTCCTACCTCATTATAAATGATATAATCGTAATTATTAACACACATTAAAATATCATCATAACTGAATCCTGATACAACGACATAACAACGACCTGAACATAACGACTAACTAAACATCGTTTTACGAATAAGCTATAATCGTTAACCTAAAAAGACTAACTGTTGATTATACGCCTCTTCCTCTATAACAGATTGAAGATCCATGAAGATCCCTGCACCCATGTACTTTAGACTAGCTGACAAACTGATGAGAACTATAAGTAGGCATTTGCTTGATATTATGAGATTTTTCAGTAGTTAGTAATTGTCTGAAACGAGTTTTTCATTTAAGGCTAGGCCTTGACCTCTCACTCTAATTTTGATGGATTGTTTTATATATTCTTCTTCTTCATCATCATTAGCCACTTATAACAGAATCGGAACGTATGGAAGGTGAATCGATAATCGCAGTATCATACGTCGCGCATTTAAGCTATTCCCCGTCACCGATCTGGGAATTTTATATCCGTCGTAAAGGAGATACTTTTACCAACATATACGTAAGTCACTAGATCAAACCGGAATTTTTTATAGGAGCCCCCCTCCTCTCCCAAACGAGCGTGGGGCTCACCTGATGGGAAATCACTACCGTCGCCCACGAACAACTGCAACACCAGGGAATTGCAGGTGCGTTGCCGGCCTTTTAAAAAAGAGTAGGCTCTTTTCTTGAAGGTCCCTAAGTCGTACTGGTCCGGAAAAATCTCTGGTGGTAGTCGATTCCACAAGGACGTTGTGCAAGGAAGATAAATTCTTCTAAGCCGCACAATGGTGGACCGATTAACATAAAGATGGTATGGACGGTATCGCGAGTTTTGTCGCGATGTGCGATGGTGAAATTGAGCGGCTGAAATTAGTCCAAACAATTCCTCAGAGTACTCCCCGTGGTTCAGCATACCGAGTATCCGACGCGTTCCTGGAATACTGGGCTAGTAAGTGGTAGCTGGTAAAAACTAGTTGACATTTTAAGTGTTTTGTAGCGTCCATAGTTACTCCATAGTCCATAGTCTTAATTATTAATATTGGTCTAACCTACACAGAACATAGAAACGATAGAAGTCCAATTATTTAGGTTGTGATGGCCAGCGAAAATTAAACAGTCGTGAGTTCAAACTTGGTATTCAACTACTGTCTAAAAAGTAAGAACCTACTGACTACAAACAGTGTAGTGTTAGAATATCCACTATCTTATATTATACCGTGGGTGTCGTAAGAGGCGACATAGACCAGCAACGAAAACACAATCCACAAACCAGGAGATGGGCAGCAGCGTCTTCACAATAACAAATAAAAATTAAAAATTGCGGTTGCCAACCTGCTTGCCAGGCGTGGCAACTATGGTAAATAATCCCCCCTACCAAGCAATCTATTTTGATGGGCTGAAACTGCTGCCACTAACCAATTAAACCAATTAAACAAAAAGCGCTAAAATGGACCTATTAGAAATAGGTCCATTTTAGCGCTTGGAGCGGTCGACGTCATATATATATGATATTAATTGCCATTGCAGATGTTTCTATACTGGGTGATTTTTTACCATCTGGAAAAAATTGGATGTAACGGGTGAACGGAATAGAAGCCCATGGAACCGATTTTTTACAATTTTTTTTAACATTAACATATGAAATTGTTCTATCAACAAATACTATTGATTGTGTGCGTATTTTAATTTCGATAGTTTTTAATTGATTAATAATTTATTTAGTTCAAAATTTTGTTTTTATTTTTTTAGTACCAAAAGTTTATTTGAAATTAGTAGTATTTGTTGATGGATCTATTTCAAAATATGTTAATGTAAAAGAAAAAAAATTTAAATATCAGTGCCATAGGCTTCTATCCCGTTCACCTGTTACACCCTATTTTTTACAGACGGTTAAAAATATCATCTAGTACATTACTTAAATATTGCTACAGAAGTAAAGGCACATCCGTCGTGTAGTCTCCGTTCCTGCAGCAGCAGTTTCTTAGATGGAAACGAAGAAAAAAGTTTAACGAACTGGCGCCGTGATCATGTTCTCCGCGACTGGGATCCTCCGCCAGATGTCACACTCATTAGACACAGGGAAAGCGCAGTTTGACGGAAAACTATACGATTTGTCTTTTTTATACATATACAATCAAAAGAATTGAAATAAATGTTATAATTAGTGTTTTGTGTTTTATTTCAATAAATAATACGTCAATGGCCCCGAGTTCCCGGCGCCCCTTTAATGGGGCAGGGGTGCGAAGAATCTCTGGGAGGAAAACCGGCGAAGAGGTTCGCCACCCGTCACGTTCTGTCTCCCGGAGGGGTGAAAAGTGGATTGCAGAGGCCCGTCTGGCTACTTTGAATGAATGGGGAGCAATGAATGATAAAATGGATGAAGTATGCGATATGATGTATGATAGAGGAATAGATGTGTTATGTGTAAATGAGACGAAAAGGAAAGGGAAGGATGTCACTACACATGACATGTATACCGCGTACTGGTCTGGTGTAGACGAGCTCGAGCGGGCATGCCAGAGAGTAGGTATCATCCTTTCAGAAAGAATGGGCCAATGTGTGAAAGAGTAGGAATGTGTAAGCCCAAGACTGCTATGGATACGAATGAAAGTGGGCTTAAAAAAGTTGTTTGTGTTAGGGGTCTACGCCCCAGATATGTCTAAGCCCATTTATATCCGAGAGCAGTTTTGGGAAACGGTAAGGATGGTGTTAATGAAATGTGTGGGAAATGAAAATATTATTATGCTAGGAGATTTTAATAGAAGGGTTGGGGTGAGGAGGCTTGGTTATGAAAGGATATTGGGAACGTTTGTTGATGAAAGTATAAATGAGAATGTTGAAAATCTCCTCACCGTATGTATGGAAAAGAATCTTTTGTGACGAACACTTGCTTTCGCCACAAGAGGATTCACATGTATACTTGGGAAAGAGGTGACGATAGAAGCATGATAGATTTCATAATTGTGGATGAAAGATTGAGGGGCTTAGTGGTAGATACAAGGGTTTACCGGGGTTCTAACGTAGGATCGGATCATTATTTGGTTTTATGCCGAATTAATGGTCTATTCAGGCATTGGCGCCATCGGTCATCTGTGTCTACCACTGCGTTACAACGTATTAGAATAGAAAGGTTACAAGATGAAGGTTAGAAAAACAAGTTCAAATGTAGACTGAAAGAAAATATAAGTGGTTTGGGTGAATTATGTATGAATGAGTTAGACTTGGAGAATGTATGGCAAAATGTTAAGAAGGGTTTAGTGGATGCAGCCACCGAAGTATGTGGTGTTAGTAAGAGAAAGAATGAAAGGAAAAATAATACGTTACGGTGGGATGATGAGATACGTATGGAAGTTGAAGCAAAGAAGAGAGCATGGCTAGATTTACTACCAACAAAGGCTGATAATTCTAGCAGTACGAATGATGAGATTGAAAGAACAAAGGCAGAGTTTAAACGTCTAAATAACGTAACGTCTAAGTAACGGAAAAAGCAAGAAAGAACGGATATAAATGATAGAAGAATATCGGATAACATCCAGGCAAATATAAAAATGTTCTGGAAACTTGTAAGAACTTCCAGGGGACATTCAAAATAGCCTATAATGAATGCTATAAGAGACGAGAATGGCTATATTCTGAATGATGAAGTTTTGAGTTTAAAGATATGGAAGGAATATTTTGAAAGCGTGTTTATGAGTGAGGAGACAACGTGTGAACTAAATGAAGTAGAAAATCCGAAAGAAGAGGAAAGAGGTAGCGAGATAAGTATAGATAAAATAATGAAAGCAATGAAAAGCATGAAAGCAGGTAAGGCTGCCGGATATGATAGAGTTTCACTCGAAATACTAAGGGCTGGAGAGGAAATGGTGGCAGGCCTGCTGGGATGTACAGATCAAGTTTTTTCCATGCGCATGATCGCGGAGAAGTTTTTGGCCAAAAACCGAAAGGTTTTTTGTGCGTTCATGGACTTGGAAAAGGCCTATGACAGAGTGCATAGGGATGTGTTATGGCAAACACTGAACTCATTTGGGTTGAGCGCTGGCTTGATACACGCATTAGAGTATCTTTATAGGGACTCTAGTGCTTGTGTTAGGATCAACGGGGTCTACTCGGACTGGTTTGACATCCATAAAGGTGTCAGACAGGGCTGTGTGGCTTCCCCGTGGCTGTTCAACCTTTTTATGGACAGTTGTTTGCAAAATTTGAAAGTTGAAGAATGCGGATTAAGAATGGGTGAGCTAACCGTCAAATGCCTTTTGTACGCCGATGATCAAGTTATTCTTGCTTCATCGGCGGCCGAGTTGCAAATGATAGTTACATTAATGAACAGATCACTAAAAGAAAGGGGTATGAAAGTGAATGCAAGTAAGACGAAAGTTGTGGTTTTTGAAAGAGAAGAAAGTAAAACGATATGTGAAATAAGAATAGAAGGGGAGTTGATCGAGCAAGTAGATGAGTTTGTATATTTGGGTAGCGTATTAAGCAGGGATGGGAGATTTGATAAGGATATAGAACGACGAGTGAATGCGGGAAATAGAGTAAATGGGGCTCTACACTCTATTGTGAAGAGTCAAAATGTGTCGAAAAAGGCACGTATGGCCATTCACAATGCTGTGTTGGTCCCTACTTTATCGTATGGTAGTGAAAGTTGGGTGTGGCAGAAGAAGCACTAGAGTAAAATGAACTCAGTAGAAATGCGGTCGTTAAGAAGTATGTTAGGTCTGAATCTGAATGACAGGGTGAGAAATTGTGTGATAAGAGAAGAGCGTGGTTTGCAAGATGATGTTGTGACCAGGATTAAGAAAGGAATGCTTTGGTGGATTGGTCATGTGGAAAGAATGAATGGGGAAGGAGTGACAAAGAAAATTTATGTTGCAGAAGTGAATGGCAGAATCGGAAAGAGACGTCCTAGGCGAAAATTTAGCGTTTTATATTTTTATTATTATCGTATCGAAAATTTACCAAGTTGGCGATTTATTGAAAACGGGCCAAATTAGGAGTACCCTTAACCGACGAGCATGTATGCGTAGGTATATGGATGTGAAGGAGGCGAAAGAGGTGTGTCAGGATCGTGCCAAATGGAAGTCTGTAGTCTCTGCCTACCCCTCAGTGTGACAGGCGTGAGTGTTTATGTATGTTATGTTATGTTAATGCGTCATTCTATTAGGCCCTATGTAAACTTAAAACTTGCCGGCTATACAGGGTTATTTTTCAAAGAGTTGCCAAATTATAAACTTTAGTTCAAATATATAAATAATGATATACCGTTATTCCAGTGTTAAGTGTAATAAAACTAAGGCTTCAAATTTTATTTGAAATAATCTCAAATTGAATGTGATTTATTGGCGACAACGTTTTTGCCTACCGATCGACTCTTACGAATGTGTGTGCAGTAAAATCACGCGTTTGGAATTTAAAGGATAAAAGGACAGAGATTTTGAGATTTTTTTAACTAAATTTTCTTCACTATCTATAATACTTAATTTGAACCTATTCTGCAAATTTGGCCAGTTATTGCAAAATAACCTTGCATAATTATGTAGCAAGCAAGAGCATTGTCTAGAACTGGTAGTTATTAGGCTCTTATCGGTTACTCTTGTATGTGACTTATAAATCACGATATTATACTGCGGAATCCAGTCCAGACCAATGCCGTAACAAGGGAGCGCCGAAGGATCATGGCACTGGTCAGCAGATTTTAAAGGGCGTATTTGTTTAAAGAAATATCAGCTCCCCGCCTTAATTTTTCTAATAATCCCCGTAGTTCTAGCTCTAGCGGCCCCCAGATGGTATCATTTGCTACTGATCTAGCACGGCAGCTACACGGCAATGTGTCAGCCAACTTCATAACAGAAAAGGGCAATGCAAGCGCAGTATGTTCACGCGTCATATAAAAAAAATTAATCTACTTTCGACCCCATAATTCATAAAATTAACTGTCCTACAAAATCAAAATATTTGATTGTATTTAGCCCCATCAGTGCCTAGAATTTCAAATCTCATGAATAAATCTAAAATAGTTCTTGAACTCAAAAAGGTTCAAAAATTGCAATTTTTATTGCCCACTGATTCACTTACTTACTTAACAAATATCTGAAAGAAGTGGTCTACTTCTCCCTGGCAGCCTTTCATATCTCACCAGCTCTTTTTTCGGCACACACAACCCCAAACATTGATCATTATCATTATTACATCCCTCCACAAATCCACTGCTGATCATAATATGCCTCCCCAAGCAATGCCAAAAGCAAAAGGAATGCTCCAAAAAGAATGCCCCTGAATGTTATTTTTATCGAACTTGGGACTTTATCTCAATATTTTTTTTAATAATGATAATACATTTATGTTTTTGATGAGTGTGATTATGTTGTTGATTTGATTTAAACGGTATAAATAATGATTTCTTATATTCACGTGAATATAATTAAAATTAAACGCCATAAAATCCGTAAAATTAGTTTCATTCCATTAGTTCCATTCCATCGAACGGTTTTATAAGGTTTTGTCATTCTTATACTGAATTCATTCGCGTTAACATTTAAACAAAATTTGCTGAACGGAAGACCTGGGTGGAGTCGGACTAACAACGGAAATCTTTAATGTAATGGGGGCTAAGCCTATTGAATAGAGCTCTTGCCGAGTTTTAACTGCGAGTGACGAAGCGTGGTGGTTCGTAGCAATTTCCGACCGTGAAGTATTGTTGTTGGTGATGATGATGGTGATGATGATACAGATATAATTTAATATATTTTAGTGAACAACAATTAATAATAATGTCCTCCAGACCGAATTTCGGCTACGGCGGCCTACCTCAACGGAGGCTAGCCATCAGCGCTGGACAGGATAATAGTGCCCAAGCGTACGCGCAAGCACAGGTGCACTCTCTATTCCCTCACTCTCATAATCCGATGGGACCAGAAAGAGATCAGGCGCAGGACCAACGGCTTTACGTGCTTTCCGAGGCACGGGGGTGAGACACCGCCAACTTCCTGACTCCGGACAGCTACTGAGAATTTCTTGACAGAAAAACTCAATATTTGATTTTTTGGCCCGACCCGGGATTCGAACCCAGCACCTCATGATCAGTAGTCGCACTACTACAATCACTAGATCAATAAGGCAGTCGAAAAACAACAACAATCAATTGATCTGTAAGTACTCTTTATAACGATACTGCGCTATTAAAAACACACTAATTCGATGATTAATTAGAAACATTTAATCAGATTCAAAAATTAAGTCCCCTATAATTGCTGGTTAAACAAGTAGCCGCCTTATTAAGTTCTTTAAGATTGGTATCTTTCATGATTTATTACCAATTAGTCAAAACCCAATTATGAAAGAAACACCGAAACTAAGTTATGCACTTTGATTTTAATCAACCAATTTTTAACAGGCTTCTGTGCTTTGGACCAATAGATTTATTTAATTAAAATTACGTCTTTAACTACTGAATTGGGGACAGGCCTTTTTCGACGATAGACTGTTTACATTTAAAATTACAAAAATAAATTTAAATTTTTTCCTATATTTTAAACGGTCCCACGTTGCAGAATTACATTTTAAATTATAAAAAAAAGTATTAATAAACTAAATATTTGCTTCTGATTAATAAGTTTACGTTTTGTTTCTCCCGCACAAGGAATTTCCTGTTTCATATTCTTTACGCAATACAAATGCTATGCGAGATTCAAACACGCGTCTCCCAGCGCCGTAGCCAAACGCTTAGCCACTGAGTTACCGCTTAAATGTATATACTTATTCTATATTATATTCTATATTATATTATTAACTTTTCGAATAGTCATCTTTTCATCCAATGGTTTAAATGGAATAATGCACTCTTTTATGCCGTATGTACTTATGCACGACGCAAAACGATGAGATACCTGCGTAGTACAACCAGCACGGGTTGAGCAACTCAGGGGCGGGGGGCGGAGCCAAGGGGGTCGCGTCCGGCGAGGTTCGACAACTAGCGAGGGTGCATACAACAACACAGAAAAACAGCCGTAGTCTTGATTGTTGTATTTGTTAAACATGTATAGCTTATCTTCAATAATAAAAAAGAATGATGTTGTAACTATGCAATTACTCTCCCAATAAAGGCATCGAATAAATAACGAGAGTTAGCATAGATTTTATAATTAAATTGTACTCTTATAGTTAAATTGTATTCTTATAGTTAAATTGTATTTAAAATTGTACTCTTATAGTTAATTTACCTTTGTTGCATATCACTTTTATTATATATTACTTTTCATACATATTAACATTCAGATAAATTACCTTTCGAGCAAAAAATAATTGTAACAGGGCATGTTATCGTGACGCGGCCGCGGAGCAAATGAAGCTACGCGTAGGGCGACACGACGTTTTATATTTATAGTGCTGAGGTGCGGGGCAGGGTTCTCAGCTTAAAAATTGTGAATTACTAAGTTTAAAGCCGTTTAGAATATAAGAAAATTATTGTGAATATAATAGTATAGGAAATAGAGGTAAGAATATTGTATAATTAAGTAAGTTTGTAAATAAATAAGAGTTTTATGGAAATAAAGAAAGGCGCGGGGGTGAGGCAAGGGTCCGCTGGCCAGCAGCGGCCAAATCATATAAAAGACGGGCCGGCCGGTAGGGTCGGCAGTCGCTCTCCAGCCACCGAAAAGGCACTACCAGAAGAAAAAGTACAAGTTCCTCCTCACCGCCGCTTGCCTCCTATATAAACAGTGAACAACGCGTTTTATTCATTTTTCGAACGGCGTTACGGCGATCCGTAACATTAATGGTCCTTCGAAGAGCCGAATTAAGAAGCAAACCTCAAGAACGAAAAAATATTATTGTGAAGAAAAATGGTGAATACGCGTAGTAACAGTGGAGAATCATCGAAGCGTCGCAAGGATGAACAGATAACCCAGGGGGCCACGGAAGAGGCCTCCGGGGGCGACTCGGCCGCTAGTGGCTCATCAAACACCACTAGCGAAACCACAACGGTCAGCGGTACGACCACTACCTCTGCGACCGATGAAACGACTACAACGGAAGAAACCCAGCAAGAAAGTGATCAAAGGTCGCAGCGCACACTAAAGCCGGGCGAGACTAGGTCACGCCGCTCCGTAGTCTCACGCAAGAGACTCCTCGCGGAGTTAGAGGCGAAAGAGCGGTTGGCCGAACTCAAGCTCGAGCAGGCCCGATTGCAAGCAAGAATGGAATTGCAGGAGATACATGTGCAGCGACTACAAGCAGAAGTCGGATCAACCGAGGACGAAGAGGAAGAAATAGAAGACGACTTAGCATCAGTGCGCATTAGTACATGGTTACAAGAAAAACCTACATCGCAGCCCGCGCCGCAACCCGCGCCGCAGCCCGCGCCGCAACCCGCGCTGCAGCCCGCACCGCAACCCACGTCGTACTTCACGTCGCAACCAGCACCGCAGATCGCACCACCCGTACTTCAACAGTATGCACCGCAATACGCTCCGCAACATACCGCGCCGCAGAAAGAAGACTATGTACAAGCGCAGCAACAAATCGACGTCGCTACCTTGGCCGCTGCTTTATCACAAGCAGTGAGAAGCACAAGGGAGCCGCCGAAATATTTGCAAGAGCTGCCCACATTCAATGGTAGCAGCAAAGAATGGCTCAGCTTCAAAACAACGTACGAAGAATCTTCAAAGTACTTCACGATGAACGAAAACATAGCGAGAATACGCCGAAGCTTAAAAGGGATAGCAAAAGAGGCCGCAAGCTGCCTACTTATAAGCCAATCAGACCCCAGAATAATAATAGAAGCTTTGGAAAGGAGATTCGGACGACCAGAAGCATTAATTCACTTAGAAATAGAGAAGCTGAAGCTACTTAACAAAGTCACGGACAATCCCAGGGAGCTATGCATATTCGCCAATCGCATAGCAAACGTAGTGGGCACCGTGGAAGCACTCAAGAAAGCACACTATCTGCATAGTCCGGAGATGACGCGAGTTATCACAGACAAACTCACGCCCATATTGAGAAGCAAATGGTACGACTATGCAGCCAGAAAGAAAGAGGATATCCCAGAGCTTAAGAAAATATCACTCTTCTTAAACGAAGAAGCGGATAAATGCAGCGCGTATGCCTTGCCGGAATTTATCACGGAGGACAACGAACCGAGAGAGCGAAGGCCGAGAAAAATAGAACGTGCCTTCGCCACAAGCAAGAAACAATATGAAGAACGCTGCCCTCAATGCAAACAAGAACACAAACTGCCCGATTGCAAGTCATACGCCGCTCTGTCCACAAATGACAGATGGGAAGTAGCAAAGAAGTATAATATCTGCTACCGCTGTCTACGAGGCAAACATCGCCGGTTGCTGTGTAAAGCTCCACCGTGCGGAAAAGACGGATGCGTGATGAAACACCATAAATTGCTGCATCACGACAGAAAGGCCGAAACTGAAAAAGAACCCGCTATGGAAACCGCAACATCGGCAAAGGAGGTCATCACAACAACTCGACCATACAAACACCGCCGTGCTTACCTAAAGATTGCGCCCGTAACAATAAAGGGGCCGCTAAGCTGCGTCGAAACATACGCATTATTGGATGAAGGAAGCACAGTCACCTTAGTCGATGCCTCGATCGCTGACGTCATCGGCGCCGACGGTCCAGCCCACGCAATGTGGATACAAGGGGTTGGCTCGGAGGTGAAGCATGAGAAGAGCAAGATCGTCAGCCTTAAAATAAGAGGAAAGCACGCGCAAGAGGAACACAACATAGAAGCAGCGCGTACGGTAGAGCGGTTGGACTTCGCGCCAGAATCCGTGAATGAAAATCATTTGGAGAATTGCCAACATCTGCTGGATATCAAAGAGGATATCACCTACGAACGCGCCTCACCGAAAATACTAATCGGGCAAGATAACTGGCACCTCATAGTGTCTAGAAAACTGCGCGTCGGTCGTCGGGACCAACCAGTCGCCTCATACACCAACCTGGGCTGGGTTCTGCATGGCTGTCATAGCTCATTGACGTCGACGGTCACCTTCTGCGGCAGACTACATCAAAGGGAAGAGGCACAGCCAATAGAAGAAGAAATAAAAAATTATTTCAAATTAGAATCACTGTGCATCGAGCCGAGGAGACCTAAAGAAGATCCCGAGCAGCGAGCTATGCAAATATTGAGGGAGACCAGCAGGCGGTCGGCGGACGGCAGATTCGAGACAGGGTTGCTGTGGAAAGAAAAGGATTTCCAAATACCAAATAATTACAAAGACGCGGAAAGACGTCTGCACACTCTAGAGAAGAGGCTCGACCGAGACAGCACTCTCAAGCTACAGTACGAAGAACGCATACAGAACCTCTTCAACTCAGGTTACGCAGAGCGCGCGCCCATGCCACCGCCACAAGGAAAGACATGGTATCTACCACACTTCCCAGTCATCAACCCTGCGAAGCCTAACAAGCCACCGAGATTGGTACACGACGCCGCAGCGAAGACAGCAGGAATATGTCTCAACGATATGCTTCACTCGGGGCCGGACTTATTACAATCATTGCCTGGAGTAATCATGAGGTTCCGACAGTATCCGTATGCAGTGAGCGCCGACATAAAAGAAATGTTTATGCAGATCAAAGTGCGCAAAGAAGATAGAGACGTTTTACGTTTCTTGTGGAGAGGCAAGCGGCGGGAGGGCCAACCGGAGGAATATAGGATGACATCGATCATCTTTGGAGCGACATCATCACCATGCACAGCATTATATATCAAAAATAAAAATGCTGAAGAACACTCAGAGGCATACCCGGAAGCTGCGGTCGCCATAAAAAGAAATCACTATATGGACGACTACTTGCAGAGCTTCCACTCTATCACGGAAGCTCAGCAAACTGTAAAAGCTGTCGATCACGTCCACAAACAAGCGGGATTCGTACTCAGCGGGTGGACATCGAACGAAGGAAAAACAATAGAAGAAATAACGACAGAGCATAAACAACACGACGCGACCGTGCGCCTGGGCGGAAAAGAAACTGAGAAGACGCTCGGCCTGCTCTGGCATGTACAAAGCGATCATATTGGATTTAATACAAACAACATGAAGATGCCGATCGACGTAAAAGAAAAACAACGCTTGCCAACTAAACGTGAAGCGCTGAGCATAATAATGGCATTATTTGACCCGCTGGGGTTAATATCACCAGTGACCACCCCAGCGAAGAGAATATTCCAAGACACATGGCGCTACAAGGCGGAATGGGACGACCCTCTGCCAATAGAGTTGAAAGAAAAATGGGAAGGCTGGATTACTTCACTTCACGCCCTAGAACAACTGAGGATACCACGATGCTACGATTACAACCCAGTGTCGACGCGGCAACTACACACCTTCGTCGACGCAAGCGAGGAGGCCTACGCAGCCGCCGTGTATTGGAGAACGGAGCGAGCAGACGGCAGCGTTAACATATCATTGGCCGCCGCCAAGAGCCGCGTGACACCACTAAAACCAGTCTCCATACCACGGCTCGAGTTACAAGCGGCACTACTGGGAGCTCGTCTTGCGCAGACCGTGATCAGTGAGCACGATGACGATATAGCGGGCAAGACATACTGGTGCGACTCTCGTACTGCACTAGTGTGGATAAGGTCGGAGCCCCGCGCGTACAAAGCTTTCGTCGCTCATCGCCTGGCGGAAATAGAAGATACGACCAAAAAGAACGAATGGCGTTGGCTACCGTCCAAAGAAAACGTGGCAGATGACGCGACCCGAACCACGCCAGAAAGGTTCGACGAGTCGCACCGGTGGTTCCGAGGGCCCCCGTTTCTACAACGTCCACCGGCCGAATGGCCGCAGGAAGAAAAAACAACGCAATACGACACTGGGGAAGAACGAGAAATATGTAACATCACAGTTAAAAGTGAAGACTCGCCAACAGCACATCTGCCACAAATAGAAAGATTTTCAAAATGGATTCGCCTCATAAGGGCGACAGCGAGAGTCCTCTTATTCATCGACATGTGCAGACCAAACAAGCACGTGGTGAAGGCTGGGCGTAAACGCAACAAAGCAAGACAAGATAGCGACCCTGGCTGGCAAAGAACAAACCGACGCAATACCCCCACCAAAGAAAAAAGGGCAACACCTACTGTCTCATCGCTTGAAGGAATACCTGCCCCTACTCCAACACCGGCGGGAGCCCAGCAGCATAGGTGCATCACCGAAGATTGGAGACCTGGTCATCATTTGTGACTCCAATTTACCGCGCAACATCTGGCCTAGGGGAAAAATAAGCAACGTATATCCTGGCGTCGACGGAGAGGTACGAGTAGTGGACGTAACCACTAGCAGTGGGCATACACTACGCAGACCAACAAAGAAGATCGTCGTGCTACCAGAGGGATCGCAGCGTGGCGACGGCGGGAGAATATGCACGACGCAAAACGATGAGATACCTGCGTAGTACAACCAGCACGGGTTGAGCAACTCAGGGGCGGGGGGCGGAGCCAAGGGGGTCGCGTCCGGCGAGGTTCGACAACTAGCGAGGGTGCATACAACAACACAGAAAAACAGCCGTAGTCTTGATTGTTGTATTTGTTAAACATGTATAGCTTATCTTCAATAATAAAAAAGAATGATGTTGTAACTATGCAATAACTCTCCCAATAAAGGCATCGAATAAATAACGAGAGTTAGCATAGATTTTATAATTAAATTGTACTCTTATAGTTAAATTGTATTCTTATAGTTAAATTGTATTTAAAATTGTACTCTTATAGTTAATTTACCTTTGTTGCATATCACTTTTATTATATATTACTTTTCATACATATTAACATTCAGATAAATTACCTTTCGAGCAAAAAATAATTGTAACAGGGCATGTTATCGTGACGCGGCCGCGGAGCAAATGAAGCTACGCGTAGGGCGACACGACGTTTTATATTTATAGTGCTGAGGTGCGGGGCAGGGTTCTCAGCTTAAAAATTGTGAATTACTAAGTTTAAAACCGTTTAGAATATAAGAAAATTATTGTGAATATAATAGTATAGGAAATAGAGGTAAGAATATTGTATAATTAAGTAAGTTTGTAAATAAATAAGAGTTTTATGGAAATAAAGAAAGGCGCGGGGGTGAGGCAAGGGTCCGCTGGCCAGCAGCGGCCAAATCATATAAAAGACGGGCCGGCCGGTAGGGTCGGCAATACGTATGCTAGGGACCCCTGTCCCCTGGCATACGACAACCAAATATTTAGGTGTCACTCTAGACACAGGGCTCACTTTTAGGCCCCACGTCAAACGAGTCACCCGTCACGCACGGTTTTACCTGAGTAGGCTCAACAGTATGTTGGGCAGACACAGTAAAATGTCCCTTCGTAACAAGCGAACCCTTTATAAGGTCTGTATACGACCCGTCATGACCTACGCGGGCCCCGTCTTTGCCCACGCAAACCCTAACATATTAAATGAACTCCAAATAGTTCAGAACCTCTTCTGTCGTCGAGCTGCGAACGCACCTTGGTACGTCCGTAATGCCGACCTTCATCGGGACTTAGAGCTCCCAACAATTCAACAGTTTCTTAAAAAACTCTCTGAGAACTTCTTCAAAGCCTCAGAGTCGCACCCAAACAATTTAATTCGTGAGGCGGCTTCTTATGCAGCCCCACCCCCCTCTCGCTATCGTGTCCGCAGGCCGAGAAACTCTCTCTCGGACCCGCCAAATAAACTGTCAAACGACCTGAACTGCCTCCTGGCGGCTCAGGCCAGTTCTAATTAAATTAATTATTATTATTATATCAACTAATATTATTTTGCCTTCGTAGGCACTCCCTCAGCGGCTCTTAGCCGCCTGCGCCCTCTTTTCCCAAAAGAGGGTCGCTCATGATAAGGCACAATAGAGCTTAATCAGCCAGCTGCCTGTCCCCAAAGGCAGTTTTAGGGGGTATCACTTAGGGTCCCCGGTAGGACAGTGAGTCCCCCATAACCACGATAGACCGGCTATCGTGGTATGCGTAATGCATTTTCCGCCTCCCTACGTACAGGGTAGCCCTTTAATTGCTTCGGGCGCAAAAAAAAAAAAAAAAAAGTAGGGTCGGCAGTCGCTCTCCAGCCACCGAAAAGGCACTACCAGAAGAAAAAGTACAAGTTCCTCCTCACCGCCGCTTGCCTCCTATATAAACAGTGAACAACGCGTTTTATTCACTTTTCGAACGGCGTTACGGCGATCCGTAACAGTACTGTATATTTGCCGTTGCCGTTGGTCCTGCGCGTGATCTCTCTCCGATCGCGTCGGTTTACCGTCCCATCGGATTATAATAGTGAGGGAATAGAGAGTGCACCTGTGTGTGCGCATACACTTGGGCACTATAATCCTGTCCTGCGCCGATGGCTAGACTCCGTTGAGGCAGGCCGCTGTGGCCGAAACCGGTTTGGTGAACATTATTTTCATTATTATTACTGTCTATTTATTTTACAATAATTAAAAACCCACTTCAACTAACAAAAATGAATAAAATAATTTTACTGCTGTGGAGCAAAGACCAAGAATATGGAACATATTATAAAAGCTCCGACTTCTGAATGTGAAATAATTCTATTCTTTTTAGTTTGTTTGCAATCGGCTATTACTTCTTATTAAAAGCTGACTTAGACAATCCCAATGTCATCCTAAACTTCATCCCCCATTTTTCCTCTTAGGAATAGTAACAGTAACAAAAAGCACAATAAATTAGTTAAAAAAGAATCATTAGAATCGGTTCGGTCCACAAATAACGAAAATATAACATACACTCACATCCACCTCCTTTTTTGAAGTCGGCTAGCAAAAAGTTCACGATGTTTTTAAAGTGCATTGATTTAGACACGATTTACGTAGTAGAGTCTATAGTCATACTGAAGATGTATTATGGTTGTAGCACAAATCGGTCGGCTCGACCGGAAAACACCACGCCCTCACAAAGTACCAGCGTAAAATATTTACTCCATGCGGCCTTGTTTCTTATGGTGAGTGTAGAGAAGCGGAGATCTTTTTAGTGGGAAAAAGGCATTCTATCCTCAGGGGTGACAACGCATTCGCATTTTGTCGGAGTTATGGCCGTAGATGGATTGTCGCTCCTGTTTTGTCGCTTGAATAATGGTTTGAAGTGGATTTTGAGTCGTAAAAGTGATGCGAATTTGTGAATTAAGTGTCCGTGCGTGTGAACTACTAGAGAAAACGACGAAACAAGTGCTTTGATGTAGATATAAACCTCAAGTTAATTTGATCGCTTGGGCGCCTTATAAACTTGAGTGGCTGTCGTCATCAACTGTCCGCTAGGTTGAGCTGTCGTCAAAATCTCACAAGGGCTTCGCAATGTGACGCATCAGCATATTGCGAAGGAAAAAATATAAAATGAAGATTCCGAATGAAATGATAGGCTCAGAAGAGCTAGAACCCAGAGCCGTAAAGCCAGTTAATAAAAAAATGCATTTTGTCTTGTATCTATCCATATGTTATTATATTTAAAATGTCATTTAACTGATGTTGGAAGCAATTTTTTTGCTTTCACTGCCGAGCGCATCTCTAAACGCAATTTGAATATTATAGGTTTGAGCAACAGCGTAGTAACATTACGTAAACAGTTAGAGTCAGGCTAAAATGCTTGAGGCTTGTTTAAATTAAAGATGTCACAACAATCGTATACATATTTTGATTTTGTTTTGTTTTTCTTAGTGACTAACGAGTTAGGTCCGATGAAGTGCCTCTTTTTCATAAAGAAATGTCCACGTATGAAGTGATAAGTGTACCTAGAGTCCATCTGTTTGTAAAAATTTGCTACAAACCATATGCTGCAATGAACTTAAAACAAAGAAAATTAACTATTACTATATTAAATATTAATAATTTATCAGTACTATGATGGAATGCTTCACCTTCACAGCCAATATTGACTCTCGAGGCAAAAAGGAGTTCACCATGATATGTTGTGACCTACAGCCCCGTAATTAAACAAAAATTCTCCCATAGTCGCTATAATTGCCAATCTGCTCCTCGTCAACAATTCAATCAATCTCATAAAAGATCATGAAAGATCATAAAAGCAAGAAGAAAGAAGATTATCAAGCTAATAAAAGAAGTAATTACATCGAAAATAATTTAATATATCAAAAACCATGGTAGTTATCTGATACTTCCTATAGTTATCATTAATCGAATGTAAGAGATAGCTGGAGATACGATTAGGAGGTGAAACATATTTTTATTTGTACGAGTTGGATGCCTTAGATAACTTTGGGAGTGACTATAGCGTTTCTACAATCAATAAAATATATTGTTAGCGTAATGGTTTACGTGTGTTTGGCAGTACCTAAGTAGTAAGTACGTAGAAACAAAATAACCACTATTAAAAGTACCGAATAGAACCAAAGTATCGTTATCCGTAAAAACTTAAGGAAAACTTAATAGGCTTGCTCAAACTAAAGCGCATCCAGCGCAGAATAGAATAATAGCTATGAAAATGATCACTCTTTGAGATATTTAAGTTTATTATATCCGTGTTCAATTCTAAGAGTAAGTTAGCTCAGGGCATTGATAAGTTTTTAGTATATCAATGACTTACGGGCTAAGCGCTTGCCGTAAATTTCACTGTAAGCGAGCCACCCGGGTTAAACACCCGCCGGCCGGCAAATATGAATTTATTAATTACAATTATATTAGGTAATAATACACCACGTGTTCGCAGTGAAAGAAAATATCGTGAGAAAACCTTGAGCTTGAGCAATACAATACTTGTAAAACATTTTTTTATTACAATCAGATCTGTATACAAGCAGTTTAAGAAAACAACTTGTGTACAGTTTATTTTACATGTTTAAATCAAATCATGCACACTCACAAAAATGCAACAAATGGAGCATACTCTCAAAAATTACAATTAAGAGGATATAGTAAGTCAGCTCAAATTCTAATTTCGCCCCCATTTCCCCGAGCGTCGTATGCTGTGTACCGACATGTTTGTAATCACTAATACTGTAAGTAGATAGGTCGTTAGATACTTATTTCATTAGGTTTATCATATTTATGCCTGTTTCTTAACGCCAACCTAGTCGCTTCTTATTTTTATCACGGTTATTTCCCATTTTAATTTTACGTCGTCTTGTTGCGTAATGTGTATTCTGATCGTAAGCGACACAACTTCTCCCTTCAAAAGCCTGAGCGATACTAACGGGGTGACAGGAATCAAGCTTCAGGGCGCTGATAGTATAGGTAATTTCTTTTTACAGTGAAAATAATAGTATTATAAAAAAAGAAAATAACATAAGCACAGCCTTATAGTTAGTTCAGTTAGTATGCAAAGTTTCAGGATCTTATTAAAAGTATTTTATGAATAACAGCGGTTTATTGTTCAGTTTGGAGGTAACTTTGGATTTTTTTCTATCGAGAAAATTTTACGGAATCGTGTTTTCGTCTAACATAATCTTTAACATTAATCCTCAACTTTACCATATATTTATTTCAAAATTAATGCTGCAATACTTTCGGAATAACGGAGGATCTTGCTAAGCCATTTCAGGTTATATTTCCCCTTAAGTAAAGTTTGCAAGTTGGTTGCGCCAATACGCAAAGGAGCTGTGTAGCAGATCTTCGAAATATGCACCCCAACTCTCGGAAAAGATATGAGCCACAATGCTCATACGTAAAGTAAAGTATAAGTTTTACAAAAAAAGAGCTTTTGATATTAGCGTTTGTAAGTAAAACATATAATTATAATTGCATACTAATTGCATAGGTTCAGTTCGTATTAAAATAATTTTGTGAATAATAAAAATAGTTCGTATTAAAATAATTTTGTGAATAATAAACGGGTATAATATAACCGCAAACAAATCGCTTGCTACATTTTGTGTTGGATTTACTTCAATTTGAACAAAACTGCTATGTTTTTGAAACAATTTAAGAAGCCTAAATATTTTTGTATACTTAAAAAGGCTGTATGGATTTTAACCAATTAGCAATATATCCTTGTAAACGAATGTTGGTAGCATGAACTCGAACCTTTTAAACAACAACATAAAAAATATGAAAATGTTATTTATTGAGTCAACTAAACACTTAGGTACTATTGGAACGACTGGATATAAATGTTCGAATGACTCATCTCTTTAAGCATTTTGTTATAAGTGAGCAGTTCTCACCAAAATTGTACCGCCTTAAATTTAGATGTCCTTTAAGTTCGTGTTTATTTTGTGACTATATAAGACACCATATTTATCAGATTTTTTTTAAATCTTTTAAAGTCATATCTATAGATATAATTAATCACAAATAAAATACTACCAGAAGCGTTTAAAAATAATAAAATATTTATTTTCTGAAACCTGTTTATTTTTTTGTATGGATTGTAGATTGTCCTATCCCCTATCACATGATTTGAAAATTGATTTTACCAAAAAATAAAACTTTAGGAGTACATCTTTCCATTTTGATTAATCACATCACTATTTATTTACACAATGATACCTTTGTACATGTATTTACTTATTTAATTTATTAATGTTTTCAATTTATTTGTTGTCCTAGATTTAACTCAATTTTGATTATCAACATTGTTATCATGATATTTCACATATTTTGTAAAAATTACTACTTTTTTGGATGTTTTAATGCTGTGTAAACATTTTTCTCTATGTCGAAGTCCTTTAATCTTAAATTGGTAGGCTGACATGCATTCTGTGTCAAACAGTCCGTGCACGAGTGTCGTGGGTACCGATTAAACTCAAACTTGTTACTGGACTTTAAACGGTAAGTACATACTTTATTAAAAAGAACATTTTTCCAATGATTTCTATGCGCATTCACTCTTGTTTCCACTATTTTTTACAACGTTAGCTAATAAAATAATATTTTTAGGTGGTAAAGAATCCCATAACCTCAAATTTTGTTACCTCAATTTTGTTACTTTTGAGTAGGTAACGTATATGTTGACCTCATTGGTAACACACTTGATATCATTAAGAGACGAATACATTAGCCTACTGTCAACGAATAGAAAATATTAAAATATGAAATGTATGTTAAACGTTAGGTAAGTATTTGTTTTTCGCTCTCGTATAATCTGCTGAATATATTTACTTGAAATCCAGAATGAATTTCATGTTGGCGATGCCATACATAGTTTTTAGCCATGATTTATTTTAAACAGACTTCCAAAAAAAAACACCACACAAATCGACCACGTATGTTTTTGCTTTTATTTAACTTGCACTGTTCGTATGTAAGTAAAAATATGTCCGTCAAAATTTGCAAACCATTTTTCAATGTTGGTATCCGATTGAGCTAAAATTTTGCAAGCACTTTTAGTTTTTATGACAAAGCAGTTTTTTGACAGATTTAACCCGATGTCACAGACAGGAGTGTCTCCTCATGAAGGAAATGCTTAATCGTTAATAGCAACTGAATGAAATTTAGTATGCGTTTTAAAGCTTGCCTGCAAAAAGTATTGTTATATTTAAAACTTATTTTGTTTGTATTGCATGACCGATTTTCATAATTCCTTTTTTGGTAGTAATAGGATATTCCATTCTAACTTTTTATTAAATAAATCGCCAAAGTAAATTTAAATTATAATATAGAAAGTTTTTTTAAATAAAAAAATGGTGAAACAAATGTTCAAATAAACGAAAAACAAACATTAACGAAGTAATACCTCCTCTCTCTCTAACTTTCAAAAGCGAAGATTTCATTGAAGTCGTGTTTTTGTTTATTTAAACAGTTTTCTATGGAGATGTTATGGTGCTGAATGAAATCTCAAATAAATGATTTTAATTTTAAGGTTATCGTACAAAATGGCACCGCTAACTGCCACGGAAGAAATGAAACGCTATCGAAATAAGCCAGAATAAACCAGAAAAGTTAGAAGAATCAAGACGAAAAAATTTAGAAAGGATGAAGGTTAAACATAAAAAAATCTGAGCTTAGTGACGAAAAACAAAATGGAAAACAAAATCAACAAAAATCATAAAACGTCAATCATTCATTGAAAGAGACAGAAGCGGCAAAGAATCAAGAAAATAAAAAAGATAAAAAAGAGTGCGCGACAAGACATTGAAATATTACAGCAAAATGTTATATAAACTACAAAAATTACTTGAAGAAAACGAAAAAAAATTCAACAAAATGTAAATCTTACGCAGCACTAAATAAAAGATTGTACAATATTAAACTGAAAATGATTTTAAAGTTAAAAAAAAAACTAGAAAACAGCAATAAATAGTTCTGGTTATTAAACCTTAAATAAATAAATTAAGCCTTAGAAGCATTATAACAAATTTATAAAGATTTGAAATGGTCATGCAATCGCATAGATTTAGCATTTTTAGAAATTGCTTTTTTGAAATATCTACTTCTATATCATCTATATTACCAAATCCTTGCATTTTGATGAGAATGGAGATGCATTCTCATTCAAATGAATTAATTAACAACAACAATTGACAGAGTTTTCTTTTATTGAGGGAAATCTACCAGTTTCTAGAAATTAAGTCTATTTCCCGTATGTTACATCATAAATTTTAAAATAAAGGGTTGCTTATTTTAATTAAGAGTCCTATTATTATTTTTCGTTTATTAAACTAAATCCAATATTATACCAGTATTCCTAACAATGTAAATAGTCCTTAATAATTTCTTGGTTACCAATCATAATCAATTTTGTAACTGTCCATAAAAATAACGAAGGTTTTTAACTGATAAAAATTTTAGTTTTGGGCTTTAACTAATTATTTTTACTTATTAATACTTGCCGAAAAATTGTAATTTTATATCATCAAACAATATTTACATTTTATTTTTATTTTAAAATACATTGTTTGGTTTTCGTCCTAAGTAACACAGTTGAAAATGTTTGTATTGTAATTTAAAAATTAGCAAACTTTTACAAGTAAATTTTTTTTGGGGGTTTCAATGCCTTCATATGTAATCATACAAAATATTTAACACGGAATAATCAAAGAACTACATTTAATTAAATGAATTTTGTTTAGTAACAAAATTGAACACGGTAATGCCGTGCTCGGAAATAAACCTGTTTTATTCCTAAATGGTATATATTTATTGATAAGAAACATTAAATTACTCAAATTTTATATTACTTTTAGCAAATTCTTTAATAAAATCATTTAAAACAAACACATTTTTAAAAATCGAAAAAAATATTTGCCGTATAAAATTTTTGAGAACTGCTCAAGTATACTTATTTTTATTTTATTAAAAAGTCATTACAAAAATAAACAATATCGCAGGTATCGCAGAAACCAAGAACATTGACTGATACTGTTTACACCATATAATACTATAATAAACAATAGAATGGCTGTCAACCTTATTTTGTACCGAAGTTCGGCGTCGCCGGGAGCACACATACAAGCAATTACGTCGTATTATCAGTTAATCACTACTACAAACCCGATTCGCTGTGTTGACAGACGGATTTAATACATATTTATATGTAAATAGTGTGCAATTTGGCATTTTCTACATAATTTGCATGCGAAATTTGAAAACGATTGTAACGTCAAAACACATCTCGTGTTGACATTTATACGTGTGAATTGACGTCTCGAGGCATTTTAGTAGCTACACGGGCTCCGCCCACTCCCCCGTTCTATTATGTACGTATTATAGTATTCTATGGTTTACACCGATAAATACATGAACACTGATTCATTACAAAGTATACTAAATTTAAGTCTAAATAAATGAATGAAAAAAGGCTAGTTTATTCAAGAAATGCGTGCGAGTGTTTGCGTGTGTGTATGTGTTTGTGAGTGAGTGAGTGTACGCGTGCATATGTCCCCTATATTAGCCTCAGCTGTATAAGTAAATTTTCGCATTTTAATGGCGCAACCAGGTCGTTAACTTATGCTTGGCTTTGCTTGAGGACAAGGACCTCATATTTAGGAAGATGAGCCCAACGGATTAGTAAGCTGAAGTGGCAATAGGCCGGCCGTATAGCTCGAAGAATCAAAAAGCGTTGTCACCCCTGAGGATTAATATGGAATGCCCCGTTTCCAGTACAAAGTTTCTCCGATTCTATACACTGTGTATTCTTTATTATGTTAGAGCGTGGTCCTACCTACGTCGTCGTTTTCGTTTTACAACTTCCTTCTAAAGCCATAATTTAGTTCCAACGTGGCCTATGATCACTCCTAGACCTAAAGTTATATGTACTGATTACATTACAGCGGCAAGTGGGTACTTCAGATTCGCGTTCGTAGTGTGAGTAACAAATTTTCCAGCGAATATTATTTTGATGCGAAAGTTTTGTGAAAGGCTATAGTTTATTTGTAGTTTAGAGTTAGCGATTTGAAGTTAACCATTTAGTCAACATCACACCTATGTTTAACTGTTGGATATAGCGATTTATTAATCTCACCCAATGGTGTTATATTAGGTGGTAAGAATTATTTCTGCCTTAAACTTCACCTGAGTGGGTATCTGGGCTTGTATTGCTAGGTTTCGGTCTAAGGCTTAGTACGCACTGCGATTAAACGCGAGCGGTTTAGGAATAGCTGAAAATGCAAAACCGCATACAATCACGCACAGCGGCTGGAGTTTTGCTTAATTTTATTTCAGTACCACCATGGATTTCGGGCGAGTAGCGTGTGTTGTGGTTTTAGTTTTTAAATTTAAAAATAGAAAACGTGTACAACGACGCTGCAATAAGTACTGGGTACATCCACTAACAGATAAAAGACATCCGAAAGGATACTTCTGCCGTGTGTACTGTCTGAAGTCGTAATTTGTACCGCAAAAAACGACTGTTCCCTGCGCTCGTCTAGTCGAAACCGAACGCAGTTAACCGCTGTGCATGCGCCGCCATACTATTACTATGGGATTAAAAATCGCGCGCTTACAAACCGCGATCGAAATGTAGCAAGTTACGTTTTTAAAATCATTCACTGAAAAAAGTCGTTAATGCGTGCGCTTGTATAGAAAGCTATGCGTTACATTTTTCTGCGGTTTCAGACGTGCGATTAAACGCGTGTGTTTAATCGCAGTGTCTAAAAACTAAAGATAAAAAGCACATTTACAAGTTATAAGGCATCCCATCTTCGACCTTAGAGGTGACAACGTAACCGTACCTTTGTTTGAAGCTACCTCCAGGTTTCCATCAATTTCAGTCGCCTTACATCAGATGCAGTGTAGTTCGTTAGTCGCTCCAGTTTATTAAATCAAACATTCGCAACGACTTTAAAACTCAAAAACACTAACAACTAAAAACCATAAATTCTACAATGTGGTTGTGCGTGATAAGGAAATCGTAGAGTAACACTCCTTAAAGAAGAAGCTTAGAATAACAAAAAAATTAGTCCCGCTGAGTTTCTTGCTGGTTCTTTCCAGGACAGAAGTTTTTTTTCCGAATCAGTGGTAAATTAAAAAGTGACATTCAATAAATTTTATTTATAATTGTATTTTTTTTTTTGTATTTATATTTATAATATTATAGTTTTGTGATAATATATGTGATCATATAATAATAATAATATTCCACAACTATCACACAACGCCATCTAGTCCCAAGCTAAGCAGAGCTTGTGTTATGGGTACTAGACAACTGATGAAACATACTTATATATTTCTAAATACATAAATATTATAGATAAATTACACCCAGACATAGTACAAATGATCGTGCTCATCACACAAACATTTGTCCTGGGTGGGAATCGAACCCACGACCTCCAGCATAGCAGTCAGGGTCACTAACCACTAGACCAGCAGGCCAGTCAATCTATATTGATTAAGAAAGTTTCTGTTCGTGTTTCTCCTTTGAAAATTCAAGGTCAAAAAATATTTAGTTTAGATTAATAAAGTTCTTATGATCGTCAAAATCTACTACTGATTTAAGAAGAGAAGAGAATATCTGTCAAGAAAGGCTCTGGAAGCATTGTTTTTTCCTGTTTTCAAAAGTAATAGTTCCATTTTACAGTATAGTAATTGATTGAAATTATTCTCATATCATGTTGATATTACTACTAATAGCGTGATACAGTACGAACTTTATTTCCATAAAAATCAGACACACATTTTTATTCAAAATTAAACTTTACAAAACACCCACAAGTCAACAAAGCTACGCCATCTAAAAGTCTATTGCCCAATGGTTGTATTCACGTACTATGTATTTACTTTAAATGAATATTTTACCTATGTTAAACAACTTTTATTAAAAATTTCAAAGTTAAGATCAACTTTAAACGTTAATGAGCTCCGCTTTTCGGACTACGCATTCATTAAAACCCGTCTGTTAGCTGCGTCGGGTCATTAACAAAATGATAACAGACAAGCTTAAAATATACTTAACTGGAATGCGTTCGGTAAATTGTATAATTAACCTTTTCATTTACAAAATACATCAACATAGATCAATTTTCGGATCGTGCACTATACATTATAGATTATATTCCACATCGTGGGTTCGTCGGTGTCGTAAGAGGTAAGTAAAGTAAAGTTATAGCCTATATACGTCCCACTGCTGGGCACAGGTCTCCCCTCATTTCTGAGAGGGTTTTAGGGCAAGGAAATGTCCGCCGCGCTGCCCCAATGCGTGTTGGCGAACTTCACATATCTTCGAAATATTTTTTCTTATTTCTCTGACATGCAGGTTTCCTCCCTTTTTACTTTTTACTGGAAACTTAGTCCCCACGGGTGACAATGCATCTGTATTTTGTTTCGTAATCGGAGATATAATATGTAGATGTCCATGGGCCACAGCAACCGCTTACCATCAGGTGGACTGTGAGTTGCAACCCTTATCCTATAAAAAAAAACATATTATAAGTATAATATTATATTGAACAAAATATTGCGTCAGGTAAATATGGCTTCGCATAACATCAACCTTGACATTTACTATGGTAAACATATTTTGTTTCCACCGCTCATGTTTTCTGTATTACTCTATAAACAAAAAACCGGCCATGAGCGTGTCGGGCCACGCTCAGTGTAGGGTTCCGTAGTTTCCCGTCCGTCACAATAAGTGTTCCCACTTATGAGTTTAAAGGTGGGTATCCATTATGTTCGCGCTCCAGCAGCGCTCCGCGCTCCTGCAACTGATCCCGGTAGTGGGTACTGTTGTTTCTATCCAAGTTCAAAATGATTTTCCTAGAAAGTCCTTATAAAGTTCTACTTTTCAGATTTTTTTTCATATTTTCTAAACTTATGGTTCAAAAGTTTTAGAGGGGGGGAACACATTGTTTTTTAATTTTGGTGCGATTATTTCCGAAATTATTGACGTTATCAAAAAATGATTTTAGTAAACCCCTATTCATTTTTAAATACCTTTCCAACAATATATCACACGTTAGGGTTGAAATTAAAAAAAATCACTTCCCACTTTACATATAGGGGGGCTACCCTAATAAAACATTTTTTTCCAATTTTTATTTTAACACTTTGTCGGCGTGATTGATACACATACTGGTACCAAATTTCAGCTTTCTAGGTGCTAACGGTCACAGAGATTAAGCGAGGACGGACAGACGGACAGACAGACATGGCGAAACTATAAGGGTTCCTAGTTGACTACGGAACCCTAAAAATGGTGTTGTTACACAATTACGATAATCCGAAGTCTATATTTAGCAGTGGATTTTTATTAGGCTGTGAAGTTGTTATTATTGTTGTTGATGATGATGATGATAAATATGATGATATAATTTTTTCCATTTGTATTTTATACATCCTATCATCATCTTTTATCTAAGGATCGACAATTCGGCACGATGTGTAGTAAATAATAGTGTTTTTATAAAATTGAACTTACGATAAAGGCCGAATCTATGTGTAACACCTCTATGTATGTATAATCAATGTATATAACATTAATTTGTTTTAGTTTTTGTTGAACTATGTGTGCTCTGTACTATAAAAGCAGTGGCGTTATTTGTTTTTTTTTTTGAGGTGATTTGTTACAATCAGTTTTTTTATTACGTTCAAACCAGTCAATTTACTATTATCTTCTGTATGTGGTAAACTGTCAATGTCTTTCTGTATTTTGTTACATTATGTTTATAACCAAATACTGTTTCAAAATACGGAGACTGTAACAAGAAATGGGCAGCAGAATCTTCCTGATAACAACACTATATAACAAAAATCCGCGGCTGTCCACCCGCCTTCTAAACGTGGCAACTAGGGCGAAATACCCCCTATGTAGGTATCTATGAGGGAGTTCTACGTTCAGAAGTGATTTTTTAAGGCTGTTGTAATAAACAAATAAAATATTTAACAATAAAAAGAAAATTTCTGACCGAAATCCGACTGCAGAAATAATTGATTATTTAAACAAATAACGCGCGTGTCAGTGTCTATAGTTTTGATAACACATATCAAAACTGAATAAAAAACATTCAACAAGTAACATAAGAGTACAATCAAAACTCTTGTTAACCTCATGGCCGACAGCTCATTATGTCGACCGCAATGTAACCGAGGCTAAAGACAATCGTCATGACTTTAAGAAACGAGAAACTAATCGCTTATAATAATTTTACTATTACATCACACGCAAGAAAATTATTTATTTTTTGTGTAATGCAACTCTTCCACCATTTGTATTTGAACTTTGCTGCCCTGTACCTATTTGACCTCACTCGTCTTCAACCTTCTGTACCTATCTGATGGAAATCTAACACGATAACATCAAACGAAGGGTCACACAGAAACGAAACAATCGTAGATACAATAGTACCACAGATAGTACTAAGATAATAACAAATAATTTCTAGCCTTGTACATATGTTGCGCGATATCTACGTCAACTTTGAACCAATTTTATTCAGTTTATTTTTATTTTAATAGGTAACCGTGTAGTGGCGTATAAGAATATTCATTTCCCCATATCACCCCGTAGGTGTCGTAAGAGGCGGCTGAGGGAAATTGAAACGGGTGATAGCGAGCAGCATCTTCCTAATAACAATTCAAAGTAATAAAGAACTGCGGTTGACAACCCGCTCGCCGAGCGTGGCAACTATGGCTAAATCTCCCCTATGAGGCAATCTATGGAGGAGGAATATGTTCAGCTGTGGACTTTTATAGGCTGTAATGATGATGATGATGATTTTAAAAGGGTTCCAGGTGTGGTCTCATTTAAATATATATATATACAATGTGACACGTAATTTTTATAATATACCTATATACTAGCGACCCAACAACAAGACAACTTTCTGGATCTCGACCACAGCGCCAGCTACCGGGTTCAAATGTGAATATAAACCATCTAGCGACCCATTCATACACACAAAAAAATTCTTCAAAATCGGTTGGATGTTTTCAAAGTCTGTAACTGTATTGCCATAGGTATTAACACAGGTAGAAACTTTTTTGTAATTTATAAAGATAGATAAAAATATAATAGACTATGTAGTCTTAATGTTACTATTAAGACATCATTCTGGTTATAACCTTGAGCTTGTGATATTTAGTCCACTTAAAAGTGTCAAAAAATTCAGCTTTTAACAAAAATTAAAAAACTGTTTCATAAAATTAAATAGAATTAAATAATGTCCAAATAACAGCTTGTGGAGTTGGGAATTTAATTCTTCCATGCATCATGCTGGCTATGGCTTCCAAATAGGTATTGGGTTCAGAGCCCTCACGACAGCCCGATACCGCTTGCTTAGGGTTATGCGGCGAATTCGCGGTCGATTTACGAGAGGCGTACTGCGCATTTCCACAATCACCTCTTCCAATGTACTCCTCATTTACTCTAATTCCAGTTCCTGGGCGACTGTTCCATCATCGTTTGAATCAACCACAACTGTGGTATTCACGGTAGCATCCACGTTTGCAGGTTGCTCTGCAATTTGTGGCGCCGCATCCTCAGCCATAGCATATTCTTCCGATGAGGGAACAGCCTCACGTCGTATCCGTCCGAGTTCAGCGAAATCAAATACATTTGAGCGCGAGATATACCGAACTCGGTCTGCCAGGTTTTGCTCGGTGACGGTTAGATAGATAGCTCCAGGTCAGCAAAAAGTCGATGCATCTTTGCCCCATAAGCAAAACTTCCTATTTCTCCCCCTTTCGCCCTAAAATACGCCCGAAATGCGTTGCTATTTTTATACATTGTCCAACGCATTTAGCATACTCCACCAGTGGCCCGTAAAGACCCTGCCGTCACCAAACCAGCTGGTGGGTATGATGGATGCGAGGAGCTACTGGGTGGTCGTGCAGCACCTCGCGCTCGGCTGGTGGTTCGCATGCTGTCGCGTCCAACGCCAGCTCCAGACGCGCCCTGGTGACCTCAAGGCAGCAGCCCTTTGCACGTCTCTATTTTCCATCATCCATGTCTATGGACGTCATTTAACGGGAGACGCCCATACCCGACGCCGTTTCATGGTGAGGCCATTTGCACAAGCGGGCCTTTGCACCTTCAATTTTTGCCGAGGCGCGGCACTAACTCCTCTTGACAAGGTGCTGACTGACTAAGCTGACGTAGAAGTTTTGTCACATAACCGGTACGTCAGTGGGCGATGGGGTCGTCACTTCCTTACGCCTAAGGAAAATTAAAAAACATAAAAATATTACAATTACCTTATTAAAACGTCTAAATATTTTTAAACGTTGGTAAAGTGAATAAAGCAATTGTCAGTGAACACAACGGCCTTAAACATTAAACAACCGCAGATCATATAAGGATCAACTTATTTCAAACTGTCATATAAAAGTAGCATAACTCCGATTGCGATTTATTGTTGATTCCCAACTGGGCTACCCGCTCGTTAATAATAAAAATATGTTATGCCATGGAAATTGGTGGATGCAGGTGACTCAGGACCGTGTTTTGTGGTATTCATAGGGGAAAGCTTGTGATCAGCAGTGGAATTGTTAAGGGCTGGAATGATGATGATGACAATCATAGAATACTATAATACATACATAATAGAACGGGGGAGTGGGCGGAGCCCGTGTAGCCACAAAAATGCCACTAACACGTCAATTCACTCGTATAAATGTCAACACGAGATGTGTTTTGACGTTACAATCGTTTCCAAATTTCACATGCAAATTATTTTAAAAATGCCAAATTGCAACACAGCGAATCGGGTTTGTAGTAGTGATAATACTACGTAATTGCTTATATGTACTCCCGGCGACGCTGACCCTCGTGCAAAATAAGGTTGAATTCTATTGTGTATAATAGTATTCTATGATGATTATGATTAAATTGTCGCAGACATCGAACATATACGAAACCAACAATTAGTTTTTGCACAAATATCGATTCTGGCGTGCCGATTGCATTTTGGACCGATTTTGACATGATTTTCACTGATAGATAGCTGATGTTATAAGCAGTAACTTAGGCTACTTTTAATTAAGAAAAAGAATCAGGGTTTCAAAATTAAAAGCAATGAAATCCAACCGTAATAAATTCAACGCGGACGAAGTCGCGGGAAACAGCTAGTACATAAAAAGGATACGTGATAACAAAACCCTTAAATCAAATTATAATTGCTTTAAAGCCCTCTATAATTTGATTTAATCGACATTTCATTATTTTTTAAACATGGAGGTGATTTCATTCATAAACTGCTTTGCGTTATTCTTATTTTTAGTCTATACAATTACTTTTTTTTTGGGATTCGAATCCGGGTTCCCGAGCGCTTAATATTACGCTTAGTCACCGCTTAGTTCCGAGTGGTGACGGCAAAAAAGAATCCTTGATAGATTATATGGAATTTTGACGATAGTGAGTACCAGAATACGCTTACGACTTCCGATAGATGGCGTTATAACCATCTCGTTTACACTAAACGTAAAATACTCAGACCAACGACGGGCAGCAGAGTCAAAGGTGCGAGACGTCTGGTACTGCGATCGTCATTCCAAATACCTGTAAAGCCTAGTGATTATAACAAATTATCTATGCAATGAGACAGATCCAAGTCCAACGGTGGTCTTTGGCAGGTTTCTGCCACTTCTGATGATGATAATGATGTCAAATTCACCATCAAACACATGCTAAATTAAAACTGCTATTAACAATTTTAAACTGTTATTCATTTATTTATCATGAAACCGTGTAGTGACAGTATAAGAATATCCACTACCCCATATCACCACGTGAGTGTCGTAGGAGGCGACAGAGGGAAACAAATCTGGAGATAGACAGCAGTCTTTCTAATAACAACTAAAAAGTATGCATGTCGACCTGAGATCGATTAATCGAAGAATCGATTTCTTGAATCAAAAAGATCGATTTTTAATCAATACATAGTATCGATCCAGTGAATCGATATTTCACACAAAAAAAAATCGAGATCGAATCTTTTTCCGTTGTCATAAGAACTATAAAACTATTTACAATTAGTTGAATGTACACAAACTAGTAAAGAAAGACAGTTTTTCTATTTTCAAAAGCTAGCAAAACTGCTGTGTGCTCAGTTTCTTTGCCGCTTTGTAATGGATTAAAGAAATAAAAAGTAAGATACGTTTGTAATCTGTACTTTGTAGTAATCTGAAAGCCAATCGAAAAAATATTTCGATCGAGCCGACTCATTCGTGCTACAACCATAATATAGTTGCAGCATGGCTCTACCACGTAATATATAAAACAAACTGTTCTCACGATGTCTGGCACAAGGTGGACTATAAATATTATTTGTACAACACAGTTACTTACAGTTACTTTCAAAAATAATCATTTCACTTAAAAGGGCATCTTATAACTATTAGCACAATACGACAAATGTAGTTTTACAGCAAACCAATTGATATTTGTTCTCACGGTTGATAAATTGTCGAGAATCTAATTAGGAAATCACTGTCAACATCATGCAATAAATGAATTTTAGATAGCTTTGCAACGTAAGCGCTTACTTTTTGAACTGAAAGGTTTTGGTTCGATTTCTCTTGTAGAAACATTTTGCAGAGTTGCATTACCTTATTTCCTAAATGAAGATTTATAATCAAACTGTATAACGACTTTCGAAAGTTGTGACGAAATTACTTAATACTTATTGCTTGTTTAAGTTCTCTTATAGTTATAACTCACTTAAAGAAACGCAGAAGATTTATTAAATTTATAGATTTTTCCTTTCATCTTTTTTTTTAAAAATCCGTAGTGCAATGACGAAAAGCTCAACTGCGACACTGTAGAGCCGCGGCCTCGAAACCCAAACAGAGAGGTTCTGTATGACCTCAAATAACTTGGTGGATGTTTGGCCTTGCATAATTTATGTACCAATTTAAAACTACCGTAATATAGCAGGAAATCTTAGCATTTTTTATAGGATAGGGTGGAAAACGAACACAAATCCCACCTGATGGTAAGTGGTTGCTGTGGCACATAGACATCTACATCTATCCTCGATTACGAATTAAAAATTCAGATGTGTTGTCACCCGTAAGGACTAAGATGGAATGCCTCGTTTCCAGTTAAAAGGGTGTCCGGTTCTCTACATTCACCATACGAAACACAGCTACGATTTTACGCTGTATACTGTGAGAGTGTGGTCCTTCCCGGTCGAGCTGACCCATTCGTGCTACAACTATACTACTAATATAACTGCAGCATGAATCTACCTTTATTTAATAAAAAATATATAAAAGAAAAAATTGTTCTACTATTACCGAGACCGATAGTGTCCTCGAATTCGACTTCGACCGTCGAGTTCATTCGCCGAGACTTCGTTCGCCGAAAGTTCATTATTTAAAGCTACGCCAGTACAACGTGCATGTATGGTGAATACACAGTACTGGCATAAAATTTTTAAAAGCCTTATAACATTTAACTGCATGTATTCTTTGTAAAAATGACGTGTCGTGTTTAACATTGTCACAGTGAGGTGGTTAACCTATTCATCTTTATGTGTCTACACTAAATATTATCACCACAAAAAACTAAGTATCTCAGAAAAAATTTATTCGGAATTTATAGTACAATGACAGTAACGCCTTATAAAAAGAGTTAATGACACATATCTTAAAATTAAAAACGAGTTAGCGCCGACGTAATCAACACGTGTGTGTTCATATCACGACATTATTTAAATAAGGCATTCGACCGTATGTAATTGTATTGATTGAAATGCACGATTAAAATATGGAACAAAGTATTAATGCAGCAGACATTGCTTTATAAAAAGAAATGTTATCTGTGATTATATCTATATAGTTTGCCTCGGTGTAATAAGCGCGACCCGAGCCAAAATCAGTTATCGGGTTACTGGGTATATCTGTCTATATCTGTGGATATATATTTTGATTAGGGTTTATCTGTCAAATAATTCACAGTAGCAACATGGAGTCACGTATTTCACTCACGCGCCTCGGAAAGCACGTAAAGCCGTTGATCCTGCGCCTGATATCTCTCCTGTCGTGACCTATTTCTGTCTCATCTCATCGGACTATGAGAGAGAGGGAATAGATAGTGTGCTTATATTTGCGCACACACTCGTATACTATAATCTAGTCCTGCGCAGAAATTCGGTCTGGAGGACAAAAACCATGATGTTATGGAATATGTATTTCTTACAGATTATTATATAATATATGAATATGTATTTATTATGGAGATACATATATGAATATGTATTTATTATAGAGATTTTCATATTGTGAGACACACTTTCCTAAATTGCCAGCAAATAGCAGCATGATGTTACTGTGTTTTGATTGATGAATGTAAATTTAGAGAACCGGATTTTCTTTTTTAAGTCACATTTTATCTTTGGCCACGCGGATGACGACATTTACATTTAGATTTAAGTCGACGACAGATGTTTATGGGCCACAGATTGCAAACTGATGTTAGTTAACATTATTCGCATTTAAAATCTTTCTTTTTCTACCCTTAGTAGGGGTGCCAAGTTTTCTCCACATTTATATGGGAGCACGTCTGGAGTATCACCTATTTATGCTATTTAATATAAAAAGATAAATTGAATCGCTTCACAATCGACGAATATATTGCGTATCATATATACAAAAAAGAACAGAGACGAATTGAGAACCTCTTTTTAAGGTCGACTAAAAATCGTAACAATAGATTAATCTGACATCGAATATAAAGCCGACACAGACGAAAGGTAATTTGTCTTGATGTTATCGCGCTAACTACGTAGCTATTTATTAATCATTACTATACTATACTCACAGTCAGAGTGAAATGCTAACGGATTGTTACTTATTAGAGCACTAAAGACGAATTACACTCAATCATCGAGGTGACCGGTGACGTCGTCGCCTTGCAGACGCCGTCGACGCGCCATATTAGGGGTAAATACAGTGATCTAGCGTAATTTTACTTTATTTTTAAAGAATACTATTTATCTACTGGTGCCAAGGATTGCACTTGGCTTCTCGACAAATAATGAGAGGAGATTTATTCTCCTTTCAATAATTTTCCACAATTATGATACGAAGTAGATTAAATTATAAATTTTAAAAATGTAATCAAAATTTAAATGTTTATGGCCAGGACTGCAGACTTTCACGTCCTACGTGTCTCATTATAATCTTTTCGTGTCCTTTCGTAGGTTAACTTTTTTCTTCTCGTAGGTATACCATGAATGCCGATTTTCTTTAAAATCTATTCTTTAGTTCATAATTTTTAAAAGACACTTAGAATTTACTAGTGATTACTTAATGGGAAGTTGACAGTAGAGCAGATCAAAACTTAGTTACAAATAATGGATGCGTTTGGTAGAAAAAAGCGCTAGTAAGCGCTTATAAGCGCTGAAATAGTTTTCGGCCAGGAAACGATTGCTACTTCAGTAGCGCTGACACAATCCGCCATTTTGGTTATTTAATTTGTTTGTTTTGAAGTAGAGTTTATGTTGTTTTGTGCAATATTAGTTTTAAGTAATATAATGACATGAATGAACATATACATGTTACTAAAAATTCATGATTGGTAAGTTTTTAATATGAATACTTTTCAAACATATATTTAAATTAGGTTATGTTCTCCGGTTAAAACTAACATCGTGTCCTGGAGGAAAATAGCTATTTACGATTTGACAGCGCTTACCACTTACGATCGCCATTTTGCTTAATATATATTTGCTTAATAATTACAAGCGCTTGCTAGCGCTTTTTTCTGCAAACGCACCCAATGTATCTTTATATATAAAATAAATTGATGTCCATTAGTCTCGCTAAATGTCAAAACTTCTGGAGTGATTTTAATGAATTTTTAGTTTGAGTGGCTCTCAATATACCACGCACTCAAACACACAAAAACAGTTTACTATTAGATCCGGTAGGTGGCACAGTTATCGAGATTCAGAAATCACCCGTGCAAAGCCGGGCGGATCGCTAGTTGTAATTAAAAACAGAACAATATTAAATGCATGTCTTGTGAGATTTAAAATATTTGGAAATCATGTAAATTGTAGCATTACGGTGGACTGTATCACTGCCTCGGAAAACAAGATGCCGGATATCAAAAATATTTAAACCAATATAAACTTCACCGAAACGATTTGATTTTGCTATCTGTTCATTTAAAGTTAATTCATAAATTAACCATCATCATCATCACAGCCATCACAAGTCAACTGCTGAACATAGGTCTCACCCAATGTGAGGAAAAATTAGAAATATTTAAAAAAAGTCTTACACCATTTTACGTCACTTTAAGAAAACTAATAACGATTAAAAAATATTTATCGAATTAAAAACAAACCACGCTGTAATTACCTACCCATGTAATTAATTACAATGTTGTTTTGGTGCGTTGCTCCTATAACATTTACGACGCTGTAAGAATATTGTATCACTTTATAGGGATATTAATTCTATTCCCGGGAGGTCCTACGAACTTCCATAACTTGCAGTATAAAGAAATACATGCATACACACGACTTCGCTTGGAAAATAATAAACTAACTTAGTTTTAGTTAGTGCCTTTGCACTTTACACAAAAATACAATATTCATTAATTCCAGAGGAAATTTGCGATAGTTGCCACGCTCGGCAAGTGAGCTAGCAGCAGCTATTATTATTATTATGAAGTTGTTTGCAGACACCCACGAGATGATTTGGGGTATTAAAAGATTCTCTAAAGTCGCCACTTAATGTTAAAAATCGGCCTTTAATATTATTTTATCGAAAAGAACAATAAAGGTTTTATTCTAAATTCATACAAAAATAATTATTTTTGACAGTGATTTGTTTTTATTTATGTAATAGTAATGTCCTTCAGACCGAATTTCGGTCACGGCGGCCAGCCTCAATTGAAATTAGCTATCGGCGCAGGACAGGATTATAGTGCCCAAGTGTATGTGCATGCACAGGCGCACTCTCTCTCTCTCTCTCTCATAATCCAATAGGATGGTAAATCGATATGACCGGAGAGAGATCAGGCGCAGGACCAAAGGTTTTACGTGCTTTTTCGAGGCACGGGGGTGAGACACCGCCAACTTCCTGACTCCGGGCAGCTAGTGAGAATTTCTTGACGGAAAACTCAGTAATTTTTTTTTTGGTTCGACCCCGGATTCAAACCCAGAACCTAATGATCAGCAATCGCACTACTACAACCACTAGACCAACGCGGCAGTCATTTACGTAATATAAGCTAAAATAATAGGTGAATTTTAGATAGTAGTTTTATATTATACTGATATTATACTGTAAAACAGTATAATATCAGTATAATAAATATAATAAGTTACTTTTTTACTTATTGTGCCGTCTAATGGCAACATCTTCCTGATAACAAAATAACAGTGAAAATAATAAACTTCTGCAGTTAACAACCCACCTGCCTGCACACTCCACCTGGTGAATCCTGATCTATGGGGAAGCTTTTGATCAACTGTGTATGTTAAGAATGAATTTTTCTTTTCAATTATATTTTATACTATTGGTGTATAATATCATCACTTAAATAAATAGTCCACAAAATCGTGACCTCAAAATACAAACATGTCAACGACAACTGCATAATTGTTATATAACATAGGCTTAATCTTGGCATTTCAATCAGCGCTTCTGATATTTGATAAAGTCATGCCGCGGTCTGTTTTATCTAAATTAAAAAAAACGGAATTTAAACCTACACGTGTCAAACATCGAATGTAGTGAGCGACTAACCAGTTCTTAATTTCACAACTATCTATAAAGTAACATTTTAATGATATAATTAGAGAGGCTCAATGATTTAAATTTATAATGGTTTTTATGACCGTCAATGTCTGTCTTAGGTATTAGTCCAATTTAGGCCGTTTGTGTATCGGCTCGATAGCAAGTAGTGGCTTATGGTTTGGATATAACGCTGCAGGCCATTGGTTCGGTGCCCGCGCGGCACTAGTGTTCGTATGATCTAAAATAATTTTTCCGCAAATACTGCATGTGCAATTTACATTTTATATACATATGTAATAAGCCTCAGGATAGAAATAGAAGTTCTAGTGTGGGCTATGTAGCGTTAACTTTACTTAAAGCAAAAGGTGTCTTTACGATATACGAATTATATATATATATATATATATATATATCTTTTTTTATAATTGTCTCTTTTACTGCCAATATGTTGGTAGAATTGAGGTCATATAACATGATTCAATCAGGTTAATGTTAATGTATAAGACCTCAAAAACGAATTTGGAAAACAAATTTTATTTAGAATACATAACTAATTATAAATCTGATGGCCAAAATAGATACCCAAAAAGTTTGTATGTAATCACTGTTATTTTATAAAATTGAAGTGATAGATGGCCTTTCAGTCCACCTGATGGTATTTGACTACTGCAGTCTATGGAAACTATGTTTTATCCATGCCTAAAAATATTCTTTTGTGTTTGAATGGGCCCACATCGAAAAATATTACGCATACACCCTTCGGTCCTTCAAGCCGGATCAAAAATGTTCTTCAAAACATTTTCTATTTTTTTATTCTTTAAAAAACATGCTGTTGTTATCATGCTATATTTGTTATTTTGAACGCAAGTTTAACTAATTTAAAATTATCAAAATTCTCAGTTATTATTACAGAAAGAAAGATTGTTGATGATTAAGGAACTTCTTTATAAACTTTTCTAAATCATAAGAAACTTACAATACTATTAATAAATAAAATGGAACGTCATAAATATTTTGTTCAGACATTAAAATTGCTCAAAAGGAAAATATGCATTTTACATAATTGACAAGTCAATGTGTAAAAATCACTTTTTTCAGACTAATTTTCTACATTACTACCTATGCCGTTTTCACCATTTTCATTTAATTTAATATTAATATTTAAATGCTAATTTCATTACGAGTTTTTTACACAAATTAAAATTATTGTTTCTTTAATTACGAAGTGAGAGGTACAGCAGACAGTACTTGTCCATGTGTGTATATTATTTTTCCTATGTTTTCAATTTATATTCGACCAAAATTAATAAATAGGATTATTGTCCGTTTTAAATAAAATCCTATAAAATGTAAACAACATGGAACATTTCTATTTCATGTCATAAACTACTTCTTCAGAGATAACCTTTCACAGCTACATTTATGTTTTTCAACTAAGTTTTTGTCATAACAACCATTTGCAGTTGGTATTTTTAAACAAAAATAAAACCTTATCTACTCTAAGACTCTTCATTTCTAATTCTCGGATTATTATTAACGATGAGTCGCCCGCTATATTTATTTACATTCTTTTAAGATTTCATTTAAAACGAACCATACAATACTATTCTCTATCGTTTATTAAGCATTAAGCTGCTATTTTACGCTAGTATTCTGTGAGACCGTGGTCCTTCCCTGGTCGAGCCGACCCATTCGTGCTACAACTTTACTACCAATATAACTGCAGCGTGGCTCTCCACGTATGAAACAAAATTCTATTATATCATATTATGTGTCTTTTTTATATGATAAGGGTGACAAACGTGTACACAGTCTACCTGATGGTAAGTGGATGCTGTGGCCCATAGACATCTACATTCGATTAAGACTCAAAATGTTGTCACCCCTGAGGACTAAGATGGAATGCCTATCACTTATCTTTATTCAGATGTATTTCCATAACTTTTTGTACGCCCCCCTCTATTTTAACTATTGTTTGCATCAGTTCTGTACTCAAAAGTTGTCTGTAAGAGTTCACTTTCAGAGTAAAACCGCCTTACGTATAACACTTTAGGTTTAACTCTTCTCGTTATTCTTTATTTTTTCTTTGGTTAACCATAAAGAATAAATAAATAAATATTAATAGCATATGTATATTACATAGTGTATAAACAACGGTTGTTTCAACAAAACAAAACATAGACCTTTGAACAAAGAAGACTACAGATGCGGTGTTATCTCTTAGGAATAAAATGGAGATTGGCGTTTAATAAAACTGGCTCTACCTTCTAGGGTATACCTTCAGACCAGAACACAGCAGTGCAAGCACGGCTATTAGGCGGTATAAGTGCATAAATGGTATCTACCCAGACGGAGTTCTAGGTATAGAAAGAAATGGTAGAACCATCGATATATATGTACTACTTACTAGATATGGCATTCCGAACACTCACTATGTTCAACTACCTATTATTGTGGCTTCGATATTCATGCAGTGCGGAGCGGCGCTAATAATTTTATATTAAATTAGCACATATGCAAAATAAACGAAAATTAAAAATAATGTACTCGATTGACAATACAATCTAAATAAACAGTTATTTATTATGACAATTTTCGCGCGTTTATATCAACTGCGCATGCGCGACTCTACTGTTGCCCGCGCACGCGCGGATACAGAGTAGTGCACTTTTTTTTGTTGGAATAGCTTCTCTAATACGTAGTACATTTAACCCTTTACCGCATACTGTGCCAAATTTGGAACGCTTTAATTTTTTCCTTGTAAAATGTTATCAACGCCATCTATCTATTCCGTTCTGCATCAACAAACAAAAGTAAGGTGTGCTTTAACTAAGCTACTATAAACAACCTCCATTCTAGTCTTTTGAAACGTTATTATCTCTGGACAAAACAGTTGAGGCCGCCATTTTGTAGGAGCCCGACGTTTCTCAGCTTCATACAGCGATAAGTGTTGTTGTTCTTGCAATAAAATTAAAAAACTGTGTGAGTGTTGCAGAAAAATGGATCCTCAGCGCTTTTATGGTAAAAAACGTAAGTATATTTTATAGTATCTTGTTTAATTAATCGGTCAAAGTTTGTTCCAAATTCGGAACAAAATGCAGCCAGGCGCTTTTTAACTGGCCAAATTTGGAACTTCATGCAATGTGTTCGTTAAACCCCCTTGGTCATATTTGGAACATTATGCAGTGTAAGTTAATTATACTCGTCCTAGTTTTGATTATTTATATATGAACTCATCATCACTTCACTAAATATTATGAAACAAAGCCGTCGGCCACGTCTATCTGTCTGTCTGTTTACGAAAACTACTGCACGGATTTTCATGCGGTGGTCACAATAGATAGAGGGATTCTTGAGGAAAGTTTAGGTATAGAATACATCCCCGGGCACGTCCGGGACGGGTTGCTAACTATATCTTAACCTAGAACTCAAACCTGGATGGCGAGGGCTAAATCCAGCCAGTCCCATCGAATTGACCAGTCTTTTTAGGGTTTATTTAGACATAAATTTGAAATTATGACCTTAAAAAAAACATGCTTATCCAAAAGTAGAACACACTGCATGATGTTCCAAATATGGAACACGTACAATTATAAGCTTGAATGCATATCGTTCCAAATTTGGAACCAAAACTTTGGATATTTTTTTTGTAATGAATAATACCTCGATTTTTTTTTAAATATTTTTATATCAACAGGTATAAGGTATAGAACTAAATATTTTTTTTTAAGTTGATTTAAAAATTCCATGCGGTAAAGGGTACTCAATGGGTAGAACTCTTTTCTAATAAAGATTATAGACACGGCACCGATTTATTTATTTCTAACTTGAGATCGAACTATGGTACAGAGAACGCAATATTTTAAATGTCAAATCTGAATCTGAACATGGTTGCATATTGCCTGCGGAACTAAGAACCCGCCTAAGGGTATTAGTGTTCTGTGCTGCGGAACTTCTTCTTTTGTCAGCGCGTGCACCTTTTTTTACGGCACATCAAACTGTTATCGTAAACGGATGAAGGCTTTAGGAATGCATACGTAACAATCAAAGAACTATTCATTTTTATAAAAATGAGCTTGAACGTGAAATTTATACGTGGTAGAGCCACACTGTAGCTGCATTATGCCTGTAGCACGAATGGGTCGGCTCGACCGGGGAAGGACCACGCTCTCACAGAATACCAGCGTAAAATAGCAGTGTTTCGTATGGTGAATGCAGAGATCTGGATACCATTTTTTACAGGAAACGAGGCATTCTATCTTAGTTCTCAGGGGTGACAACGCAGCTGCGTTTTGATCCTTTATCGAGAATAAATGTAGATGTCTCTCCACTTACCATCAGGTGGGACTGCGTGCTTGTTTGTAACGCTTATTTTATAAAAAAGGAACTCCATCCAAACTGAATAATACGGTATGTATAAGTTTATCGTCGAACGATTATCGTCAACTTACCGTATTATTTTATACAATAAATACCGTTGACGATATTTTAACACCAACTAAATTCTAACAGGCGATTACAGCAAATATTAAATGTCTTGTGAAACTTCTGTACATTTATACTGCGTCATGAGGAGATATAAGTCGATAAAATTATCGTTTTATCTTGTATAAAGGTGACAAACATAGAGTAATTAGACTATTCTATAGTGACAAACGAACACACTCAATAAGTTTTGAGTTGTTCGAAATTTAAAAATGGAACGCACCTGTGTTATATGTTTCCAAAAAGCAAATTTATTTAAAAATAGAACACCATAAGCCAATTGCTCAATATTAAAAAAAACAACACAGTTCTATTAATTTTCCTGCAATGCTTCCCGCGCTTTTCATTTAAAACGATGGATCTTAACCGTGAACATTTGCGCGCTATGATTATTTGCTATTATGATTTTAAATTTAGTTTAAACAAACAATTAAGTTTACAACTGTTACAATCATTCTCAATCATTATGGGACTCAGCTCCATCACGCGCAACAATTTTTAGGTGGTTTGCTGAATTCAAAATCGTCAAATTAACCTTAAAGATTACCAAAGAACCAGGGCCCTGCAAACAGCAGTAACGGCGGAAAATGTATGGACTACTGAAATGCTAGTGCGAGCGCCACGACCCACGAATCACATATACGGGCATCGAAAAGATTGCAGGCATTAGTTCGGGGAGCATTCATATCATCCTACATCAACATCTTGGAGTGAAGAGGCTTTGTTGTCGATGGATTCCTCGTTTACTATCCGAAAGCGAAAAACAGACTCGTGTGGATTGGTGCCATGAAATGCGTTTACGTTTTGAAAACGGGGCATCTAGGCGTGTTTCTAAAATCGTTACTGGTGATGAGACATGGATCTATCGATATGATCCGGAAAATAAAAGGCAATCATCGGTACAGGTCTACTCAGAAGGACAGTTGCCGACAAAACGGCAAAGACCTTGCAACGTCGGCAAAAAATGGTGGCTAATTTTTTTTCGCGGAGCGGACATTTGCCGACGTCAATGATGGAAAGTTATAGGTCAGTCAACTCTGAATGTTATACTACAGTTTCATTACCCAAAGCTTTTCAAGCTGTGCGGCAGAGAAGACCAAAGACCGGGCTACGGAGAATCATGCTGCATCATGATAATGCCTCTTCACATACCTCCCCTAGAACAAAAGTATTTATTGAGGAATCTGGTGTTTAAACTCTAAGTCATCCTACAGCCCTGACTAAGCTCAAGCTTCAAGGTCATTATACAGCTGCAGCATGACTCAGTTACGTAAAGTGTGGCTCTAACACGTGAATAAAACTCACAGCAATATATTATCTTGAATGGGTGCATGCATGTTGAACAACTAAATCAACTACAATGGTTGACTACTGTTTTAAACTGCATCAAACAGAAGCAGATTAAAGAAAACGTTTATTTTTTCTATATTTGTAAACAAACTGTTACCTGTCATGAAAATAAAACGAATCTTTCTTTGTTACTCTGAAAAGCCCTTCTTAGAAGCGTTTTATAGGTGTCAATGGCCGTTCGTAATTGAAAGAAGCTACATTTCAATCATATGTAATAAAGTATGTACATAAACATTTGCACATTAATTTCCTTTATTTTAAAAAGTTATAGCTCTAGAAATCTTATGACAACTGTTAATAAATTATTACTTAGCACTCCAAATGTCAATGCGAAAGTATCGACTCTCTCAAAGGGTTGCCATCTTTTAGAAATCATTCTTCTTTTAAAAAAAATAATATTTTTACTTTTTGCACTCATTTTTGTACCGTATTTATTTTTCTGGTTTATGCTATAGGTACTTCGGCTCGAAATAACGTGCAATACTTTATTATAATTGACGGGTGGCCACCACAGAGTAGTTTAACCAAAACTTTCAAGTTATGCACGTCAGTTGCCGCCGTTTTGTAAAGGCTAGTATCTCACAACGAAAATTAAGAATGGAAAAATTTTGTTAATTATAAATAATAATTACAAAAACACGTTTTCATATAATTTTAAAGAGAATATTTTATTAACAAATAATCTCCTCACTGTTCTTGTGCCAATTGACGGATTTCGCACATACTCATGGAAGAAATAAAATACGTCTAAATGGTATGTGTGTAATCCCAAGGTTATGCGTTTCTCATGTATTTTCACTGATGAGCACGTAGTAAAACAGCATTAAAACTATAATTTGGCAAAATCAATTGCCAGCGAGAATCGTAATCATCAACACGAGTTTCTGTATTTCAAACCTTGTAAGCAATTACTCGTAACATGTTCAGACATCGTAAATCGTGTAATGACTAATCGTCCTAGAACTCCAGTCGTTTTAAATTTGTCTTATATGGCATGGCATCTTCACTAAAATGGATTGTCCTCGTGTTTTACTGCTTTCATCAATTAAGCTTCATCTTCTTTCATTTTTCTTTCATATGAGTAAAATAATTAAATTGTTTTATTTTTATATTCAGCTAGGTTATAACTTATTACATGGATAGCTTTTATCTGATAATTGAAAAATGAGCCCTAAAATTAGTAGCGATGTAGATATTAATGAATATTGTATGTAATTAGGGTTTATTGGCACTAGTGCAGTGTCATTTTGTTTAACAGAAACTTTCGCGGGCACGCGCACAAAAACCCACCAATATTTGATGCATGGTATATGACCGCATAGAAAGCGAACAAACAGCAAACACCATCAACAAATATTCATTTTTTGTCAGAAATTTTCGCGGGCGCGTAGCACAGACATTGAGTATAATATAATCGTTTAACAAGTCTGGAGAACTATATAACAAGTGAATATTCTTTCTATGCATATACGTACACAACAATACACCTAAGTTTCATTGTAACCAGTTGAATCGTCAAGTATTGTAAATTTTTATATAGAGTATGTAACAAACCAACCGGCAATCCTTTTACGGACGAACATTGTTCATAAAGGCATATAGGTCCGACAAAGAAACTTTTTGGTCGATATAAGTGTAGTTTTGATTATTATGAAATAATAACATATCATCATCTAATATAAATATCAAACTGCAAAAATATCTTCTGATATATTGTATGAAAGTTAATTAAAGTACCAACCTATATACGTTCCACTGCTCGGCACAGGTCTCGTCTCATTTCTGAGGGGGTTTTACGGCAAGAAAATATCCGCCGCGCTGCCTCAATGCTTGTTGGCTAGTTTCACATGTCTTTGAAAGATGCTTTTTTATTTCTCAGACATGCAGGTTTCCTCACGATGTTTTCTTTCACCGCCGAGCAGGTGGTAAATCAGCACTTAAAATTTCAATTGACAATTTCATTGGTGCCGGCGGGGATCGAACCCGGGTTGCTCACGTGCTGTGAAATTTACAGCAAGCGCTTAGTCCTTGAGCTAACACGGCTTTAATTTGATGTGTGACTACTGCGCCTTCTTTAAGCTGCTCCCTATCTTTGTGTAGAGAAATCGTCATTATTTAAGCGTTCAAACCTCAACAGATCGTCAAAAGGGCGCGATGCGCAGGTGAAATTTATTTTTTTGTATTCTACATCTTGAAAGTTCTTTCTTATAAGGTCTAGACCCACAAAGAACAGCCTTAAAGTTGGGATGTAACACAGGTTACTGTGATCGCTAATTCGCCTGACAAGCGTTGCGAATGTAGCTTCCTTCCTTAAAACAATTTAAAACTTAAAACTTGAAGTTTAACTTCATGTTTTAATTCTTAAACTTTTAAAGTAAAGTATAGTCACAGCCTAAATACGTCCCACGTATGGCATTGGTCCTCTCGTTTATACCCTAATAGTGTTTAAAAAAAGCATCGCATTGCTGCATTACGTATCGATGGACTTCAAGACTTCGAAATATTAACTTTATGGACATGCAGGTCTTCTCATGATGCTTTTGCTTTTGTCGAAAATGTGCTAAATCGTCACTTACAGGTTAATTGAGCCAGCGGGAAACGAACTCGGGTTGCTACAATAAAATTTACAGCGGGCGTTATCCCCTAAGCTACCACAGTTCTTTATTATTTCTCAATTTACCTTCAATATGAGATAAAATTTTACACCAACATTTACGAGACAGACACCTTAATAAAAATAAGAAATTACCAATAAACCTTACGATCGACGACTACGAATAATTTATAAAAACCCGAAATAATTATGTCGATAAAATTGAAGAAAGCGACCCAACGTTATCATATCGTTCGTCGGCACTTAATAAAAGTTAATTTTAAATAATGGACTATTATCGAAATGTGAACGCTATGAATATCTGGTGTTGGTTGTGAAACGTACATAATGTACTCGTAAGCTTATGAAATTCTTTTTTATAATAAAACCTCGTGCGTACTCGACATTCGTTCTCGTTCTAGAATAGTTCTTTTATTTTAATATAGTAAAATAAAATAGTCGTTCTAGAACGAGAACTAGAACATTTCTTATTCCACATAGATTACAGGTAGTACTTAAAGTCATTTATTCTTTTACCAAGGTTCGAAAAAACTTTTTCCTCTGGGAAAAACCAATAAAAAACCCAGCATTTCAATACATATAAACGACAGTGTGGTAGCGATCACCCCATTAGCAGGCTTAATTATTAGTCGTGTAATCCTTCATATTATAATAACCTTTTTTTTTTTTTTTTTTTAACATGGGGAAATGCCTACGCATACCCGCCTCGCGGGGGCAATGACGGGTTATGTCGGACTCGCACCGACTAAAACCCCATGGTGTTCCACCTTCGTCGCATATTGGCAGGGCCACGGGAACGCTTTCGCACACTTCCGCGGCCCTACCAGCGCCTGCCGCCCCATCGCAGCACCTCCTCGGGAGAGGAATATTTCTCCCCGTTCTCCATCCCAGGTAAGGCGCACCAGAACACATGGCGCGCCTTCCTCCACGGCCTCCAATTAAATATGCGCATCAGACGTCCCCGCGTTCGATGCGCGAAGGCCATGGGGCCAGGAAAAACGAGCACTTAGAAGTACTAGCCTTCCCGACCCCAGCGGCGGATCTGGTCTATGGCTCCGCCGCCAACCAAGTTTCGGCTGCGGAGGATAGGGAGAGCGGCGCCTCGCAATACCGACAATCCTCTTCCCCCGCAGCCCCACCACCACCGCATCAACGGTGCGGCCCCGTTTGAGTCGCGGAGGATAGGGCGAGTGGCGCATCGCCATACCAACACTCCTCTTCCTCCGCGACTCCACCTCGGCTGCAGCGGTAGAGGGTGCAGACTCCCCTCTCGCTGCAGTCCACCAGCACACATCCGAAGTGGGCTTCCCAAGCCCACTCGGAGTGGCCACCTCGGGCCGGCCCTTCCCCTCGGGCCAGCCAAGTGGGTTCCTCTTTGTTCACCGCGGGAGACCAAGCCACGGCTACTAAGCCCCCCCGCCACGACAAGGCGGGAACCCGTTCGGGGGGGATATTATAATAACCTTACAGTTTTGTTTGTGATATAAATCTTAAGCTTTTTGATAGATAGGTCCTGCATATTTACTGAGACTTTTTAATAAAAGCGTTTACATTTCCCATGAAGGAATTACTGACTCATTGACTCAAAAACCGAATAATTACTAGCTTTGGCTTGTTTCCAATATCTACAGAATCCTGCATCACTTTTAAAAAATATTAATGTATTTATAAATTGACAGAGCGGAAGAGTACAATCTGCCACTTTTTCTTGCGTATGTAGACTATGAGAAAGCCTTCCATTCCGTCGAAATTTGGGCGGTGCAGAAGTCCCTTCACCGGTGCCAAGTTAGCTGTCGGTATATCGAAGTGCTGAAGTGTTTGTACAGTAGGGCTATTATGGCTATCCAAGTACAAAACCAGAGTACGAAACCTATCCAACTACAGACAGCTGTAAGACAGGGTGACATAATACATCCGAAACTCTTTACCACTGCATTGAAAGGTGTTTCAAGCTAATGGATTGGAAGAAATACGGTATTAACGTCAATAGCGAGTACATCACTCACCCTCGATTTGCCGACAATATAGTCCTTATGGCAGAATCGCTGGAGGACCGAAGCACTATGCTCAATGACTTCAATACCGTCTCCCAACGGATAAGTCTTAAGATGAACATGGACAAAACAAATGTCATATGTAACGTCCATGTCACACCTACTTGTTGAAAGTACTAAGCTCGAAGTTGTGTACGAGTATGTTTATTTGGAACAAATAGTCCGACTAGGTAAGTCCAACTTCGACCGAGAGGTCAATCGACGGATTCATCTCGGCTGGGCAGCGAACGGGAAATTACCACACACCTTCTCGTCAGGTATACCTCAAAACCTCAAAAGTAGATTGTACAACAAGTGTGTGTTACCAGTGATGACCTGTGGATCTGAGACGTGATCCTTCGCTGCTGACCGTAAGAGAGAGCTCAAAAAAGTACAGCGGGCTACGGAGAGTGCTACGCCTGGAGTTTCTCTGCGTGATAGACTTAATAGTTTAAAAAAGCGGCCAAGAGCGTGTCGGGCCACGCTCAGTGTAGGGTTCCGTAGTTTCCCGTCCGTCACAGTAAGTGTTCCCACTTATGAGTATGTACAAAAACTGTTCTTTCCATCCAAGTTCAAAATAATTTTCCTAGAAAGTCCTTATAAAGTTCTACTTTCCAGATTTTTTTCATATTTTCTAAACTTATGCTTCAAATGTTAGAGGGGGGGGGGGACACATTGTTTTTTACTTTTGGAGCGATTATTTCCTAAATTATTGACATTATCAAAAAATGATTTAAGTAAACCCCTATTCATTTTTAAATACCTTTCCAACAATATATCACACGTTAGGGTTGAAATTAAAAAAAAATCATTTCCCACTTTACATATAGGGGGGCTACCCTAATAAAACATTTTCCAATTTTTATTTTACCACTTTGTCGGCGTGATTGATACACATATTGGTACCAAATTTCGGCTTTCTAGTGCTAACGGTCACAGAGATTAAGCGAGGACGGACAGACGGACAGACAGACATGGCGAAACTATAAGGGTTCCTAGTTGACTATGGAACCCTAAAAATTAAGATATCCGCAATAGAACCAGAGCAACTGACATAGCCCAACGGATTAGTAAGCTGAAGTGGCAATGTGCCGGGCATCGAAGTTCGAAGAATCAACAACCCGCGGAGAAAGATAGATTATCGAGTGGCAACCTCGCGCCGGCAGGTAAAGTGTAGGGCGTCTCTCCACTAGATAAAGTGACGACCTGGTAAGACATACAGCAAGTCAGTGGATGCAGGTGACTCGGGACCTTGCTTTGTGGCGCTCCTTGGGGGAGGCCTATGTTCAGCAGTGGACTTGTGAAGGGCTGTAATGATGTAATGATGATACATAAATCAAATTTTCGTACTGAGATACTTATATTTATATATCAATTTCTTACATTTTTGTCTAAGAGACTCCGTCGGATTAAAATCTCTTTACCTCAAAACATATCTAAGAGACTCTTCTGGACTTAGACCTTTCAAATTTCACATAGTAGACGGCTAGACGGTGTCCTTAGAAAAGCCCTTATTACCCATTTACGGCTTGTCCTGTTTAAGGCGACACCAAAATTATAAAAATTCACCGAGCGAAAATGTGCGTTAGCATATTTATTTTTTCTACGAAACACGATATTTTAAATCAGCCAATGTAATAATGTGGGTAGAAGTTTTAAATTGGAACATTCCTTTTTTTGATTGTATACAATAAATTTTTAGTAACCCATACAAAAATATCATTATTTTCGTAAAACTTTCTGCGTGGCCTGACGTATGGGATAAATATTTTATTAATTTCTAGAAATTTAAATTATAAGCAATCATTAAGATCACACAATACTCATCGTCCAAACTAATTGTCTAAAAATGCACAAGCTTAGCTCATCCAGAATTTACAATTTTATACAAATAGTAGCTTAGACTAAGATTCTGAGTCACAATCTACAATTAGTTAAATTCAACTTTAAATTTTAACTTCACTGTATATACCTCCTACCACCGTATATTATACCAAAACGCCTGTATAAAAGAAGCAGTTTCCTTACTTCAAATTATAATCAAAACGCGGTGAAATATGTTAATTCAATTAACCTCTGCAGCTTACCTTACATCACCGCCCGCGGAGTTTATGCAACGGATCTCCTGCAGACTCCGCGCGCGCTGTCCTGTGGCTTCGTATTTATTTTATTGAATCGCAACGTCATTACGACTATGCAATAAAAACTGAATTTACTAAGTGATTTACATACATTTAAAAAGTATTAAGTTTTTTGTTCGCCATTATATAATTCTCTAAGAATTTTTGTAAGAAATCGCAGTTGAATTTTTCGTGTCAACAAAATCACAAGCGTTAAAGACACATATTAGCCAGCTCGCACTCGGAAATATCATACTAGATTTCAGCACCCTTTATGATAAAATCATATACTATAATTTGGCTTATCATCCAGCTGCTGCTTCATTTATTTCATCCCCTGTTCTTGTTAGCGAACAAGACTCTACAAATAAAGGCTTCTCAACATATTAATAGTCCTAAATCAAAAGAAAAGTGAATATAATTTAAAAATAAATTTAATCACTCAAATTCTGCTGATCACAGCCACAGCAAAAATCCAAAATGTCGAGTGGAATTAAATTAAGTGATGAGCGCTTTCAGACTCAAGAAATGTAGTAAACATTTTAAGCAGACTTGCAACAGCTTTACAGGTATGTACCATTTATAGTTCGTGCCAAATCGATTGAGAAAAACGGACGATGACCTCAGATATGAGCAGAGTGTCAAAAGGCGTAACTTTTATTTTTTTTATAGGATAGGGTAACAAACGAGCACACAGTCCACCTGATGGTAAGTGGTTGCTGTGCCCCATAGACATCTACATCTATCCTCGATTACGAATCAAAATGAAGATGCGTTGTCACCCGTGAGGACTAAGATAAAATGCCTCGTTTCCAGTAAAAAGGGTCTCCGGTTCTCTACACTCACCATACGAAATACAGCAGCATTAAGCTACTATTTCACGCTAGTGCTCGCTTGTTAGTGAAAAGCACACTTACCATATCTTGCTCAACATTACACCACCTAACCCTGTCAAAAAAATGAGAAGGCCTAGCAGTCACTTTACTTATAGAAATTGAATCAAAATATTATTATTTTAACCGACTTTAAAACAGCCACTTATTTTCATATTATAGTCGGATATCTTGTAAAAATCTTGAATTGAACAACAAATGCCGCTTGTATAATATGTGTCGTGAATATTAATTGAAAATGTGTCCAACGCAGTACAATATAAAAGTTATCACAACCACGTACCTTACAATGTAGCGAGTCATGGACTAGACTTTTTAATAAGGCTCCTACAGAATCATTAAAACTATCACAGTCTAAAAAATCGAGAAATAAAAAGGTTCGACATGAGATGGGCTACGCTAAACAAGATTCTAGTGTGAAATAGCAGCTTAGTGCTTCTGTATTTCGTACGGAGAGAGCATAGAACCGGAGAAATACGAATACATATACGTTTTTGAATTAACAGTCTTAGAGTATAATGGGTTAGAGTTTAACTATGTTCCCCTCAAAGAGTATACAAATTTTAACCTTAATTAATTACAATAAATTAAACTAAACTACATACTATGTCACTAATCAAGCTAAATCGAAAAAGATCCTTTTTACTGACAACAAAGCATTAAATATCAGTCCCCGTGATTTTCGGCCACGTACAGCCCGTAGACACTTTGATGAAAAATGTCAATTAAGAATCAGAACGTAGATGCGTTATCACCCATGAGGACTAAAATGGAATGACTTGTTACCATTTAAAAGGGTATCTGTTTCTCTATACCAACCAAACGAAATAGCAGCATTATCCTGCTATTTGCGTTGTGAAAGCGCGGTCCTATCCGACCCATTCATGCCGTAGTTATAATACAGCTGCAGTGTCGCTTTACCACCAATCAGCCAGTACGTACTAATATCGATCTACACTACATAAATCTTAAAAAATCCATCAATGTCCTCAAACTAATTGATGATTATGATATGTAAATTATTATATTAGAGCTCACTCCTTTTTAAAAGGCTGGCAACGCACCTGTAATTCCCCTGGTGTTGCGGTTGTTCATGGTCGGTGGTAGTCACTTAACATCAAATGAGCCGCATGCTTGTTTGCCTCCTCTTCTATAATAAAAAAGCGGTCTAGGTGCGACTCGAAAGGTCCACACGACTAACCAGTGGAAAGAATAAAAAATATCATATGTTTTAATATTTTATACAATTATTCATTCGGCACAAAAAACGACTTGACCGATTTTGCTTAAAATTTAATGAGGTCTAAGTTACATAATTGTGCGTTAAATGAAACTGATCCCATGTCAATATCACTCTTTATTCTCGAGATACACGAGGCGAAAATTGAATCCGAACATACGTACATACATACATACATACATACGTACATATGGACACACGGACATCCTCTCAAAAACCATACTATTCGACTCTAAAGATCTTGAAACGTGGAGATATGTTAAAATTTCCAATTTGCAAAATCGGACCCTTTACAATAACTTCCCACTGGGAAGTTAATAATAATCCACTTTTAATTTTAATCTTCTTTTGGAAAATCGCATAGATATTTCCACTCACTATGGCTAATTACCTTATAAGGTTATCAGCCTATAAATAAAAATCCTGATGACTTATAGACACGAATGACGCGTAACATGTCCGTATATGTTGTTTATGTTCAAATAAATTTATTTTTATTTTCAAACCTTGTGTAGCTTGTAAATTATTATCTTGAATACGAACATGATTGCTATTGAGAAGTTTTCAAACAAGTCGCCTACACAAATCACTCTTATCGCGAAAGTTTTTGTCCAATAAATACTTCTTAAAATTGCGTATATGACACTTTAGCCAATCGAATATTTTTGAAGATTAACAAAACGAAAATTTCCATAGCAAATGAGTTTTGTCCCCCTATTTCTACTATAGTTTTATGATAGAAAGAAATATATATCTATAATATTTTAATATATTGAATATTAGCCGTCTGTGCAGTTCTTCTACCTTAGAAATATTGCTACAATTACGTGGTAGACCCATAATGCAGCTGCATTAATGGTTGTAGCACAAATGGGTCGAGCTCGAGCGGGAACGGAACACGTTTTCACAGAATACCAGCGTAAAATTGCAGCTCAATGCTTTTGTATTTCGTATGGTGAGTGTAGACCGGAAACTTTTTTTACAGGAAACGAGGCGTTACATCATAGTCCACACGGGTGACAACGCATCTGTATTCATAATATCGAGGTTAGATGTAGGTGTCTATGTGCCACAGCATCCACTTATCATCAGGTGGATTTTGTGCTCAATTTTCATCCTTATTCTATTTTTTTTTAAAAAACATAATAATATACAACTTCGTCCATAATATTCGTTATGGTATTTTACTAGCTTGTATGACTGGTTTCGCCGGGGATACTGACGAGGTGGATCATCGTACCAATAATTTTAAAATTACTTTAGTAATAACTTGATATAATGGTCACCTCATTCTCAGGGGTTATAATCATTTATTCCAATATCATCATCATCATCATTATTATCAGCCATTTACAAGTCCACTGTGAACGTAGAATTTCCCCAAGACATTCCACAAAAACGGCCCAGCCAAATGCATCCGTTGATTTCCTGCAGGTCTAGCGCGGTCTGGCGCTAGGTGTAGTCTGACTCTCCACCTAGCGCCACTACTAATTCGCTGAATTTATTTATTAAAAGTTTTATCTACCAGAGAAACTCTGAGAATAGCTGTTTCCATCGCTCACTGAGCAACTTGTGCTTATGGATTAGCCGTTTCTTCAGTTTCCAAGTTTCGGCACCATAAGTGAATATAGGCAGAACTCGATAGTTAAAGACTTTTGTCTTCAGATTTTGACGTATGGGTGACGAGAAAACCCGAAGGAGATTTTTAAATGCTGCCCAGTCTAACTGAATCATCCGATCGGCTTCCTCCTCGAAGTCATTCGTAATTAATTAAAAAAAATTATAAGTGCAATTCGGTCTGTACTAATAAGTGTGCAGCTTCTGACCTACAATGCGTTTACTAGTACAAAACTGCCACTCGAGAATCGTTCCTGCTGTCGGTTTTCAGATCTAAGAGAAACATAGTTTTTGCATTGCTACTTACTGATCTGTTGGTTTATTTATAGTCATACAGTAGAATACAGTCTCGTTTTATTAACTCGGTGAATGATTTAATTTCATTTACTTTAACCTTGATGATGTAGTTTTAAAACTAAACGCCTTTTGCGCCACATTTTTAGAGTTCAATGTCCAGCAGTTGATTTAAAGACTGACAATGGGGATGATTATAGCTTGGAGATAAACAATATCTAAGTTATTTTCACATAAAAAACAATTACTTAATATATACTAGACTAAACATGACCCCGTTCCCGTCCTATTGATGGAAGGATTTGTCAACAGTAAAAATGGAATGAAGTAATTTCGCCTTCACCACACAAATATTAAAAAAACTTCGGTACTAGAGTAAACAATATCCCCTTTTGTTTTAGAGAAGATGTTATATATTTTTTTATAGAAGTGGGGGCAATCAAGCATGTGGCTCACCTGATGGTAAGTGTCTACCGACGCCCATAAACATCCAGGGGAATTGCAGGTGCGTTGCCGACCTTTTAGAAAGGAGTGAGCTCTTTTTTCGAAGGTCCCTAAGTCGTATTTGTCCGGAAAAAATAATGACAGATATAGGAGCAGACCGTCGCGCTATTCGATTATAATTTAGCGGACTTCTTTTATTACATTAAACAGTACGTTCGAATTTAATCCAGTTAGTACAGTATCAGTACACTACTGAATTGATTGATGCAAACACAACAAACAGACAAATATCGAAAGTCGTAATGCTATACGCAAGATAACTTTTATAAAATTACTGCAACTTGAACATTCATGGGCTAGTTTCCACAGTTATAAATATAAATAATCGATAGCCGTAGTAGCTTTAGGAGTAATCGCTTTCTAAAAGCATGTCTGCACAAAAATACCACGAAAATATTTGAAATACTAATCAACCGCTGGCTCTAAAGAAAAACATACAAACATACAAAGGAGAACATAGGAAGTCTGCCAATACGCCAATGCGTGCCTCAATAGCCAGACTGTTCTCTTCGTGAAAGGGTGGAGGCCTAGGCTTGCCTCTTTTACGTAGATGAATTTGAGGATGAAAGATGCATTTATTGTGGGTTATTGTTATGAGCTACGTTTACACGTAACTTAAGTAATAAAATACTCGTATATTATTAACTCAACACCTAACCTTTGCATCGCTGTTTGAATAAGCTAGTAATAATTACCAGACCACAAAAGTTAAATCCTTAGAAACGACGTGTGCATGCGCATGTTTACAATACGTTTAAATTACCGGAAATTTTCAAGTCACGTTCCAAGATTAAGTCATCATTACCGGCTGAATAGAAGCGGACGCGCTTTTGATCGGACTTTCTAACCTGCGGTCACGGCTTTTTAATAAGTATTACGGCTATTGGTCAATAAATAAATCATTCGTTGAAATGGTTTTTCTTATTACATCAAGATAACTAGTTTAAATTAATAAAACATTTTCTTTTTATAGATATTTTTATAGTCTGTTTCCGTTAAATTTCTTATGTTTTATCTCTTAGAACTTCTAGAATGTGTTTTGTTAACAAATCTATACAAAATAATGGTATATAAGTTCTCGTATAACAGTTTGGTACCGGTACAGGAAGTGTAAAGCGCCCTGGACGAGATAGAGTAATGACCCGGTAAGATATGCAGCAAGTCGATTGACATAGGTGACTCTGGACTGTGCCTTGTGGCATTACTTAGGATAGGCTTATATTCAGCAATGAACATGTGAAGGGCTGCAATGATGATGATGATGATGCTATACAAGAGTGTATAAAAAGTAAACATGACAAGTTTATCCTAGGTTCCTCAAAGCATTGGTGATATTCCTTGCACAGTGGTGCACTCTAACCACAGAACACTTAATATATGAGTTGAGTGTGTTAACTACCTGCAAGGAGTGGGGAGACTAGCGGCGGCAGTGGTACCGCAAAATTGAAACAAAGGCATTTCTATTCCGCTATATTAGGTGTTCTGTGACTCTAACACTAGTCTGTGAATATAGAAAATATTTAAATTTTTATATTTATATTTAAAAAAAACATTTAAATACAAGCTCTCGCGGCTAACACCCAAAACAGATAGAGACTACGGACTTGCATTTGGTACGATCCTGACACACTTCTCTCGCTTCATATTTTTAGATCATCAAATTATCACAGAGATACAGACAGAGAACGAAGTGATTCCATGTAATAGGCATGTTCTACTTTCTTTTTTGTTTGCATTGCATTAAAAACATTTTACATTAAATTAGTATTAATTTTGACCGAGCCCATAATACCATCACGACATAACATGTACGAAATCACGAAAATAACATGTGAGTGATGTGATCTAACAGCCATTACCAGTATTATTTTTAACTTAAAAAACAAATGACAGTCACCAGCCACCCAAGTGACTAGATGGTTAACTAATGACCCTATAACCATTATTTGTTTCTCAACATGTCTCAAATAAAAACGCGTTCCCTGTACTCAAACAGCAGTAACGTTAATTGAGCAGATAAATAACCAATGAAGTCTAATAAACGAAGCCATTATTATACTAAATTCTTGTTAAAATATATAAGAAATCATTAAAAAAAACACCATAATATCATCGTTTTTAATTCATTCATATCGTAAATTTAATAAAATTTATCATTAATTTCAGAAAAAAGGCGACAAAGTGTACGTGGGGTTCTCAGAAAGATGGCGAATCTAAAAAGAAGTTTAGTATTTAGTTAACTTTTAATGGGAGAATTTAATGAGCGTTATTACTAAATCTTTTTAAAGAGCTCTCCACTAGCATTTATACAAAATCAGCGCCGGAATCAATTTTCATAACTCTTTTTCAAGTCCACTTCAGACCCCACTTCTACGGTCTGCTCGAAAGCTGCTTTGCAAATTTAGTTGATTATTTACTTGAAGGATTATGGTACCCACTGACGATACGTCCTTTAATCCAAATGGAGTGGTAATCGTCCAAAATCGTTCCGTGAATGGTAAAAACATATTTCATTTGAATGGACTTCATCCAGCTCTGGATTTCCAAATGGATTTAAATCCATGCGTCCAGTCCAAATGGACGTCGTCCGCGGCCGTCCGTCGATGTCAAAAACGTGCGCCACGCCAAATGGAAGCAGTCCGAGTCGTCAGTGAATGGGCGAACCGGCGTCCATTTTTTGGGCGTTATTGCGTCAGCTAATGTTTTGGTGTTGATGGTAGTACATGTGCTCTGTTTGTCAAGCATAAACTATTGGATTATATATGTTTTTATTATGTATACTATGAACTGTGTACTTGTTTGTCACCCAACAAACGAGTACACAGTCCACATGATGTTAAGTTGATACTGTAGCCCATAGACCGAATCTGTCATCGAATAAGAATCAAAATGTAAATGCATTGTCACCCCTGTAACTCTGTGGAGTGCCTCGTTTCCAGTAAAAATATTATCCGGTTTTTTGCACTCAGCACGCAAAACGCAGCAGATTTAAGCTGCTATTTTATGCTATTTTGTGAGATCGTGGTCCTTCTTCGTTCAAGCCGACCCATTTGTGCTACATCCATAATATTGTGGGGAACTTGCAACTCATACATAATATATAACACAAATATACATTCACACACACGCATGCACGCACGCACGTGCGGCTACTACGTACTACGACGGAGAGAGGTTGTCGCTTTAGCTTACGGACGCTTGCTATTAAAATATTTACGTGTGTACTAAATCCTGTTATCTATTTTCTCTTAAGCTTTTCTCCGCCTTTCTTTATATCTATAAGCTTGTTTCTTCTTGTAAGTGTTGCATTCTCCTTCTGACTATTTAATTATTGGTGTGACTTGTATTTCTGTGCAGTAAATATGTTAGTGTAATAAGTGTTGAACATTATTTATCTATATGCCCGTTACTATACACATAACAACAAACTTCGCACCCACTACATTGGTGACCCCGACGTAATCTGAACACCACTGTGGCCGGAGAAAAGAAAAGGGGAGATCTCCCGCCGGGCAAGGTGTTCTTTTTTTGTTGTTGCCCGGGGAGCGGCCAACACTCCGTGTGATAGTTCGGAGATGTTCTATATATACTGTTTATGATTCGGAATGTTGATAGCGTGATTTAGGCTTCGGTGTGTTGTGGCGCGACGACAGCGCTGCCATATCACCCGCCTGCTCAGACCAGAGGACGATAGTGCAGTCTCGTAGTCGACGAATGTGCAAGTGCCAGGAGATTGCCTTGTAGTCTGCGGTGAGTCGAGAAGAAGGCAAGTAATCTGCGAAAGTGCCGTGAAGCAGAGGCGAGCAGTAAGGCTCAGAGTCGTCCCGAACACTGTATGACGCAGAGAGTAGCTTGAAGGAATAGGAAGCATTATTATTACAGTGCTGCGATGAACCTTGTGAAGCTAGATGGCTTGCAAGATATGAAGACTGCAGACGATATTTGCTCGGGAGCGAATGGGTGGGGTATTTTATGACGATGATGAAGCTTGAAGTTGTAGTTTCAAAGATGCAACGTTGCTCTACCACGTATAGTTATAATGAGAAACATCCCCATATGTTGATTTCTTTAAATTCAACCTCAGTCAATGATATTGCTCCACCATAATATATTTCATATCTAGAACTGGAGTGACAAACTAGCACACAGTCCACCTGGTGGTGGGTGCTGTGGCCCATAGACATTTACATGTATCTTCAATTGAGAATCAAAATATAGATGCGTTGTAATCTTTGAAGACTTTTTAATGAAATACACGCTGCTGCTGCCGCCGGTAAAGTATTATTATCCATATTATTATTTATTTCCATTCCATACGACTGCCAAGTTCGAAGTGACGCCTTGCGTCCAAATGGAAGTATCGTCAATGGTACCGTATCTGGATACATTTTTATATGTAGTGCATCCATTTGGAAGTCTACTAAATGGACGTATCGTCAGTGGGTACCTTTAAAAACAAGTCACACAATACCAAGAAAAGATAATGAGCCTAAACCTTAACGGATGTGCTGTCTAGAAAGTTTCTCATTTTGAGCGCCGATTGCGGTCGGGTTGTCATGGTGAAGCAGTAGCCCGCGGAGTCCCGTGTTCAGTTGTTTATTGCTGACATTATATACTCCAATAACACAAGCAAAAACATTTGCTGGTGTACGATTCGACATTGATGCTTATTCGATTGACATCAGATATCCGCCGAAGTGCGAAAACTAGCGATAAAAATCTTCCCTGTGCTTCTCAGTGGCTTAAATTTGGTAGGTGTAGGTTTATTTTGAAACAGCCAAGCCGTCGACTGGTGCTTGTTTTCTATATTGTATTGATGAATCTAAGATTGATCACCTGTAGTATTGTGGTAAAATTGCAGAGACTGAACCTGCTGTCCTGCGCAAATGTTTAATCTCCTTTACGATTGGCATAGACTGACATAATTATTACAAGCTTAAATACCAATCGTTGATTTAAAATATATCGAGCATAACGCATTGCTAAGTACCGTCATTAGAGTCAAAGCTGTTCAAAAAGCCCGCACACCAAACTCACTTGTCAATTTAAATTTACCATTGAAGCTGTGATTGCGTCCGATGGTCATAACATGTCATCGCCTGCCAAAACAATTATTAATAAGACGTTAAGAATGACGTTAGAGGAACGAATTCGTTAAATAGACGTAGAGTACAACCTCATTAAGCGTAAAATTTTCTTATAATCATTATTGTTATGTTGTAATATTGGTTAAAAGTTACGACAGTACGTTTGATCTTTAATTTAAACTTAGGTGATGAATGAAATTATTTTTGCCTCAAGGCATTTTTTTTAATTTGTAATAAGAAAAAAAAACAATAATATCAAAATAAAACAGCAAAAAAGCTACCTATGGCTAATTGCTCGCTGCCATTATTGATAAAACATAACCTTTTAGAAAGAAATCTCAATTTTAATATCTGATTCAACATCTGGCTTTTCTAATATTATTTTGTAAATATACGTAACTCATTAATAAATAATGCATCAATTTCCAAATACGATTGCTATAAAAATTATTGTAGTATATTTAGTCAAATGTATTGTCTTACAATATTTAAATAATTTTGTATCATCTCCCTTGTATTTATTTTTAATTTAGTAAGAACCATTTATTTTTACCAAAGTTAATTGCAAATTATAAATAATATGTTTTGTATGATCCGCCATTGCAACTGAATCCATAATTAATAACATTCCGCTAATGCATTATATAACGTTCTCGATGTTTTAAATGGTCGGCTATTTAAGCAGGCAACTAACGATGGTCAAGGGGCGTTTTCAAGGTAAGAATATTGACTTTGCACTTACCAAGCCATTGACCAGCTTAGTAGGTGTGGGCAAATCTTTTAAATGATCCACTACATCTGAAGCTTTCTTATCTCTTGAAAGACATATATCCGTTGACTTTAAAATTACATACATTACAATCGCTCTGCCCAAGGGCAGAGGGCTAGTAAGGTGTAAGCTAGGGAGTAAGGGGTAAGCTAGAGAATAAGGGGGTAAGCGAGGGGGCTAGGTCTGGTCCTAGCCCCCTCGCCCTTGCACAGGTGGCACTGGATCTCGACGACAGCGCCTCATACCCTGGTCCAATTGTGAATCTAAACTATTCAGGGACCCACTCGAACATACACAAAATATGTATTTCATTAAAACCCGTCTAACTGTGTATTAGGAAGAGTTCAGTGACAAACACACATACAAAATAATTATATATTATAATATAATAATATATTATGTATTTTTTTTTTATAGAAGAGGGGGCAAACGAGCATGCGGCTCACCTGATGTTAAGTGACTACTGCCGCCCATGATCAACCGCAACACCAGGAGAATTGCGGGTGCGTTGCCGGCCCTTTAGAAAGGAGTAAGCTCTTTTCTTGAAGGTCCCCAGGTCGTATCGGTCCGGAAAAATCGCCGGTGATAAACTATTCCACAGAGAGGTTGTACGTGGAAGAAAACTCCTTGTGAAACGTACAGTGGTGGACCGCCAAGCATCCAGATGGTGTGGATGGTATCGGGACGTTTGCCGTGTCGTGCGTTCACGAAATTTGGCGGCTGGGATTAATCCGAACAATTCCTCAGAGCACTCCCCGTGATAGATGCGATAAAATACGCAAAGAGATGCAACATCTCTTCGCAACGCCAGTGAATCGAGCCGATCGGAAAGCATTCGGTCGTCGACGATTCGAGCCGCTCTGCGCTGGATGCGGTCAAGTGGAAGGAGCTGGTACTGGGGAGCCCCAGCCCAGAGATGGGAACAGAATTCCATGTGCGGCCGAACCTGCGCCTTGTAAAGTTGCAGGCGGTGTGCCGGCATGAAATACTGTCCCGCTCTGCTGAGCACGCCAAGCTTTTTAGAGGCCAATTTGGCCTTCCCTTCCAAGTGACCACGAAACTGCACGTCACTCGATATGTCGACGCCGAGGATTCCGATACTGGCTGAGGCAACAAGGGGAGTGCCTTGAAACTGAGGGGATACGACAAAGGGGTTCTTTTTAGCGGTTAACGCGCAAACTTGTGTCTTCTGGGGGTTAAACTGGACTAGATTTAGTCGTCCCCAATCCGAGACTCTGTTCAGCAAAGACTCGACTTCAGACACAAGTTTGTCCCGGCACTCGGAGACGTTTTCCCGAGAAATATTGGCTCGGCCGGTGTAAAGAGCATCACCAGTGCTGTCATCTGCATAGCAATGAATGTTACGGGTATGCAACATATCATTGATATGCAGAAGAAACAGCGTTGGCGATAGCACGCAGCCCTGTGGAACACCAGCATTAATAGGCTTGCAATCGGAGCTTGCACCGTCTACAACGACCTTGATGCTCCGATCTGCAAGAAAGCTGGTGATCCAATCGCACAATTTCTCGGGAAGCCCATAGGAAGGGAGCTTCGAAAGAAGCGCTTTGTGCCAAACCCGATCGAAGGCCTTCGCAATGTCCAAACTAACGGCCAATGCCTCCCCCTTGAACTCTACTGCCTCCGCCCATCTGTGAGTGAGGTAGACCAGAAGATCACCAGCTGGCCGACCACGGCGAAAACCGTATTGGCGGTCACTAATCAGCTGGTGATCCTCAAGGTACCTCATGAGCTGGCAGTTTACAATGGACTCCATTGTTTTGGAGAACAAGGAGGTGATGGCGATTGGCCGGTAGTTGGACGGGTCTGAGCGGTCGCCTTTTTTAGGGATCGGGTGGACGAAAGCCGTCTTCCATGATTTTGGGACTACGCCTAGGGAGTAGGAGTACCGGAAAAGACGCGTTAAAACCGGTGCCAACTCTGGAGCACACGTCCTCAGCACAATTGGGGGGATTCCGTCAGGCCCACTCGACGTGTGGATGTCCAGGGAGAGGAGTGCTTTGCGAACCGAGCGCTGTGTGAACTGCACTTCCGGCATGGAGCACTCACACCGCGGGATGGTCGGCGGCGTACTCCCCCCGTCATCGAGAATCGAGTTAGACGCAAAGAAGGAGCCTAGAAGATCGGCTTTCTCCTTTGCAGTATGGACCAGTGAGTCGTCCTCCCTGTGCAGAGATGGAAGAGATGGCTGACAGAAATTCCCCTGGACAGCCTTGGCGAGAGACCAGAATGCACGGGTTCCAGAAGGAAGGCGAACTAGTTTCTCGCCAATTCTGCCTATGTGCTCTGACTTTGCCTTGGCAATGACTCTTTTGAAGGACCTAGAGGCGGAATTATACTTCTTTTTTAGAGCGCTGGTGTTTACATCCCGGGACGCTGATGCATCAACCCAGGCTTGATAGCACTCCTGCTTATAGCATGATGCTATTTTACAGGAGCGACCAAACCATGGCTGAGATTTGCCTCCAATGGGCACCACAGAGGAAGGAATAAAAAGTTCCATACCCTGAAGTACCACATCAGTAACAGAATCCGCAACAACGTTGGGATCATCCGGCGAGAAGCAAACCCGCCCCCAAGGGTAGGATGCAAAGAAAGACCGCATCCCATCCCAATCGGCTGACCTATAGTGCCAAACACGGCGGCAGCCTGCAGAATGCAACCGCGATTTCAGCGTGAGTGGCACAACACTCCGGACCAGACAATGGTCCGAGGAGCCTAAAGGGGCGTCGACGGAAATCTGATATCCGTCCGGGTGAGAGGTCAGCAGAAGGTCCAACAGGGAAGGTGCATGATCCTCCACATCTGGAATCCGTGTAGGCGAAGTAACCAGTTGTGTCAGACCATATGCCAAGGCAAAATCATGAACAGATCTCCCCGCATGATCGGTTAAACGTGAACCAAGCCATTCGGCGTGATGGGCGTTAAAGTCGCCGAGGATCACGATCTCTGCGGAGGGTATCTGCTGTAGCAACGAATCTACAGCCATTTGGACGTGGTCGAAGAGTCGGTCTGTTTCGGCATTACCGCTATGGGACCTATAGAGGCACCCGTAGACGCGCGGATGGTCGTCGCTGTCTACGCGTAGCCAAAGGATGGACAGGTCCGAACCTTCAAGTCTGCCGAGGCGTCGAGAACAGATGTCCTCTCTGACGTAAACGCAAACTCCAGCCCGAGGCACAAAGGAGTGTTCCAGTTTGTACCCCGGGTAGGAGAGATACGAGACATCAGCCGGAGAGGACACCTGCGTCTCGGTCAGAAAGAGCAGAGCCGGCCTCGCCGTCTCGAGATGGTAGTGGACGGCGTTTAGGTTAGAGTGAAGTCCCCTGATATTGCAGAAATTCATGGACAGCGTGGCAGGGGTCGCCTTGGTTTTGTTGCTCCGTTTGCCCCGAGCAGTTGTAGTCTTGAGCGGAATTTTGCCCCCCCCCCAGAATACGCGGGGCAGCCTGAGCACCCACGCTCAGAAGTGGAGAAACATGGTCGTGGATGCTCAGCGAGGGATTCTCCAGGGGTGCTGGTACCCTCCTGGGGTAGTCTATCTTTATTTAATTCCGCTACCATGTTGATGGGGGGGGGGGGGATTTGGGCCTCCGGCCACCTGCACTCACCAGACGAAACGCGGAAGCAGAGCTTCCACTTCACGCCGGTATTCTGTGAGGTCGTGGTACCACCCCGGTTTGAGCCGGCCCATACGTGCAACAGCAAAGCTGCCGCATGGCTCTACCACTGTTAATGTATGTTATAAATATAGTAGGCCCTTATTATAGAGACCCTTATTAGAGTATATTATAGTAGACCCTTTTTACTGGAAAAGAGGCATTCCATCTTAGTCCTCACGGATGACAGCTCATCTGCCTTTTGATTCGTAATCGAGGATAGATGTAGATGTCTCTGGGCCACAGCAACCACTTACCATCAGGTGGACCGTGTGCTCGTTTGCCACCCTTATCCTATAAAAAAGGTTAATTTAATAATTATAAAGTTATGTACATAGAGACATTTGCCAGCATTTAAATAGACACAGAAACCTTTATCTACTGAGAGTAAAAAAAACTGCCAAAACTAAAGGAAAAAAATGTTTACTTTTTGAAATACTTAGACGTTCTCGATATATTGTATTTTGATCGATGAGCTAAGCGTCCAACTAATAATGAACGTACAGTTTGTATGTCAACGCCCTGTCTAAAGTAATTAAAAGTAACACTGGGCATGCGAATGCGATGACAGAAATAAAAGATCATTAATCGCCACGGAGATATTTTTACGCTCCATTATAATTAATGGTCCCTGGAGACTTAACATCGGGTTTTAGACTAATTAATTATAAAACGATTAAAACTTGATTTATTATCTGGTAATGTATTATACATTATGTATTACACAACACACAAACAAAATACAAAAAAGTTGTTTTTATAGTAAGCCGTTTTTATAAATTTGTATTTGGACGATTCGGATGAAATTTTGTACTTATCTACACTAATATTATCTACACTAATATTATAAAGAGGAAAGATTTGTTTGTTTGTTTGTTTGAATTGAATAGGCTCTGAAACTACTGAATCGATTTGAAAAATTCTTTCACCATTAGAATCCTACATTATTCCTGATGAACATAGGCGATAGAACGTTTTCAAAAAAGTCCGGGACGAGGGATCCGTATGAAAACTTCGTTAATGTAACCCAAGGTGTGAAAAAAATACCAAAAAAAAACTTATATCGCGTACGCTGCGGAAACTATTGACAATAGAGCAAAGTGATGTGCTACAGTTTTATGGAGGACATCAATATCTACATAAAAGTCTGCAATACCATATGTCTAACTAATATAGTTATCTCACAATAACTACTTTTCCATGTTAAAATATTCAATAGTAACGTCGAATAATCCTTATATCGCGTACACTGCCAGTACCATGCGATGCGGGTGTCACTGGGGTGTGGGAGGGGAGTTCATGTCAAAAAATAATTTAATTTTGCTAATTTTTTAGTTAAAATGATTGAACTAAATGAGCGAGGTGTCATATCATGTCGCGCGGCAGAGACGCGTGATATACGCGGGTGAAACCGCGGGGTACAGCTAGTATAATATATAACTCTCCAAGTTTATCTATACTATATATTCCTAGTGTTGCAGTTGACGGCGGTCGACACTTTCCATTATACCCCATGCTCTGTTTCCCTCACTGTTATAATAAAAAGCCATGATTTTTTTCCTGACCCCAAGAAAGGCTCTGGCACTCATTTAATATTAAAAAGACAACTGCAATGATTCACCTGATTGTAAAGTGGTTACTTTGCCGTGAGTACACCTGCAAGAAAAGTGGGGGTAAGAAATAATATGTTGGATTTTTCTCCAAATGTGAACGTTTGGCGAGTGCTGGTGATAGTGTGCATCCGTGCTGATTGTCCGTCGATAAGTGAAGCCGCTAGATGAATAAAGATTGACTCACGCTAGACCGTGTCGGGTCCGAGCCGAGTATCGACCGTAGCACGTTCAACTATTATTATGTACATATATTTTGTATGGACACACTCATGCTATACCGAGTGACGGCCGAGAAACGGACAACGCTTGGCAACAACTCGGTCCCGACTTGCAGTTGAAGATTTATCAGATTCTTCATCGTCCAGAGCGATCGCAATAGCCGCTAATTCCAGATTGTCAAACTAAGACATAATTGTGGTCCAGTTATAAAACTATTTTTGCTCAGACGATAATAGTGTATCACGGCGCAACGGTAATTGCTCGGTCGAGGTCTGTCATAGTAATTTCAGGCACGGGACCGGCTCGGTGACCGTGCTACGGCTGACACTCGGCTCGGACCCGACTCGGTCTAGCGTGAGTCAACCTTAATGGTGACAAATACGGACCGGTTATGGGACATTATCATTGCAGCGTATAGGCTCTGCTCTTACCAACGTGGCCTGTTGTTGATATGGATGATGAAAAAATAACAGTGGACGAATAAAATGCAAAAGATCAATGTATAAAACTCAGTAGTATAGGAAAGGAAACGGCAAGTATGTGGGGCTGGTTTTAAAGGGCAGAGTCAGGCAGAGTGGACAGGGATGTGTTATGGCAAACGCTGAACGCATTTAGGTTGAGCGCTGGTTTGATACAGGCATTAAAGTCTCTGTATAGGGACTCGAGTGCTTGTGTTAGAATCAACGGGGTCTACTCGGGCTGGTTTGGCATCCATAAAGGTGTCAGACAGGGCTGTGTAGCTTCCCCGTGGCTGTTCAACCTATTTATGGACAGCTGTTTGGAAAATTTGAAAGTTGAAGAATGCGGGGTAAGAATGGGTGAGTTAACCATCAAATGCCTTTTGTACGCCGATGATCAAGTCATACTTGCGTCGTCGGCGGCCGAGTTGCAAATGATGGTTACATTAATGAACAGGTCATTAAAAGAAAGGGGAATGAAAGTGAACGCAAGTAAGACGAAAGTGATGGTTTTTGAAAGAGATGAAAGCAAAACGGTATGTGAAATAAGAATAGAAGGAGAGTTAATTGAGCAAGTGGATGAGTTCGTATATTTGGGATGTGTATTCAGCAGGGATGGGAGATATGATAAGGACATTGAACGACGAGTGAATGCAGGAAATAAAGTAAATGGGGCTCTACACTCTATTGTGAAAAGTCAGAATGTGTCAAAAAAGGCACGTATGGCAATTCACAGTGCTGTATTAGTCCCTACTTTAACGTATGGTAGTGAAAGTTGGGTGTGGCAGAAGAAGCACGAGAGTAGAATAAATGCGGTAGAAATGCGGTCGCTAAGGAGTATGTTAGGGCTGAATCTGAGTGACAGGGTGAGAAACTGTGTGATAAAAGAAGAGTGTGGTTTGCAAGATGATGCGGTGACCAGGATTAAGAAAGGAATGCTTCGGTGGTTTGGTCATGTAGAAAGAATGAATGCGGAAAGACTGACAAAGCAAATATATGTTGCAGAAGTGAATGGAAGAGTCGGAAAGGGACGTCCTAGGCGGAAGTTTGTCGACCAAATTGGCGATATACTAAAAATGGGCCAAATTAAGAGTACCCTTAACCGACGAGCATGTATGCGTAGGTATATGAATGTGGAAGAGGCGAGAAAGGTATGTCAGGATCGTGCTAAATGGAAGTCTGTAGTCTCTGCCTACCCCTCTGGGTGACAGGCGTGAGTGTTTATGTTATGTATGTTTAGTAAGGCAGGTCAGCAGCTTTATCTTTTTAAATGATTACCGGTAAAAAAAATTAAAAGAAAAATGGATGTTACCGAATGTTCGAAAATTCAATAACATCACGAACACTGTAACGTTGCAAGTTTAGTATTTTTATCGTACTTTGATAATGGGAAAAAGGGCGGCTTTTTTGGTCCCAGCGGCCCCAGGAGGGATCTAACCATGCCACGCCAAACGCAATATTATTAAATTCATGTGTAACTCACTATATTATTCACAATTTAACTTATACTACTACTAAACATAATATAGAAAACGTATTAAAATGTTCTTTATTACTTTAGAGCTTTTGAATTTAGTTGATGAGAGTTAAAATATTTTCAAATTGTTATTGTTACACAAGCAATTGTTAATAACAAACTCGTAGTTGCTCGACAAGTACTAATAAAGTATAAGAGTAAAAAACAAATGTCGAGTTCTTACAGTTTACTTTTGAACTATGTATGCTTGCCAACAGACCCGAATTTTCCAGGACGTCACGCTTCTGGGTCAATTTTGGGCCGTCCCGCCGTGATCCCTTGCGGGACGCCTTTTGTCCCGGAAATCAGTAATTATATGACATTATCATTATTATCTATCTCGTACCAACTCCACCACTACTATACTAATTTGTTACACATTATTAACATTTCTTTATAATTCTAAATACCTACGCATTGTGTATTTCGCGTGAGGATGAGGAGCGATCGGTGTTCTGTTCACAAATGCAGTGAATTTTATAACTACGTACTATAAAACAAAGACTTGTTAAAAATGCGTAAAATCGCAAAATAAGTACAGTTTTAAAACAAAAATATAAATTAAATTAAAAAACTTAAACGTTTGTCAAACATTTGTATCGTTTTTTTATTAAATTATTAAGAAAATATTTAGTGTTTTTTTTCTAACCAATTTGTACATGGTGTGTTGTATCCCACGTAATAAACCCAAGTCCCGGATGTCGAGTTGGGTAATCCCGGCAATGTCTTTTTTGGAGTTGGCAAGCCTAATGGTAGGACACTTTTTCTACTAAAAGCTTACCTATACCTGCCACCAAATAGCAGTATTTGCGCTGCCGTGTTGCAGTCTAAAGGCTACATAGTGCCAGTATAATTACAGGCTATGAGTATAACATCTTAGCCAGCAGAAAACAATGCATCTGTACTATTCTTTGTTTGAATTTGGCCACATATGTCCATGTACTGCATCCTTCAGGTAGACAGTTGGTAAGTTAAATATCCACGACCTCATATCGTCCTAGAGACGACAGAGAAAAACAAACCAGGAGATTAGCAGTAGCGTCTTCCTAATGACAAAAAAAATTAAACTATGTTGGCCAACCTGCCTGCTAAGTTGCGAAATATCCATAGTACGAGGCAATCTATAGGAGAGGCCAAGCAGCAGTAAACATTTAATATTCTGTAATGGTAACAATATATTTTTAGTCATTCTATGGAGAATACAAATTATAAAAAAAGATATTATATATCTTTCGATCGGTCGGTAAGTAATATATTAGGGCAGAATCTGTGTGACAGGGTGGGAAATTGCGTGATAAGAGAAGTGTCTGGTTTGCAAGATGATGTTGTGACTAGGATTAAGAAAGGAATGCTTCGGTGGTCTAGACATGTAGAAAAATGAATGAGGAAAGTGTGACAAAGCAAATTTTTGTTGCAGAAGTGAATGGAAGAGTTAGAAAGGGACGTCCTAGGCAAAATTTTATAGAACAAATTGACGATATAAGGGGATTAAAAAAGGGCCAAATTAAGAGTGCCCTTAACCGACGAGCAAATATGCGTAGGTATATGGATGTGAAGGAGGTGAAAGAGGTGTGTCAGGATCGTGCCAAATGGAAGTCTTTAGTCTCTGCCTACCACTCTGGGTAACAGGTGTGAGTGTTTATGTATGTATGTATGTTTGTATGTATATTATATATACGTTTAGATTTACAACGTTTTATGATTCGCACGCTATCGCTAATTTGGTACCAATCAATTCAACGTTTTACCCGTTAATTGAATCACTTAATTTTTATTGGTAGTTTAATTGAATACCTATCCGAAATCGCAAAATTGACTACACAATTTTACTGCATTATACTACGTGCTAGCAGCTGTTCAATAAAATCTTGTAAATCATCATTCAACTCAGACTAACAAATAAATATAGACGAAACGCCTGCGTACAATTTAAACTGACCTTGAAACCATGCTCAACTCCTTTAACATCCCTTAAAAGTCCAGTGCTGGTCGCTCACACCTAAACCATGATGTTGGTTGCAAATTATGTTAGATGCCTATATTTGTGTTCTTATAATGAGTTGAGCACAGCTTTGAATTGCTTTCAAAATCACTTTAAAGTCAGATTAACCAACCAACATTGAATATCTTATACCATTAAACGAGCCATTCTTGTATATATATATATATATATATATATATATATATATATATATATATATATATATATATATATTTATGTATATATATATATAGTTTCGGGGGCAATAAATCAATCTAGCTAGGATTTACTTTTCGAAAATGTCTTTTTGTCCGTGTTTTCAGTCAATGAAAAAATGCTAAAATATAAGAAGGTAAATTTTGACATTGTATTAATGATCGTAATAGCTCAGGTGGATATCGAGCGGTCGCGTAATCGTAATGCCTTGTTTCGCGTCCAGTCTTCGGTCCGTTTTTTTTTCTTTTCTTTCAAGTTCCCGTCTTTTGTGAGAAAATCCATTATTTCGAGCCCTTTTTTTAGTATTTTTTTAAAAATACGAAAATTGTAATTAAACTAATTGCACTCATGATTTTATACTCAAATAACCAGTTCAGTTTTTTTCTATTATGTCAATAGGATCAAAAAATATTATTCATCAGTATGTAATTTGTATCTAAATGTAATTTCAAAAAAAAACCGAGCAAATCTCGGTCATCCGGGTACTGATTTGTGAAACGTCATATGATCTATAAAAATAAAAGTAAAACAACGGCCTATAAAATATGTTTCATAACTGAGCAAGGGGTTCTTCTGAGAGTATTTAAGGGCCGTTAGTCGTCTCAAAACATATTATAATATAGTTTCTACATATGCAGGTTTCCTCTGGATGTTTTCTGTCACCAAACTGTGTAAAACGTATTTAAAACTGCTTTTTCTATAATTAATTCTTATACCTAGGCTGCACTAAAAGTATCGCTAATGGAATATTTCCACCGTTCCTGTCATATTAAAATCTTTTTAATTGAAAACTCCTTGGTTTTAAGAATCGAATACCATTTATTTATTCATTTAAAAAAAGATTCTCGGTCTTGTCACAAGGTTTTGTCAAACTTGTTTAGTCGTTGAGAAAATGGAATTGACTCGAGAAAATTCAAGAGCGATGATTTATTATGACTTTCGAAGTGGTTTAACACAAAAACAGTGTGTTGACCGGATGATTTCTGCATTTGGTGATGAAGCCCCATTAAAACCACAATTTGTCGCTGGTTTGCTGAATTTCAACGTGGACGTGTCAAGCTCAATGATGATCCCCATCAAGGTCGTCCAAAAACTGCAGTCACTCAAGAAAACGTTGATGCTGTGCGTAAGCTGATTGAGGAAGATCGACATGTGACATACCGCGAAATTCAGGCAACTTAAGACATTGGCATGAATCAAATACAAATAATCTTGCATGAACAATTAGGTGTAAAAAAGTTGTTTTCCCGATGGATACCGCATTCGCTCTGTTAAGAGCAAAAAGCGGTTCGCATTACTTGGTGCGCCAGAACTGTCGAAAGATTCCACGCAGGATCCTCAAATGCTGTATACTACATCGTATCAGGTGACGAATCCTGGATATATGCGTACGAACCCGAAACAAAAAGCCAGTCACGAGTTTGGGTGTTCGAAAATAAGTTAAGTAAGTTAAGTAATGTGTCACTTCCTTGATTCCCGAAATTTTCAGTGCCGCCCTCGTACGCAAACACTACACATTGAATAAAACTATTTATACGGATTTTATCGCGTTGTGGCCCATAGACATCTATATCTATCCTTGATTAAGAATCAGAGTGCAGATGCGGTGTCACCCCTGAGACTAAGATGGAATGCCCTGTATCTAGCAAAAAGGGTCTCTATTAATACTTTCGTTAGTGCCGACAGGGATCAGACTGATCAGAGTAACTTATAGGTTATTTGTGGCGGGAGTTTGTATTGGTAATCTTACCAGCGGCGGATTGCCACTTCTGTCTTATTGTTTAAATATCACTTTGAATCACAATGCTACGCACTGACATATGAAGAAATTTATGAAATGTATTTCAGGGTTTGATGTACATTCGTTTTGGCTACACCAGGCTATCCTAAAAGTTCCAAGAGTATAATAAATACTTAACGATCGTACCAATTTCCGTAATATTAAAAGGAATGGAGGGAAAGGGGTATAAAAGTTTTACAAGGTCAAAAGTGAAGGAGGTCAGTCATTCACACATTTATTTTTATACAGCCCTCACAAGATGCGTTCTGTCTTTAAGATTTAAAGATAAAATTAACTGCGCTATAACTTATCTTAAAAGCTGATTAATGTTTCTATATCTTTGACGTCACCACTCGCCGCCTGATGAATTAGATCGCTTAACTCGATCATTTGTAATATAATATTATGTCAGGAAACAGGGAGATGAGGTGTTTTCAAAAGATTGATATTTTTGATTCTTATCAAATGTTTACGTGAAAAACAGGCTAAGCTAAGGCTTGCAAGGAGTATGGAATTCGTATTTTTAGATTGTTGGGATGTATGGAATGTTTAAAAGTATATACTGATGTATGTAACCAGAAAAAGCAATCTACGCATTTGATAATCATTTCTCTTCAAAATTTTATAAAGAGAAATAGTGAAAAACATTTTTCCACTACAATTGGAATACTGAATACTAATAATTTTTATTTATCATACTGAAAGCATTCCTACATAAATAAAATGGATTTATTAAATGCAAAAAAGCAAAAACTTTAAAAAATTAAAATAGTATTTTTTAATAGAGATAGATCAGGATTTCGAACTCAGGTGAACTCAGGATCTTACTACGGCAGCACTTGTGAGTGGTCCGTGAAATCGCATTTATTACGGTTCGTCTTTACACAATTATACTTCAAACAGTTCATTTTAAATAATTTCCGTGATTTCCGGCCTTTTGTCACACCACCAACACCAAATCGAAGGTCCGTCCTGTTTCCATGACACACCTAGCGAACTTTAAAAATATTTAAAACGTCAATTTTTTAACAAGAAATTATTAAACACTAAAACATTCACCACAAAGTTAATGAAATTTGTTTATTTATTTATTCATGAGACGCCATGAGTGCACACATTATTACATTTTTATTGAAAGTAGGCTTAATCTTTAGTCCGATGTGTGCACCCTTATAGGCGACACAGCATTACAAAATATTGTAAAATTAAGACAGATCAAAGTTACAATAGTTAATAAAGAAATATGTCGCCAAAAATAATCCCTAAGGGTAATCTTTATGTATAAAAATTACGGGTCACATTGTTTGTCCGCGATGTACTCTGAAACCACTCAACCAATTTTAATAAAATTTTATAAATATGTATTGCTTACTCCAATTTGAGAGATAATTTTTGTCCCGATAAGTGACGGGTCGTCGGAAAGGGCAGAATAAAGTCTGCCTGGTCAGCTAGTATAATATAACTAAGGCAATAAAAACATTTATAAAACCAAAGCAGCAGATGTTAAGGGACATGCATGTTAAATTAGACATTCATAATAATAATACATTACATTTTCCCTATATTTAAAGAAAGTATCATGAAAAATATTTATAGTAGGCCACACACCACAGAATGAATTATAGTTAATTATATTTGTTCAGTTTAAAGTTTATACATCTTGTGAATCAACTACCCCGTAATATCATTCCGTAAGAACACAGGGAAACAAAGAAAAAAAGAAACGAAAAATTTATAAAATAAATCTTTGTTAATCACATAGACCCCATCCCGGGGCGGATGTTGTGGTCGCCACACACGGTCAGTTCAACTGATCATTCCAACTGATCAGTTCAAACTAAAACTGTTGATATTTTTTTAAATATTGGATTTTCGATATATCGATAAATAAACTTATATATAAAACTCCGACATTGATATATTTATGATTGTCTATATATCGAAAATTCAATTTTAAGTCAAGTCACATAATTTTTTGGCCTAAGCAATGAGAAAATTAGAAAGCTTCTAACAAACTAATTCCCCTTTTTTTAAATGCCAACTGAATGAATATTTCAAAGAAACCGTCTAATGTAGAACAATTATTTTTAATTCACCCGCTGAATTATACATCACCACCTAATTTACTAACTCAGTCACGGATTTTACAACTCACCAACATATTTTCAAAGCTTACTGCTCGAATGGGTTGCAACCAACTAGCTTAATTAGTTTTTTAGTTAATAGTATAGAATTTTACTAAACGGCGCCGCGCCGTTCAACTAACGGCCTGCCGATTCCGATGCCGATTCAGCCGATGCGTCTAACACAACTTGCACCTAACTTGTAATATTAACATAGCGCATAATTAGGCACACATCAGCAACATTTCATGGCATGCATGGTTACTCACTCTAGTTGAACGGCGTTGGTTTTATTCACGTGGTAGAGCCATGCTGCAGTTATATTAGTAGTATAGTTGTAGCACGAATGAGTTGGCTCGACCGAGGAAAGACCACGCTCTCACAGAATACCAGCGTGAAATAGCAGCTCAACGCTGTTGTGTTTCGTATGGTGAGTGAAAAGGAAACAGGTTCGGAAGGACCAATTTAAAACGAACCAGACGGGCTGGAACGTTCGATAAAGAAACAGAAGGGAGGAATCGAGGCTTCTCTCGATCCGGCCTCCTATAACGCCTACGTTGGGTTCGGGAACAACGTATGTGATCTCCGCAACGGAGTAACACACTAGGGCGATAACCTCTTTCTTTTTCAGCAAGTAGGTTCAGACGGGGATTACGGGTCTTCCGAAGTCGTCCCGGTCCCGACGCCTTAATTCTTCGATGTGGACTGTATAACTTTAGGGATGAATTACTTGGGAATAAAACAGCAATTATCTTCAAACCGTTCCGTGAGAGAGTAACCACTTTTCCCTATCACTTCCCTACACTTTTTCTTCTTGACTGCTGGTTCTTCACTTTTCCCGAAGGATTTTCTTATTTTTCCGAACTAATTCCCCGAACGAATTGCAATAAAACCCGTTCACTAAGCTACCCCCAGAACTATACGCGAAAGTGAGCCGCGCCATTCGCGTGCCTGCGCAACTTAACAACATGAATTTGTACTATTACTCTCTCACGTTTCACTTAATTTCTTTATTCACATAAATCATACACAAATACAAGTTATCTATTTAGATAGCACAAAACAATATCTACACCATGATATACATTATTTTTTCGTATCACAAAAATCCTTTAATTTATAAAACAAAATATGCCCATTTTAATCACAAATTCAAAATCCAAACTTCTTAAATATTTAACACAGAAAGTTAAAACAATGTTTCCCACTTGAATTTATACATTTGTTAACTAATACAATAGTTTAATTTACATTTTCTCTATTTATTTCACTATTTAAAACACTTTTAAATTTCTTATACAAAACTATCATTATTTCACTTATACACAGGAATTTTCACATAAAAATAACACAGAATTCACCTTTTTAGCACGTACAATCAACCTGAAATGTTTTACAAGTCATTTTTACATAAATTGCTGAAATTACAAACATTTTAAATTTTTACATATTCGGCCTCCTAAGGGCGTGGCCAGCGTGCTTCCGTGAACTCACACTATTTGAACAACTAACTTTGCACGGCTCTCGGCTATCAGAAAAAATGAAAGTCTGAAATACACTAATTTTAACAATATTAGGTAAATAAGTGCTTCTACACAATTTTCAAACTGTAGGAAACTATCTCTGATAAGATTCTTATCAGTTATCATGTTTCTTATCAGATAACAATACAAGTGAATGTTTTCATTAATCAATCATAACAAATAGGCATTTGTTTTCGTACAAACATATCAAACTTATACAAAATAATACTTATGCAATTAATTTCCGTTAATTCTGTTTATGCACAGAGTGATCATCTCGACCGGGGAACAAATCCGATCTCTAACTTCACTTTAATATTCCTTTGAATTCACAGCGTTGGAAAGACGATTTCAACCGGGGAACAAATCCGGTAACATAATTTATAACATAAAATTCCCTATATGAATTTATTGAAAGATATTACTTAGAAAACAGTAAACTAGTCCGGCCTGGGAGTCAAACCCAAGACCTTCATATAATTAATTCGACATTTCTTTAAGATTTAACTAAGCATTTTCTTATCAGAACATTTCTATTGGACAATAAGTCTTTGAAAAGTTATTCGTCATCGGTTGACTTAATAAACTGAAATATTCTTATAGGCGCGTCGCCAACAATCTCCCCCCCGTGCGTTAGCACCATCATTTGGGAGGCGTCGCGGGTACCAGGACTATTATTCTGGATGTAGGTCTCCTCAAGATACCTGTACTAGTAATGACGTCAACCACTCTGGTGTGACCGTCTGGTCCCGGTAACGTTCTACTAATTTTGCCTTTCGGCCACGTATTTCGCGGCAACGAATGATCTATTATCAAAACAATATCGCCTTCTTTAGGTTCCATGAACTTTCCGTTATTACCTGTTCGCGGTATTAAGGTAGGCATGTATTCCTTCAGCCACCTTGTCCAAAAATGGTCGGCTAACCTCTGTGCAGCTTTCCAATTGAGTTGACCCGTCAGATGCTGCTCTAGAAATAATCCAGGTGGTCGATCACCACATGAGCGTCCCAGAAGAAAATGATTGGGTGTCAAAGCCTCTTCAGTACTATCCATACTGAAAGTTACCAGAGGCCTGGAATTTACTGTGTGCTCTGCTTCTAAAAGCAACGTATGTAGAATTTCCTCTCGTGGGCTCCTTTCTCTGAGCGTAGCGGTCAACGCAATTTTAATCGACCTTACTAACCTCTCCCAGGCGCCACCCATGTGCGGTGCTCCCGGAGGTATAAATTTCCATTTAATATATTTCTTAAATGACTCATTTTTCATGCCCTCATGGCATTCTTCGCATGCTTTCAATAATTCTTTATTCGCAGCTTTGAAATTTGTCCCGTTATCGCTGTATATAACGGCTGGTTTTCCTCTTCTGGCGATAAATCGCCTCAACGCCATTATCATTGACGCTGGTGTCAATGAGGCTGCTAATTCCAGATGTACTGCTCTGGTAGTCAGACACGTGAATAAAACACCCCAACGTTTTTCGTGTCGCCTTCCTATAGTCACACTCATAGGACCGAAATAATCCACAGCTGAGCATGTAAAAGGTGGTTCATGATGAGCTATTCTCTCCAGAGGAATATTTCCTTGTGGCACGTTCTGCGGTTTTGACCTGTATGTCCTGCACCACTGACAATGATGTGACACACTTCGTACTACATTACGTAAGTTCAAGACATAAAATTTCTGGTTCACCTCATTCATCACCGTCTGGTAATTGGCATGTCCAAAATGATGATTAACTTCTCTAATCATCATTTTAACGATTTCGTGTTTACCGTCCAATATGACAGGTTTTCTACTTTCCTCGGTCAAATTAGACTTGAAAGGTAAACGTCCATTTAAACGGAGTAAGTTATCTTCTCCTATTTCCTAGATAATTTTTTCCTTAGATAATTTACTTAAGCGTGAACTTCTTTCAACACTTTTGCCTGCTTTCAAGCATTTTATTTCCGAATAAAAACACTCGTCTTGAACGAACTTCCAAATTAATAATTCCGCTTTTTTCAAGAGCGCTATGTCCAACGCGACATCGGGTCCTTTAACCGACTTTGCTAAAACTTTGTTGGAACACATAACCGACTTTTCGGCTGCGTCGTCGGGTCCTTTAACCGACTTTCTTAAACTCTTGAATTTTTCTACCGCTTGTAAGGTGCGTGTAGTTGCCCCAAGGAATTTCTTAAAGCTGCTAAATCGTCCGTAGTCGGGTAGACTTAACGGTTCTTGCTTTCTTAACGCATTTACGCCCTTTGGCGATTTTAACAGGCGACTTTCAACCTGCGCTCTATTCGACGGCATGCACTCATTGTCTGTGCGCCATAACAAAGCAGTCTCGTACCTATTATTAGGTATACGACGTACCGTTTTGTTCAAAATACTTAAAGCTCGTTCTTCTGGGTCGTTCGCGGGCTTTCTAGCCGACACTCCCAGAGATTCCAAACTAAAATAATCCTTGATCAATTTATCCATATCTTCCTCCTTCTTGGTGGAAATGTGGTTAACGATCTTGATCGGTTTAATACCACCCGATATGTGACCATGTAAAACCCATCCAAGTTTGGTGAGCGATGCTACAGGTAGGTTCTTACCTCCTGAAATTAGTTCACGAGTAACTATGAGATGCCAATTATCCTGACCAATTAATATGGTAGGTTTGGACCTCTCATACATCAACTCAGCCTTAATCGGTGTCAAATGAGAACACCGTTGCAATAATTCTCGGTTTACCGACTGAGGAGAAAGGTTAAGTGACTTAATTGTTTGTACACTTATCTCTTCTAAGTCGCTCGAGTAAATGCCTTTTATCTTAACGTTTAAGCGATACGAACTGTCGTCGTTAATTCGCTTACCTCCCACGGCTTCGATACGTAATCCCTCTTTACGTCCGCGAGGCGCTAATTTCTGAGCCATACACTCCTCTATGAGTGTCATGGTCGATCCCTCATCCGGAAGAGCTGTTGTCTTGACCTTTCCTCTAGGTCCATACAACTCGACCGGTATAATCTTTAAGTATGCACATGCCAGTGCATTCACTGTACTAACAGCTGTAATCTGAGCATCTTTACCCCCCTCGTCCCCTTGTGGCGAGGTTTTTTCATTGGGGTATCGGTGTAGCATTCGATGATGTGACATTCTACATCCTTCTACACCACATTTTTTCGCTTTGCACTCTAACCTCCTATGGTTAGGTGACAAACATTGGAAACATACTTTCGCTTTTTTGACCGCTTCCCATTTCTCGTGAATATTCATGTCCTTAAACTTGTAACAACTCACTATAGAGTGCTCCTTGTTGCATATAACACACTTATGTGTTACCCGACTTACAGGCTTATCCTGGGTTGTCATAACCACTTGTCGGTTGTGCCCTTTACTATTTCGGCGTTCTAGACGCTCGCTCGAATTACTTCGGCGCATATAGCGCTCGCTCACGGCACAGCTGCGTACACCTCCCTTTGAAGTGTGTACAGTTTGCTTCCTGAATTCAGGACGCTTCCTTTTTTCAGGCGCATTTTCATTGCTTAAGGACGTTCCAAATTGTTCACTCAATACATTTAAAAACTTGGCCATCTTCTGTAACTCTGGCTCCAAAGGATACTGAGCTCGATATTCAAACCATTTAAATTTAATCATAGTTCCGAGTTTCTCCACTATGCGGCTCACTAACTCCGGTGAGTACAAATACTGTGGTTGATTCAACGCTTGTATCGTGGCAACCACGTTCGTAATACGACTTGCAAAAGATCCTATATTCCGGCAATCTTCTGCTAATCTTGGCATACGCTTTACATTCTCAATTTCGGCTAGAATGAGCATCTCAACCCTACCGAATCTTCTTTCGAGAGCGTTCATTATTTCTTCCGGTTCACACAAAGTAAACAACAACGACTTAACCGCTTCCTTAGCGGTGCCCTTTAATGCCCTCCTAAGGCGTGCAACATTTTGCACCCCTGAAAATTGGCTTCGCGTGTCTTCAAACACCGTTTTGAAAATTATCCATTCACCCGGGTCTCCATCGAACACCGGTAATTCCTGGAGGAAATGAAGCTGGAAAGACTTATCTTTGCCAGCTATTTTTATTGCACTCACAATCGCTTCGGTCAATTCTGACACCTCACTCGCGTGTGTTTTCTGTGCATTTCCTTGGTTGCGCTCGATCTCCGCCCCTTTGCGGCGTGATCCTTTACGCGCTTCCTTATCAGTAATATCGGGTTGTGCTACACTAACCGGCGCGCTCATTATGGTCTGCTGAACCCAACTCCTTACGAAAGGTTCCACCTGAGTATTCCGCTCTTCATCATCCTCACTCGAGTCGATCTCCTCTTCTCGGTTGAGTCGTGCCAACTCCAATTGAGACTTGGCTAAGGCAGCAGCTGCCTGTGCTCGTTCGAGCTCTGAGCGTTCGAATTTAATCCGCGCCTCTAATTCGGCTTTCAGCCTCGCCGATCGCGATGACCTACTACTCTTTGTGACCCTTTATCACTAGTGTGCCCGATTACTGTCCTTGACGATGCCGCTTCTTCGGTCCTTTGACCTACTTTTTCGACCACCGTTTCACTCCTGGATATAACGGATTGTTGTGCGGTGCTGGCCTGCGTACCACTGGTGTCCGTCCTGTTGCTTGTCGTTGCCATGGACGTCCCTGAGTTCCACGTGCATGTGGACGTGTCGGTGGTGGCTCCACTTGAAGGAGTTGCTCCATTTGACGCAGTAGCTGTGGTCGCTCCAGATGGTTCCGCTTCTTTAGCTTTTCTTGAGAGCCCTGTCCTTGTCCTGCTCCCTTCGCTTCTCCCTGTCTGGTCTTGTGCCTTCTTCATCTTGCAGGAAGGTGATTGTTGGCCTACGGTCCCTAACTGTCCCTACAGTCCCTACAACCCCTTACCTACAACCCTTCTACACCCCAACCTAACACCACTACCCCTCCCCCCCCCCCTTATCTCCCAACCCTACAACCCTACTACCACCCTAACAGCCCTATCAGCCCTATCAATCCTGGACGGGGCCTACCGAGGTGAGCCGTCCAGGGATGGAGTCGTGCAGGAATGGAATGGAGGAAAGGTTTAGGAACTGTCCCGCCAAGGAATATGACGAAACAGTCGAGCGGTAGTGCAAGCGCAGTCTCGCTCGAGAGAACTGCTCCACCCGAAGGTGTTGTGCCAGAGCCCGACCGTTTGGCACCGTTAGGTGGTCGGGATGTATGCTGTGCTCGCCGCCCAGTTGCCGGTGACGCCTCGTCCGAGCACCCTCCTCCGGCCGCGATGCAGTCAGGTGCCCACGTGCACCCTCGCCTGGCAGCAGCAGCGGTGGATGCTTCTTCCTGCACACTGATGACCCGACAGGAAAATGCCGGACACGGTCGTCCGACAGGAAATGCCGAGCACGCTTGCCCGACAGGAAAATGCCAGACACGGTCGTCCGACAGGAAAAATGCCAAGCCCTGCTTGGCCACGATGAGTGCCTTCACAAGACACCTGCGCCCGGCTGCGATACGTGCCCCATGCGAGCACACGCCCCCGGCCGCAATCCCGGTTTTCTTTCTTCCGGTAGTTCCAGGTCCAGTCCTTCAGCGCTGACGTCCTGGTCTTCTGGCCTTTGGTCCTATTGCTTCAGCTCAAACCTCCGGCTTCCTTCGGTTGCTGATCTTCACTCGGCTCCGAAGGTCTTCTTTTCCACAACCAGCAGTCCACAGCTGGTTCCTTGATCCAGCTGGCGGGGTTCGGGTGGTCCTTTTAATCCGGCTCCGAAGGTCTAATTCAAAAGGAAACAGGTTCGGAAGGACCAATTTAAAACGAACCAGACGGGCTGGAACGTTCGATAAAGAAACAGAAGGGAGGAATCGAGGCTTCTCTCGATCCGGCCTCCTATAACGCCTACGTTGGGTTCGGGAACAACGTATGTGATCTCCGCAACGGAGTAACACACTAGGGCGATAACCTCTTTCTTTTTCAGCAAGTAGGTTCAGACGGGGATTACGGGTCTTCCGAAGTCGTCCCGGTCCCGACGCCTTAATTCTTCGATGTGGACTGTATAACTTTAGGGATGAATTACTTGGGAATAAAACAGCAATTATCTTCAAACCGTTCCGTGAGAGAGTAACCACTTTTCCCTATCACTTCCCTACACTTTTTCTTCTTGACTGCTGGTTCTTCACTTTTCCCGAAGGATTTTCTTATTTTTCCGAACTAATTCCCCGAACGAATTGCAATAAAACCCGTTCACTAAGCTACCCCCAGAACTATACGCGAAAGTGAGCCGCGCCATTCGCGTGCCTGCGCAACTTAACAACATGAATTTGTACTATTACTCTCTCACGTTTCACTTAATTTCTTTATTCACATAAATCATACACAAATACAAGTTATCTATTTAGATAGCACAAAACAATATCTACACCATGATATACATTATTTTTTCGTATCACAAAAATCCTTTAATTTATAAAACAAAATATGCCCATTTTAATCATAACATAAACACTCACGCCTGTCACCCAGAGGGGTAGGCAGAGACTACGGACTTCCATTTGGCACGATCCTGACATACCTCTTTCGCCTCCTTTACATCCATATATCTACGCATACATGCTCGTCGGTTAAGGGTACTTCTAACGTGGCCCATTTTCAAAATATCGCCAATTTGGTCGGTAAACTTTTTTCTAGGGCGTCCCTTTCCGACTCGGCCATTCACATCTGCCATATAAATTTGCTTTGTCACTCTTTCCTCATTCATTCTTTCTACGTGACCAAACCACCGAAGCATTCCTTTCTTAATCCTGGTCACAACATCATCTTGCATACCACATTTATCTCTTATCACGCAATTTCTCACCCTGTCATTCAGATTAAACCCTAGCATATTCCTTAAAGACCGCATTTCTACAGCATTTATTCTACTTTCGTGCTTCTTCTGCCACACCCAGCTTTCACTACCATACATTAAAGTAGGGACTAACACAGCATTATGAATTACCATACGTGCCTGTTTTGACACATTCTGGTTCTTCATAATAGAGTGTAGTGCCCCATTCACTCTATTCCCTGCATTTACTCGTCGTTCTATTTCCCTATCATATCTACCATCCCTGCTAAATACACATCCCAAATACACAAACTCATCCACTTGCTCAATTAACTCTCCTTCTATTCTTATTTCACATACCGTTTTGCTTTCTTCTCTTTCAAAAACCATCACTTTCGTCTTACTTGCGTTCACTTTCATTCCCCTTTCTTTCAATTCCCAGTTCATTAATGTAACCATCATTTGCAACTCTGCCGCCGATGACGCAAGTATGACTTGATCATCGGCATACAAAAGGCATTTGACGGTTAACTCGCCCATTCTTAACCCACATTCTTCATCTTTCAAAGTTTGCAAACACCGGTCCATAAATAGGTTGAACAGCCAAGGGGAAGCTACACAGCCCTGTCTGACACCTTTTTGGATGCCAAACCAGTCCGAGTAGACCCCATTGATCCTGACACAAGCACTAGAGTCCCTATAAAGAGACCTTAATGCCTGTATCAAACCAGCGCTCAACCCATATGAGTTCAGTGTTTGCCTTAATACATTCCTGTCCACTCTGTCATAAGCCTTTTCCAAGTCCATGAACGCACAAAAAACTTTCTGGTTTTTGGCCAAAAACTTCTCCGCAGTCATGCGCATGGAAAAGACTTGATCTGTACACCCCATTCCCTTTCTAAAACCCGCTTGCACATCCCAAATTTTTCCATCAGTTTCTTTCATAACTCTTTCAATTAACACCTTAGCATACAGTTTACCCACAATACTAAGCAAGCTGATACCGCGGTAGTTTTTGCAGTCCTGCTGTGACCCTTTTCCTTTATATATTGGTACTATAACTGCTTAACACCAGTCATCCGGTACCCGTTTTAATTCCCAACATAAATTAAACAAGGTGTACAGCAGGCCTGCCACCACTCCCTCTCCAGCCCTTAGCATCTCGAGTGATATTCTATCATATCCAGCTGCCTTACCTGCTTTCATGCTTTTCATTGCTTTCATTATTTCATCTACACTTATCTCCATACCCCTTTCCACTTCTTTCGGAATTTCTAGTTCATTTAATTCATACGACTCTTCACTCATAAACACGCTTTCAAAGTATTCCTTCCATCTGTTTAACTTCGAAACTTCATCATTCAGTATACATCCATTCTCGTCTCTTATAGCATTTATTATAGGCTGTTTTGTATTTCCCCTGGCAGTTCTTACGAGTTTCCAGAACATTTTTATGTTAGCCTGGAAATTATCAGATATCCTTCTATCATTCTTATCCGTTCTTTCTTTCTTTTTCCTTTCAACTACTTCTTTTACTCTCTTATTTAGACGTCTAAATTCTGCCTTTTTTCTTTCAATCTCATCATTCATACCAGAAGAATTACCAGCTTTGGTTGCTAGTAAATCTAACCATGCTTTCTTCTTTGATTCAACTTCCACCCGTACCTCATCATCCCACCATAACGTATTACTTTTCCTTTCATTTGTTCTCTTACTTACACCACATACTTCGGTGGCGGTATCCACCAAACCTTTCTTAATATTATCCCACACAGTATTCAAGTCTAAATCATTCATACACAACTCATTCAAACATCTAATATTTTCTCTCAGTCTACATTTATACTTCTCTATCACATCTTCATCTTGTAACTTCTCTATTCTTATACGCTGTAACGCAGTGGTAGATACAGATGTCCGATGCCGCCAACGCTTGAAAAGACCATTAATTCGACATAAGACCAAGTAATGATCCGTCCCTACGTTGGACCCCCGGTAAACACTTGTATCTACGACTGCGCTCCTCATTCTTTCATCCACAATTACGAAATCTATCATGCTTCTATCATCACCTCTTTCCCATACATGTGAATCTTCTTATGACGAAAAAAAGTATTCGTCACAAAATAATTTAAATTCTTTTCCGCACATACGGTGAGGAGGTCTTCACCATTCTCATTTATACTTTTATCACCAAACGTTCCCAATATCCTTTCATAACCAGACCTCTTCACCCCAACCCTTCCATTAAAGTCTCCTAACATAATAATATTTTCATTTTCCTTACATTTTGTCAACACCATCCTTACCATTACCCATTTTAATCACAAATTCAAAATCCAAACTTCTTAAATATTTAACACAGAAAGTTAAAACAATGTTTCCCACTTGAATTTATACATTTGTTAACTAATACAATAGTTTAATTTACATTTTCTCTATTTATTTCACTATTTAAAACACTTTTAAATTTCTTATACAAAACTATCATTATTTCACTTATACACAGGAATTTTCACATAAAAATAACACAGAATTCACCTTTTTAGCACGTACAATCAACCTGAAATGTTTTACAAGTCATTTTTACATAAATTGCTGAAATTACAAACATTTTAAATTTTTACATATTCGGCCTCCTAAGGGCGTGGCCAGCGTGTTTCCGTGAACTCACACTATTTGAACAACTAACTTTGCACGGCTCTCGGCTATCAGAAAAAATGAAAGTCTGAAATACACTAATTTTAACAATATTAGGTAAATAAGTGCTTCTACACAATTTTCAAACTGTAGGAAACTATCTCTGATAAGATTCTTATCAGTTATCATGTTTCTTATCAGATAACAATACAAGTGAATGTTTTCATTAATCAATCATAACAAATAGGCATTTGTTTTCGTACAAACATATCAAACTTATACAAGATAATACTTATGCAATTAATTTCCGTTAATTCTGTTTATGCACAGAGTGATCATCTCGACTGGGGAACAAATCCGATCTCTAACTTCACTTTAATATTCCTTTGAATTCACAGCGTTGGAAAGACGATTTCAACCGGGGAACAAATCCGGTAACATAATTTACTTACTTACTTACTTACTTATCGTCACGCACAATCCCTAACGGGGTAGCCAGAGAGAACAGATCGCCAAGTGTCACGATCCTTACATACCTCTTTAACTGTAACATAATTTATAACATAAAATTCCCTATATGAATTTATTGAAAGATATTACTTAGAAAACAGTAAACTAGTCCGGCCTGGGAGTCGAACCCAAGACCTTCATATCATTAATTCGACATTTCTTTAAGATTTAACTAAGCATTTTCTTATCAGAACATTTCTATTGGACAATAAGTCTTTGAAAAGTTATTCGTCATCGGTTGACTTAATAAACTGAAATATTCTTATAGGCGCGTCGCCAACAGTGAGTGTAGAGAATCGGAGACCCATTTTACTGGTATTGAGGCGTTCCATCATGGGTGACAACTCATCAGCATTTTTAACGGAATCGAGAAAAGATATATATGTCTATGGGCCGCAGCAACCACTTATCCTTGTACAAAAAATACTGAAAGGCTAATTAAGCTAGTGGGCTGCTACGACAATATATTTGCCACAAACATAGACACTAAAAACTATCTACTATGCTTAGTCGTATTTACACGAGCTTACAGCGAAGATATATAGAAAGAAAGAAAGAAGAAAGAAAAAACATTTATTCACGGTCTAATCACAATAGATACAAAACAAAGCAAGAAATTGGAATTAAACAGAAAATAAAACAATATTTCCCTAAATTAACAAAAATGTAAAAATAATATAAAATGAGTCTGTGTAGCAGCATAAGACCGTGAAATGGACAGGACTCAGTAAAAGTCGAGATACAGAAACAAGAATTGCTCTGATCCCGACACTGGTTTTCAGTCCGGCCCGCACTCCGACGTAACTCGGACGGCTGCCTCAATCACCTCAATGCACATGCTATGATGCGACGCGGAATATATTAAAAAAAAATATAGGTTTTTAAATTTTAATTCACATAAATAGTGGATATCATTAGTCTAATGAAGGGAAGTACAAAATAGAATTAACGTTTTCCTTCTAAATATATCAATTTTATTTATTAAGAATGCGGAATAAACATTGGCTAAAGAATAAAGGTAAGAAAATGATTGTCAGAAAAAGTAAATTTATCATATAAATATTTAAATAAAATAGTTTTATATATTATATAAAGTAAAAATTAAAATAGTGGCAAGAAAGTATTTTCGAGACGGGCATTGATGGTGGCTGACTTAGTGATTCATAGGGCAATGTAAATTTTAGAGGAAAATAAAGTTATTAAATAAAAGGTAGTTTAATTTATTACCCTTTGTTAATTAGTGCTATTATTATTTTTGACTTAATACGTTTTACGTTTTACATTGATGCTGCCATTGTATTGCCAATAAAATCATTTGTTGTCCGTTATGGACCCCACACACGGTCAGTACAACCGATCATTCCAACTGATCAGTTCAAACTAAAACTGTTGATATTTTTTAAAATAGTAGATTTTCGATATATCGATCATTATGAATATATTAATATCGGAGTCTTAAATATAAATTTATTTATGGATATATCGAAAATCCGATATTTTAAAAACTATCAACAGTTTTAGTTTGAACTGATCAGTTGGAATGATCAGATTAACTGACCGTGTGTGGCCACCATTAGTCTCATTAAAACTCGAAAACGGCTCGAACGGTTTTGATGATTGTTTCTGTGCGTTTGAAAGACGTGACGTGACGAGTGTTTGAGTTCCCTTTATGGTTTAGGTTTACAATTGGCGGTAGGTGGCGCTATTGTCATGATCTGGAAATCATCTCTGTGAAGCCGGGGCGGATATATAGTCATAAATAAATAAAATAATATTATCCAACAACCATGACTCAGAAATGAATTAAATTACAATTAATCACTTTTTATAATTGACTTACATATTACCTTTTTAAGCATTTCAATGAATTTATTACTCACGTTTATAGATAGACCTTGTACATTTTCTGGAATATTGGTGACAATACGTACACGTTGTCATATTATAAATGAATTACTGACTTTGTTAAAATGTGTTATGGATATTTAAAATTCCATAGACGCTCGTAATACATAATACTTATTTCCATTTGTGATACAAACTTTGGTACTTGAAACACGTCTTGCATCTTAAAAAAAATATATGCTGCTAACTGTAACTAATTATGCAGGAAAAGTTCCAGGGACTTGATAGATGAAGAATCAGTAATACAATCAAAAGTGGCTCTACCACGATGCCCTTCTTATATAAAAACAATGACAAAGGCGACAAAAAAGACTGTGACCTCTTTTGTCACCTTCACTAGTACAAAATTAGATTGTTTACAGAGAGATGGACATCTTTTAATCAATCAATCACTTAATGCAAAAACGAATAAACATCATCATCACCAAATTGAAAATGGCAGGATAATTAATTACATCTTAATTAATATTTGTCTTAACATTAACACAGTATATCAATAAAATAAATAGGAGGCCGCAGGAGAGCGGGTAAAATCGAAACAAGCTCACCACGGGTGGTGTCACGGGCGAGCGCTAGAGGCTAATTGAATTAAGGTGAAATATTTCACCGTGTTTTGATAACAGGTACCGGCAGTAGACGGTACTGGCAGTAGTACAAGCTTTCATAAATTCCAATTAGAACAATTCGGCTATCTACACATCAGAAAGTATCGAAATAAATATTACCTGCTTTGGTACGTACGTTATACTATAATTTACATTTTTAGGGTTCTGCCCCAAAAGGGTAACGAAAGGAGTATTACGAAGCTTCCGCTGTCTCAAATTTTTATTTCTGTTGCCGCTATAGCGAAAAATAATAAAAATAAAAATTAACTAAAAATTAAAGTGGGTTCCTCTACTAGAAACGTATTTTACGATGGTTTGGAACCCTTAATGTGCGAGTTGGACTCGCACTTGGCCTGTTATTATTAGTGTATTATAAGCATTTTGTTGTAGCCTTTTCAGTAGCAGTCCTCCAGTACGTGGGCTTCTCTCATAATGGGGAATATTAATTATATTCGCCACGCATATGTATTATCTAGTGATGGATACTCTTGCGCCGCCAACACACGACAGAAATAAGTATAGTATATAATTATACATACATATATAATAATTATAAGTAAGTATATACATATATATATATATATATATATATATATATATATATATATACTAATAACAAATACAAAACAGCCTATAATTAATGCTATAAGAGACGAGAATGGATGTATTCTGAATGATGAAGTTTCGAATTTAAACAGATGGAAGGAATACTTTGAAAGCGTGTTTATGAATGAAGAGTCGTCTGAATTAAATGAACAAGAAATTCCGAAAGAAGTGGAAAGGGGTATGGAGAAAAGTGTAGATGAAATAATGAAAGCAATGAAAAGCATGAAAGCAGGTAAGGCAGCTGAATATGATAGAGTATCACTCGAGATGCTAAGGGCTGGAGAGGGAGTGGTGGCAGGCTTGCTGTACAACTTGTTTAATTTGTGTTGAGAATTAAAACGGGTACCGGATGACTGGTGTAAAGCAGTTATAGTACCAATATATAAAGGAAAAGGGTCACAGCAGGACTGCAAAAACTACCGTGGTATCAGCTTGCTTAGTACTGTGGGTGAATTGTATGCTAAGGTGTCGATTGAAAGAGTTATGAAAGAAACTGATGGCAAAATTTGGGATGTGCAAACGGGTTTTCGAAAGGGAATGGGGTGTACAGATCAAGTCTTTTCCATGCCCATGATTGCGGAGAAGTTTTTGGCTAAAAACCAGAAAGTTTTTTGTCCGTTCATGGCCTTGGAAATGGCTTATGACAGAGTGGACAGGAATGTGTTATGGCAAACACTGAACTCATATGGGTTGAGCGCTGGTTTGATACTGGCATTGAGGTCTCTTTATAGGGATTCTAGTGCTTGTGTCAGGATCAATGGGGTCTACTCGGATTGGTTTGGCATCCGAAAAGGTGTCAGACAGGGCTGTGTGGCTTCCCCTTGGCTGTTCAACCTATTTATGGACAGGTGTTGGCAAACTTTGAAAGATGAAGAATGTGGGTTAAGAATGGGCGAGTTAACCGTCAAATGCCTTTTGTACGCCGATGATCAAGTCAAATTTGCGTCATCGGCGGCTGAGTTGCAAATGATGGTTACATTAATGAACTGGGCATTAAAAGAAAGGGGAATAAAAGTGAACGCAAGTAGGACAAAAGTGATGGTTTTTGAAAGAGAGGAAAGCAAAACGGTATGTGAAATAAGAATAGAAGGAGAGTTAATTGAGCAAGTGGATGAGTTTGTGTATTTGGGATGTGTATTTGGCAGGGATGGTAGATATGATGAGGATATAGAACGACGAGTAAATGCAGGGAATAGAGTGAATGGGGCACTACACTCTATTGTGAAGAACCAGAATGTATCAAAAAAGGCACGTATGGTAATTTATAATGCTGTGTTAGTCCCTACTTTAATGTATGGTAGTGAAAGCTGGGTGTGGCAGAAGAAGCACGAAAGTAGAATAAATGCTGTAGAAATGCGGTCTTTAAGGAGTATGCTAGGGTTGAATCTGAATGAAAGGGTGAGAAATTGCGTGATAAGAGATAAATGTGATATGCAAGATGATATTGTGACCAGGATTAAGAAAGGAATGCTTCGGTGGTTTGGTCACGTAGAAAGAATGAATGAGGAAAGAGTGACAAAGCAAATTTATATGGCAGATGTGAACGGCAGAGTCGGGAAGGGACCTCCTAGAAAAAAGTTTATCGACCAAATTGGCGATATTTTGAAAATGGGCCACGTTAAAAGTACCCTTAACCGACGAGCATGCGTAGATATATGGATGTAAAGGAGGCGAAAGAGGTATGTCAGGATCGTGTCAAATGGAAGTCCGTAGTCTCTGCCTACCCCTCTAGGTGACAGGCGTGAGTGTTTGTATGTATATATATATATATATATATATATATATATATATATATATATACATATATATATATATATATATATATATACTCAATATTTTCAACTTAGTGTATTGATTTATTAATTCAATAATTGATTAATTTGCACTTAAAGAACAGTGTCATTACACTCATGAAATTTTACTTTTTATTTTTGTTTTTTTGATTATGAATGTTTTGCTATTTTGGGAAAACAATATAGTTATGCAACCACAAGACCATAGGGTTGTAACGGTTCGTACTTAGAGGGGGCTGCATAAGCATTAGACAGTATCCAGTAACTGTAGAGTCAGCGCTTTTGGTAGCATGAGGTATCAGGCAGAGTTCATGGGAGCGGCCACTTCGTTTTGACATCGACTTCTGTCATGACGTATTAATTAAGTAGTTATAATTATAATTAGAAAAAATAGATTTTAAATAGTTTTTAAAAAATCATTTTACGTTCCCGTAATCTTGACTATATTTATGATAATTATATTTGTTTACCTAATTCCTATTACGCAAAAACTACAGACTTTATTGCATAGATGGCTATCAATGTCAATCAAATAATAAAGGGTCAAAAAGGGGCTGCTTTATCGACGTTATTTCGACAGATAACATTATAGTAAATATTTCAGTCTTTAGTATAGTGTAGTATGGTTAGTTTTTTAAATTGATTTTTCGGAGTGTTACTAATTATTGCCAATGCATTTTTGCAATTTTTTTCTTAATATATTAGTTATAGCATAAGACTTTGTGGTTTTGTCTCTGTCGTTCTCCTAGTTTTGGTTTTATATGGCGGCAAAGCTTATGGTGACCGTATTACCCTTACGTAGGTACTATATAAATGATTTAAGGTTGTTATTGCACCTATTTGGCTATTAATTTTAGAGAGTATTTTTATTTGATCTCTTTTAGATTTTTGTCTAAGAAATTAATGTAAAAATATTAAAATAAAAAATAAAAAAAAAATTGACACATTTTCAAGTTTGTATAAAATTGAAAAATGGGAGGGCAATATTTTACTATTTGCAGCACAATTAAAGGAGCAAATCATAACTCTGAGTGTTGTGTATTTATTATAAGGTAAACTTACCTTCAACCTTGAAGTCAAATCCTTTTATTTTCATCATAAGCCCTGATGGCAAAGTTGCCACAAAGTAAGGTAAACTTTACCATTTTTAGACAAAAGTAGACTTTTAGTATTTAGTTTCTTTAATATTATTATCTGTTTAAATCACTAACAAATATGAAATCTATGCAAAATATAGTGTCTTTTTTACATTGACGCCCAGTCCCAAAAATTTTATTTGTAATGTAAGAAAATTGGTCCTACTTTTAAGTCTTTCCCAAAATGGCGAAGTTGCCAGGTTTGACAATACTATAATAGCGTTTCATTAAGCTTATTAGCTAGAAACGGTAACTGTAAAACAGTGTAAGCTTAGTCGAAAAACTAAGAGCAACTAACAAATGAACTTACAGACCACGTGACGGAAGTGGCTGTTGCTATTGAACTAACAAAAAAGCTAGTCCATGAACACCTGCAGCCAACTTCAAACAAAGAAGTTATCGGATGCGTTGTAACTAAAGACTAAGGTGGAACGCCTCACAGCTGTAATTACTACTACTACTTACTACCCTTAAGACTGAAATAGCAGTACAATTTCTGCTGTCCAAACCTACCCAGATGAACCAAATTTAAAAAGAACTCCTACCGTTTTACTCTTACCTATTGTTCGGATAGGTAAAAGCCGCCAAATTTCATGAACGCACTACGTGGCAAACCTCCCGATACCATCCACACCATCTGGATGCTTGGCGGTCCACCACTGTACGTTTCACTAGGAGTTTTCTTTCACGTACGACCTCTGTGTGGAATAGTTTACTACCGGCGGATTTTTCCGGACCGATATGACCTGAGGACCTTCAAGAAAAGAGCTTACTCCTTTCTAAAGGGCCGGCAACGCACCTGCAATTCCTCTGGTGTTGCGGATGTCTATGGGCGGCGGTAGTCACTTAACATCAGGTGAACCGTTTGCCCCCTCTTCTATAAAAGAAACCAACAGTAAAATTGCTAATTATGTTGGTGATCCAAGTTTGTATCTAAAATAGAATTGCTTACTTTATCAGTTTTTTTTTTTTGTATTACTTTCCTTAGATAACAATAATAAAATTCTTTTAGTTTATACATCAAACAAAAATATAAATCAAAAGAAATGAAAAATTGTTTATTGCTACGGCTTTATACTCGAGTAACGATGCCTAACACTGCCTTCGAGCGGCGATAAAATTCTCATTTATAAAGCAATTGAGGCACGTTAGATAACGAATAGAAACATCTAGAGATGACGGCTCCATGGCGTTGTGGATTAGAATTGAATTAAGGTGCTGTGGACCGCAGGTCACGGCATAGAATAAGTATAACTGTATGACCTTTAAATAATTGTTCGGGTCTGGATGTTTTTTCTTGTGCAATTTAGTTGAGCCATATTGCAGCTTCATTAGTAGTATAGCTGTGGCAAGGATGAGTCGGCTCGACCGGGTAAGGACTACTTGGTAATGAGACATTCTATCAGTCCTTAGGGGTAACAGTGCATCTAGATTTTGATTCTTAATCAAGGAAAACTATATCCCATGTTCTAGATTTCTACCGTAACTTCTATAAAAAATCACCTAGAATGGCGAGCAAGGGCGAGGGCAAGCCTTTTAAGGGTTTGTTAACTTAAAAAAGCAAAAGCAATTTCGCGTCTTATCATTACATTAGTTAGTTGATGTGTATGGCGTCATAGGAGAATCCGTTCAACTCAATTGGTCTTATGAGCGTCGTAGAAGGCGATTAATGGAAACAGCGGAAAGATTTCATAGCTTCCGATATCTTATCGTTTAAAGTTTGTGTTCGTTGGTTTTTTGGGTATTTGTTCCTCTTTTAAGAACACGGTACGTAAGTAATTTCTTTTCTATCGTGAAGGCAGTTTTCCTATATTGTTATAGGAGAAAGGTCACCAACAGTCCACCTGGCTGGTTGCTGTGGCCCATAAACATCTACATTTATTTTCAATAAAGAACCAAAATGCAAATGCGTTGTCGATGACCGAGATGGAATGCCTCGTTTCCGGTAAAAAGGGTCTCCGGTTCTGTACACTCATCATACTAAACACAGTACCGTTAAGCTGTTATACTACACTGGTATTCCGTGAGAGCGTGGTCCTAGCCCGGTTGAGCCGAGCCATTCGTGCTGCAACCTCAATATAGTGACAGCGTAGCTCTACCACTGCACCATCTACAACTTCTATTTTTTACTTGCTATTAGAAAAACCCTGCTACCCATCTCTTAGTTTCCCTCTGATATGGGGTAGAGGATATTCTTACACCGCCACTAAATGGTATCATAGAACAAATCAAATTAACTTTAAGTACTTTGTAATTTCTTAAGTTAGCAAACATAATTTCTTAAGTTTTTTATCGATAGTAATTAAGACGCTCGTTTATCTAGTCTTTAATTAACATGGAACCATAGGGCTAAAGCTCCAGGCTCCCTTTTTAATAATTAATATCGACTCTCTTGCTTTGAGGCGTATAATTATGTTAAACAGCATCTAACAAAATCAATTGGTATTTAAATTAATACCGTTTGTAGATACCACGAGTATATTTAACTATCCTTTTTAATTTAAAAGAACATTCCCTACAATTTATGATTGGTTTATAGAATCACCTTTTTTTTAGTTGCCTTTTAATACCATTACTGTAATCACAAAGAACTATGATAGCTCTGACTGAACTATTACTTTAAATGCCATATTATGTGAGCAAACACTGCGGGCGTTGAAGAAGTTGTTGATCACTCGCAATTATATTTACTGATTCATCACGTGATTATTGGTAGATGAAAAGATCTGAAGGAAATCTGCTTGTAACTGCTGAACATAAGCCTCCACCATAGATTGCCTCGTAGGGGGATATTTTCTACAGTTGCCACGCTTAAGACGACACATCGAAAAGGCTATTGCCGTACTAATCCGAGTGAATACATAATTTCTAGAAAAACGCCGTCATAAGGTCTAAAATTGCGTAGCGCCCGCGATGATTAAAAGCGCTTAGAAATTGTCATATTCTTAAAATATTTTTTTTAAATTATTGATTTAAGTAATCAAAATAATGAACAAGTAAAAAATTACGAATATTGATGTTATGAATATGTTTGAGTGATTCTCAAGCATGTAGATTAAGTAATTTCGTTGTAATTTCAACTATAGTGATTTTTAGAGGTGTTTTCGCAAATAATTATGATCGAGTCAAAATTATAATAATAATAATAATAATATAAAATGGATGATGTAATAATAAAAAATGGATGATGGAATCAAATGGAACGCGCAAAGGGCCGCTGCCTGGAGGTCGCCAGGGCGCGTCTGGAGCTGGCGCTGGACGCGACAGCATGCGAACCGCCAGCCGAGCGCGAGGTGCTGCACGACCACCCAGCAGCTCCTCGCATCCATCATCCCCACCAGCTGGCTTGGTGTCGGCAGGGTCTTCGCGGGCTCAGCAATCGGCACCCGCCACTGGTGCAATACGCCGCATGCGTTGGACAACTCAGATGAACAGCAACGCATTGCGGGCGTATTTTAGGGCGAAAGGGGGAGAAACTGGAGGTTTTGCGTATCGGGCAAGGATGCATCGACTTTTTGCTGAGCTGGAGCCATCTGTAACCGTCACCGAGCAAAACCTGGCAGACCGAGTTCGGTATATCTTGCGCTCAAATACATTTGATGTCACCGAACTCGAACGGCTACGACGTGAGGCTGTTCCTTCATCGGGTGAAAATGCTGCGGCTGAGGATGCGGCGCCACAACTTGCTGAGCAAACGGCAAATGTGGATGCCGTCGTGAATACGCCAGTTGTGGTTGATTCAAACGATGATGGAACAGTCGCCCAGGAACTGGAACTAGAGCAAATGAGGAGTACATTGGAAGAGGCGATTGTGGAAACGCGTAGTACGCCTCTCGAAAACCGACCGCGACTTCCCCGCTTAGCCCTAAGCAAGCGGAATCGGGCTGTCGTGAGGGCTCTGAACCCAATGCTGGTTACCTATTTGGAAGCCAGCCGGGACCTTTGCGAGACGGACTCAATTCTTTTTGGCGCCGCACTGGCAGTCTGCCGTATTATAGGCGCCAAACTTTCCACGGCTGGACGCGCTACTCGACAAAGTAGTGCTATCCCAGCCTGGAGAAGAAGAATTGAAGAACGTATCGCAAAGGCTAGGGCCCTCATTGGCAGACTGATATGCTTCAGGTCAGGCAATACCAGGCCAAGGATTGTGCGCACCGTCAGGATGGCGTTTGCTGGGACAAATGTTAGTTTGCCCCAGCCGGATATAATGCAAAAACTGACGGAGCGCATAGACGACCTGAAGCAAAGAATAGCTGCTTGGGGAAAGCGGATTCGGCGATATAACGAGAGGTCGACACGGTTCAACCAGAATCGTCTCTTCCAGAGTGATCAGAAGAGGCTCTATAAATCATTGGAGCGACCAATAGTAAGTGGAACGGGCCCTGCACCAAATCAGACCGACACGGTCGCATTCTGGCGCAGCCTGTGGTCAGAGCCCGTAAACCACAACGAGGGCCCTTGGACGGAAGTTGTGGCGAGTCAGTGTGCGGGTATTACGCCCATGGACCCCGTCATCATTACGCCGGATGACGTAGCTGAGGCGGTCCGTAGGGCCCCGAACTGGAAAAGTCCGGGGCTTGACGGGCTGCATCACTACTGGCTGAAGGGGTTCATGGTGTGTCACGCTGTGCTCGCCCGACAGTTTCAAGAGGCTCTCAACCAGAAATCGCTCCCAAGCCTCTTCACTACTGGGATCACTCATTTGGTTCCTAAAGATCAGGGTGCCACAGACCCGAGCAAATACCGCCCCATCACGTGTCTACCGACCATATACAAGACACTAACATCCATTTTGAGCGCGAGAATCGTTCGTCACCTGGACTTAAATCAGGTGATGTCGCGCGCTCAAAATGGATGTCGGGGCGGCGGTCGTGGAACCAAGGAACCACTCCTCATTGACGCGGTCATTGGCAAAGTGGTGAAACGCAACCGTCGGAACTTCTCCGCCGCCTGGATAGATTACAGAAAGGCATTTGACTCGGTGCCCCATACATGGCTGAAGAGGGTCCTCGAGCTGTACAAGATTGACTGTACAGTTCGAGACTTCCTCGAGCAGTGTATGGGGCAGTGGAGTACGATCCTCTGTCATCTAGGCGAGCGGATGACGGCTGCGGAAAGCCGCATAAGGATAAGAAGGGGTATATTCCAGGGCGACTGTCTGAGTCCAATCTGGTTCTGCCTCTCTTTGAACCCTCTCAGTACTTTACTGGAGGGCTCCGGGAGGGGATTTCAGCTTCGGAAAGGAGGTACAAAAGTGACCCACCTTTTCTATATGGATGACCTCAAATTATTCGCCTCCAGTCGCTCCCATCTTATGGAATTGCTAAACATCACGTGTGAATTTAGCAATTCTATTAGAATGGAGCTGGGGACGGATAAGTGTGCGGTCCTCCATGTTGAGAGGGGAAGGGTTGCAAACTCTGAGGGCATAAACTTGTCTATGCCCGTCAACTTAAGAACCCTTTCCGAGGCTGAAACATACCGATACCTGGGTATGTCACAGAACATCGGTATCGATGAGGCTGGTATGAAACAGTCAGTTTGCGACGTGTTTTATGCACGCTTGACCAAAGTGCTTAACAGCCTTTTGTCCGGTGTGAATAAGACACATGCATATAACGGTTGGGTCATGCCTGTCCTCATGTATACCTTTGGCATACTCAGGTGGAGTCAGACTGAACTTAACGCCCTGGATAGAAAAGTCCGCACTACAATGACGTCCCATAGGATGCATCATCCGAGGTCGTCGGTAATGAGGCTGTACTTGCCGCGAAAGCATGGTGGGCGTGGCTTCCTGAGCGCGCTCACCATGCATAATCGCGAAGTGTGCAGCCTCCGTCATTACTTCCTGGCGAGATCGGATGATCCATTCTATAATGACGTCATTTCTAGTGATAAAGGACTTACCCCTCTATCCTTAGCCGACGAGCAATGGGAAGACCCGGCAGTACAGAGCATTTCCGACCGGGAGACCGTATGGAAGGAGAAGGAGCTCCACGGGAGGTACTACAGGGCTCTACATGAGCCTCACGTAGATATAGCCGCCTCCCTCAACTGGCTACGTTTCGGTGACCTCTTCGGGGAAACCGAGGGTTTTGTCTGTGCAATACAGGATCAGGTTATTAAGACCAACAACTATCGGAGATACATCCTAAAGGATGGCACTGTCGACGTCTGTCGAGCTTGTCGCCATCCCGGTGAGTCACTTAGGCATGTCATCTCCGGTTGTTCGGCGCTTTCTAACTCTGAGTACTTGCACAGGCACAACCTAGTAGCCAGAATTCTTCACCAGGAGCTCGCTCTGAAATACGGTCTCGTGGATCGAAAATTGCCGTATTACAAGTACTTGCCGGAAGCCGTGCTCGAAAATGACCGCGCCAGGCTCTACTGGGACCGGGCCATCATCACGGACAGGACTATTCTTGCGAGTAAGCCTGATATTGTGCTGATGGACCGGGCACAGTCAAGGATATTTTTGATCGACATTACCATTCCGTATGACGAGAACCTCGTGAAAGCCGAAACGGATAAACGAACAAAATATCTGGACCTGGCTCACGAGGTGACCGACATGTGGGGTGGTGTGCCGACCGAAATTATTCCTGTAGTCGTCTCTGCGAATGGGCTAATCCCAGTCAGCCTCTCGGGTCATCTGAGGCGACTGGGACTCCGTGACGGACCGCTCCGGGCTCAAATGCAGAAGGCGGTGCTTCTCGATACCGCCCGCATCGTCCGCCGGTTTCTTTCCCTTTCCCCCTAACCCTCGGCCGTTTGGTCTCCCCTGCCGAGGGCTCCCATCTGGTTGGATCTTATTTATTTATGTAGTTTTTGTATTTATTTCATTTTATTGATATTTATGTATGTTTATCTTCTCATTTTAATTTATAATTATATATTTATAGCACCCAACCAGGTGAGAAAATTATATAGATACCCCAAAAAAATAATAATAATATAATAATATTCCACAACTATCACACAACGCCATCTAGTCCCAAGCTAAGCAGAGCTTGTGTAATGGGTACTAGAGACGACTGATACACATACTTATATATTTCTAAATACATAGATATTATAGATAAATTATACAATCGTGTTGATCGAGTCAAAAGTATACAAGACGCTGTTACCTATCTACTTATTTGTTTCGCTCTGTCGCCTCTTTTTTATTATATTCTAAGTTTTATATTTTAATTAAAAAATAAAGTGAAGTAAATACCCAATATAGGCGGCTATAAATTAAGAGTTAATAATCGGTTAGAGCACCCATGACATTCATAACGCATCTGCATCGGTTGCTCATACTCAGAATGAGGTTTTTAATATACCGTTGAGGAATGTTGTCCTAAGTTGTCGTTCTTTAAACAGATTTTCAGAACAACCCCTCAGAGCTGTTCTTTCGAGCATATCTAAAGCACGCTTGTAGGAAAAATTTTCAAACTCAGGACTTAAATTGGGAGTTTGCGCTGGCCATTTATTGATTTATTATTAACACATTCTTTAAAATAAAAGAATACAACGGGTGGACTTAATGCCTTGGGGCATTCTCCACCAGTGAACCCATGGAGCTATGAGAATTTGACGTCTTGACTATGTTCGTGCAAGCAGGCTGTTACCATCCTGGCCGTGCCGGGCCTAAACAGGCATTGTCGTGCATAGGCAGGAAATTTTTACCCATTTGTGTTCCACGTGGAAAGACTATTTATTCTAGCACCTCATCACAGAACTTTTAGCCATCATATTGCATTGTATACAAATGAGGAAAGTTCTGTCACCAAAACGAATTCCTACCCACACCGTAATTGTACCAAATGATATGGATAAACTTCTGGACCGCGTACTCTCCTCAAATCAGGATGAAAACCGAAACGGGTTTCATTGGTGGAAAACACCAGCAACCATTGATGAGGTTCCCAGTTCACATGATCATGTTCATTTTAAATTGAAAACATTTTATAGAGGCCAGGACATTTAGTTGGTTAATGTGATCAAAATGAGACGTGTCGATATGTTTATTTACTTTCCTATATACTCGATTACATTACAATTCATGTATTCATTTATTCATTTTCCATTATTTACTTGACTTTTTTCTTGCTTAATCTCTTAATTTTTACTAAAATATATATATTTTACTATTTACTTGACCACACACACATGTCTATTTACTAAACTATTTACTTAGGTACTTCATTACAAAATTGAATATTTACTTCACAGTTAACTTGTCTATTTACTTAACTATATATGTGATTTATTATATTTTTACTTGACTATATATTGGATTATTTGTATAAATATTTACTTGTACGCTTATAATCTATTTACGTACCTATTTAGTAGACTATATTCTTGAGTATTTACTCGAATATTCACTTACCTTTTTACTTAATTATACACTCTATTTTTCTCTTGACTATTTATTTAACTACATATTTGATTATTTACTTAACTTTATTTTTGTCTAATTTGACTATTTACTAAACTATATTTTTACTATTTACTCGATAATATACTTAGTAATAGATAATATATTTAGTAACAGAACTTGAAATAAGAATTCATGAATGTAATATGACTACTGAAATAACGTTGATTTATTCGGTAAGCTTAATCAAATCGTGATATAATCTTTAAAAAAACCTAACGTACCAGACAAATTGCATGTCATTAAAGATGACTTATATTACCAAGATTAAACATAAACCTTAAAAGCTTGTCTGTTAGCTACAACATTAAACGTCTACGACAAACAGCAGTTTATCTGATTAATATAAATTGATAAAATAGTGAAATACAAAACTTGTATAAGATGTAATGTCATCACAAAAAATATTGACAAACCTAAATCTAAAGTACACATTAGATATTATTACGAATATGCTGCTTGTTATAATTCTCTAACAGGATATTGAAGATTACGATGTCGTGTATATAAAGTATAGAAAATATTTAAAATAAAGTAAAGTAAAGTTACAGCCTATATACGTACCACTGCTGGGCACAGGCCTCCCCTCATTTCTGAGAGGGTTTTAGGGCAGTGTTTTAGGAAGTGTCCGCTGCGCTGCCCTAATGCGTGTTGGCGAACTCCACATGTCTTCGAAATATTTTTTTTATTCTTCAGACATGCAGGTTTCCTCACGATGTTTTCCTTCACCGCCGAGCACGTGGTAAATCAGCACTTAAAATTGCAATTCACAATTTCATTGGTGCCGGCGGGGATCGAACCCGGTTTGCTCGCGTACTGTGAAATTTACAGCGAGCGCTAACCATCTGAGCTACCACGGCTCTCTCTGGAAAATATTTAATTTTCAAATTTCGTTAAGTGGGTGTTGTAAAAAGCGACTATGGGATACACCAGAACAATCTTATAGCTGTTAATTGTCAGCGATATCAAGTTAGTACTATTATTCATTATGTGGCGATATAACCATCTCAGAACGGCAACGAGAAGAAAAAACAAAGGTGAGAGATATCTGCTTGGTACTGCGAGCAAAAAAAACGCTTGGCAAGGCTGTGGTTAAAGCAAATCCTTCCTAATGAAAAGATCGATGTACAGCAGTGGATTTTTAGAGATTGTTGAAGGTCGTTTTTACGTGGTTTAGACATGCTGCAGCTACATATATTACTGGTATTGTTGTAGCACAAATGGGTCGGCTCGACCAGGGAAAGACCACGCTCTCACAGAATACCAGCATAAAATAGCAGCTTAACGCTACTGTGTTTCGTATGGTAAGTCTAGAGAACCAGAGACCCTTTTTACTGGAAACGAGACATTCCATCCTAGTCCTTGCGGGTGACAACGCATCTGCATTTTGATTCTTAATTGAGGATAGATGTAGAAGTCTATGGCTCACAGCAACCACTTAACATCAAGTGAACTGTGTGCTCGTTAGTCACCTTTATCCAATAAAAAAAAGATGAAGATTAACTAACGAAGTAGCAAGTAATAATATCACTTATATCATATTCGTAAATAAAGTACCCTAGTATTACTTATCCTTACATTACTTAATTTAATTAATAAAGTTAGTAACAAAATAAAACTAATACAAAACTGAAAACGAGCCAACTGCTACACGTCGGATAAAATAGGTCTTGAACAATATCAGATTTATGGATTTAAAAGAAAATTTATAAACTACGAACCTTTCGCAACATACGACGCTTAGATTCTCTTTATAGCCTTACAACCTTACATCAAAGTTAAAATGGCCGCAGCCTTAGCTACATTATTTATAACTCATTATACGTTTTACGATGGTTGAACACATTAGAAGTAACTGCGAGCTGGAATTAAATGAATTTGTTAGATTTTTTTTTAATAATATTTATGTGACAAACGGAAGAAAGGTACTCGAGTGGGAGCCACCTACAGGTAAGTGAAGTGATAGGCGACCCCTCACACTGACGACCTGGTAAGAGATGCAGAAAGCAGGTAATAGTAATTTACCAAACAAAACACAAATAAATGTTTTTGTACTAACGTGTAACGATACTTTTCTTATTATTAACAAGCTTTATACGTGGTAAAGCCACGCTGCAGCTATGTTATGGTTGTAGTACGAATGGGTCGGCTTAACCGGGGAAGGACCACGCGCTCACAGAATTAAAGTTAAAAGTTAAAGTTACAGCCTATATACGTCCCACTGCTGGGCGCAGGCCTCCCCTCATTTCTGAGAGGGTTTAGGGCAAGGAAGTGTCCGCCGCGCTGCCCAAATGCGTGTTGACGAACTTCACATGTCTTCGAAATATTTTTTTTCTTATTCCTCAGACATGCAGGTTTCCTCACGAGGTTTTCCTTCGCCGCCAAGCACGTGGTAAATCAGCACTTAAAATTGCAATTAACAATTTCATTGGTGCCGGCGGGGATTGAACCCGGGTTACTCGCGTTCTGTTATATTTCCAGCGAGCATTAACCACACACACATTCTCACAGAATACCAGCGTAAAATAGCAGCTTAATACTGCTGTGTTTCGTATGGTGAGTGTAGAGATTCAGAGACCCTTTTTTACTGGAAACGAGGTATTTCATCCCAGTCCTCAGGGGTGACAACGCACCTGCATTTAAATTCCTAATCGAGTATAAATTTAGATGTCTATGGGGGCTACAGCATCCACTTACCATCAGGTGAACTATGTGGCTGTTTGCCACCCTTATTCTATAAAAAAGGCGACGTAGCCAACAACCCCGTGTAGCAAGTCCATAGCCGTTCCTTAAATTATAGCTAAGTTAAAGTAAAACTTTCTTCACAATTGATTTAAAACAAAATTTGTGACGTGTGACGACAAAACGAATACACCAATCCAAAGTATAAGTGCAGTACCCAAGTACCTAACATTTTTTCCGGGCCTAGGTTGTAAAAATAAATTCAAGGCTTAAAAAAGTTGTAAAAAGGTTAATGCTTTGCTATCTGATCATATCAAGTACTTGTGAATGATTTATTTATATATACTTTATTGTACACCACACATATACAACGAATAAATACATTACAGAGGAAACTTAATATATACGTATGTACAATAAGGCGGTCTTATCGCTAAAGAGCGATCTCTTCCAGACAACCTTTGGGCTAAGGAGAAACTGGAATTAAGAACAGTAGGAGGTGGTGCGTTTTATGTTACACTTACATTCTAATATCTAAATAAACTAAACTATATATTGTTAAAATACCACAATAATACATAAAAAATAATAATAATAAAATAAACATACGTATTAATAAATAGGTTTATATATATAAATATATACACATACATATGTATACATAGATAATAAATAAATAAATATAAATCTGTTGCTAGAATTGGTTATCAATAACCACAAAGTGTTAGGTAATGCTTCTTGACGTCACTTTTGAAACTTTCCAAAGTTTGTGCTCGTTGAATTTGGAGTGGAAGTTCATTCCATAACCTTATGGCATGGCTCGTAAAAGAATATCTCATAAATTTTGTTCGAAATGAACATGGTTCTAGAATTAGTTCGCCGGCTGACCGAAGAACTCTATCAGGTCGATCATGACCAAGAAACTTAAAGTTTTCCTTCAAGTAGCTTGGAGTCAAAGGATTGAACAACACACAGTACAGAAGAGATACAGTTTGCAAATTCCGGCGAAAGCGAATGGGTAACCACTTGAGCTGTAAACGATATTCGGATACATGATCATATTTGCGCAAACCAAATATGAACCTAATTGCAATATTTTGAATTCGCTCAAGTTTGTTCAGTTGGTCTTCAGTTAAATCGAGGTAACTTGCGTCCGCATAATCGAGAATAGAGAGAAGTAAGGATTGTGCTAACATAATCTTGGTGGGAATGGGGAGAAAAGAACGTAAACGACGAAGTGAACCCATAGTAGCAAACACCTTTTTGCTCACTTGTTTTAACTGCTGCGACCACGACAAGGTAGAATCTAGATATATCCCCAGATTTTTTACAGATTTACTGTAGGGTATGACAACGTCATTTAATGTCACCGAGGGTAGGTTGTTCCAGTCAACTCTGGAGACCATCCCTCCACCACCAATAACTATAGCCTGGGACTTGAACGGATTAATTTTTAGACCATAACGCTGACTCCACTGGCTTATCGCCGCTAAGTCATTGTTGATGGTGGCAACAGCAGAAGGCAGATTTAACAAATTTGACTGAGTGTAGATTTGGAGATCGTCTGCATACATGTGATAGAGAGAAGCAATATTTTGAGAGATAGAATTAATGAATATAGCAAAAAGTAAAGGAGACAGCACACCACCTTGAGGCACGCCAGCCCGTAATTCGCACCAAGATGAGAACTCATCCTCGATGCGAACACGCTGCCGTCGGCCATAAAGATAACTATGAAACCAGCCAATCACCGGAGGAGATATGTTAATAGAACGTAACACACTCAATAAGATGTCAAAATCAACAGTGTTAAACGCATTGCTAAAATCAAGCAATACCAACACAGTGAGCTGTTTGTTATCCATACCTCGTCGAATGTCATCGGTAACTTTAACCAACGCTGTTGTCGTACTATGACCCGATCGGAAACCAGATTGGAGAGGATCCAGGATACAATTTCTATTTAGGTAGAGATTTAACTGAAAGAAAACTAGTTTCTCCAGGAGTTTGGATAAAAACGGGAGAATTGAGATAGGACGAAAGTCGGAAAAATGCAAAGCATGGGCTTTTTTAGGGAGAGGCGTTACAAGTGCACTTTTCCAAACATCAGGAAATTTTGAAGAGGAGATGGATTTATTCAAGATATGGGTGAGGATAGGAGTAACAAGTTCTAGGATAGGTATGATCATGTTACGACTAACATTGTCGTCACCCACGGCATTGGACGAGATGGACAAAATGTTCTTTTTAACATCACTATCAGTGAAAGGAGTGAAATTAAACGGTGAAAAATCAGGAGTTGGTATTGAAGAAAGAATACTCAGAGTCCGGTCTTTATCTGAGCTATTTAATGTGCTAGAACAGGCGAAATATTTGTTAAGGAATTCAACATCAACATTATGACGAGGAGAATTATTGGATGTTTTACCAACTCCAAGTGACTGAAGAAACTTCCAAACTTTGGCTGCGTCGCCGTTTTCGACGGATTTGTGAATATGGCGTCTTTGTGCATCCCTACACAATGTATTGCAGCGATTCCGTACTTTATTATAATATCGTAAATTTTTCTCAGATTTATCAGCTTTTAACTTACTTTTAGCAAATCCTTTTTTTATAATAAGTTTTTTTAAACTATCCGTTAACCAAGGTGCAGGTAAATGTTTCATTTTTATTGGTTTTACTGGGGCATGGATGTCATAAAGTTGGATAAGAAAGGAGTTAAATAACTCGACTTTCAAGTCGACTGTTGAAGCATTTTCAACAGCTGACCAATCCATGCGACTAGCATCTTCCAGAAGACGTTCTTTGTCCATTCCACCAAAATTACGTTGCAGAAGGATTCTCGATTTTGCTTTAGGAGGACGGACTTTGTATGTAAGAAACAAGAGATCATGATGAGAAAAGAGATCAGCGTCATGCTGGCCATGCTTCAGGACAAAATCTGGAGAGGATACAATAATTAAGTCAAGTAGTGATGGAGTACAGTCAGGCATTTTATGCGTAGCAGATAGTGGTAATATATGTAGATTACATGCCTCGGTTAATGATTTTAGCTTTTCACACCGATAGTCACCCTTGAGTAGGCATGTGTTAAAGTCACCCATGATTATAGTGTGAGTATATAATGGGATTAAATTTTCTAATAAATATTCGAAAGAAGAGAAATAGTCAATATGAAGAGAAGGACTGTAACAAACGCCAAGAAGAATTTTCGTATTGGATAGGGTTACTTCAATGAAGAGATGCTCAGCCGCATTAGAAGGAGATGGTTGGGGGGACAGGCTTACTACCGCAAAAGGTAAATAAGAACGGAGATAGATTGCCACACCTCCACCCCCCCTTCCAATACGGTCGTTGCGAATAAGATGGAATCCTGGTAATGAATAAGAAGTGGATGGCAAACATGGTTTCAACCAAGATTCAGAGACTAGAATGGCGTGAATGTTATGGGATTCAAAGGACGCAAGCATGTCGGGATAATGAGCCGGAATGCTTTGGGCGTTTATATGAATTACATTAAAGTTTTTCAGGGAATCTGAGAAATATGAGTTAAGTGCTACATTTATCGGAATTGAAGATGTTGTACTGTGGAAGCTGAGTTCACTAGATGCATTATCATTTGACGACAAAGACAGGAAATCGTCAGAATCATTACCTACATCATAATTATCTAACAACATAGTAAAATGAAATAAAATATATAATATATATAATATATAAATATAAAACTAAATAGTTAAATTAAATATATAAGTAAGTACCTAAACAGATCTCTATCCCGCCAGCAGTCTGAAAGAGATGAATCAAAAATAATAATAATAATAATAGATGTTTCAGAATAACTTAAATACAAAAGAGACAATTTTTAAACAAAACAAAACTACCAAAAACTGTAAACAAATAGCATTTTACAAATAAAAATATGTAATGAGCACAAAGAGAATTGTTATGGAGATGTTGCTTTGTGATAAGAAAAGAAGTCAAAAATTCCATAAGGTACGGCTGTATGACTATGAGACCTTTGCCTACACCGAAGAAAGAAATAAAAATGTGCAACTGTTATCTAATGTCATGTCAATTCACTTATTGTTTGTTTACATCGAAATGGTTTTTTATATATAAGTTACAAGTAACTACCTCACATCGTATATATAAAAGAAAAATGGTAATATATATTAATAAAAAATAAATTAAAAAATTTTTTTACAATAAAAGAATGTAAACAAACCAGAAATACGGTAGTCGCACAAGATACAACAGATTTAACCAGCTCCAAAAAAATGATTATTAAGCCCTAACACTAATTGTTTATTATTACAACCTTGAACCTGCTAACAAAAGCCTAAACTAACGTTATTTTGTCACCGTCCACTGTGTGCTCATTTGTAACACTTATTCTATAAAAAAAAAAATTCAATTTGCATACAAAAAATGTGTTATTTATTACGTCTCTCTAAATAAAGTCGGAAAAATCCGAAAAAATCACTATTGTGTATTCCAACCTATAGATTACGAATTTGATTAGCTAACGTCAGTTCAGTATTAAATGTGACGCCGACAGAGTTGAGCCGCGACAAAAAATGGCTAAATGCGTAGTGAAAGAATGCTAGAGTCTCGTCCGGACCGCGCTAGCAAGCGGTCTCGTCCGCCGGTCGTCGACTCCCGCCCGGGTGGGAGAAGTACAGCGCGTCGCTTCACAGTGGGTGCACGTGCTGTGGGGCCAACTCGGCTTGCGTAGAGCCTTGAGGACGCCCCTGACCCCACCCGGGATGTTGAGTTCCTAACTCTGCGTTTAACCTACTGGGAGCGCGCGCCTGTTGGTGACTTTGGCTCCGCGTCGAGATGCGTCTCCGCGGGACCTGGAGGTTGCTGACCCTTCGGCAGATCCCTTCCCAGAGGCGCGAGATACGCCAACTTCTGCCTAGGGATACCAGGCCATCATCTAGAGCCAGGAAAGGAGCACTGGAGGCCCGGAGCAGCTGCTGTCCGGAGCAGCTGCTGTTCGGAGCGCACTCCTGTCGGCAAGATTGGCCCTGCGTCGACTCGGGACTCCGCGGGGCTTTGAGACGGCCGACCCTCCGGTAGCACCTACCTGGTAGCGCGTAATACGCCAAGAAGATTACCGACAATGTCGTACACGTACGGCTCCCAAGACCGGCCCATAGATATGGGCTGTGAGGATTACCCGGGTAATGGGGAACTCCCCGAGGCCCGAAACCTGCATGGGATAAAGAACAGTAGTCCCATAGTAGATGACAATACGAAAGAATGTTATTCAAGGTCACAAAAACGTATAAATCAAGCGGAATCACTTTCAACACATAATTTTTAGTTCATATGAACGTAAAAAACCTGAGATAATTAAATAAAATTATCGAATACTGCCAATTACGTTCAATGTTGCCACTTTTCGGCATTTGTAATTATCCTACATTAATGGGAGACTATATAATCAATGGAGTAAGTTAATTAGTTAACTTTGATTTTAAATATTTTGGAAATTATGATAAAAACTACGTTTTAACTTTCATACAAAATAATTAATTATTCTTAGTTTAGTTTATTCATGAATTATCTATTAAATATATTTTATTACCTATTTTATATTAATAATAATTTAATATAAATTTTATACTAATTACATTTTATTACCTCTTTTATATTGTTTGATTTATTAGTACAATAAAAATCTTATAAACATATTTTTTATTTCATCATTATGTTTACTTCTATTCATCGGATAAGCTTTGTATCCTATTTTTCTAAGGGGACGCAACAAAGATTTTAAAATAAAATATACTTTTTTAATATATAAACAATTAACTGCAGTTTAAAAAACTCATTTTTATTGCGAACCCGCTATTGCATGTTTCTGTGTCTTTATATAATCTTAGCGACGATATTGTTTTCGCAACTTGTGTAAGTGAGATAGATAATATGTTTATTTAAAATTGTTATTAAGATTCAAAGCTACGTCGTCGCGTTTGGATTGTGGTTACACTTTTTTCGACGAGCGGTAATGTGGTTTGCTCCTCTAGTGTTGTATAACTCAATGTGTAGCACGAACTGGTCGGCTCGACCGGGGTTGGACCACGCTGCCGCACAATACCAGCGTAAAATACCAGCTCAATGCTGCTGTGTTTCGTGTGCTCAGCGTAGAAAACCGGAGAACCTTTTTACTGGAAACAGGACATTCCATCTTAGTCCTCACGGGTGACAACGCAACTGCAATTTGATTCTGATCCAATTAAACATTTTTTGTAATAATATTTTTATGTTCTTTTCTTTATTTATTTTTTTAAACGTTACCTCCACATTAGGATTTTCTCCTATATCGTGGGGGCAGTTAACAAACATAAATTTCACAAGGACAAACATCCAGACCCGGAACAATTACTTGTAGGCCGTACAAATACTTGTTCCATGCGGGATTCGAACCCGCGACCCCCAGCGCTGTAGCTCATTGCTAAGCCGCTGCGCCACAGAGTCGTCAAATATGTCAAAATAAAGTTTATTATTTATTTAATTATTCTTTATCGAGGATAGATGTATGTCTATGGGCCACAGCATTCACTTTTAACACAGCTCCGTAGCGTCTTATTACTCTAGTGTATAGTTAGATACTGAAATTAGATTTTACTCGTATATCAGAGCCACTTGCACTGTTAAGATTAATGTTATTATTCCTACTATGGATCTACGGAATGAAATAACGCACTATTATCAACAATCAAGAGAGAGTTTCGTCTGTAATTTGAGCGCATAAAAATATGTAAGGGATTTACAACAAATTGAACGAGATGGAATTACATTTACATTAAGTCAGTAATTGTTTTTTAAGCAATTTTAAGCGTGTAGTGGCGGTATAAGAATATCCACTTCACCATATCGTCCCGTGGCTGTCGTAGGAGGCGGCAGTGGGAAACTGAAACAGTTAACGAGCAGCAGCATCTTCCTGATAACAACTCGAAATAAAAAAAAACAGCAGTTGACAACCCGCTCGCCGAGCGTGGCAACTATTGCGAAATCCCCCATATAAGGCAATCTATGGGGGGGTCTATGTGCAGTAGTGGACTTTTATAGGCTACAATGATCATAGAATACTATAATATACAATAGAATGGCTATCAACCTTATTTTGTACGACGAGAGGCGTCGCTGGGAGCACACATACAAGCAATCACGTCATAGAGGGTGCGTTTGGCAGAAAAAAAGCGCTAGCAAGCGCTTGTAGGCAAAAATGGCGATCGTAAGCGGTAAGCGCTGTCAAATCGTAAGTAGCTATTTTCCTCTAGGACATGATGTTAGTTTTAACCGGGGAACCTATCCTAATTTAAATATATGTTTGTGAAGTATTCATATTAAAAACTTACCAATCATGAATTTTTAATAAAATGTATATTATGTCTGTTCATGTCCTTATATTACTTAAAACTAATATTGCAAAAAAACAACTTATAAACTCTACTTCACAACAAATTAAATAAGCAAAATGGCGGATTGTGTCAACGCTACTGAAGTAGCAATCGTGTCCTGGCCGAAAACTATTTTAGCGCTAGTAAACGCTTGCTAGCGCTTTTTTCTGCCGAACGCACCCATTATCAGTTAAATCACTACTAGAAACCTGATTCGATGTACTGACAGATTGATTTTAATACATATTTATTTGTACATAGCGTGCGTTTCGGCATTTTCTAAATAATTTGCATGCGAAATTTGGAAGCGATTGTAACGTCAAAACACATCTCGTGTTGACATTTATATGTGTGAATTGACGTGTTAGTGGCATTTTAGTGGCTAAACGGCAATGATCTTTTACATATAAGATCATCGCTAAACGGGCTCAGTCCACACCCCCGTTCTATTATGTATGTATTATAGTATTCTATGACGATATGATGATGATGATGATGATGAATTTTATAATAAGATCATAACAGTTATACCGATTTTTCTACATATATTAATACCGACAGAGCAAAGGCAACCCTTGTAAGATAAATCCTATGTGAGTATCACTCGACATAAACGAATGCTTTATGGAACCTGATATGATACGGTCATTTACCTTTTTAAATGGAAGTACTCCTCTTGAAGTACAGCGCCGCACTTCAGGTTTTGTGGGTACTGCGTGTTTACTGAGTTACACATAATTGAATGGTATACAAAGAGATAATTGTTATTTGCACAACGCATTTTGTGTTTTACTGTACATTTCTCTTCGTATTCCATTTTTTTCCTACTTTGGCAAAGACTATGCCAGCGTCAAGTATTTCATGAAAGTCACACAGTGTATAAGACAAAACCTTTTTGCGAAGTAATTATTATATATTTCTATTATTATATTATTACACAGTACATTTTATTGGATGGTTGACAGTTGATACAATATACAACAATTGAAAAAAATTACCTTAATCTCTATACATAAAAATCAATTGCTGTCAATTAGTCGAAACTCAATAACGCCTCATTCGATGAAAATTTTTGTGTGATTGTTTGAGTGGATGAGTTAGCTAGATGAGGAGTGAGTGGTTTAGATTCACAATTGGACTCGATAACATATAATTTGAATTTGCTGTTTATATCAATGTTCTAAAAATAATTCGATTTTTGATTTCTTAGATACAAACACAGTACCTACCATATGGCACACAAACATTATATATATATACGTATTTGAAAACAAGAAACTAAGATGTCGTTATTTTGGTATTGCCTTAGAATTTATATATATATATATATATATATATATATATATATATATATATATAGCACACACCTGATTGTAAGTGGTTACTGTGGCCCATAGACATAATATACATATATCCTCGATTACGAATCAAAATGCAGACGCGTTGTCACCCTTGAGGACTAAGATGGAATGCCTGGTTTCCAATAAAAATGATCTCTGGTTCTCTACACTCATCATACGAAACACAGCAGCATTAAGCTACTATTTTACGCTGGTATTCTGTGAGAGCGTCATCCTTCCCCGGTCGAGCCGACCCATTCGTGCTACAACTATACTACTAATATAACTGCATGGTTATACCACGTATAATACTACTAATTTAACTGCAGTATTGGCTAAGCTATATAATTCTATATATTTAATGTAAGCTTTATTGCATAATTCTAATGTAAAATTCACAGAATTCATTAAATGTAACTAATTTTTACGGATTTTATCGCGTTTAATTTAACTTTTTATTTAAAGACGCTTCGGGTGCTTTACAGCACCCATGTCCACGGTGAGGACTGAGGTGTTTGACGCTCCGATGTCACAGTTATCCCGGTTACCATCAGTTTTTGAGTATTAATTTTAGGTCCAATCTACGCAGAATGAGCTTACAGTATCTTAAAGTCTTGCAGTGGTATGCTAGGGCTTGAATTTAATTTTATTAATTATTGGATCTCAAGCAGATCGTAGTACCCATCGATTTTCTTCTTAGCAAAAAAACATCCTAATTTCAATAGTGAAATTAGGATGTTTTTTTTTAATTTGAATAGCATTTGGCGAATCATCCTACTTAGGATGATTCGCGAGAATCATCCTAAGTAGGAATCGGTGTTCCTTTGTGGTCTGTCAAATCCGATGTAATGTCAGAGTCGATCGTCGGAGACTTCCCGTAACTCGTTTATTTTTTTTAAATATGCAATCATTCAGATTTTCTCAAGAAGTTTTACTATAACGCCAAGCATGCAACAGATCAGCATTTGAAGTTGAATTTACAATTTTAATAGCGTTGGTGGGAATTGACCTTGGCTTTCGGAACTTTGGTTTGATTTGGGAATCCGGAATACATAGAGCCGTTAATCTTTCGTGTCAAGCGTGCATTAAAGACCAGACAGAGAAAACTTTTCTATTTGTACCACTTTTGAAGCTCAAATAAGCATGAAATGTTCTAATGGCGTGTTGAGTGACCACGGATTCGTAGCGCAGTGGTTGAGCGTTTGGTTGCTGCGTTCGAACCCACATACCTGTATGTGGCTTCGAATACTGCACGAAGCATTGCACTTTGTATGGCCAACACACACTGACCTCTTCTTGTATATATAGAGGTCAGTGCCTACAAATAATTATACCAGTTCTAGGGCTACCGGGGCCAAAAATTGGGAATCCGGTTGCCAATTGGCTAAAAAAAATTTTAAGCAAAAAGTCCGTTCTTTAGTCGGCATCCCGGCAATAAAACTCAATAGATTGTAATAACGCATTAAGCGTGTCACACACTACGCAGATACGATATCTGTATCTGAGCGCATATATTTCAATGAAATTCAATGAATTAACACACACAGCGCAGATCATTTATAGTATTTATAAGCACCGACATATATCGTAAGTACTTACGGATCTGAGACATGAGATTAATTTTTAGAACTCAGATTAAAAAATATGCACTGTTCATTAAAAACTCAAAAGTTTGGCGAAAATGGCGACGATTAATGATATAAGTCGAATAGAATACTTTTTTAATGTTCATTTTGGCATGCAGCTAGTCCGTGTTTTAAAAGTATTTGCAAAAAATATAATAAAATAGATAAATAATTATCGTGTATGTCTGATGTTTTCATTGCACAGGGCGATTTTGGACATTGTCCTTTGATTTTATTCAACGTGTGTTCTCGTAAATATAAGAATTAATTATAATAATCTGTAATGAGTATTCAGCCCAGATCGTAGGTGGTCTGGTATTTTGCAATACTTTTTGCAACACTTCGAAAAGGGTTTATCAAAAAATTGAATCTTAATGATGGAAGTCGTGAAATACATTTTTGTAGATTGTAAAGTGCTTATTAACTTGTACTTAACAATGCTTGATTGAAACGCAGCCCATTTAAAATTAAGGACCGTTATTCATGGTTCCGCGCGCATAATTTTACTACAGCAAGTAAAATTACACTCTATATTTATACGTCCCACTGCTGAGTACAGGGTTTAGGGCAAGAAAGAACACGCCGCGCTGCCCCAATGCTTATTAGCAGATTTCACGCCTTCGATTTTTATCGATATTTCTCAGATATGCGGGTTTCCTAACGATGTTTTACAACAGAAACACAGTTTCGAAAACAGTACTTAAAATTTGCGAAAAACAATTCAATGGTACCGGTAAAACTTATGGCGACCACTATATATATTATTATATTATACTATTATATTATAGTTCCTGGACTACCCCGGCTCGTTACTACTTGAAATAACAGCTTAGAGTTTTAAGAATGTATTTAGATGTGTGTGAAATACTGTAAAGTTTTTTTTTATAGGATAAAGTGACAAACGAGCAAACAGTCCACCTGATGGTAAATGGTTGCTGTGGCCCATAGATACTCTCTATTACGAATCTATCTATCCTCGATTACGAATCAAAATGCAGATGCGTTGTCACCCGTGAGGAATAAGATGGAATGCCTCAATTCCAGTAAAAAGGGTTTCTAGTTCTCTACACTTACCATACGAAACACAGCAGCGTTAAGCTGCTATTTTGCGCTGGTATGCTGTGAGAGCGTTGCGTTGTCCTTCCCCGGTAGATTCGATCCATTCGTGTTACAATTATACGACAAATATAACTGCAGCATGGCTCTACCACGTAAAAAAAAGTCCGAAATAACCTGTCCTTGTTCCCGGAAGAAAGATAAACTAATGTATATAATATTGTGAAATAGCTCGAGACAGTATTTTATGGCAGTCATTTGTAAAGACATATGCTCAGTTTTGGACTGTGATTGTTTGATGATGATGCAGTTGTCAACCATTATCACCATCCAACAAAATGCTTTAAATGCAAAATGGTTAAAGATACATTAATTTCACCTTTTTAGGTGACCTTGAAAAAATTTGAGACTCAATAAGACTATTTTTTTTAAATATGTACTCGTATGTTACGGAATACGTTCGATCACCGTCAATCTGAAACATACTATACAGTAATAAACTAACTATGAATTTAAAATGATATCAATAAGAAAAACTACCTTTTGTTTGTGTCGGCTTTATATCTGATGTGATATCAGACTTGTTTCGATATTTAGCTGGCTTCATAAAAAGGAGAAAGTTCACAATTCAACTGTATAGTTATTAACTATTAGTATTTACTGATTCTTTTTTTAAATAGTTTATACTTTAGAGTTGCTTTTTCTAATATAGAATATGGGTGACAAATGAGCACACAGTCCACCTGATGGTAAGTGGATGCTGCGGGCTGTGGCCCATAGACATCTACATATATCCTCGATTAAGAATCAAAACGCAGGTGCGTTGTCACCCCGGAGGACCAAGATAGAATGCCTCATAATCAGTAAAAATGGGTGTGCGGATCTCTATACTCACCACACGAAACACAGCAGTATTAAGCTGCTATTTTACGCTGGTAATCTGTGAGCGCGTGGACCTTTACTCGGTCGAGCCGACCCATTCGTGCTACAACTATACTACTAATTTAGCTACAGCATAGTTCTGGTTCATGGTTCACCACATAATAAACGTCGTAAGAGGCGACAGAGAGAAAGACTGAGAGAGAAACTGATAGAGAGGATGGGCAGAATAATCCAGACAACTACACAAAATAATAAAAAACTGATGTTGCCAACCCACCGGCCAAGCGTGGAATCCTTGGCCCCAAATGAGTCAATCTATGCGAGAGGCCTAGCTTCAGCAGTGGACTTTTGTAGGTTTTAATGGATGAAATGGATACTAGCTTTTGAAGTCGGGGACTTTAAATTTTGTATACACAATGTCTTAGCACCGACTGAAGCTGTTATGTTTTCAGCATTTACTTCTTATTAAAAAAATTTTTTTTCCAAGTAACGTAAATAAACTAAATTAATAAAAACATCTTACTTACTTTTCTACAATCCTCAATGAAGGTGCATTAAGTAAAAATAGAAGCGCCACTCCTTATTTATCTACTCAATTAAGGACACTGCCGGTTTTGTTATTGATGCTATTTCATTTAAGACGTGGTGAAAACATTGTATTATTTATAGGCTCATTAATTTACCATTCGGTTATTTGGGAGGTCCTTTATAATATCCGGTATTGGTCCTTTCAAATCGATTAAAATAAATTGATTTACGTTCAATACGATTAAGCACCAGCCAGTAAACATTTATTTTTCTTTAGAAGAAAAGATGACAAACCAGCACGCAAATCACGTACATAGTAAGTGAATGCTCTGGGTCATAGACATTTACTTTTATTCTTAATTACGAATAAAAAATGGTCTCCAACTCTCATCACTAACCGTATGAAACCCATAATAGGAGTATTATTTTTTCACTAGAATTACCGTTACTAAAACTCTTCAAAGTTTATTAACTATGGGCGTCTCTTGAGGGCGGATGGGGTTGCTTCAATAGATCTTGTATGAGAAATTACTCCATTCAAGAGCATTTCTGTCGCATTTTTATTTGTAAAAAAGCAGGCATGGTAATCAAATACTTTCATAGGGTTGTGGTTAAATAATTAATTGTGCAGAGAGTGTAGAACGCATGTATGCGTTTTTGTTTTAATATACCGAAAAGGGATAGGACTTCACCTTATTTAGTCAGTAATGGCATTTTAAATATGTGCAATAGTACTAAATTAAAATATGCATGCTTTCTGCACTTATCTGTATGATAAGATAGCCGTTGAAAAAAAAAGTTTGCTTTCAGTCAGAGAAAATAGTCATCGGCTTCCACTACCCAGGATTAGCCTCGCTGGAGCCAGGGGGTGTTTTAAATTTGCCGCTGCTAAAATTTGGAACGATTTGCCACCATCAGTCCGATCTACCCTATTTCCATCTACCTTCCGACAAAGATGCCGCAAGTGGCTTATTCAGACAGTCCCTGGCTCTATGTGGCTTTGATACCCCCTCAAATTAGACAACTTTTTTTTTTGTATTTAGAAGGTATAATTTATTAATTGTTTTATTTTTATTTTTACTTTTTTTATTGTTGATACGTGTGTTTCATCAATTGCCTAAGACCCTGTATGAATTATGCGCAAAGGCTGTGGCAGAATAGCAGGAGTAATGGGTTTCCTGTTACAACTGAGTCCCAGACCGTTTTGTCACAACTAAAAAGTTATTATTATATTTATATTATAATTATTAGGGTCTCTATTCAAATTTTAACATTGTATTTTTGTGTGGCAAATAAATACTTTTTATTTATTTATTTATTTACTAATGATGATGAGAATATTCATACAAACGTCGATATCCAGACTATAGAATCTATTTTCAACAAAGCAATGTCAAATGTGAAAAAATTGAACAGTTGTGAACAATTTACAAGCTGATCTATATTAAAATTAAATTTGAAGTGCCGAACGCACTTATGACAAATGCCTACTGTAAACCAAACATCGATCAAACAAAGAAGGTTATAGATTCTTTTTAATAGAATTAGGGTGACAAACGAGCGCACAGTCCACCTGATGGTGAATGGATCCTGTGGCGCATAGATATCTACATTTAACCTCGATTAAGAATCAAAATGCAGATGCATTGTCACCCCTGAGGACTAAGATGGAATGCCTCAATTCCAGTAAAACGGATCTCCGGTTCTCGACACTCACAAACACAGCAGCATCAAGCTGATATTTTACGCTGGTATTCTGTGAAAGTGTGGTCCTTCCCCGGTCAAGCCGACCCCTTTGTGTTTCAATTATAATATAGCTACAACGGGGCTCTGCTACGTATAAAGATGCTTTATACCTTTTAAAGACTGAACTGGAATGCCTCACAGCTTGTAACTACACTGACCTTCTGTACCCTTGAGAACGGAACAGCATACGCACTACTGTTTGACGCCAAATATATGTAAAGGGATAGCACCTAGGGGCAGAATATAACTCAATGTGTGAGTGAATTTTGTTAGCGTGATTTAGGCTTCGGTGTGTTTCGCTTGCGGCGCGACGACAGCGCCGTCACAAGAAAAAGGTCCTATCATCTAGTGCCGTAAACTGCATATATTTAGTACGCGAAAAACCGCACCATTGTAATTATTACTTAAATGATTGAGTTAAAAATATACCAAAAACTTGCATGTTTAAAAAATTAAATATTCGAGTTCGTGGGAACTTCGCTATCTCACTATTTACTTCGTCTAGATGTGTAGATACTCACAGCTAAGCAACTTCAATTCAATGAAGACATTGGGCTATATAATATATTAGCAGTGAACTATAGCTATAGCAGCGATCACAATAGATCATTCACAAATGCCACACAGCTGCAGCATGGCTCTACCACATAAAATACTATAGTCAACACCAGCGGAAGTTGCCCACGTACTATAATGCTTAAGGTGAGCGCATTGATCCTGAGCTATGTAATAAGTGTACAGTTTCAGTTCATTTATTCATTGTTGACTATTAAAAGTCGCTGCTGAACGTAGGCGACGTGTTGATAAACGCAGTTTTTTTTATGCACACATCGAACGCGAAGCGAAGATGTAGTGCTCTATTGTCACCAAATCAAAGAATCGCGATCAACTCAACTTAAATCACTTCCACCAGTTTTATATTGCACTTATATAATAAAAAAGTACACCAATAGCAAGAGGAGATTTCAATTAATACTTCTGACCTAGTCATAAGATTATTTATTTCGATTAGTATTTAAAAATTATTTCACTTGGACGTCAGTTGGTCGGTTTGGACGTGAACAAGATATCTTTCAAAAAACTGAACTTATCACTCTTTTATTAGCTTTAAATATTAGTCCTTGGGAGCCTTTTGAATTTCACTATTGTAAATTGACAATTTTTTCGGTAACAAAATACGAATCACTGGAACCAAGCAGTCAAAAACATTCGTGTTAATTAAACAGAAACAATTTTTTGTAGCTTTATACGAAATTCGTGTTTCGGTAATTAATAAAAATAATTTGATTAATCAAAACATTACATGAGCCTTCCAGGTGCGCACTTTTGGATTTTCCAAATAAGGTGGGTGGATCATGGAAGGCCATGCTTCTTCGAAGGCCAATTATTAAAATGTCGTAGTTATTGCCATGTGATGACAAATTCCTTCTACTTCTATACAAACACCCATCGAACTGAAAATCACAGACGCGGCGGCGAATCCCTTTCGCTACTATTTTGGCAGTACGGTCCTGTGCTTCACTGATTTCGGGAATTGACGACGTTAAAATAAGGTGGGTGTACTATGGAAGGCCACTCTAACAAATAAACAGTTATTATTCGTTTATTTAGTGGATAAATGAAAGTAACAAATATTTAAGTAATACTTTGTTTTATTACGTAACATATAAACCACTTCTTTTTATTGTAGATTTAATCGCTATTTATTAAACTTTAGTGTTAAATTAATGACTGTTTATTATAATGGCCTTGTTCCTAGCAAGGCAATTTGGAAGAGTTCAATGAAACTTAAGGCGCTACCCTGACCAAAACCCGGCAAAAATGCGTTTTTCAGAGACTATTATCTCATTAGTTATGAGAAATAAGCTACATCTAAAAACACATTATTAATGTTCGATATCCTATCATCACATTCCACGTTCTAATTTGTTTTTATGTGTTATGAATACATTTAAAATCTACTTTTAAAAAATGACTAAAATTATTGATTACATGCATCTGTTGCTAAAGGAAATGCTCTAATCATTTGAGAATTACACTAATGGATAGATAATTTAAAAATCTATATTCTACACGTTTTATTTAATTTCTTAAGTTCGCTTATCTCTTTTAATTGAAATAATTCCAAATACACGGGCGTATTTTTCCGTGATATATTGTAGCGAGAGCGCGTGGATTGTATGGGACCGAACGCTCAAGGTCTCTCGCTAGGGGAACCGTCTTAAGTTCAATCGATATTGATTAAATCTGCAATTTAAAAAGTGGTTTATGTGTTACGTAATGAAACAAAGTATTACTTAAATATTTGTTAGTTTCATTTATCCAGTAAATAAACGAACAATGACTGTTTATTTGTTAGAGTGACCTTCCATGGTACGTACACCCACCCACCTTATTTGTTTTTTAGGTTGTTATCAGGTTGATGCTCCTATCCATCTCCGGTTTCATTTCCCCCTTACGACACCCACGGGATGATTTAGGGTAGTGGATATTCTAACACCGTCATTACACAAGGTACAATTAAAAATATTAAAATCAAAAGTTCACTTTCAAACATTTTTATTAATAGCAAAGTAACAAAATATTTAAAACAGTTATCCAACTATAACAACTATACAACATTCGAAAGACTAATAACTGGGTACTGGCAATTAACATCTATATACTAAGAAATAGTAACTTTAATGGCTGCGTAAACTGTTGGACACCGCGCGCAATTACTTTAATAGACCCTTCGGCCATAAATAAATTGTAAAATTTACACAAGTCTATAAACCGGGTCGAATCATAATACATGTGCTTTGACACATATGTAAATCGTTTGAGAATGAATTCTGTTGTAATACAAAGACAAAGTTTTCTTTGTGATGCAAACTAAATCCAAAAATATACATAATTTTTACTAAGAGCCCTCTTACATTTCGTCGTTACGCAAATTTGGGTATTTACGCCCCGAGCGGGCGATGACCTACGTGAGCGACACTTTATTTCATATCTTTTCAATCGCTCGCACTACGGTACTGTGAGTATAGCGAATAAACGATCTTGATCTTTCATTATACAAGTTTTCTTAGGATGGAGTTCAGTGGATGGAAAATTTTTGGTGTGTCATTTTTATGTTATCTAATTAATTTATTATAATCTATTTGATATATTTTTAATTATTTATGAACCTTAGTTTTGAAATAAGTACACATAAATATTTGAATTGTTTCACAGTAATCGATTGTTAACCGATGTCGGTTAATAATCAATTATATCTACTAACGGTAGCATAGTGGTATAAATAAATTAATAGTACGGTTGCAAACTGTTTTAATAAATAAAATAACCAACTGTAACTAATATTTTTTTGATCAGTACTTACAGCCAATTACCATTTTTTTATTCTAAAAATATTGGCCGCAACGGCATTGACCGAGCTTATCTCGAGTCAATAATTTCAGGCGGTACACTTTTTATTTGCTTTCGAGAGGTGGTTTCGAGAACCAATGACGTCCTCTCAGAAAAACCGGACGTCATGCAGCGATGGAGTGAATTTTATAAAGAATTGTATGCGTGTCATGATCTTAGTGAAGGATCCGGGGGTGACGCCGTGACTGGCACGCCAGACACGGACCTCGATGACACTGAGGTCATCAGCATGAAAGAGATTGAACGTGCGATTCGAAGTTTGAAATGTGGTAAGGCTGCGGGACTAGACAGAGTTACTGCTGAAATGGTCAAGTACGGTGGGCCACGCGTCTGGGACAGCTTTCATCTGCTGTGCAATTTGTGCTGGCGGACGGGAGATGTCCCGGATGATTGGCGATCCCCGGTCATTGTGCCTTTATATAAAGGTAAAGGTTCACATTTTGACTGCGGGAGCTATCGGGCGATCAGCTTGACCAGTTTAGCAAGTAAAGTTTATTCGAAGGTTTTGACACGCAGGATGCAAGAGAAATCGGAAAGATTCTTATGGGAGGCACAATGCGGATTTAGACCTGGAAGAGGATGCACGGATCAAATGTTTTCTCTCCGCATGATCACGGAGAAGCTTCTGAGTGTTAACCAGAGGATTTTCTGTGCTTTTGTGGATCTGGAGAAAGCATTTGATAAGGTTATAAGGAAGAAAATGTGGGAACTGTTGCCGGGATATGGTGTGGATGGTCGATTGTTAAGGGCTGTGCAGTCACTTTACTATGACTGTAAAGCCTGTGTGCGGGTAGGGCATGACCTGTCACCCATGTTTAGCGTCCAAGCGGGCGTAAAACAGGGTTGTGTCATGTCTTCCTGGCTGTTCATACTGTATCTCGACAGCTGTTTACAGAAGCTGAAAGATAGCTGTTTGGGTGTGAAATTGGGTGACATAAAAGTTAATTGTCTGCTGTATGCTGATGATGCAGTGCTTATTGCACCATCAGAAGCAGAACTGCAGGCATTAGTCCCGTGTATGAAAGAGGAATGTGAAATTAAAGGTCTCCGTTTGAATGCTAATAAAACTAAGGTTCTGGTATTTGAAAAGGACGAAGAGAGAACGAAATGTGAAATATGGGTAAATCAGGAATGTCTAGAACAGGTAAATGAAATTGTATACTTGGGGAGTGCTTTCAGCCGGGATGGAAGATGTGATTTAGATGTGGATAGGCGTGTCGCTGCCGGAAACAAAGTCAATGGTGCCCTGAATGCATTAATAAAAAGGCAAGGCGTGGTGAAGAGTGCACGCCTTGCAATACATAACGCAGTGTTGGTACCGACTTTGTTATATGGCAGCGAAACCTGGGTATGCCAGAAGAAGCATAAAAGCAAGTTGAATGCAGTGGAGATGCGATCTCTTCGTAAAATGTGTGGCGTTACCATAGCCGACCGAAAGCGAAACGAAGAGATTCGCAATATGGCAGGATTGAAAGATGACCTTATCACAAAAATTGATAGGGGCGTACTCCAATGGTTTGGACACGTTGAACGAATGAGTGAAGACCGAATGGTGAAGAAAATATATAGAGCGAAAGTAAATATTAAAAGGTGTCGAGGTAGACCGAGACTAACTTTCGAAGACCATGTGAGCAAATTGCTCGAAGAGGGGAGGGTCAAGAGTACTCGGATACCTAGACGTGCATGTATGAAGAAGTTAATGAACCTGAAAGAAGCGAAAGAGGTATGTAAGGATCGTGACACTTGGCGATCTGTTCTCTCTGGCTACCCCGTTAGGGATTGTGCGTGACGATAAGTAAGTAAGTAAGTACACTTTTTATAAAACGCTTGTAACTTGGCTAACATATACAAAATTCAAATCTTGTCTTCTTTTAGATTTTTAGTAATTTTTCTGCATAATCTGGGCCAGTCCATATGGCAAGCATACAGACATTTTTATTGTCCATTATTTTTTATCCAGAGATAAGATATTTCTTTTTTTTACGTTAAGTGACACACTCTCTATTTTCTGGATGTTAGCGCTCTTAGTCTATACGACTCTTACAGCTTCATCTGACTCAGGGCTCACAGCCTCCAAGGCCGCGAGCTAAACAGTGACACATTGATATATGTACTTGTATTTATTTTTCCCCATTCGAACTGGTAAGAAATCTCAGCTACAATCAAAATAACTATAATGAGTTAACTATCTGGTATAATAATAATAATGTGCGGAACCTTATATTAATTGAAATATACTGTAAATAAATATTTACAACGATTAAAAATTGCGACCGTAGTTGACGATGCTCTGGCACAAAAATTCAGCGCCACTCCTAGGGTTGCCAGGTCTTAATACCCCATTTACATTCAGCCCTGTTGGGCAGGGAAGTGAGCAGGGCAGTGAGCAGGGCAGTATGTAAACATGCTACTCAAATGTCGGTTTTTCGTGCGGAAGTCAAAGGACGGGCAGCGCGAGTGGCAGTGAGTGTTCACATTCCAACCATCCTTCCTCCAATCCATCGCTCACATCGCGCCAAGCGCCTGGATGAACGGACGTGCGTGCCGTCTTGTTATTAAATAAGTACGATCTACCAAAATGCCTTTCGAGTGGAATAATGAAAATACAATAAAGTTTTGAGAACTGTTGGAATCAGAAAACACTATATGGGATTTCAACGATAAAAACCAGAATTCATAATCTTCTACGAATACGAATTTTCTTTTTGAGATAAAATAGTACCTATGTACATAATTAATTACAAATTCGTCAAATTTATTGTATTAATATAAATTTTAGTTTAAGGAATTAATGAACATTGACATTTTATTTTTCTTTTCTAAAAACGATTAGTAACTCATATTGATTATTTATTTATTAAAATGTAAAATAAGTTAAATGGTAATATTTGCATAATAGCCTGAGATTTTTAAATTATAATTTTATTGTAATTAAAATTATTAATTAATTTATACTGTAGTGTAATTATTAAATAATAATAGCTTAACTAATCTCATATAATATTTAATATTATTTATGTAACAATAATGTAATAATTCAATTAATAATTTATGAGCAATTTACTGTATAAGAATTCAAATAGATTGGATCTGTATAAGTATAAATGTACATAATATTTGAATTTAAAAAGAACGTTTAAACCTAACTTTTAAGCAATGCAATAATTTTAAAATGTAACATTGGGTTTGTGTTATTTCATATCATTTTTGCATGCCAATTATGGCAAAACATGTCAGTTCCACGTCATTGATCATCTTATGTACCATGTTGTTAAGCAAATAAATTTTCTATCTATCTATCTTCTTTTGAATTTGATATCTTTTTAAATTATTAACATAATTTTGTATTGCAAGAAGACACAGCGCGGACGCTTTAATTATTTCGACGTCTGCCATAGTCGAAAGTAGACATGTGTCTGCCAAGTGCCAATCATGCATGATTCGTTCGTTTGAGCTGGTACACTTAAAATATTGATGGTTCATTCATTTGTTTTTGAATGTACCAGTACAACCAATCACAAACAATTGACGGTACCTTTTTAACCCGCGATTTGTTTGAATTGTGAATGAGCCGTAAACCGACCGAATCCCGAACGATCTGAATAAACAGGCGAAGCGGCGAAGCGGACTGCAGTACATAGAGTAGAGTAATATATACACAGAACACCATTACTCCTAGCGGAGAATATTTACGGAAACTGCAGAGTATCAGGAGTATTTATTATTTAAGGGTTTTTTATTATAATATTGTTACCTAAATTAAAAATCATTTTACATTTTATTTATTTGTTAAATCTATGAGTTAAAATATCATTTCGTAGAGTTTACTAAAAATAACACTTCAAAAGTTTTGATGATAAATGATTTATTTAACGGTAATTTTCAACCATCTTATTATAAAAGTATAAGTTAGGTAAAAGTTTAATTTCGTAGCATATAAATGTTACAATCCCTATTTTCAGAGATATAAAGTAAGATGATATTGTTAAATATTTAAAATATATGATAACTTGAGGTTTTTGTGTTTATGCCATCTAGCGTCGATTGGTCTTACCACCTTGAAAGTTAATAAATTTTAGTTCGATAAAATGACTTTATTACCTATAGCATGTAGTAGATGGCTATCTCAAAGAGAAAATTTTCGGTTCCCAATGGATCTCACAGACTCACAGAGTACTGGAGCCTGAAATGATCCATTTGAATGATCGATCCGAATGTACCAGTACGCGTGACGAAATGTACTAGAATGATTCAGTCGCTAGAAATGAGTAATTTACACATGTCTAGTCGAAAGCCGAAAGTGATGTGAGTGGTAGGCACAGCGTACATTGTATATACCTGGAATAGAGTTGCTAGTCGATTCCGTGATACAGAGACATGTGAAACAACCTACATGTGCCAACTGTGGTAAAAACCACACGGCAAATGACCGCCGCTGTCCAGTCCTGAGGAGGACTGCAAGGAGGCAGGGGATAACTTTGCCGGGGCTACTCCCGGAGGCCCCTAAAAAGACCCCCCAGAGTCGCCCGAAAGCTGTAACCATTCAGCAAGACGGGTGGGCTACCATCACTGGGAAGGGCAGGCAACCAGCCCCCCCCCCCCCCACCCGTAACACCTAAAGAAACGGTGGAACCCACAGAGATAAGGGCAACCACCGGGGCGACTCTACAGCCCCCCACCAATCCTGCCACAGAACGGCAACCCTCCAAGAAGAGGAGGCGGGAGAGGAGCAGGAAGAAGTCGCAGCCTCCTCAGGCTGTCACCTCTATCCCGACACCAACTGCACCAGTAGCCTCACAGGCGCAGGTTACTAGGGAGAGAACCAGGAGTATGGGTAGAGTGCCAGAAAGGGCTGAACACAGAGCCCGCTCTACTGGAAGAGCGCGCCCTACCCAAATACATAATGAGCAAACCCAGGACACCCAACACCCGAGACAATTGCCAACGCCTTCCTATAGGAAAATACCTACCACCGGCCTCGAAACAGCAGACGCAATCCAGCGTCTGGTTGGTATTGCCATCGAGGTTGGCATGCAAGTCCTGACAGACATCAGGACCGGGACAGACCCAATCACAGCCATCATGAAGGCGCTGGCAAACCTCCTAGCCCGGCACTACGGAGGAGAGTAACCTGCGCCTCCTATACTGGAACCCGGACGGTATACAGCAGAAGCTACATGAACTCCGTACTGTTGCTCAGCAACAGGATCTACACGTCATCTTGCTGGGTGAGACGAAGCTCAACCCAAGGACGCACATAAAGCTGTCCAACTACCACCTGTACAGAAGGGACGAGGTCACTGCTCAAGGGGCTGCCTATAGAGGGACGGCAGTTCTGGTGAGGAGGGACATCGTCCATCAGGAACTGGAATTACCATCATACCAGTCAATGCGTTCTATCGGCATAAAAATGGAGGCGGCGGGCGAGGAACTTACGATCTACGCAGCATACCGCCCGCCAGGGACTCCATTTTGCCCCTCAGACATCCGGACAATAATGGAAGGCGACACACCCACTATCGTCGCCGGGGACCTAAACGCCAAACACCCGGCGTGGGGGTCCAGAGTGATCACCCCGCCGGGTCGTGAACTTTATGAAGATGCAGAAAACAACAACTGTGACGTTTTGGGTCCCGAGGAGCCAACGCACATCCCGTCCAACCCACGGACTTCCGTGCGTCGTCCGCTGTGCTTATAGGCATGTGTGCTGGAGGTCTCGCTTGCAGGTGTTGTGCATAGCGCCTCCAGTCGACACGTGTCTTGGTTGCTCTGGGCGGCGTAGTCACCGCCTTTGTGCCAAGGGTTATCAGAATCGGGAGATGCTGTGAGCTCAGGTCGTATAGCACCTCTACCACTACTGGGTAGTTGATGTTCCTGGAGAGCACGATGTCCAATACATCCGGATAAGTATCCGGAAGTATCCGGATAAGTCGTATAGCACCTCTACCACTACTGGGTAGTTGATGTTCCTGGAGAGCACGATGTCCAATACATCCGGATAAGTATCCGGAAGTATCCGGATAAGTATCCAAGCACCAAGCAACCAAGACACGTGTCGACTGGAGGCGCTATGCACAACACCTGCAAGCGAGACCTCCAGCACACATGCCTATAAGCACAGCGGACGACGCAGAGGCCGCTGCTACTAGAATTACCAAAAACATCCAAGAGGCCCTCAACGCGGCCTCTACGATCGTCCCGATAACAGCAAGGCGTGACGATCTGCCGCGTGAGATAAGCGTGCAGATCAAGCGCAAAAGAGCGCTGAGAAAGCTCTGGGCGCGTACTCGCTGCCCTAGATTAAAAACGCAATTAAACACCGTATCGGAGGAGCTGTCGGTGGCAGTCCAGGCCTACAGAGGGGAGGCCTGGGAGCGGCGCATATGGAAGGCGGATGAGCATGATGCGTCGCTCTATAAACTGAACCGACAGCTGACAAAAACTAGACCTCCCGTTTGCCCACTGACCAACAGTGTGGGCGAACGTTGCTATGATGCCAAGGGCAGAGCGGATATCCTGGGAGAGCACTTCGAGGGGCAATTTATGCCGAACCCAGCGAGTGCGGAGTTCATGGAGCTTCATGCCCGGAAGGAGAGTCGCGTACAGGAGTTCCTGTCGTCGCCCGCGCCACCTCTTGCGGGAGAGTGGTTCATCTCCCCCGCTGAACTGCGGAGGACAGTAACCCGCCTGCAACCGAGGAAGGCGCCTGGGCACGATAGGATTACCAACGCTGCACTCCGACAGCTGCCCAATAGAGTCCTAGTAGAGATTGGTCGACTCTACAATGGGATATTGCGGACATCCCACTTCCCGGAGGATTGGAAAAAAGGCAAAATTATCGTCTTACCGAAACCCGGCAAGGACAGGCGTAAAGCTTCCAGCTACAGGCCGATTACGCTATTACCACACATAGCTAAACTGTTCGAAAGATTGCTGCTAAGACGTCTCCGTCCGTGCATCCAACTTCGGGCGGAGCAGCACGGATTCAGGAGGGGTCACTCTACAGTCACACAGCTGACTAGAGTGCTGCACCTGCTTGCGGCAGAGTACAATCGCGGCCGCATATCGTTGGGCGTCTTTCTCGACATCGAGAAGGCGTTCGACCGGGTGTAGCACTCCGGATTATTATATAAAATACACGAACAGACCACTGTCCCCCCTGCTATGTTGCGGTTAATGGCGTCCTTCCTGGAAGACAGGAAGTTTTACGTCTGCATAGAGAACGCCGAGTCTGCAACAAAATCCATCAGAGCCGGCGTTCCACAGGGCAGCTGTTTGTCTCCAGTCCTGTACGCGGCTTATACCAATGATATACCTACATTGGCAGGCAGGCTGCAAGAATGGGAGGACGACGTTGAGCTGGCGCTATATGCGGACGATAGCGCCTATTTCACCTCGTCCAGAAGAGCCCATATAGCCACTGACAAAATGCAGCGTCTGCTGGACCTGCTGCCACCTTGGCTAAATGAGTGGAGGATGGTTGTCAACGTTGGTAAGACAACCGCTCTGCTCACTCGTCGCCTCAGGAACTTACAACAGGCCAGGAGATAGCGTATGAGAAGGCCGTGACTTACCTTGGGTGCCGGATCGACCGGGCGCTGCGCATGACTGCGCACGTCGACTTCGTCGTCCGCAAAGCCAGATGTGCGCGGGCGATGCTCCGTCCGGTCCTGGCATCTAAATTACCATTGAAGACTAAGATCCGGATATACAAGATGTATATCCGGACAATTACCACCTACGCTGCTCCGGCCTGGTACGCGCTCCTGAGCATAACCCAGAGGCGGCGACTGCAGGCCCAGCAGAATCTGACATTAAGGACGATTGTCGGAGCAGGTCGTTACGTCCGGAACGACGTAATAGCGGCCGACTTAAAAGTCGAGACCATCACCGACTTCGTGGCCCGGATGGCGCGCGGCATGTTTGACCGTGCCGACAACGGGCCACACGAAGACCTCAACGGCTTTGCGCCGTTGCACACTCGGCCACCGGACGGGCGACCTCTTCCAAGAGAACTCCTCTCTATATCGATTAGAGAGTCGAGTAACAACCCACAATGCCGCTGAAAGGCCAACTTTGACTTTCAACCGGATAACCTCTCCTTTTTCCGTAGTAGGATAACTACGGAAAAACTATCACACTATATAACATCGAAAACAGACAACCTCCTATTTTTCCATAGTCGGGTAAATGACTATGAGAAAATATTAACCAAGTACAGACACTCCGGTTATAGAAAAAGCCACCTATAACATAAAGGGTGAAGAAAATGACTGCCCCATAGTAATGGGGCATGAGGAAACCCGGGCAATGGGGTACACCCCGAGGCCCGATACCCTGTATTGCATCTCGGTGCAATCAGACGACAAACTGCAATTCGTTCGGGGAAGTTCGGGAATCCTTCGGGATTAGTTCGGGAAAAAGTGCAAGACCAGCAGTCAATAAGAAGAAAGAAATAGTGTAGGGAAGTGATAGGGAAAAGTAATTACTCTCTCACGGAACGGTTTGAAGACAATTGCTGTTTTATTCCCAAGAAATTCGTCCCTCAAAATTATACAGTCCACATCGAAGAATTAAGGTGTTGGGACCGGGACGACTTCGGAAGACCCGTAATCCCTGCCTGAACCTATTTTTTGAAAAGGAAGAGGTTATCGCCCTTGTGTGTTACTCCGTTGCGGAGATCACATACGTTGTTCCCGAACCCAACATAGGCGTTATAGGAGGCCGGATCGAGAGAAGCCTCGATTCCTCCCTTCTGTTTCAGAGCCCGAACGTTTCCGAGCCTGGTTCCTTTTCAACTTTTGTTCATGTATTGGATGTAAATATTTTTTTCTTTCGCTTAAACAAACTCAGACGGCCTTCTTCAAAGCCACCGAAGCTATGCAATTGCTGATATATAATAAAATCTATCTAGCAGTAGTATGCCTTCTGTGTGCTTTGTTAAATACGTCCTTGACAGCACTGAATATGAAACTGAAGCGTGGAGACAGATCAAGATTGGTGTATTTTTATAAAACTGCTAAAAACAACAATCTATATTTTTTTAAATTTATATCTTGGGCTTGCCCTAGTTTGGAGCTGTAGCTTTGCCACTGGCCTGACTTCAACTGGTCACTGTGAACTCGACTAATTTCTTGCATTTTAATTGGCTGGGGGTCGTGGCCAGGCCGGCGGCCAACGATGACTCACTATTTTCTTAACGCGAACGGTCTATAGTGTTGTATAACTCAATTTATTGTATATTAACCTGATGAAATCCTCGACTTTATGAATCTGAATGAGATTAGAATAGGTCCCCAGCATTTTTAAAATGGCAACGACAAGATGGAGATAAAATTATAACAGAGCTTTTGCAAGTGAGTAGAGAATGGGTACTTATTAATATGCTTTAGGAGCTACGCAATGAGCGTAGAACAGAAGCAAAATCGGAACAAAATTTTTTTTTAAAAAAAACCGAAAACGCTCTTATGAAGAACTTCAGCTGATTTCTCTTCAAAACTGCATCCACATGCTGTTTTTGAAAGTCGTTACGAACCGTCCTGCACGCAGACTTTATGACTTCTAGTTTCCCGAATACGTTGATTTTAAACCTAAAATGAACTTAAGCACGATTAAAGATTCGTCCTCGCGATATGGAGTCCGTGAATCCAATAAAATGCCAAGCGATTTTAGAGGATAGTAAAAGGTGGCTAGGATTAGTCATGAAGACTTACCTCATATTTATTATCATAATATTATTATTCCATTTAGTAAGTCTATTAAAAACCTTGGCCATATATAGTTATAGCTCTCTGAACTGGGAAGTGCAGGTTACCAATTTAAGTCGATAATTCATTGCCACCTTACGTACCCAATATCGTCTCAAATACTTTCTTTCTATTAAGTCTTGTTTGTTGCTTATGCATGTCCAAACCCTTATTTCACCTATCTTTGATTATGTAGATGTGTGCTACCAAGACCTGCCCCAAGAACAAGCTGAAGCGCCAGCTTAACAACTCTATTAGGTTTATTTTTGGTCTGTGTAAGTATGACCATATTTCTCATTGTAGATCTCAGCTTAAGTGCCTTACGCAAATCGAGAATATTACTTGTTCTTTTGTCAATTCTAAATGATCCATATTCGCCTTATTACCTCAAAGAACGATTTCAATATCTCTCTTCTTGTCATGACATGGTTCTTCGATCTTCCTCTAACAAAAAAAATTATATTCCACTCATCTCACCGGGTTCTATGGTTACTCCTTCCCTGTTCAGGCTGCATTTTTTTAGAATTTCTAACCTGGTATCAGAAAAGCACGCACTATGCGCTTAACATGCAAACGCACATTGCGTAGGTATGGTCAGAAGGATGAATGATTGTTGAAGTTCTTTTTTTTATCGATTACTATTTTTACGTTTAAAAAAGTGGTTTTAGGGGCTTATGGTGTAGATTTATCAAGTCCACATGGAGGGTTAACGGTAACACGATAACTTTTTAACAATATCAACTGTTCAACTCAATCTATTTTTTAATCTTTTCGTCAATCATGTGGGAAGCCATGGAATGTAAATAGCTGTTTAATTTTGTTTTATTTAGTTATAATTAATATTTTTCGGCTGAAGAATTCCGAAATTTTCGATGTTGGAGCAGCTTTGTTATAATATATTTTGCTAAATACAGATACACTTTCACTCACTCTGGGCTCGGGCGCCGTCGTGAGCGGGTTACTGTATCGTTAGCTTACAGCGTCCTGTGATGAAAAATATCGATCGCTGTAGAAATACAAAATATTCCTAAAACCAAACTTGATACATACCTGACCAAGGTAAAATATTATTATTATATTTATAATCACACCTTTTCACTACAATACATTGTTTGGCTAAAAGTACGTAGGATTTATATATAAATATACTTATACGTCTTATGCCCACTTTCACCAATGACCCATAAGATTTATAGGACCCCGTAGCATATTTAGGGGCCAGTTAGGGGATAGTTTCCATTTCTCCACTTTTATAGGATTCCCTTACTGAATAAACGATATATTTGTTAGAAAAAAATTGAATTTTTTTTAGAATTTCCTGATAATCGGTGAGTACCTACCTATTTACATAGGTAATCATGAATCAATTTTGATGTAGGTGTACCATAGTCCATAACATTATTAAAATTGTAATTTATTAAATATTTTACCTAATAGGTAGGTTCCTACCTTTTCACTTATGACCTATTATACCTAGCTACAATATAACAAAAATATATATAAACGAAAAGTTTCCCCAGTACCAGCTCCTTCCACTTGACCGCATCCAGCGCAGAGCGGCTCGAATCGTCGACGACCGAGTGCTTTCCGATCGGCTCGACTCACTGGCGCTGCGAAGAGATGTTGCATCTCTTTGCGTATTTTATCGCATCTATCACGGGGAGTGCTCTGAGGAATTGTTCGGATTAATCCCAGCCGCCAAATTTCGTGAACGCACTACACGGCAAACGTCCCGATACCATCCACACCATCTGGATGCTTGGCGGTCCACCACTGTACGTTTCACAAGGAGTTTTCTTCCACGTACAACCTCTCTGTGGAATAGTTTACCACCGGCGATTTTTCCGGACCGATACGACCTGGGGACCTTCAAGAAAAGAGCTTACTCCTTTCTAAAGGGCCGGCAACGCACCCGCAATTCTCCTGGTGTTGCGGTTGATCATGGGCGGCGGTAGTCACTTAACATCAGGTGAGCCGCATGCTCGTTTGCCCCCTCTTCTATAAAAAAAAAATATTTTGTCTATGTTATCTGATAAGAGACATGATAACTGATAAGAATCTGATTAGAAATAGTTTCCTACAGTTTGAGAATTATGTAGAATCATTTATTCACCTAGTATTGTTGATATTAGACTTTCCATTTTTACTGATAGTCGATAGCCGTGCAAAAGTCAGTTGTTCAAATAGTGTGAGATCATAGACGCACGCTAGCCACGTACTTAGGAGGCCAAATATGTAGAAATTTAGATATTTGCAATTTCAGCAATTTATGTAAAAATGACTTGTCAAACATTTTAGATTAATTGTACGTGTAAAAGAGGTGAATTCTGTGTTATTTTTATGTGAAAATTCCTGTGAACAAGTGAAATAATGATAGTTTTGTATAAGAAATTTAAAAGTGTTTTAATAGTGAAATGAATAGAGAAAGTGTAAATTAAACTATTGTATTGGTTAAGATATGTACAATTTCAAGTGGAAAACATTGTTTTAACTGTCTATGTTAAATATTTAAGAAATTTCAACTTTTAACAGTGGTAGAGCCATGCGGCAGCTTTGCTGTTGCACGTATGGGCCGGCTCAAACCGGGGTGGTACCACGACCTCACAGAATACCGGCGTGAAGTGGAAGCTCTGCTTCCGCGTTTCGTCTGGTGAGTGCAGGTGGCCGGAGGCCCAAATCCCCCCCCCCCCCCATCAACATGGTAGCGGAATTAAATAAAGATAGACTACCCCAGGAGGGTACCAGCACCCCTGGAGAATCCCTCGCTGAGCATCCACGACCATGTTTCTCCACTTCTGAGCGTGGGTGCTCAGGCTGCCCCGCGTATTCTGGGGGGGGGGGGGGGCGAAATTCCGCTCAAGACTACAACTGCTCGGGGCAAACGGAGCAACAAGACTAAGGCGACCCCTGCCACGCTGTCCGTGAATTTCTGCAATATCAGGGGACTTCACTCTAACCTAAACGCCGTCCACTACCATCTCGAGACGGCGAGGCCGGCTCTGCTCTTTCTGACCGAGACGCAGGTGTCCTCTCCGGCTGATGTCTCGTATCTCTCCTACCCGGGGTACAAACTGGAACACTTCTTTGTGCCTCGGGCTGGAGTTTGCGTTTACGTCAGAGAGGACATCTGTTCTCGACGCCTCGGCAGACGTGAAGGTTCGGACCTGTCCATCCTTTGGCTACGCGTAGACAGCGACGACCATCCGCGCGTCTACGGGTGCCTCTATAGGTCCCATAGCGGTAATGCCGAAACAGACCGACTCTTCGACCACGTCCAAATGGCTGCAGATTCGTTGCTACAGCAGATCCCCTCCGCAGAGATCGTGATCCTCGGCGACTTTAACGCCCATCACGCCGAATGGCTTGGTTCACGTTTAACCGATCATGCGGGGAGATCTGTTCATGATTTTGCCTTGGCATTTGGTCTGACACAACTGGTTACTTCGCCTACGCGGATTCCAGATGTGGAGGATCATGCACCTTCCCTGTTGGACCTTCTGCTGACCTCTCACCCGGACGGATATCAGATTTCCGTCGACGCCCCTTTAGGCTCCTCGGACCATTGTCTGGTCCGGAGTGTTGTGCCACTCACGCTGAAATCGCGGTTGCATTCTGCAGGCTGCCGCCGTGTTTGGCACTATAGGTCAGCCGATTGGGATGGGATGCGGTCTTTCTTTGCATCCTACCCTTGGGGGCGGGTTTGCTTCTCGCCGGATGATCCCAACGTTGTTGCGGATTCTGTTACTAATGTGGTACTTCAGGGTATGGAACTTTTTATTCCTTCCTCTGTGGTGCCCATTGGAGGCAAATCTCAGCCATGGTTTGGTCGCTCCTGTAAAATAGCATCATGCTATAAGCAGGAGTGCTATCAAGCCTGGGTTGATACATCAGCGTCCCGGGATGTAAACACCAGCGCTCTAAAAAAGAAGTATAATTCCGCCTCTAGGTCCTTCAAAAGAGTCATTGCCAAGGCAAAGTCAGAGCACATAGGCAGAATTGGCGAGAAACTAGTTCGCCTTCCTTCTGGAACCCGTGCATTCTGGTCTCTCGCCAAGGCTGTCCAGGGGAATTTCTGTCAGCCATCTCTTCCATCTCTGCACAGGGAGGACGACTCACTGGCCCATACTGCAAAGGAGAAAGCCGATCTTCTAGGCTCCTTCTTTGCGTCTAACTCGACTCTCGATGACGGGGGGAGTACGCCGCCGACCATCCCGCGGTGTGAGTGCTCCATGCCGGAAGTGCAGTTCACACAGCGCTCGGTTCGCAAAGCACTCCTCTCCCTGGACATCCACAAGTCGAGTGGGCCTGACGGAATCCCCCCAATTGTGCTGAGGACGTGTGCTCCAGAGTTGGCACCGGTTTTAACGCGTCTTTTCCGGTACTCCTACTCCCTAGGCGTAGTCCCAAAATCATGGAAGACGGCTTTCGTCCACCCGATCCCTAAAAAAGGCGACCGCTCAGACCCGTCCAACTACCGGCCAATCGCCATCACCTCCTTGTTCTCCAAAACAATGGAGTCCATTGTAAACTGCCAGCTCATGAGGTACCTTGAGGATCACCAGCTGATTAGTGACCGCCAATACGGTTTTCGCCGTGGTCGGTCAGCTGGTGATCTTCTGGTCTACCTCACTCACAGATGGGCGGAGGCAGTAGAGTTCAAGGGGGAGGCATTGGCCGTTAGTTTGGACATTGCGAAGGCCTTCGATCGGGTTTGGCACAAAGCGCTTCTTTCGAAGCTCCCTTCCTATGGGCTTCCCGAGAAATTGTGCGATTGGATCACCAGCTTTCTTGCAGATCGGAGCATCAAGGTCGTTGTAGACGGTGCAAGCTCCGATTGCAAGCCTATTAATGCTGGTGTTCCACAGGGCTGCGTGCTATCGCCAACGCTGTTTCTTCTGCATATCAATGATATGTTGCATACCCGTAACATTCATTGCTATGCAGATGACAGCACTGGTGATGCTCTTTACACCGGCCGAGCCAATATTTCTCGGGAAAACGTCTCCGAGTGCCGGGACAAACTTGTGTCTGAAGTCGAGTCTTTGCTGAACAGAGTCTCGGATTGGGGACGACTAAATCTAGTCCAGTTTAACCCCCAGAAGACACAAGTTTGCGCGTTAACCGCTAAAAAGAACCCCTTTGTCGTATCCCCTCAGTTTCAAGGCACTCCACTTGTTGCCTCAGCCAGTATCGGAATCCTCGGCGTCGACATATCGAGTGACGTGCAGTTTCGTGGTCACTTGGAAGGGAAGGCCAAATTGGCCTCTAAAAAGCTTGGCGTGCTCAGCAGAGCGGGACAGTATTTCATGCCGGCACACCGCCTGCAACTTTACAAGGCGCAGGTTCGGCCGCACATGGAATACTGTTCCCATCTCTGGGCTGGGGCTCCCCAGTACCACCTCCTTCCACTTGACCGCATCCAGCGCAGAGCGGCTCGAATCGTCGACGACCGAGTGCTTTCCGATCGGCTCGATTCACTGGCGTTGCGAAGAGATGTTGCATCTCTTTGCGTATTTTATCGCATCTATCACGGGGAGTGCTCTGAGGAATTGTTCGGATTAATCCCAGCCGCCAAATTTCGTGAACGCACGACGCGGCAAACGTCCCGATACCATCCACACCATCTGGATGCTTGGCGGTCCACCACTGTACGTTTCACAAGGAGTTTTCTTCCACGTACAACCTCTCTGTGGAATAGTTTATCACCGGCGATTTTTCCGGACCGATACGACCTGGGGACCTTCAAGAAAAGAGCTTACTCCTTTCTAAAGGGCCGGCAACGCACCCGCAATTCTCCTGGTATTGCGGTTGATCATGGGCGGCGGTAGTCACTTAACATCAGGTGAGCCGCATGCTCGTTTGCCCCCTCTTCTATAAAAAAAAAAAAAAAAAAAAAAACTTCGAACATGTGAGTAAAATAGGCATATTTTGTTAAATAAATAAAAGGTTTTTTGTGATATGAAAATGTAATGTATATCGTAGTATAGATATTTTTTGTGCTATCTTTATAAGTAAATTGTATAAATGTATGACTTATACAAAATAAATTATTGAGAAAACCGTGAGAGAGTGATAGTACAAATTGATGTAATTGGGTTGCGCAGGCGCGCAAATGGCGCGGCTCACTTTCGCGTATAGCTCAGGGGTAGCTCAGTAAACGAGTTTTCTTGCAATTCGTTCGGGGAAGTTCGGGAATCCTTCGGGATTAGTTCGGGAAAAAGTGCAAGACCAGCAGTCAATAAGAAGAAAGAAAAAGTGTAGGGAAGTGATAGGGAAAAGTAATTACTCTCTCACGGAACGGTTTGAAGATAATTGCTGTTTTATTCCCAAGAAATTTCTCCCTCAAAATTATACATTCCACATCGAAGAATTAAGGTGTTGGGACCGGGACGACTTCGGAAGACCCGTAATCCCCGCCTGAACCCATTTTCTGAAAAGGAAGAGGTTATCGCCCTTGTGTGTTAGTACCGTTGCGGAGATCACATACGTTGTTCCCGAACCCAACGTAGGCGTTATAGGAGGCCGGATCGAGAGAAGCCTCGATTCCTCCCTTCTGTTTCAGAGCCCGAACGTTTCCGAGCCTGGTTCCTTTTCAACTTTTGTTCATGTATTGGATGTAAATATTTTTTTCTTTCGCTTAAACAAACTCAGACGGCCTTCTTCAAAGCCACCGAAGCTATGCAATTGCTGATATGTAATAAAATCTATCTAGCAGTAGTATGCCTTCTGTGTGCTTTGTTAAATACGTCCTTGACAGCACTGAATATGAAACTGGAGCGTGGAGACAGATCACGATTGGTGTATTTTTATAAAACTGCTAAAAACAACAATCTATATTTTTATAAATTTATATCTTGGGCTTGCCCTAGTTTGGAGCTGTAGCTTCGCCACTGGCCTGACTTCAACTGGTCACTGTGAACTCGACTTTCTAATTTCTTGCATTTTAATTGGCTGGGGGGCGTGGCCAGGCCGGCGGCCAACGATGACTCACTATTTTCTTAACGCGAACGGACTATAGTGTTGTATAACTCAATTTATTGTATATTAACCTGATGAAATCCTTGACTTTCTGAATCTGAATGAGATTAGAATAGCTCCCCAGCATTTTTAAAATGGCAACGACAAGATGGAGATAAAATTATAACAGAGCTTTTGCAAGTGAGTAGAGAATGGGTACTTATTAATATGCTTTAGGAGCTACGCAATGAGCGTAGAACAGAAGCAAAATCGGAACAAAATTTTTTTTTAAAAAAAAACCGAAAACGCTCTTATGAAGAACTTCAGCTGATTTCTCTTCAAAACTGCATCCACATGCTGTTTTTGAAAGTCGTTACGAACCGTCCTGCACGCAGACTTTATGACTTCTAGTTTCCCGAATACGTTGATTTTAAACCTAAAATGAACTTAAGCACGATTAAAGATTTGTCCTCGCGATATGGAGTCCGTGAATCCAATAAAATGCCAAGCGATTTTAGAGGATAGTAAAAGGTGGCTAGGATTAGTCATGAAGACTTACCTCATATTTATTATCATAATATTATTATTCCATTTAGTAAGTCTATTAAAAACCTTGGCCTATATATTTATAGCTCTCTGAACTGGGAAGTGCAGGTTACCAATTTAAGTCGATAAGTCATTGCCACCTTACGTACCCAATATCGTCTCAAATACTTTCTTTCTATTAAGTCTTGTTTGTTGCTCATGCATGTCCAAACCCTTATTTCACCTATCTTTGATTATGTAGATGTGTGCTACCAAGACCTGCCCCAAGAACAAGCTGAAGCGCCAGCTTAACAACTCTATTAGGTTTATTTTTGGTCTGTGTAAGTATGACCATATTTCTCATTGTAGATCTCAGCTTAAGTGCCTTACGCAAATCGAGAATATTACTTGTTCTTTTGTCAATTCTAAATGATCCATATTCGCCTTATTACCTCAAAGAACGATTTCAATATCTCTCTTCTTGTCATGACATGGTTCTTCGATCTTCCTCTAACAAAAAAAATTATATTCCACTCATCTCACCGGGTTCTATGGTTACTCCTTCCCTGTTCAGGCTGCATTTTTTTAGAATTTCTAACCTGGTATCAGAAAAGCACGCACTATGCGCTTAACATGCAAACGCACATTGCGTAGGTATGGTCAGAAGGATGAATGATTGTTGAAGTTCTTTTTTATATCGATTACTATTTTTACGTTTAAAAAAGTGGTTTTAGGGGCTTATGGTGTAGATTTATCAAGTCCACATGGAGGGTTAACGGTAACACGATAACTTTTTAACAATATCAACTGTTCAACTCAATCTATTTTTTAATCTTTTCGTCAATCATGTGGGAAGCCATGGAATGTAAATAGCTGTTTAATTTTGTTTTATTTAGTTATAATTAATATTTTTCGGCTAAAGAATTCCGAAATTTTCGATGTTGGAGCAGCCTTGTTATAATATATTTTGCTAAATACAGATACACTTTCACTCACTCTGGGCTCGGGCGCCGTCGTGAGCGGGTTACTGTATCGTTAGCTTACAGCGTCCTGTGATGAAAAATATCGATCGCTGTAGAAATACAAAATATTCCTAAAACCAAACTTGATACATACCTGACCAAGGTAAAATATTATTATTATATTTATAATCACACCTTTTCACTACAATACATTGTTTGGCTAAAAGTACGTAGGATTTATATATAAATATACTTATACGTCTTATGCCCACTTTCACCAATGACCCATAAGATTTATGGGACCCCGTAGCATATTTAGGGGCCAGTTAGGGGATAGTTTCTATTTCTCCACTTTTATAGGGTTCCCTTACTGAATAAACGATATATTTGTTAGAAAAAAATTGAATTTTTTTTTGGAATTTCCTGATAATCGGTGAGTACCTACCTATTTACATAGGTAATCATGAATCAATTTTGATGTAGGTGTACCATAGTCCATAATATTATAAAAATTGTAATTTATTAAATATTTTACCTAATAGGTAGGTTCCTACCTTTTCACTTATGACCTATTATACCTAGCTACAATATAACAAAAATATATATAAACGAAAAGCATATAAGGTTACTTTATTGCTCTCATAACAATAATTTTTGAGTCCATGTTTTTTTTTACAGGAACAATGCCATACCACCCATAAATCAATTATTAATAGCTTTAAGATATTATGCCACTGGCAATCACTTGCTTGCTATGGCAGATATGGATGGCACTAGTTTGGCTACATCCAGCCTGATAGTAGTGTCTCAATCAATTGTATCCCTATGTCGAGAGTTCATCATAGTTCCTGATACAAACAGAGACCAAGACAGAGTAAAGATTCTATGATATAGCTAGATTCCGTTATGTACTGGGCTGTATTGATTATACACATGTAAAAATTCAGGCACCAGGTAAATACCTTATTTTGATTTAACTTCCTTTCACTAAAAGTTCATTTCTCTTAGAAATCTATCAAGCAACACTGATGAAGTATTATCTATATCTTTAGGTGTAGATGATACGAAAATTCGATGAAAGTTCGAAAGAGGGGAGTATGTAGACAGCAATTTACTTTGGGATAGTGGCTATTTCTTAAATGCAAAATGAAAAATAACCAGAATAACATCCATTCTGCAGATATTTCTTGGCAAACTTACACGCAAGCATTATCACAGAGCTCAAAATATTGATTAAATGAATACTTATTGTTTAATAGATACCTAATTGACCTGCCCAACTACAACATTTTCAAAATATAGTCAATCTTGTACATAAATCATCTCCTTACAGCTGTTTTAACTTAAGTTTATAGGTATAGATAGAATAGGTAAAATTAATAAAAAGACTATGCAAAGGTAAGGAATATTTAATTAATTAACAAGTTCACTTAAACTAGGTATTCGCAGAATCATTTTTAGGTATTCCTAATACATTTTGTAAGTTTAAGGTGTGATCTGAAATAGAAAAGAAATATTTTACATCATAAAAATTACATTATTATATACAATAATAATTAAAAATATTTTTATTTTCAGCCTCATCTCTTGACACCTTATTGCAACCCTCAACAAGTGGAGAATAAAAATACAATGAGGCCCACATTAGAACAAGAAATTTGGTGAAATGGCAATATAGTGTGCTAAAACGAGGTTTCCAGTATGTGCAGTTGGAATTCGTTTAGCTTTAAACAATGCCGTTAATGTCATAATAGCTTGCTGTATCTTGCATAATATATTCATATAAAGAAGTGAACAACAGCCTGTAAATAATGATAATGTTCCAAATCTGGAAGAGCTAATTACAAGGGGACAAATGAAAAATATGTCATTTTCTGACAGACCATCATTGGCATATGGATTTCGCAGAAATGAAATTACACAATATTTTAATAATTTATAAATATTTAATTTATTATGTAAAATACGTATTTTAATTTTACCAATCAATAAAACACATACCTTTTAGTTGGTTGCATGCTTCAGTTTTAATTTCCAATTCCTTTCTAGCTATATCTAACCGCAGCTGGTACAATTCACACTTAAATTTTTTTTCTTCTTCTAACATTTTTATCTTTAAATCCTCCACAATAACTTTTTTAGAAGTCAAATTCTTAAAACCTCCACATAGAGTTGAAACAACTTCAGCTTTATCTTTCTTAAGTAGTCGTCGTCGCCTTTTCCATATAGGAGTGGACTTAATAAATTTAGATGACGTTGGTGATGACAGTGTTGGAACCATATCATCATTATTCCTAACATCCTTAATTTCATTATTTTCCACATTGCTTGTATTGCACTAAAATTGTAACAAAACAAATTCTTGTATAAAATCACAGTGTAAGTATAATATAATCATACAGGTTGACCCCTGTAAAGTGACAGACCCTGCTATGGTGAGAATTGTAACAAATAGAGCATATAGAGGCAGGAAAATTCATTATAATTTAACACTGAGTGAAAGAGTTTTGTATTGAAAATTCTGCAGCTTTAGTGCATCTTGTCCTTGTCACCCCTCAGTGTTGCTCTGTCTAGCCCTCCATTGAACGACAGGTAGGAAAGAAAGTATCTCCTTAGATCGTGATAAAATAATAAATATCTCACAAACATTATAATATACATACATAACTTATACATAATATTATATGTAAAAAAAATTATTACCCCGATTTCTACCACAGCGGTTGGACTTGGTTATCAGTCAGTTTCTAATTTTAATATACCTACATAATATTATAGAAATCTATAAATACTTACATTTCCATTTTTAAATATTAAAATTTCCATTGTCTCATCATCAAGTATCGGTAATGGACTGGCTTCAGTACTTTGGTTAGCATCTGAATCCTGAACACCAGTGCCTGTACATACTCGGTCCATCAAGTCTCTGACTTGTTCCAGAATAGGATCTGTCTTAACGCAAGATGGGCCACCTCCTGTGCCATTGTGACTGCTTTTGCTGAGTGCTTTGTATAATTTCACATCGGTCTTCATTTTCTCCCAGACTCTCATAAGAGATTCTTTACTTCTGAAATGTTAGTGGTAAGTTATTAAAAGGCAATTCAGTACAAACATCATAGTAGATAAAGAGGTTAATTACTGAGAATGCAGGTACTCAGTAGGTACATTCTCATTTAAGTACGAAACTCTTTAATACACATAATCTTAATATATATAAATTACGTGTCACGTTGTTTGTCCGCGATAGGCTCCTTAACTACTTAACCGATTTTAATGACATTTGCCCACCGTGTGCAGTTTGGTCCAACTTGAGAGATAGGATAGTTTTTTTTTGCCCATGCCCCACCCACAATTTATTTTTTGCGAATTTAAGGATTCTCAATAGGACATGACAGGGTCGTAGAAAAGGGCAGAACAACGTCTGCCTGGCAGGCTAGTACTTATATACAATCAATATAATAATTATGATAAAACTATTTACAGCTATAAAGTTTGGATTTAAAGGCAACTTAACTTTAAAACAACTAGGCTTAACAACTATTAAACAAAGGATTATATTTATCAAAAGCTGCTTATCAATAACTTACCTAGCCGTAGTTCCTGTGGAATTAAATCTTGTGCACAAATTCGCCCACGCTTCTTTCTTAGCTTGATTTGTTGTACCGTCCGTCTTTTTATTTAATATTACATCTTTAAAAGTATCCATTAACTTTACCAGTTTATCCTTTTCATCAAACGTGAAATTTTCACAGCGCTTTCTCTTACATTCACCCATAATTATAAAATAGAGAGTTAAAAACAGTTAGGCACCTAAATGTTTTAAAGCCAATTAAGCAAATTTCAAATACCAAACTAAAAACACCACGAAAACTTGCGGCTTGCGGAGTCAAATCTTGTTTTTTTTTAATTTAACTGGCTTAGTGGCTCTGGGTTCTAGCCTTTCTAAGCCTATCATTTCTTTCGGTATCTTCGTTTTTATTTATTTTTTCTTCACGATATGCCGATGCGTCACATTGCGAAGCTTTTGGGCGATTTTGACGACAGTTCAACCCAGCGGATAGTTGAAGACGATAGTTACTCAAGTTCGTGAGGCGCCCAAGCAACCAATATAATTTGAGGTCTATATCAACATCGAAGCACTTGTTTTGTCATTTTCTCTAATAGTATATAATTTATATGCGCCTTCAAACCATTATTTTAGCGATGAAACATTAGCGACAATCCGTCAACGGCCAAGTTCCCGCTAAAAACCCTTCCTATGAAGTGTAGAGGTAAGGAGTACAGACTGTGTATTAACAAGTGTCCGTAGAAAACCGTTTAATAAAAGTAGCACCACTATAGCTAGAGTGCGCGCAAGATAACTCTGCGCGCGACTGATGGCGTGCTTAATGTTGCCAGCTTAACTAATATTTTTTCCTTCGTTTAATCTTATTACTGGAATTGTATAATTATATCAAATTACATAAATTACCTTATTGATTACCAAATCTCAATTAAAAAAACTGTAATGTTCAGCCTAAACTTACAAAGACCTAATAATTTTTTAAACCCCATATTTATTGTTTAAGATCCGCGTAATAAATATATTTCTTGATTCTAACTTTCATAAGTTTGATACCTCACTACACAAGTTTAACTACGCCACTACAATTTTTTTACACAATTACAGGTACCTATTATATGCGTGTATAAAAAGGACTAATACTAAGATTAATGACTACTGATATTTTGTGTATAGTAAATTTTTCCAAAAAGGTATTTTGAAACAACTGAAATAGCATTATAATATTTATTATAAAGAACGAAATAAAAAGTCCAAGGAAACCTTGTAAATCTTTTATTGAATACCTATTATTATTTATAAATTTGGTGTAACAATGGTCCTGCAGTGGATCAACGCCTTCCATTCGCATATCTTCATCAGAATCCATGCCAGAGTCTTCATCAGATGACTCGGATGTGTCACCTGTAACATTAATTACAAATTCATCCATTTCCATATCCATCAGCCTAAAGTTACAGCCTATATACGTCCCACTGCTGGGCTCAGGCCTCCCCTCATTTCTGAGAGGGTTCAGGGCAAGGAAGTGTCCGCCGCGCTGCCCAAATGCGTGTTGACGAACTTCACATGTCTTCGAAATATTTTTTTTCTTATTCCTCAGACATGCAGGTTTCCTCACGATATTTTCCTTCACCGCCGAGCACGTGGCAAATCAGCACTTAAAATTGCAATTAACAATTTCATTGGTGCCGGCGGGGATCGAACCCGGGTTACTCGCGTTCTGTTATATTTACAGCGAGCGTTAACCACTGAGCTACCACGGCTCTTCATCGGCTATCCATCAGCCTATCTGATTGGAAATATTTATCTTCTATTTTTTCTACATGTTGGCATACGTTGAACCAATCTTCTGTCGTTACTGTTCTAAACGCCGCCTCAGTAATAGCAGCTATTTCGCTAGGAGCTTGAGTGACATTTTTCTCTGCAATGCGTCTCTTTACTATTGCCCAAATTTTTTCTATGGGATTTAAATCGCAGTGGTAAGGCGGCAAACGGAGAACCTCATGTCCATATTCATTTAGCATTTGATCTATTTTGTACTGTGGGTCTCCTTTGTATTTTTTAATTAATTCGTATAATTGCGCTTTTGTCCAACAGTCTTCAAATGTAATACCATTTCTCGTAAGCCATCCTTGGAGCTCTGCTTTTGTATTGCCAATTGTAGGCGCCTTGTTGATCTGTGTGCAGTGGTATGACGCATTATCCATCACTACAATGCAATTCGTTGGAAGATTCGGCACAATTTTTTCTTTCATCCACCGCATGAAGTTAGCTGAATTCATATCGTCAAGATAGTCATTCGATTTGGAGTTAGACCTGAACAGCAGCAGTCCGTTTTCAACAAACCCAGTTTTACCTCCACCATGGGCTATTATCCATCTTGCACCGACGCTATCAGAAGCAAGAATACCAGGCTGTTCCTTCGATTGCCAACATTTTTGAAGGTGGTATGAAGCATGTATATACGTTTCGTCAACATAAATTACCGGTCGATTTTCTTCCGGACGATTCTTGCGCAACCTCAGAATATATTTTGCTCTCCAAGCTGCAATATCACTGCGTTCTACCAATACTTTTCGTTTAGACTGGCACCTTTTGTATTTGTAGCCCATAGTCTTTAAAATACTCCTCGACGATGTTCTGCCATATTTAAAACCAATATCAGTTTTCAATTCCAACCAAAGTTTATTTATGGTAGGAATCTGAGCTTCACGACGTAAAATGATTGAATTAAATGCCTTATAGCGCACATATCGAAATCGTCTAAATCATAATTTTTTTTCCTTCGGTTCCTAGTTTTTCCCGGCGTCACAATTTTAGAAGATGAAGCTTCTGCTATATTACCCTCTTGACTTATCTGGGTGACGGTGCGTTCAGAAACACCTAAAACAAAATAAAAACAATGCATTATAAATACATGATATTAATGACACGAGGAAATTAAAAAGGCACAAATAGAGAAAATTGGGGAATTTTATTGTAATGGCATCCCTAAAAATTACCTGTTAAATATGCAACGCGGGCTCTAACTTTGGAAAACGGTACCATAGGCCCGTTATTGTCTCGTTCTTCTTCACAAGCACGTTTGACCTTCAAAATAACATCCCTGCCAACACTTTTAATCACTTTCGGCATAATGATAACGATTAATTACTGCAAAAAAGAATAAAAACAGGACACCTACCACTCTGTTTAGACACTTGCCATAAACAGTAAGATGGCGCCACACGATTAGTACCAATTTTGGCCGCGCGCAGAGTTATCTTGCGCGCACTCTACGGGGTAAATTTTAAAGAACGCACCGAAAAATAATAGTGGGATAGACGACTTTTTCAAGGTTATATTTACTAAATAAAATTATTTTAGATTTTAGAGCTACTGAGCAGTTTAGCAGCACACTTCACACCGTCGAGAACTGCTTAGTTCATTGCAGCGCTGTTGTGGAGAGTTTTTGAACTTGATTAAAACTACTTTTACGAATTTTATCGCGTTTAATTTTACTTTTAATTATTTTTTATTTTTAATTCCCGGCGTTACGGGTGCTTTCCAGCACCATGGGTGCATGACTTTATTAATTATTGTTTATGGTATTTTTAATTATTGTTTATGGTTTAAAAAAGCTGAAGGTACTCCGGGTTCACTGACCTCTATATATACAAGTACGCTGGACTGGCTATACACCGTGACATGATGAAGCGATTTGATTTCCGCCATTTTGGCGCTGACATCAGAAGTGCACGTCCACGGAACTAATACTAGGGATAAGACAGTGTACCAAATTATATCGATAAAAATTCAATACCCTACCTATAGGTATACCTAAATAAATAGAATGGACTCTATGGATAGATGGACTCTACCCGTAACGTCCTTTCTAGTTATGTATCATATTAATATAATACCATTATCATTCATCATCATTAAAACCCTTCACAAATCCACTGCTGAACATAGGCCTTCCCCAAGGAAGGAATGCCACAAAGCACGGTCCTGAGCTACCTGCATCCATCAACTTCCTGCATGTCTTACCAGGTTTTCACTCCATCTAGTGGGAGAACTTCCGACACTTCACTTGACAGTATAAGACTGCCACTCAAGAACCTTTTTTCCTCATAGGTTATCGGTTCTTCAAGCTATATGGCCGGTCAATTGCCACTTCAGCTTACTGATCCGTTGGGCGATGTCGGTCACTCTGGTTCTGCTGCAGATATCCTCATTCCTAAGTTTGAACCCCTGAGTATAGCCCGCTTCACAGCTGGTTGAGAGACTTTGAGATTCCTCATACGGCCAGCAGTGAAAGACCTCGTCTCATATCCATATTTCATCACTGGCAAAACGCATTGGTTGTACAATCTAGTTTTGAGGTATTCCTGACGAGAAGATGTGTTGTAATCTCCCGAACGCTGCCCAGCCGAGTTGAATCCGTCGATTGAGCTGTCGGTCAATCGACGGACCTACCTAGTTGGACTATTTGTCCCAGTAAAAATACTCATCAACAACTTCAGCTCCCAAAAACCACAGGCATAGGTGTGACATGGATATTACACATGACTTTTGTTTTGTCCATGTTCATCTTAAGACCTATCCCTTGGGAGACACTATTGAGATCATTGAACATAGTGCGTAGATCCTCCAGCGATTGTGCTATAAGGACTATATTGTCGGCAAATCGAAGGTGAATGACGTACACGACATTGACGTTAATACCGTATCCTTTCCGGTCCAGTAGGTTGAAAACATTTTCCAATGCAGCGGTAAAGTATTTCGGGGATATTACGTCACCCTGTCTTACACATCTCTACAGTTGGATTAGTTTTGTACTCTGGTTCTGTACTCGGATAGCCATCATAGCCCTTAACCATTCAACTAAAAAATTATTAAGATTAAACTAAGTACACCCAATATAAATAAAAACATAATTTCTAGAATAATTTATTGTCAACCGTTCACTTTGTTTTAGTATTATAAAAAACAAATCAGCTGCTATAATAACGCCTATTCTAATCAACTACAGGTCTGTCTATTGACAGTAAAATATTTTCTACTATATAAAAATTTATGTCTGTTCGTACTTTCCACGATGCCATACCGTTCATCAGATTGCGGTAAAACTTAGTCAACTTATTGGTTGCATTTGTGAGAGCGTTATACGCATGGTACAATTAACTGACACTAGGTGGCGTGCGTATTATACTGACTATTTATTTGAAAGTTATAGAAAGTTATATATCATTCTATTTCAATGATTGTATTATAATTCCTAATTATACAATATAACTGTTCCACATTTTTAACGATATTTCCACAATTATCTCTTCTGCGGCAGCAATTCGCCGGGCATGAGCTAGCAAGATTATATAAAAAAATATAAACTTTGAATTACATAGTTATCAGTTATTTACAACTTCATTTTTGAAATTAAAATTACAATATTAAAAAAATAACTGAAATTATCAATTACCGAACCCGATATGTGAATGGAGCCAGGGAAAAACGAGCACTTGGAAGCATCAAGTGGTGCAGCCTCACCAAAGTCGCGAAAAACAGTCGAGTGGCGCATCGCCAATCACCATACCAACACTCCTCTTCCAGCAGTACAGGAAGAGGAATTTCCTCTAGCCGCAGCCCACTAACACACATCCAACGTGACTCGACATCATCAGGCGACCTTTCGACACTTGGCTATGGCCCTTGAGTTTGGTGGAAAATGAAGAAAGAAGAAATAAAAAATCATTCGAAATAATAATCTAATACTTAGTACTTGGTAGTTGGTAGTGCTTGGTACTGGTACTACCAGAAAATATTGTTGAAATGTTTGAAGAAATATGATCATTTTGTTTCGGACGCCAATTCACAATATTTATGATTTTAAGCCATAATTTTAGCCTAGGTTCAGTTGGAAATCTGTTAATTAATAAACATTTGATAATCATCTGTTGTTGGTAACCTTGTTTGTTAACTGATATGGGTAAGAAAGAACATCGATAAGTATTATAGACAAGGAACTCGGCAACCCTATTGAATTATATTGTTTATCAAAACTCAGTAATATACAGCTAAACATGTTGGTATATATGATATTAAGATTAGTAACAAATTTCTAAGTACTTATATTATCAAATAGTTTTAATTTGTTTAATATTTACTGCAATTTCACTTACTTGTGAAATGTTATACCACTTTCCTTTTGGTAACGAGTTTTACAGATTACGCACCCTCTCATTAATAATGAAAATAATTCTTATTATATAACTAATATTATATACAATCAAACAACATAAAATACTTTCGTTTTTAAGTTTAAAAATTCAAAATACAGACTTATTATATATGACAATATGAATAATACAACATACTTTGGCATATTATGTCAATTTTATTTTTCAAGATATCCTTTAGCGGCGCTTCAAATTGGCACAGTCATTTTGTATGGTATAGCCAGCCCAGCGTACTTGTATATATAGAGGTCAGTGTCCGGGTTTAACAATGACATCGGGACGTCAGTCACCACAGAGTACTTTGTATTTGTATACACTAAAATTCAAAGTGTCAGTCACCTCAGTCCTCCGTGACCATGGGTGCTGGAAAGCGCCCGAAACGTCGGTAATTAAAAATATAAAAGAATTAAAAGTAAAATTAAATGCGATAAAATCCGTAGAAGTAGTTTCAATCAATGTATAGCGTTCGCGTAAATATAAGAAATCATTAGTTTTTGAACTGTTATTTATTGCTTACAGATGGACCGTAGACAGAGAAACCTATAGACAAATTGACGCCTTCTGTCGCATTCGCACACGAAATCGATAGATTTATGCATACGTCTTGCATAGAAATGAGATAGAGCGATGTGATTATTTGTCCCTTTCTCCGTGCCGGTTTTTTTGTATAGCAAACTCTACAGTTTGCTAAACAACTTTGATAGCGTAGCGATTTAAGGAGTTTACAAATTGGTTTAAGTGAGAAAAAAGTGTTTTGTGAGCTTAAGATTGGTGAATCTTGTTCAGTTCAGTTCTTAGAACAATTAAAATTTTTATTTAAATGTGTTTAAAAGTCATAAAGATTATTGTATAACCTAAAAATTCGTTATCGTCGTTTCTCACTCGAGGCCACGCCAATCATTAGTCTATAGGTTTCTCTGTCTACGAGATGGACACTTTTTCAACTATTCTCCTATGAGAGATTGTTATCCTTGCTTCTACACTCCATAATCCACCCCAAATCAAATGCCAAACAGTCAATGCACAGATAAAACAGTGTATCATATACATTGACTTGTGTAACGTAAGCTAAAAATACGATATTTTAATTAAAATATTCACAAAATGAACACATTTATCAGTCACAATAAGAAAGAATCAATTTCTTCATCAAAATAATACATGAAAATATATTTTTTGTATTAATATAAATATTTTCCGATAAAACCTATTACTACAACTGGGTATCAAACACTATCGTTGTAAAAAATCTGAGGAGAGTCCCCCCTAGCTACGGGTCTGTTGCGTTCGTGAAAATAAATTTTACTTATGGGTTGGTTTAGAGGACCTTTTAGATTAGCGATCGTCTAACTATGTGACTGTTTAGGTTTAATGTTGGTGAAATTGGACATTAGACTTTATGGAGGGACCTGAAGGTGTACTTCGGTATCTGCTACTGGAACTCCTCGAATAGTAGAACTAGATGTGCCGAGTTTGGCTTCGTTTTGTTAGTTATGATGAGATCTTACCTCCGAACTTAATATAGTGACCTGAAGGTATACTTTGGTGAAATTGTTGAAAAAAATACTAAATTATGACTAGATGAAAAACTTTTTGAAAACGAAATAAAGTATTAACGAGTCCGGTCAAAAAGACTAGTTTTTATGATAATGCCTGAGTACAAATACCTAAAAATGAAAGTAATATTAAAGTTGATTTCTGATCGTTTTAAGATAATTCTGTAAAAAAAATTTTCACTGAACAATAAAATATATTCTAACTCTACAGAACACCTCTTTTTGGAAATTACTCTTAATCACACACAAGAGTTTTTTATAGTCCTAACATTCATTTTAATTATTTTGAGGCATTTGAAAAATTACTTAGCAAGTTCAATCTCTTATATAACCATGTTATCTTGATGGGTGATTTCAATACGCGCCTAATCAGAAACGACCACCGTGCGAATAAGCTGCAATCACTTTTTTCCTCTTTTAATCTTCAGACCCTACCTCTTTCAGCCACTTTAACTGACCACATCCTAAACTGCACTCCATCACTCCTTGACCTAATTATTGTCTCTTCTCCAAATAATGTTGCCAGTCATGGACAACTAACTGCTTTTTTCTCATACCATGACCTTATCTATTTGTCTTACCGTGTTCGACCTCCTAAACGTAAGTCAAACTTTCGACTCGCTAGTAAATAAACTAATAAAACAAAACAATAATCCTGCCCCTTGGATAACTTCGGCTTTAAAGGCGCTCATGGCACGTAGAGACAAAGCTAAAAGAAGATACAAGCGATTTCCACTGGAGAGTAATTTGACAAATTATAAGATCCTACGCAATCGGTGCCACCGTTTGTGCAGATATGCAAAAAGACGTTATTTTTATAATTCTCTATCTAACTGTTGGTGTTGGTAAGTCACGAACACTTTTAAGTGGAGACATAGGAGTCCTCTCTCCTCTGCTTTTTGCCATTTTTATTAATTGTGTCATCAATTTTTAATTTTACGTGGTAGAGCCATGCTGCAGTTATATTAGTAGTATAGTTGTAGCACGAATGGGTCGGCTCGAACGGGGAAGAACCACGCTCTCACATAATACCAGCGTCAAATAGTAGCTTAATGCTGCCGTGTTTCGTATGGTGAGTGTAGAGAACCGGATACCCCTTTTACTGGAAACGAGGCATTCCATCTAAATCCTCACGGATGACAACGCATCTGCATTTTGATTCGTAATCGAAGATAGATATAAATGTCTATGGGCCACAGCAACCACAGTAGACAGAGAATATATATACAATTTTATAGACAAATTGAGGTCTTCTTTCGCATTCGCACACGAAAAGAGATAATAGATATAGACATAGAAATGAGACAGAGCGGTGTGATTGTTTGTCCCTACCTTCGTGCTGGTTTTTTTTTTGTTTAGTAAACTACACTTTGCTAAGCAACTTTGACAGTTCGTAGCGATATAAGGAGATTACAAATTGGTTTAAGTGAGAAAAAAGTGTTTTGTGAGCTTAAGATTGGTGAATCTTGTTCAGTTCAGTTCTGAGAACAATTAAAAATTTTATATATATATATATATATATATATATATATATATATATATATATATATATATATATATATATAATATATAATATATATATATATATATATATATATATATATATATGTTTAAAAGTCATAAAGATTATTGTATAACCTAAAACTACGTTATCGTCCTTTCTCACTCGAGGCCACGCTAATCATTAGTCTGTATGTTTCTCTGTCTACGGCAACCACTTACTATCAGGTAGACTATGTGCTCGTTTGTCATCCTATCCTATCTAAAAACCGAGGTCATATCAGCTAACTACCACCTTTATGCTGACGATTTGCAGTTATATCGTAATTTTGTGGCATCCGAAGCCAACTTGGCGATTGAGCTATGAATGACGACTTAAATAAGATTAGCGAATGGTCGAGATCATTTGGTCTCACATTAAACCCAACTAAATCCCAAGCCTCAATAATAGGCAAAAGATATGCGCGTGGCACGCTTGATTTCTCCTCTCTTCAAACTCTACGAATCAATGGCGCCACTATTCCCTACTCAGATATTGCCAAGAACCTAGGTGTTATTTTTGACTGCAATTTGACTTGGGGCGCGCATGTTACGGATGTAAGCAGAAAAATATTTCACGCCTTTCATTCTCTAAAACGCATTCAAACTTTTCCACCTTTGTTTACTAAGATATCTATAGTCCATACTCTTATCTTGCCAATTTTAGATTACGCTGATGTATGCTGTTTGGATGCTACCGAGGAGCAAATTAATAAACTCGAGCGCTTGCAAAATGTATGTATTCGATACATTTTTGGCTTAAAGAAGTTCGATCACGTCTCTGTTTATCGCAAACAGCTTAAATGACTCCCCATCCGCCTTCGCCGGAACACTCGAATCCTCCGTCTTCTTTTCAATATTCTAAATTTCTAAATAGTCCTGATACTCTACTTTATCTAAAAGATCGTTTTACTTTTGTTCATCCTCCAGATGTTCCATGTAGATCAAATACTAGAACACTGTTAAGATTTCCGTCTTTCAATACAATGTTATATTCTCATTCTTTTACAGTTAACGCAGTACGATTGTGGAATTCACTTCCATTTAGGATTCGTGACGCTAAGTTAGTGCCCATGTTTAAAAGACTTTTTAAAGAGCACTATCATTCACACCATAATTATTAATTCTTGATATGTAGGTATTCATATATGTAACATTAAAAATATAATATATTGAATTATATTTTTTGTTATATTATATTATATTTGTATTCTATATTTATATATACACAGGATGTCCCAGAACTCAACGTCAAGCCGAAACAGGGTGACAGGAATGATTGTTATGATCATGAGAAAAATCAGAAAAAAAATCTATCCCATGCAGTTCGGAAATTATGGGCATATAAGAAAAATCTAGAATTTTGGTGAAACTGTAACCATTTTTCGGTTTTTGTGGTTAATTTTCATTATTTTTGTTCATTTAAACTTTGGAACCGTAACCCTAAATAACATTTCTAGAACAACAGTCAAAAATAATGACACAACTGCCCCAAGTTTTCTAGAATTAAGACTATTTGTTAAACTATGAATTTAAATTTTTTTACATTTGTCGACTTTGAAAGGTCCTCCTTTAAAAAAAAATATACTAAAGTGTGTTGGCAAGTGCCATTAAAAGTTTGCGCATTTAACCAGCATTGTAAAATGGTATAATACTTGTTAGTTTCATACTAAAAAAAAAAGCTAGTTAAAAAATAAAAACATCGAGTAACCCGATTTTTGCTAGCCCATTTTACTTACTTCAAATGTTTTTTATTCACACAAGCTCTTGGTAGGTTCTTAATTTTACGGAAAAATGATGAGAGAGATGGATAATAGACATGAATGCCGTGAGCGACCGAGACAGATAGTGATGCCACGCAATGAGACGGAGATGCGTCTGACACCAGTTAGTACGATTCGCTCATTCGTCTACTGCGCACCTTTCTGTATTCGCTTGTGTTGATTTAGTACTGACAACTTGGCTTCTCTTTTTGGACTTAGGTTATTGTGGACTTGTTGATTACATACCGGGCAACTTTGGCTTCTCTATTTTGGAATTGCACTTTTGGCTTCTCTTTTTGGACTTAGATTATTGTGAATTGGACTTGTTGATTACATACCGGGCAACTTTAGCTTCTCTCTTTTGGAATTGCACTTTTGTGTTCGCATCCTTGTTATCTCCCATGTCTACGCGCTACACTTCACAAGAATATGCCAACATGCACCTCATTTATGGGGAATGCAGATGCAACGCAAGTGCCGCCGCTAGACTTTATAGATAGATATCCAAATTTAGAGCGCTATCCGGATCACTGCGTGTTTGTTAATGTGCACCGTTCACTAACGGAGGGCGGCCATTTCCCGAATCAAATAAGGGCTGGAGGTAGAGCTCGCTTTCCTTACGAGGAAGAAGCGTTGCAAGAGGTCGCAGATGATCCAAGTATTTCCGTTCGTGGAATTGAAGAAAGAACGGGAATACCCAAAAGCACATCACATCGTATTTTACAAAGAGCCGACATGCATCCGTTTCACGTACAACGCGTTCAAAGTCTTCTTCCTCGAGATTATCCTGAAAGGATTTCATTTTGTAGAACAATGCTACAGAGGCATAACGAAAATCCCCAATTCATCTAAAAAATTCTCTGGTCAGATGAATCTACATTTAAAAAAGATGGTTACATAAACTTACACAATTTTCACGAGTGGCATGTGGCGAATCCACATTTAATGCGAGAAGACAGATCCCAGTATCGCTTTAAAGTAAACCTGTGGACCGGAATTTTAAATTGTTGGGCCTTTTGAGCTGCCTGAGAACTTTAATGGCACGAATTACTTACATTTTTTACGAGAAAATTTACCAACTTTGTTAGAGGACGTACCACTAGCAGATCGTCGCCACATGTGGTATCAACAAGATGGCTGCCCAGCGCATTACGCGGTGCAAGTAAGAGATTTTCTTGACCAGGAATATCCGGGAAGGTGGATTGGACGTTCAGGCACTATCTCGTGGCCAGCCCGTTCCCCAGATTTAAATCCCCTGGATTTTTTTATTGGGGCGTTCTCAAAGAAAAACTTTATTCAAAGCCCATTGACAGGGTAGCCGAGCTGCGTGAACGAATTTTTCAAGCTGCTGAAGACATCAACTCTCGAGGATATGCCCGACTAATAACTAGATCTTTTTTAATAAGATGTAGGGCGTGTATTGAGGCTGATGGTAAACCATTTGAACACTTATTGTAATAAAAAAATGTTATTTCCCTATCTGACTTTTATTCCAATAAACCTAAACTAAACTAGGTCAAGATTTTTCATTATTTTGTTAATTTTACTTACTTTTGTTGACTTTTGTAAAATTGGCGTCAGTATCTGTCTTGCTCGTTCATGGCAAACATCTCCACTATCCATCTCTCAAATCAATAAAAACATTTGAACTAAGTAAAATGGGTTACCAAAAATCGGGTTACTCGAGGTTTTTATTTATTTACTTGTTTTTTTTAGAATAAAACCAACAAGTATTGTACCATTTTACAATCCTGATTAAATGCGCAAATTTTTAATGGCACTTGCCAAGGCACTTTAGTACATTTTTTTAAAGGAGGACCTTTCAAAGTCGACAAATGTTGAAAATTTTAAATTCATAGTTTAGCAAACAGTCTTAATTCTAGAAAACTTGGGGCAGTTGTGTCATTATTTTTGACTGTTGTTCTAGAGATCTTATTTACGGTTACGGTTCCAAAGTTTAAATGAACAAAAATAATGAAAATAGATTTTATAAATATATTTATGATTATAAATAGATTTTTTTTCTGATTTTTCTCATGATCGTAACAATCATTCCTGTCACCCTGTTTCGGCTTGACGTTGAGTTCTGGGACATCCTGTATATATATATACATATATATATATATATATATATATATATATATATATATATATATATATATATATGTTTATGTATGTATATATATCGATGTTTGTATATTTGTATCTGTATTGTATATGTATATTTTAATAAAGTGCACACTTTGACTACCTCTATTACCTTCAACCATCCTTCAATAGGCCTGCCGGAAGAAATTTCATTATGGAATAAGCAGTGCCTTTGTACATAATTATGTTTTTACCATTTTCCTATCGAATTATGTGTGTACATAAACTGTTAAATAAATAAATAAATTGAATCTCAATTATAATAAGATAGTAAAATTTAAAAAAAAATATTTTCTATTTTTGATTGAGAATTCTTTTCTACATTTTTTACGATCATATGAGCATTATGAGTCGTGCACTTTAGGCACTAAGTCCTATTTTTTCTAAGGTCACGCAATAAAGATTTTAAAATTAAAATAAAAACCTAGCACTATGCACAGTTTATTAACCGTAGACAGAGAAACCAATTGACTAATGATCAGTGTGGCCTCGAGTAAGAAAAGACGATAACGTAGTTTTAGGTTATACAATAATCTTTATGACTTTTAAACATATTAAGATAAAATTTAAACGTATATTCATATAGTTCTGTAACAAAATTTAATATAACAATTGAATTTTATACGTAATACCAAATAAAATGTACTATACTTACAAGTGAAATGATATACCAGTGAGTTTACGTTCACTATCACTTTTACGCTTTTTTAAGCTTATTGTTCTAAGAACTGAACTGAACAAGATTCATCAATCTTAAGCACACAAAACACTTTTATTCTTAATTAAACCAACTTGTAAACTCCTTAAATCGCTACGAACTGTCAAAGTTTGTTTAGCAAAGTGTAGTTTGCTAAACAAAAAAAAACCGGCACGGAGAGAGAGACAAACAATCTCTCTCTCTTTTCTATGCAAGACGTATATATAAATCTATCTTTTGCGTATGCGAATGCGAAAGAGGGCGTCAATTTGTCTATAGGTTTCTCTGTCTACGTGTCCAATGCAAATGACGTCATGAATCGACTCTATACTGTTGATTCGTTCCAAAACATTGGACAGTATATGACGTCATACTTTTGCGCCATTGGGAAAAGTGTTGGCGATTATTTTGTCATTTTGTGCTCCAAAAATCATTATATCCTCCTAATGGATATACCATCAATTATTCTATAATTACACGACTTATGTCGGCAATTATATGTTAATACCTATAATTGCCGACATAAGTCGTGAGCACACTTTTTATTGGTCGATACGACGTTGACCACGCTGACGTTCAACGTGACTCGTTCATCAGTCGATTCTCGTCGTCTATTGGTTTCGAACGTATCATTCGGCTTCCATACACTTCAGAGCAATAATTTTGGTGATAACTTTTTTAATTAGTTAATTTTCGTTAATTGTTTTTGTTACCTCGTTGTTAATTGTTGTTTGTGTATTCCTTGTTATTAATTGTTTTTGTTATTTCTTGTTTTCAATTATTTTTGTTGTTATAATTTGAGTGTTCAGATTTTGTTCTAAATATGCAGAGAAGGAAGGATTCGGTGTTAAATAGACAATCCCGACAAATGGTCTATTCAGTGTTTAGTTAGATAGAGAAATTAGGTACTGCGAAAAACATCATAGACGTATATAAACAGATTGCTGAGGCGACTAATGTCTCAGTAGCTACTGTACGGCGCACCGCAACACCAGATTTTATGGAAGGCATGTCACCTCTTCCTTCCTCTTAATAAAATAATAAATTCTAGCCACCCGGTATACATTAAATACTTTATAGTAGATAATAAACTAACGGACACGAATATCTGCAACATTACTGTATCAAGGTAAAAGTTGATGTGTTCGAGTAAACATTTTCATAAAAATCGGCGAAAATATTCAATTACGAATTGGAATAATAAAGTTACCCAATAATTTTGCCCGACAGTGTACCTACCTCCCACCACAGTTTATCTGTGCTCACGACTCGTGTCGGCAACTATACGTAATGTATGCTAACGGTTACGTTTCCAATAGCTAATAATAACATAGAAATGATAGGTCTGTCAATAGTCAATTAAACATACATAATATTAATCTTATATTTCAATCTATCTCTCTAAAATTTGACACAAAGTCATGGCGGGCTACTTTATCGGAAGATAATATTTTTATGACAAAAAAAGTATCACGGCTCAGGCACGTTGTCAATACCCGAGCGCGATAACCGGTTTTTAGTTTAAGTAGCTTGGGCAAGAGTGCTAATACTTTTGAATATTTTAAAATAATATATTCAATATTTTATAGTAAGTATAAGGTGTTTACGACCGAATTTCGTTCACAGCGGCGTTCAGTCTTAGCGGAGACACAGGACAGTATTAATAGTGAACCAGTGTGTGTGTGCAAATACCAGTACACTCTTTACTTCCTTACTTTCATCGCCCGATGGAATAGTAGTCCGAGACGAGCGGAGACAGATCTGGCGTAGGACCAACAGCTTTTCGTGCTTTCCGAGGCACGGCGGTGTAACAACGCCAATTTTCTGACTACGCGATGCTGCTGAGGTATTGTTGACATAAAAACCACATCAACTTTTTTTACCCGGACCTTAAGAAACGCTGCAGTTGTATTATGGTTGTAGCACTCATGTGTTGGCTCGACCGAGGAAGGGCCAGCGGCGGACCTAGGGCGGTGCAAGCGGTGCGACCGCGCCGGGCGCCGTCATCGGGGGGCCGCCGAAATCAACCAAAATGCTACCACCGGGCATCGGTCACCAATTTACTTACTCTTATCACTAACATACCGTTTTGATGACGCTAATTAGGAAGTCAAAGCACGAGTATTTTGTTGCTTACATACCAGTAAGTGACTCTTAAGAAAAAGGTCTTACTGACCTCTTTCTTGATGCAATTGTACAAGTGTTTGACTTAGACATCAATAATAGTCGAGGTCAAGGGTAAAATTAAAGGTGTTCAAATCAGAATTTGACTCAATATTCTTGGGCAATTTTAAATACATGTGGTTGAAGTTATTAGAACTTAATTTGCTCATATACACGTAATAAAATAAAATGATGTGTCCTACCCAGAAGAGCACCTCCCACCCTCCTTCAATCGCATGCACTATCCCCGTAGCCGCCATTCTCAGTACCACCACACTATGATACGATACGTGTTTCGCCTCTACACGAGGCATCTACAGGAGAAGTAGTCTCTACGGTGGCTGAAGGCTAAGTGAGAGGCGAGCCGAAACAGTTGCTATTTATACAACTCGCTGATCAATGAGTTATATAAATAGCAGCGTGTGGAGAACAGAGAGAGTGCTAGGAGTGGTGATGATAGGATCAATGGTACGCAGGTAGCGTCAGCCCGCGTAGAATCTACTTCATCGGACGATGCCTCGTTGTATTATCAAGAGTGGTGTATCGTCCCTAGTGTGGTGGTGCTGGGAGGGGTAGCGCTAGAAGGGGTGGTGCTGAGAGTAGTTGTACTGTAAGTGGTGATGAAGGGGATAGTGCACGCAACTGAGGAAGGGTAGCAGGTGGGTGCTCTTCAGACTGGGCACGACACATCATTATATTTTATTACGCGGAAATGTGCAAATTATGTTCTAACAACTTCAATATAATGGATCGCAAAATAACGCCTGATTCTTTTAATTATCGAAAAAGTTAAGTATTTGGGCGTAACAATCGACCAAAACGTAACGTGGAACTCTCACCTTAGCAACATATGTCATGCGGCTAAAATTGTTTTTGGTACGTGCAGTCGTATGGTAGGGAACAACTGGGGTTTGCGTCCCAGTATGATCCTTTGGCTGTACAGCAGCATAGTGAGACCGATTATCACATACGCTTCCAATGTCTGGTGTAATAAGGCCAACCAAAAAACGACTGCGGACAGACTAAATGGCAATAAGCGATGCAATCATCGCATGTAGCAGCTCCTAATGCACTCCTGTGCCTAAACGCCACTTGATCTTTATTTAGACCAGGAGGGGAGGGCTAGTTTGTATAGAATTAACGCGCACAGCGGTCTGCGCTTGCTTTCCTAACAATGAGATCTATGCTCGACTCAATTAAGGAAACACGGGTCTTAAGCATGATTTCATATATCATGCGTCCACTACACTTTTAATAAAAAGTATATAGTGGAACTACCCTCCAGAGAAGACTGGCTGAATGGACAGGTTATCTGTGAGGTCGGTAGCCTTATATGGTACACCGATGGGTCAAAATGGGCCTCGACGTAGGCTTTGGAATTTACGGGGAATTCCCAAAAATTCAAACATACTAGGAATTAGGGTAGATTCACCTATATCTTCCTAGCAGAAATTTTCGCCATACTTCAGTGTGCGGAAATCAATCTGTTAAAACACTACGTCAATCATATAATCTATATAAACTCTGATAGTCAAGCAGCACTGCTAGCGCTGAGATCAAACTTAGTGAACTCGAAGCTAGTTAGAGACTGCGTGAACCGTCTAAAGTCTAAACGCCTTGGGATGTAACAACAGGGTCGTTTTAAGATGGGTCCCGTCCCACGCGGGTATTGTAGGCAATAAACTTGCCGATGAGCTCACACGGAAGGGCATAAAGAGCACACAATTTGGAACCGAGTCTGACACACCAGGCTTAAAACATTTTGAAACCTTAATCCGGGCTTTTAATCGTAAATTTGCTTCAGAAGCACTGGCATTAGGTTAAACTAAACTGCGTTCTGGCAAGAGCCTTGACTGAACACTGTTGTCTTAAAAAGCACATGGCCATACTGGGACTAAGCAACTCAGGGATGTGCCGGTTTTGTTTCTTAACAGAAGAAGCGCCTCTACACGTCCTGACTGATTGTGGACCCTTAATACGCAAATTTAACACATCTGGCAAACTATCTACTTCGCCCAGAAGAAGTGAAATTGCTCACAGCTAAGCTACTCTTTCTATTCTTTGAAGATATAAGCTATAGTCATACGCTGACATGGCTATAGTTCACAATTATAGATCTTTTAGGTCGCACTGACACTGGTCTTTCTAGACCTGAAGGGCTGCTCGCACAACCAAAGAAGCGTCGTATTGTTTGGAAATTTTGTCACAATTTTAAAACAGTACCGAGTCTTTTCATTTACTCTAATAACAGATGGATCAAACTTTTAAGCCAGCCCGATCCCGAAGAAAGGAAATATTATTTATTTACGAAGCCGCATGTAGGTGAGATACCAACTGATCCTAAAGAATTGTATAAAATAAACGTTTCTTGCCCAGTGATTGATACAATTAAAAGAGCATTTGGTTAGTTGACTTAAACTATCAAAATTCTATTATACGTGTTCATTTTTATACAAAATGTAAATAATTCCCGAAAGGTCATAAAGCCTGTGTCGATTTACAAATCGGTTGAACAGATGAGCATAATGTGATTTGTCTAGTTGTAAATTGGTTCAGGAACTTTTGAGCCTAAACCAATTATTTAAAGACATTCAATCAGCAGAGCCACATAAATTTCTCAGACTTAGTAAAAATAATGATTGGCAGGATATTTTTCCTAAATGTGTGGACAGCACTTCGTATCTTGCTGACTATACCTGTACTTTGAATAAAACTATTATTTACGGATTTTATCGCGTTTAATTACTTTTAATTTGTTTTTATTATTATCCCGACGTTAAATTTATTAAACGCGATAAAATCAGTAAATAATAGTTTTATTCAATGTGTAGTGTTCGCGTAAATTTAAGAAATCATTATACCTGTACTATAACTGTCGCTAAACGAAAACGAAGTTTTAGTACATAACATTTAAAAATTTACCTACGTTTCTACCTTGTGTCAGGAAAGACTGTTATATCATGGAATCTTTTCTATAGCAAATTCTATTGCCCAGAAGTTAAATTATTCCGAAATAATTAAAAAAAATGCAAGCGAAGCCAGAAAGCTGGCCATCTAGGCTTTTCTTTAAGCTTGTTGTTGGTAGTTCCTTTATCTTTTTTAACACTGTCTGCAGAACAACAGTCTAAATAAAAGTTGTCAAACAAGATTATTAACTCTTATTATGAGAAATAATCTGTACCAACTAGTCACCGCAGCAAGGCAAACATAGTGGCGTTGTCGAGCGCAACAGAGTAGCGCGAGCGGAATGGAGAACATTTCTTTAACGCGAATAAGTTGATAAATGATAACTATGATAACTGCTGAGTGACAGACACAACTGTGCTTGACTCGCATATACTCCTGTAGATATTTGATAGGTCTAATACCATTTAAAATCACGAAAACGCAACTGCATAGTATAGAAACCTTAAGGTTTTGTATTTAGAGAGGCGCTACTATAAGATCTTGCACCACCTAAAATTTTTGCTAGGGCCGTCGCTGGGAAGGACCATGGTAACACAGAATATAAACGTAAAATGTCAACTAACTGCAGGAAATGAATACTTCTGTATTTTGTACGGTGAGTGTAGATAAACGGGGACCCTTATTACCAATTTAACGAAGCATTCTATCTTGGAGGTGATAACGCATCAACATTTTGATTATTAATCGAGGATAGAAGTAGGTGTCTAATTGTCACAGCCTTCAATAAAGCAATGTGACTGATTCTTTTCTGTTCCTTCCTACTACCTCGGAAATTAGAATGTTCCCTCATGCCAATAAATTCTCATTCATGTAAATAAATAAGTCATGAGTTTGGAAGTATGTTCTTTATTGCAATAACAACATTTCAGTGTACCTACAGTTTATATAGCTAACAATTTCGTTGTTAACTTAAATAACCGATGGTTATGAATTCCCGTCGACTTGGCATGTATATATTATGTTTAAAACAAAACGCATATGTTAGGATAAACAAGTAGGAGTTATTTATAGGTATTTAAAGGTATTCGATTATCTTTCACAACTGGAAAGTCAACGAGCTGCGCCACCTGTCCAATGTTTATCCGGTCTTCCAGAGTCGGATGTATATCCACAGAATATATAATAGTACTGGTATACCCGTGACCGTTCAGCTTAGTTTCTTTCCTTCCACTTTCAGAGAATTAAAACCGCTAAAGAGCAGAGATTTCAAGGTGATTATCAAAATGAAAGTCACTTTATAGTACATTACGTATTCTAGACATTCGATGTATTTCTATTCGTTAAGGTCTGCTATGTCCGAGAACCAATTCGATCAGTCAGGAAAACATTATTATTTTTAATAAAATTGAATAAAATTTCCACACCACCTAATTTTTTCAAACAATGAGTTCCGAAACTTCTTTCAGAAATTCAACTACAGCAAAGTTTTAACTGTGTGAAAAGAATTCTAAAAAAGTTTAGGAGTCAATTTTAATGGACCGTTTTACTGTGGTAATTTTTCGTATGCTTATCTGTAACTTAACTTGACTACTGTTTAATAAAGGAGTCTAAGTAAAGTCTAAGTACAGTCTGCAATATAGAAGTCTAATTCTTTAGAATTGTGCTATAGCACCCTGCCAATTTTATTCATCGCTCGTAAGGTTGCCTAGCCCACCTTTTGTAACCCTGAATACAAGTGCAATAAAAAACAATTAGTTAATATTTATTTACTGGTACATTTATAAACTTGTGACTTACGTGGGTATTTACTTAATTTCCTGCCATTATTAGATAACTTACACCATCATAGTGACGTCGCAACTTTACTTAAAACTTGCCTCCAGCACTTTTAACCGTTTTATGTTACAACAAAGGCGTTGTACAAGCCCATATTGAAATTAATCTAAGATAACGACCTGAGTAAAAGTAAAAATTCTTCATAACATCAGTTCGTGACATATATCGATGAGATAAGATGATAAACTCACCGGCACGGAAACTTGGCCGCTCGTGAATTTGCTGATTATTTGCACTGAAACTACTAAACTACTGAACTAGATTAAATAAGTGTCTCTAATAGTTTTAAAACTTAGAAATTCAATGTTTACATCTCCAAAGTTTTTCTTTTCAAGATAACATGTTTTCACTAAAATTAACATCTTTCCATTGTCACTTTAAAAATACTACAAAGTTAAAAATTAAGTCAGTTTCTTTATTGTCTATCAGTTTTAGCCCTTCAAGCGCCATAAAAATCCCATGTCGCGTCGCATGCGCCCGGCAAATCCCGAGCGGTCGCATGGGACCGCACCCATCCACAGCACATAAAACCATTAAAACTTATGTTTAGAGACTACTTTTCTATTAAGAAGCTTAGCATTATAAAATCTATACGAAATTTTTTATCTTATGGTCTAAACAAATGTCAGGTTTTACTTCATTAAAAGATTTAATTGTATTTTGAAAACAATAAAGTAAACATTCCAAGCGAATGTCGTCAGCGTGAAAATCACAATTATTTCAATATACATTACTCGAAATTATTTACGTAAAAAGATAAATTATATTCACACAAAAACTTTCATTACAATTTTATAATATAACACCATAGATTACTGTATATATACTAGAGATGATATAACACTATATTGAAACACTAATAAAACACTAGATCCTAAAATCAAAACAAAATTCGTAGATTATAAATAAATATTCATAGAATAACAGTTTTCTTATTGCACTAGAGGATAGATTATTTCGTATTGATTATATAATGCCAAACTTCTTCATGAAAAAGTAGTCTCTATATTTAAGTTTTTATGGGTTAAAGTGCTGTGGGTGGGTGTGGCCTCATGAGACCGCTAGGGATTTGACGGAATATGGCCGCGGTCTCATGAGACCGCTAGAGGGTTAAGAGGTTAATATCGGGTGTATCCGCCTCTAGCCCTGATAACCATCTGCATTCGATCTGGCATGCTTTGAATGATGTTTCTGACATCAACTTGCGGTATGCTGTCCCAAGCGGCCAGCGCTGCATTTCGGAGCTCATTTAGAGTTCGTGGCGGTTTGGACTTTATCTTTCTTTTGAGCATGCCCCACACATGCTCAATTAGATTTATGTCCGGCTACAAGCTGGCCAGTGTAATTTTTGTATTCCAACCTCTTCCGGATATTCCTCTACACAATGTGCGACGTGTGGGCTTGCATTATTGTGCATGAGGAGGAATTAGCCTTGTCCAATGAACCCCGAATAGGGCATTACGTGCTCCTGAAGATTTTCCTCGAAGTATCGAGTAGCCGTAAACCGATTATCGACAATGACTAACACTGTACGTGCTTCGAAACTTATACCTCCCCATACCATTATTGAGCCTCCATGGAAACTTACAGTTTGCGTGGTGGTAATGGGTAGAAACCTCTCTCTCTTCTTTTTCTCCACGCTCGTTCTCGACCGTCTGGAGTACGCAAAGCTATTCGACACTCATTTGTGAACAACATTCTAGCCCATTTCTCGTAGGTCCATTTGACACGTTCTCTTGCGAACTGAAGTTGGGATACTCGGTGCTGTCTGAGAAGTTCTGGACCTTGTGCTGGTCTACGAGCTTTCAAATTCACTTCCTCCAAACGTCTTCCCACCGTATGCTCACTAATATTAACGCCTCTTGCGATTTGAAGCCCCTGGCATAGCAACAGCGGTCAGGTAGCGGTTTCCCAAAATCTCCAGAACAATAAAACTATCGTCCCGGGCTGATGTGCACCTTACGCCCCCACTGCCTGGCCCGCAGGTGTAGCAGCCTGTCTCCTGGTATCGTTTCAGTGCATACTGAACTAAGGACCGTGGTACGTTAAGCACAATAGCAACTTCACGCTGTGTCAGCCCTTGGTCAATCAATGCTACTGCTTGTGCAACTTGTGCTGGTGTTAGTGGCATTTTTATTGGTTTTAAAGCATCTTTAGTTACACTACAGAAATCTTGTCTTCTTACGTGGATCTTCACTGTAACGTCTTTTCATAAAAATACGCGAATTTTTTCATACTCGCATATTAAAATACATAAAACTCACGCCTGTCACCCTGAGTGGTAGGCAGAGACGGACGGACTTCTTTTTGGCACGATCTTGACACATCTCTATCGCCTCACATTTCTCATCCACATTACTATTGCTCGTCGATTAAAAGTACTCTTAATCTAGCTCTTCTTCAATACTATTTTGCCAATTTGGTCGGTAAACCATATGTATGTATTTATTATGCATAGATTGGGCTCATCTCTTAATGAAGACTCTGCTAAGGTAAACGTGGTTGGAGACCCTCTCCTACGGAAGACGACTGACTGGATGAAAGAAGCTAAGAATGAAGGTAATTGTTTTCCTTTTTCTATAACTGCCACAGGGTGATTATAATCAAGTTTAAATAAAAACTTAGAAATCTTTCTTCGTTTAACCTAAGTATCTTATACAAAGAAAACTCACGCGATATTATAAATCTCTGTCGTCTGATAAATTTTAATCGCATAGGCCATAGGCAATCCCCAAAACAGGCCGGAACGGGGTGAAATAAAATGTGAACGACTTCATACAAAATTTTAGTCTGAAAACCCAATATTTTTAGTCTGAAAACTTTGTCATGTAAAGTTTATTTATACTGACCATATCAGCTACATATATCATCATCTGATTAAAAAAAATAATTAAGAGAAGCATGCTCGAGATTTCATTACATGACTCGTACAAACAATAAATAAACCTCTGATTAAATACATGTCGGGATTAATGTATCGTTTCGTATTTTATGCCGGATTTTAAAATAGCCAAAAGACGTACAATTATTCCCTAGACAACCTTACCGATTGTAACTAATGGTGGCCACACACGGTCAATTCAACTGATCATTCCAACTGATCAGTTCATCATAAATAAACTTATATGTAAAACTCTGATATTAACATATTTATAATGATCGATATATTGAAAATCCACTATTTAAAAAAATATCATCAGTTTTAGTTTGAACTGATCAGTTAGAATGATCAGTTGAACTGACCGTTTGTGGCGACCATAACTCTTCCTACTAATGGCAAAATCCATACTAAGTAGTGGAGCGTTAACATAATGTTGTGGTTTACACGGTTTAAACTTTTACCCATAGAATACGTAATTATTTTATGGTTTTACCAAACACCGAAACCCTAATACATAGAAATATAAAACTTCGTTTCCTGCTACTTTTAGACCATACTTTTTGGAAAAACATGGCCATAAAGTTTAAGGGCAGGATGCATATACATTGTTCAAGTGGGCAGATTTATGTTATAATAAATCACTTTACAGAAAGTGTGCATATTGTTGAAAATTTCTCGTGCCGGATCCGGTCCGGTAGAATTATGAGTGTAAACTATACATGGACTTACTCAAACATACTAAAAATTTTATCAAAATCTTTTTCGAGATTTTGTGAGACTAACGCACGTCAATTGATTTTTATATAAGATTAAAAGATAATGTAGCTGATTTTTATTACATTTCTTTAATTATTTCTTAAATTTACGCGAACACTACGCATTGAATAAAACTATATAAACGGATTTTATCGCGTTTACTTATTTTAACTTATTTTAATTTATTTTTAATGCCATCTTTGGGATGGCATTAAAAATAAATAGCCCAAGCATACCATTGTAAGATTTCACTATGCTGTAAGCTGGTTATGCGTAGATCGGACCGAAAATTAATATTAAAAAACTAAAGGTCACCCGAAACGTCGGGAATTAAAAAAAAGGTTAAAATAAGTAAATTAAACGCGATAGAATCCGTATACATAGTTTTATTAAATTTCTTTATATAAAATAGTTTTCATCTAGAATGGAATAACATGATTCATTAAGGACTGCAGAACATTTATGACCACAAATTAAAAGGCATTTATGCTTTTACTACAAGTTTAGAAAAGGTTGGGTATTCGTAGAGTAACAAAATAAGAAAATATTACATTGTACTACGACGTTCCGCCTACAATTAAGTTTACATTATACTTAGTTATTTACATTAAAAAAACTACTTCATGGAAAACTTTTATGAAATGCTGTTTTAACTAAACAAAGTTTTGAATTGCATTACGGGCCAGGCGCTTTAATAAATTTTATTTTATCCAACAATAAATAAAATATTCTAACGTCTAACATCAAATTATACAATATTTTTACATAATATTAATATATACTTACAATAATTATTACATATTCGTTCGTATTCATTCAACGTACCTAGATACTTTGAACTTGGTGTGTCAAACCAGATCTTAAGTGATTTATTGTGATAAAGAGTTTCAAGCAGGGGTTTAAAGCGGTAAAGGTATAAGGGTATGGTATTTTTTTTTGTGCCCGAAGCAAATATGGGCAACCCTCCGGCAAGCGGGAGAGGGAGGCGGTGAATGCTCATAGCATACCACGCAGCCGGCTGCGTGGTTATGTGGAGACTTTTACCCACTAAACACCGCCTTTATGGATTGGCTTACCGATCTGACGAGAGATCTCTAAGCCGCATACGGACGCGACCCTCCTTGGCAGAAAGGAGGGCGCAAGGGTATGGTACCGGTATAGAATTACGATACAGCTTCGATTTAAAGGTAGAACCAAAACGGTTGAGAATTACGGTTGTGGTACCGTTAAAAAAAGGCTTATACTTATATTTTTTACGGTAACGTTATACCTATATGTTACTAATACCATTACCGTAATAATTTTGGTACCGAAGAAAATGAGTATATTATTTATGTGTAACGTATTTCATGTTCGGAGAAAATAAAACAGATTTATCATATTTGGATTGTTATTTAATAGCAGTCAAGTATTTAATTAAGAACGTAATATTATGTTTAACATGTAGGTACCAGTTCTTAACCTAGCTCTTCAGAATCAATTAAAGAAACATCTTTATAGTGTTTCCCTTCCAAGGAATGTAGGAATACTAATATTTTTGAGTACACACGGGCTCTCATACAAGTTTATATATTTTTCATCCTTTTTTATAAGTTAGCTAAAAATTACTACCGTGTAGTGGCGGTTAAGAACCCCCGTGGGTATCGTAAAAGGCGACAGAGGGAAATGCTACTGCCCATCTCCCCCTGGAGATGGGCAGTAGCATCTTCCTGATAATATCAATTGTACAACAAATAAAAACTACAGTTATCAACCCACTCGTAAAGCGTGGCAACTATGGAATTACCCCTCATGAGCAACGACACAAGTAAACGGCCCCCAGTCCCACGGCGGCCGCGCTATTCCTGGCTAGGTGGCGACCATGGCAAAGGCGGGACAGTGCGTGCTAAGAATCTCAGGTGGAGGGTCGGTTACCCCCTAAGACGACTCGACCTGGCAACAAACAACGGACGCACCTCAGGGTGGGTGATCAGGGACTACCAAGAAGATTCTGGAACTGGAAGAAGAGATAGACAAGTTGCGCTTGAATATTATAGGATCATCCGAGGTCCGAAGAGAGGGGGAGGACACGGTGATTCTCTAATCCGGCAACTTGTTCTAAAACCGGGAGAGCGACCATTTGTGCCAAGGAGGTGAAAGTGCGATAAATCCATCGTCTCTCATTAACAACGTTGTAAATATTGGTAGTGTTTCGACGAAGGCTGCGTACCTCATATTTAGAATCACCAAACATCATCCAGGTCTACGCACCAACCTCTGTTACATTTCTAGATATTCTCTATGATATTTCTAGAGCCATGCATTCTTCCGAAACCCACTATACGGTGTTAATGGGAGACATCAACGCAAAACTAGGCACAAGGAAGAAAGGCGAGTAGGTAAATTTGGGATAGGGCAACGGAACACAAGAGGCCAGCAGCTGGCTGCCTTCATGGAGAAAGAGGGACTGTTTAAGATGAACTCTTTTTTCAGAAGCGGCGTCACACAAAATCGACCTGGTCGAAGCCCGACGGTTCGATAAAATATGAGATAAACTTCATTATGACGATCAGACGACACTGTTCAGTGATGTCTCAGTGATTGCGGGGGTAAAAGAAAAAATTGTGAGCTGAAAGTATGGAAATTCGGAATAGGGCAACGGAAACCAAGGGGCCAACAGCTGGCCGACTTTATGGAGAAAGAGAGAACTCTTTATGAAGAACTCTTTCTTCCAAAACCGCTCCCACAGGAAGTGGATGTGATCGAGCCCCGACGGTTCGACAGAAATTAAGATTGACTTCATTATGACGACTAGACGGCAACTGTTCAGTGAGTTTCAGTGGTCGCCAAGGTGAAATCGGACAGCAATCACCGAATGGTGAGAGGCACACTGAACATAAACGTGAAGTGGGAGAGGTCATGTCTAATGACGTCAATGCTCCATCCCTCTCGTGCTCTAATCCATAGTCACGAAAACTCTCAGCTCGAGTTACATAATCGTTTTCAGTGCCTAGAAGACTGTAATGAAGTTGACGATATGAATGACAAGTATGTGGAAACTGTCCAATCGATCGGAGCTAAGTTCTGTAAGACCCGTCGTAGAAGAACACAGAAACTCTCCGAACGTCTTCAGATGATTTGATAGCATACAGGCAACTGAACAGACAGATCTCCAAATGGATGCGGCGAGACCTACGCAACTTCAATACAGCTCATTTTGAAGAATCGATCAAGCGGAACCAGGGCTCCAAAGTCTTTGCCAGAGATCTGTCTGCCAGAAAGAGCCAACTGTCGAAGCTAAAGAACGAATGTGACGGTTTCGTTTCCGTGATACCTGAGATTCCGAATGAGATTAAGAGGTTCTATAGGAAGCTGACACGTCATCGTTGGAGCCACACGCAAGTGTGAGTAACGGTGCAAAAGCAAGTCTTATCTGACACTATTCCGATTTTATATCGGGCGTCAGTCTGAGCGAGATAAGAATGGCTCTCCAGCACCTTAAAAACGTCAAGTCCCCAGGCGAGGATGGAATTACAGCGGGGCTTCTGAAAGCGGGTGGAAAACCGGTACTTGAAGTCCTACAGAGGCTCTTTAATTCCGTCCTCCATGGCGGCACTACTCCCGAGGCGTGGTGCAGAAGTGCGGTGGTCTTGTTCTTCAAGAAAGGTGACAATGTTCTCTTGAAGAACTACAGACCGATATCCATTCTGAGCCGCGTCTAGGTGCTGTTCTCGAAAGTCATTACAAATCGTCTCGCACGCAGACTCGACGACTTCCAGCCTCCCGAACAAGCTGGTTTTCGAAAAGGCTTTTAGGTTTTTAGCCGAAAGGTGTGTATATAGTCTATGGCATAGACTACATACACACCACTGACCTCTATACATACAAGTACGCTGGACTGGCTATACATCGTGACGTGATGAAGCGATTTGTTTTCCGCCAATTTGGCGCTGACAGCAGAAGTGCACGTCCACGGACTTATAATAATAGGGATAAGACAGTGCGGCAAAACATATCGATAGACTCGATATGTTTTGCCATAACGTCGATTCTATTTATTTATCATATTAATATAATGCTATTATCATTCATCATCATTAAAGCCCTTCACAAGTCCATTGCTGAACATAGGCCTCCCCCAAGGAATGCCACAAAGCACGGTCCTGAGCCACCTGCACCCATCAACTTCCTGTATGTCTTACCAGGTTTTCACTTCATCTAGTGGGGGAACTTCCGACACTTCACTTGCCAGTATAAGACTGCCACTCAAGAACCTTTTTTCCCCATAGGTTATCGGTTCTTCAAGCTATATGGCCGGTCAATTGCCACTTCAGCTTACTAATCCGTTGGGCGATGTCGGTCACTCTGGTTCTACTGCCGATATCCTCATTCCTAAGTTTATACTCCTAAGTTTTCCAGCTTCGGCAGTGCCACGTATTCTAGGGGCTTGACATATCAACACTTAATTGTCTTTGTCGGTGGATATTGCACAAGAGGAAGCTACCAAAACCGTGAATGCAATAGTGGCCAGAATTTGTAAATAAGAAATAAACTAAAGTAGGGCCACTACGAAATTAAAGCACAAATTAAATCTTGAGACTCGAGAGAGAATTAAATCTCTAGACTCGCACTTAATAAAACCCCATGTTGTTCTACCTCCGCCGCAAATTGACAGGGCCACGGAAACGCCTACATGTACACCCACGGCCCCTCCGGCGTCAGCGCCCAATGGCAGCCCCTCCTTTGTTACTGACTTCTCCCCCCCGGTTTTCATGGCCTCTGACTCCACCTAAACTACGGACTCCCCGAGCTCCATATGTAAATGGAGCCAGAAAAAAAACGAGCTCTTGGAAGCATCAAGTGGTGTAGCTTCACCAAAGTCGCGAAGGATAGTCGAGTGGCGTTCTCGATGTTAGCGTTCCCTGACGACTCCACCTCCTCTCCGAATCTCGAATCTCCTCTAGCTGCAGCCCACTAACACACATCCAACGTGGCTCGACATCATCAGGCGACTTTTCGACACTTGGCTATGGTACTTGAGTTTGTGGGAAAATGAGGAAAGAAGAAATAAAAAAAAACATTCGAAATAACAATCTAATACTTTTATACTTACTGGTACTAGTACTACCAAAAAATATTGTCGAAATACTGGACTTTTTCAAAGTGGTGCAGGTCTCATGTCTAATAAAATAGTCGTCTGTGAAATATTCAGAACAAGTATGATCATTTTGTTTCGGACGCCAATTCACAATATTTATGCTTTTAAGCCATAATGTTATTCTAGGTTCAGTTGGAAACCTGTTAATTTATAAACATTTGATAATTATCTGTTGTTGGCGACTTAGTTTGTTAACAGATATGGGTAGGAAAGAATATCGATAAGTATTATAGACAAGGAACTCGACAACCCTATTGAATTTCATTGTTTATCAAGGGTATGTTCCGAAATACAACACAGTGTACTGTCCAATCGTAGACAGAGAAACCTATAGACTAACGATCGGCGTGGCTCGAGTGAGAAAGGACGATAACGAATTTTTAGGTTATACAGTAATCTTTATGACTTTTAAACACATTTAGATAAAAATTTTAATTGGTCTAAGAACTGAACTGAACAAGATTCACCAATCTTAAGCTCACAAAACACTTTTTTCTCACTTAAACCAACTTGTAAACTCCTTAAATCGCTACGCTGTTAAAGTTGTTTAGCAAACTGTAGAGTTTGCTAAACAAAAAAACCGGCACGGAGAAAGGGACAAACAATAACACCGCTCTATCTCATTTCTATGCAGGACGTACGCACAAATCTATCTTTTTCGTGTGCGAATGCGAAAGAAGGCGTCAATTTGTCTATAGGTTGCTCTGTCTACGTGTCCAATGCAAATGACGTCATGAATCGACGCTATACTGTTGATTCGTTCCAAAACATTGGACAGTATACGACGTCATACTTTTGCGCCATTTGGAAAAGTGTTGGCGATTATTTTGTCATTTTGTGCTCCAAAAATCATTATATCCTCCTAATGGATATACCATCAATTATTCTATAATTGTTTGTATTTGAATAAATAGAAACAAATTCTGGCATGGCTATGCTGCACAATTAAAAATTGTTTTATTATGGCCGGATATCCGACACAATATGGCGGCGGCACGCTAGTACAATAAAGTGTCATTTGCATTGGACAGTACACTGCGTTGTATTTCGGAACATACCCCAAAACTCACTAATATACAGCCAAATATGTTGGTATATATGATATTGAGATTAATAACAAATTTTTAAGTATTTATATTATCAAATAGTTTGAATTTGTTTAATTAGCTGCAAATTCACTTAGTCGTGAAATGTTACACCACTTCCCTTTTGGTAACGAGTTTTACAGATTACGCACACTCATTATTATTAAAAATAATTCTTATTATGCAACTAATATTATACACAATCAAACTACATAAAATATTTTCGTTTTTTAGTTTAAAAGTTCAGAATACAGACTTATTAAATAAGACAATATAAATAAGACAACAGACTTTGGCACATTATGTCAATTTTATTTTTCAAGACATCCTTTAGCGGCGCTTTAAATTGTCACAGTCATTTTGTATGGTATAGCCAGTCCCGCGTACTTGTATATATATGTCAGTGATACACACCCTTCGGCAAATTGTACAGAAGTCCGAAGAGTACAATCTGCAACTTCGCCTGGCGTATGTGGACTATGAGAAAGCATTAGATTCGAAATTCGGGCGGTGCTGCAGTCTCTTCTGTACCAAGCGGTGCCAAGTTTTCAGCGGTGCCAAATTGACTGTCGGTATATCTAAGTGCTGAATTGTTTGTACAGTAGGGCTACGATGGCTAACCAGAACCAGAGTACGAAACCAATCCAACTGCAGAGAGGTGTAAGACAGGGTGACGTTATATCCCCGAAACTTCACCACTGCGTTGGTAGACGTTTTCAAGCTACTGGACTGGAAGGATACGTTATTAACATCAATGGCGAGTACATCATCAGTCATCATCATTCATCATTACAGCCCTTCATAAGTCCACTGCTGAACATAGGCCTCGCCCAAGGTATGCCACAAAGCACGGTCCTGAGCCACCTGCATCCATCGACTTCCTGCATGTCTTACCAGGTCGTCACTCCATCTCGTGGGGGGTCGCCCTACACTTCGCCTACCGGTACGAGGTTGCCACACGAGAACCTTTTTGCCCCAACGGTTATCGGTTCTTCGAGCTATATGGCCAGCCCATTGCCACTTTAGCTTACTAATCCGTTGGGCTACGTCAGTCTCTGGTTCTACGGCAGATATCCTTATTTCTATTTTAGTTTATCACGCAGAGAAATCCCGAGCATAGCCCTCTTTATAGCTCGCTGAGCGACTTTGAGCGTCCCCATACGGCCAGCAGTAAAGGAACACGTCTCGGTTCCGTAGGTCATCACTGGCAACACGCACTGGTTGTACAACTTAGTTTTCATGTTTTGAGGTATACCTGACGAGAAGATGCGTCGTAATTTCTCGAACGCAGCACAGCCGAGTTGAATCCGTCGATTGACCTCTCGGTCGAAGTTGGACTTACCTAGTCAAACTATTTGTCCCAGGTAAACGTACTCGTCAACAACTTTGAGCTTTGTGCTCCCAACAACTACCGGCATATGTGTGACATGGACATTAAACATGATCTTTATTTTGTCCATGTTCATCTTAAGACCTATCCATTGGGAGACGCTATTGAGGTCATTGAGCACAGTGCCAAATTTAAGGTGAGTGATGTACTCGCCATAGGTGGCAACCGAACCTCCACCGGAGATTCTTAGCACCCCCTGCCCCGCCGTTACCATGGTCGCCACCGTAGTCAGGAATAGCGGGGCCGTCGGGGACTGGGGGCCGTTTGTTTGCGTTGTTATTCATGGGGGGATATTTGCCATAGTTGCCACGGTTGGCGAGCGGGTTGGCAACCGCAGTTTTTATTATATTAGTGTTGTTATTAGAAAGACGCTGCTGCCCATCTCCTGCCTGTTTCCCTTTGTCGCCTCTTACGACACCCACGGGAAGATATGGGGTAGTGGATATTCTCAACCGCCACTACACGGCACATTGAACCTAAACGTTGAGTTGGAGAGGTCTCGTCTAATGAAGTCAACGCTCCGTCCCCCTCGTGCACTAATCCAGTATCCCGAAACCTTTCTTTGGTAAGCCATTGGCCTAAAGGTCAAATCTGAGGCACAGATTACCTTGAAATTGATATACTATCTGTGTACAGATGGTTGTCCTTCAATGACTTGATGAAAAATGGATTTATTTCGTTATTTAAAGAAAAACATAGTTCATTGCATTATCCACCAAGAAAACTTGGCGGCGCGTGTTGTAAATCCAGAAATAGAAGCTGTAATGAAGACAGTTATCAATATTGTCAATTATATACGAGCAAGAGAATTGAACTACAGAAGATTTAAAAGCCTTTTGGAAGAACTATGAAGTCAGTATAATGACATTCTTTTAAATACCTCGGTGCGATGGTTTACTTGAGGAAAAGTTTTGAAGAGGTACTTTCTTTACGACATGAAATAATACTGTTTTAGAGCAAAATAATAAAGTGTACTCTGAATTACAAAATGATGAATGGTGGTGTATTTTAGAGTGTGGTTTGCAAGATGATGTTGTGACCAGGAAAGGAATGCTTCGGTCGTTTGGTCATGTGGAAAGAATGAATGAGTAAATAGTGACAAAGCAAATTTATGTTGAAGAAGTGAACGGCTAAGTCGGAAAGGGTCGTCTAGGCGAAAGTTTATCGACCAAATTGGCGATATATTGAAAATGGGAGTACCCTTAACCGACGAGCATGGATCATGCCAAATGGAAGTCTGTATTCTCCGCCTACCCCTCTGGGTGAAAGACGTTAGTGTTTATGTGGTAATTGGTAAATGCGTAGTGAAAGAATGGATTCAAGGTCACAAAAACATAATAAATCAAGCGGAATCACTTTCCACGCATAAGTATTAGTTCATGTTTTCATATAAACGTAAAAACCTCAAATAGTTAAATAAAATTATGGAATATTGCGATTTAGGTTAAATGCTGCTTTACTTTTCCGCCTTTGTGATTATCCTACATTAACGGGCGACTACAATATAATTAATGGAGTAGGTTAATTTGTTACCTCTGATTTTAAACATTTTGGAAATTATAATAAAATATCGTTTTAACTTTCATACAAAATAATTAGTTTTAGTTTATTGATGAATGATCTATTAAATATATTTTTATAGATACCTATTTTATATCAACAATTTTATATTGGTTATAATTTTATTTTTATATAAATTTTATAATTTTATATTAATTACAATTTATTACCTATTTTATATTGTTTGATTTTTGCGTACAATAAAAATACTTATAAAAAATACGTTTTGATTTCTTATATTTACGCGAACACTACTATAGATCGGACCATAAACAATAATTAAAAAAGCTGAAGGTACTCCGGGTTTAACAATGACATCGGGACGTCAGTCATCTTAGTCCCCCGTGGCCATGGGTGCTGGAAAGCGCCCGAAACGTCGGGAATTAAAAATAAAAAGTAAAAATAAACGCGATAAAATCCGTAAAAGTAGTTTTAATCAAAAATACGTTTTATTTTATCAGTTATGCTAACTTCTATTCACCTGATAAGAAAATATACCTATTTAAAATAAAAACAATTAACTGCAGCTTAAAACAATCTCCTTTTTATTGCGTATTTTGGGTTAAATTTCATATAGTAAGCCACACCAACCCGCCATTGCATCTTTGGTGTATGTATTTCTTTACTCATGAAGCCTTCTCTTCATGAGTACCTATATCATTCTCTTTCTTTTACTTCTTCTTTACACTTTTTTGGAATGGAAATAGCATTGCAGTTATCGTAATAATCCATGTTACCAATACATATTATAACAAAATGATGTTGACGCCGAAACTACCGTGGACCTATTTTACTAAAACAAATACCTCACCAACATGAAGAATCAACCTATATTAAGGAATGCTTGCTAGAAAGTATTGCCAGCTTTAAATTTTATGATTAAAAAAACTTCTGTTACGACATTAAAAAGTATGCAAAATAATTTATAGCATAATAAAGATAAAGATATTTTATTTTGCAAATATGGGTTCCGTACATGGTAATATAGGTAGTGAGCTCAGCTATATTTTACCAGGAAGCATGCAAAATATACCTCTCTGCCATAAGGACTATATCGTCGGCAAATCGAAGGTGAGTGATGTACTCGCCATTGATGTTAATACCGTATCCTTTCCAGTCCCGTAGCTTGAAAACGTCTTCCAATGCAGCGGTGAAGAGTTTCGGGGAAATAACGTCACCCTGTCTTACACCTCTCTGCAGTTGGATAGGTTTCGTTCTCTGGTTCTGTACTCGGATAGCCATCTTAGCCGTACTGTACAAACACTTCAGCACTTCGATATACCGACAGTCAACTTGGCATCGCTGAAGAGACTGTAGCATCGCCTAAATTTCAACGGAATCAAAGGATTTCTCATAGTCCACATACGCCAGGCAAAGTGGCCGATTGTACACTTCGGACTTCTGTACAATTTGCCGAAGGGTAAGTATGTGGTTTATGGTACTAAGCCTTTTCGGAAATCGGCTTGTACGGGAGGCTGGAGGTCGTCGAGTCTGCGTGCGAGACGATTCGTAATGACTCTCGAAAACAGCACGTAGACGCGGCTCAGAAGGGGGATATTGGTCTGTAGTTCTTTAAGAGGGCGTTGTCACCTTTCTTGAAGAACAAGACCACCTCACTTCTGCTCCACGCCTCTGGAGTAGAGCTACCATGGAGGACGGAATTAAAGAACCTCTGAAGGACTTCAAGTACCGGTTTTCCACCCGCTTTCTGAAGATCTGCTGTAATTCCATCCTCGCCCGGGGACTTGCCGCTTTTAAGGTGCTGGAAAGCCATTCTAATCTCGCTCAGACTGACGTCCGGGATATCATCGGAATAGTGTCGGATAACAGTGTAAATATTAGTGTCGGATATTAGAGTCTTATCCGACACTAATATTTACATGAAGGTGATTAATTATTGCATCACTTATTTAAAAAAAAATTAACTCATTGTTTTCGTTTTAGGTCATGCAGCAAGACACAACACCATCCCACCGGACACAGCAAATAAAATACTAAATTTACTGGGCATGCATATGAACATGTTACACCAAATAATTGGAAGAAGGTGGTCGATAAAACGCGAAAAATTATCAGTTAGCACATAACATTGGCAACGTGATGTCCGCTTTGACTATTTGTGTGATCATGAATTAATAATTAATCTCGAAGATTGTTCCAGCGACTCTGACTCTAATGATGATGATTGTGACTTAGGATGTACAGCCTTGTGTCAATAAATTTACTATTGTTAATTTATTTTATTAGCCCGAAATAAGTCCCAATGTTTAAATACTTGGTTAAAATAAGTATTGGGTGCATATTTTTTAATAATATTAATGAATACTTTATCGATTTTATGTTCCCAACACTAGTCACATCAGAATGACAGCTGTCATTTTAATCAAGCTATATTTAAAGAGCTATATGAATTACAGTTTTATAAATAAAATAGTTTAAATGTTTCATTTTTATATTCAATCAGGTTATAATTTATTTGATGATTGAAAAATCAGTCCCTTGTGAAAAAATCTTAAATCTTATATAACATAACATTCTCTCTTGATGGTTCTTATTAATACTTACTTGTAAAAAAATATATTAATCTTATTTCAACTATATAACGCAGAATAGAACTAATAATGTTACGCTCCCAGATGTGAAGAGTTGGAACTGAGGTCAACTCATTTGTCATCAGTCACACAGTATCGCCACCATTGAAAACTTTCGTCTTTAAAAAATGCTTTTCAATTTCTAAAGTATAGAGTATACTTATATACGAAACAACGCCATCGTTGTACACACTTTAATTTTAACTCATTTTTAATTTATATTAATTCTTCTTGTTTTAGGATTATCCGTAGTTTGGTTTATCCATTTGTAATCTAATGAATACAAAATATAATTAATATTTCAGAAACAAACATTATTTTTAGCACTCTATTAACAATTGTGACGCCGCGCCGTCACGCTGTAAGTATTGTCAAATATTTCACCTCATTCCAAATTGGCGCCACCCTGATGGCAGAATAAATTGTGAATGTCATCGTTAAAAAAAGAATAAATAAATCTTAATTATCGAATGAATAATTATTTTAATAACAAAAAACTAAACCTAGACATATTTTATTCTAATTTTCCAAAAAAAACTTCTAAATGTTTGTATTGTAGTCATTCAACTGTAATAAATATTTCTGTTGTTAGTGTAGCCACTGATTTCTGATTTGCTTGATTAACTATCAAACAAATCAGAAATCGGTATATAAATATTTAATTTTAACCACGGAGTAACTTTCATTGAAGTACTTATAAAACGAGCACGTAATTATTTCATAATGGTATCATTAACGTACTCAATGGTATCATTTCACAAATGTTATAATATTTATATATATTATAATAATTATTATCATCGATAAATTGCATCTCTATTCTATTAATCAATACAACACACTGACCTCTATATATTAGAGGCTAGTGGTACAACACCAAAACATAACATATTTCACAAAACCTTTTATTGTGTGTTTACACGTTTCTCTTTGGATTTCATACCGAAAGTTACAAACGCAAAATTTGTCGATTTTTAAATGAAAATATACACTACGCCATTTATCACCTTTTTATCATCTAATAGTAATTTTAAAATAACAAAATATAAAAAATTACAATTTAGAGTTCATACAAATCGACAAAACCTTAAAAGCTTTTTCGTTAATGCCAGGATGTCACTGTTTTTTTAATCATATAATGTTGATGTCATAATATTTTAGAGAATATGCATTTTTATTGATTAGATTACACATAACTTTGAGAGCAATATTATAGCATAATGTTTCAACGTTGCTGGTTGTAAAAATGAATCAAGTGTGTAATGGATTTTTTTAATCAAAAATTCGTAGACAGAGAATAATATAGACACAAAATACGTAGCATGGAACCTCCAAGAGAGAAGGAGGACGATCGCTGTAGAAAATAATGTTCCTGAAATATGGACAAAATATGCGAGGCGCTGCGATCGCTAAGTTGTCTCAATAAAAGTAATTTTCTGTCTATTTTTCTGATCAGATGCTAAACAACTTGCTCATCCACACACAATACAATATTTCACCATTTTTAATGTTTGTATTTGTCAAAAATTAAGAAAATATGGAGCACGATTATTTTCTCACCAATGCCGCAAAGAAAATTTGTACATTATTCAACTAACTTCATTTACTTGTCCTCATAAACAGCTAACTTCGCATATACTACTTACCGTCGGCAGTTCAGGGACAGGCGGGCTATGCTTTAGCACGTAGCGATCGTTTTCCTTCTCTCTTAGCTCCATAATACGTAGACAGAGAATGCTATAAACCATAGATACCGGCAAAGTGTCGCAAAAAGAAACGGAAAAATACATCACTATATTTAGGGTTACAAGTGTGAGGAAAATTTACCCCACAACTAGTTATAAAATAAGAAATGAGTACATAATGAAGGTCTGAAAAGAGAGACTACGATTCTGACTTCGTGAGTAAATAATACAACATGTTTATTAATAATAAGCTTTTATTGATTATTGTCCTTCAAACAAAACAAGCTTCGTATAAAGGTTTCTATTTCTTTTTTGATTGGGTTCAAATGCAATGGAAAGTTTACTATTTCTACAGGCTTTTGATCACTAGTCGACGGCAGTAGGTCAATAGCAGGATCAATCTGAAATAAAGCGATATGTGTGTTAACTCTGCCCCAGTTTAGGTTTCATAAGGTCTATTTATCGAACGGCTTGATAATGAATAAATGTACCAAGATTATAACGAATGTAATTTATTTTAATACTGTAGGTCAAGGGAAATTATTATTATTTTCGTTTAATACTGTTTACTTATATGAATGCTTAAATTATTTTTAATTCCCGTAAGTTTTCGCTTTAAGGTTTACAAGATGTTCAAAGAAAGTCTCTGTAAAAGTAATTTAAGTCGCAACTCCTCACTTAACAGAATGATGTCATTATACAACCATATACCAAATTCCATAGAAATAAATATAGTGTATACATCGTTGTCTGGATTTAAGTATTTTATACATAAAAATTTTGGAAATATGTAATGAAATTAGTAGATTTATTATTAGTTTATTATTTATTCATTTAATGATTAGAGTCTATATAATAGACAATAATCATTAAATTCACAAAATGTAGCTATATCAAGTCTGTTTTTCTACGTATTCTTATTAGGATATTATTGTCTGTTTCCTTTTCTTTTTTAAAAAATCACTTCTTCACTTAAGTTGTGGTTACCTGTAAGAAGATGAACACGTAGCATATAGTCGCAGTGTTGAGTTATATTTTTGTTAGTGTTGTGTATCATCTTTTGGTGATCCAAATAAAGAGAAAAAGAGAGAAAAAATATAAAGCACGTAAAATTGTATTTTGTTAAAAGGCAATATCTCGCTACACGTTAGCTGTCAAACTTTGTTTAGCAAAGGAGTGTGCTAACCTTGAAAAACGTGGAATGCTCAGCGAAACAAAAAAACTCATCGTTCTATTTCATTTCTTTACACGTCATCGGCGTACGTTGCTCTTTCTCTTGTGTGACTGTGACAAAAGATATCAATTTGTCTATAGCATTCTCCGTCTACGCAAAAATATGATTCAAAGGGCCTTTGAAGTTTATAATTTTTTTGAGACTAAGACCTTGAGGTAAATTGCTGTTAAGCAACAAACCATCTGAAGTTGGACTGCTCTTAATATTGAAAAAAATATGTTGGTCTTTCTCGTCTATTTTCCTCATGCAAAAAGCACCAAAAGCAAAACAAAACTTGGTAACACCAGGAACCAGATACGTCCACAGCGCATATTCTTTCCAAAAAAGTTCGATTTTTAAATCGATTCAAATCGAAATCTAATAAATCGATTCACGAAAAACTCGAGGTCTAAAAGATCGATTTCTCAAAAATCGATCTTTTTCGATTTACTTTAAGAGTTTTTTATATACAATGTCAAAAGATACAACATAGTACAGATTACAAATGTAACTTATTTTTTATTACTTTAATCCATTAGGAAAAGAGACGAGCAGTTTGGCGAGTTTTTAAATAAAAAAAACTGTCATTTTTTATGAGTTTGGGTACATTCAACTAATTGTAAATAATTTCATAGGTCTTAAAAACAGAACAAAATTGTTTTCCATTTTCTAGGTGGAAATATCGATTTTCTGGATCGATTCAGTACTGTGTATCGATTTAAAAATAGATCTTTTTGGCACAATAAATCGATTCTTCGATTAATCGATCTCAGGTTGACATGCCTACAGAGTACTTAGAATAATCCGAAGTACATCCGTGAGCCTGAGTTCTACCTCTATCTAGTTCTACGATTTACTGGATACTACTGTGCAAGTTCATGACAACAAAGTGCGTTTTGTTTGTGTAGTGCAATATAAAATGACCTAGATTGTGATCAGTGAAACTAAGTTGTGAACAGTTCAACAAATTAAAATATAAATATCGTAAAAAGCGATATGATACTCTCCTTTGCAGTGTTCTAAGATTGTACTCATATCGCCAAGTTCTTAGTAGTGACACTATGATAAAATCTGAGATGGCTCCTAAACCAGCTAACCCGAAAAGGAGGTAAGAAGACACTGATATACTCAATTTTTTTCAAATCTTTTATTTGTAGACTAACCTTAGATTATTTTCCTTGTGCTCATTAGGTACCAAATCCCCACTTTATATACCGACTTTCTCTTTGACGTTCATCACAATTTTAAAACTGATAAAAAAATAAAATACGATCCAATTTTTTTTAACCATTACCTTTGGTTCCATTTACACCTTAAGATTCTTACATAGTTCAATGTGTATAATAGGAATGTATAAATATTACAAAAGCAAACAATTGCATTAACAAAGATACATTTTAGTATTAAAATGGAAACATTTACTAACAATGGTCATTTTCATGAGCTGATAAATTAAATGTTTGTATTTTAGTTACTGAAAACTGATAAAATATTATTGAAAAATATAATGGTCCATGTGCGGTGAAGTTCCTGAAGGAACTTTTTTTTTGACTGGTTGTTGCTGCTGGTGATGTGAGATCATAGTATTTTCTTGCTCAAAAGCAAATAAGTATAGCAATTTAGGGAGGAAACGCAGCCAGCATTCTTGGCATGATACCACAGGGACTGTATGATAATTTAAATTTTTAGTTTTTCTTTATTATTGTTTTTTAAATATTGTTTAAACATAATTCATTAAGTATTTCATAAAAATATTTGTATATTATTTGAAAATGGTGGTTAGAATATGATACCACTAAAACTAATACCTGTTTTTAAACTCATTTTGTCACAATTCCAATTTACTTTTATTTAACCTTTTTGTGTAAGATATGTGAAGATAAAGATGTATGACGGTCTATAGAAGACATAGTGTCATTTCTGGCATAAATATTTTCTATGTAGCATACCAAAACATGACATATACCTGTGCCTGATGTAAGTTTAATGCAATAAGGCGAAACACAGGTTAGAATGCAGATTTCCGAGTCATGTGGAAGTTCATGACAATATTATACAAAAGCAGCACAACTGCCTTTTGACTCCAGCTGGGATTAATATCCAGAACCCTTAACTTTTTTGCATACTGAGCACATGGTTTAGTGGTTTTAATGTGAACAAAAAGGTTGCGCAATCGTTCAATTTTAACCAACTTCAGAAAAAGGTGGAAGTACTCAATTTAACTGTATTTTTTTGTAATGTGTGTTACCGTAGAACTTTTTTCTAGGTGAACCAATTTTGATGATTCTTTTCTTTTATTTGAAAGCTGATTATTCTGATGTGGTCCCATATAAATGTTCTCATTATATTAAATTTACACAAACTTTTTAATTATACCACTCGTGCTAACCACAATTTGATACTTTAGTCTAATTGATGAAAGATTTTGCAAAAAATTATTAAATTGAAAAACATAGTCAACCCATAGTAATTTTAATTGTTAATTTGAGTAAGTTTTTTTCTGAGCCCCAAGTTTCGGCTTACAGCAACAGCTAATATTTCGACATCCCAAGTATGAAATACAATGACTCATAGCTTGCCACCTTTATTATGCAAGGCCTCCAACTGTGTTTTAATAGGTACAAATAAATACACACTGTCTATGCTATAGAGGATTTTACTTATTTATTTCTATTAATTTCTTATTGTCTGTATATATATATATATATATATATATATATATATATATATATATATATATATATATAACTGTTGTGACTTATCTATCAATGCACAGCCCAAACCACTACATATAGAAATCTGAGCTAAGAAAGGATTTTAGAAAGTTCTATAGCTAAGTGGGTGAAATAGGGTATTTTATATTTTACAAAACTTTTATCTTACAGATAATTGATTTGAAATTTACTGAAAGTACTGTAAATAAAAATAATGAAAATATATTTGCGATTTTTCATAACAATCCTTAACAGTGGGCAGAGGGTGATCAAGTTAGTATGCAGAAAGAAATATTAAAGTTTCTTTTAATTTCAAAACTGGTAGAAATATCCCAGAATTAAAATAGTAAATCTATTTTTATTTAAAAAATACCTGTAAGGTTTCAAAATAAGGTTAAATAATTTGTATGAAAAATATGTGTTAAGATGCACATTCGAACTGCTGGACGTAGAAATGTGTATTGTCATAATAGGTTATATTACATAGGCATCAACTAAGAAAGGATTTTGGAAAATTCAGTTCCTAAGTGAGTGACTTAGGGTGTTGCTGTTTTTATGATTGTTTTTATTATGCAGAGCAATTCACTCATAACTTCCTGAAAATACTCTGTAAATAAAAGCATATGTATATGAATTTTTGAGTCTAGTTAATTGAGTCATGCTACATCTATATTATAGTTGTAGCATGAATGGGTTGGCTCAATCGGGGCAGGACCATGCTCTCACAGAGTACCAGCGTAATACAGCAGATTCATAGTGCTGTGTTCCGTATGGTGAGTGAAGAGAACTGGAGATCCTTTTTACTGAAAATGTGGCATTCCATCTCAGTCCTCGGGGGTGACAATGCATCTGCATTTGATTCTCATTTGATAGATAGAAAATTCTTTATTGCACTCAAACAAAACAATTTGGTACAAAGGCGAACTTAATGCCGAAAAGGCATTGTAGTGTAGTGAGAGCTATGGGTAGAGCCACGAGAGAAAGAAAAACTAACTTATTTATTCATACTATTCAAAACGCATTATATAATATTATGTATATGTTAGTTTATACATATATACACTCATACACATACATACATATATATATATATGTATATATATATCTATATATATATATATATATATATATATATATATATATATATATATATATAGATATTTAAATAAAATATATACTAAACCAATAAAGCATACAATATAGTATACGAAATTATAATAAACATAATCAATAAAATTATTCAAGTAATTTTAAATAATATGCCTCAAGCTTATGTTAAATATATTTATTGAAGGAGCATCTTTTAAATCTCGTGTAAGGTTATTCCAAAGTGTGATTGATTTGAATTCTCATTGAGAATATATGTAGGTAAGCCACAGCATTCAGTTACCAACAAGTGGACTGTGTGCTTGTTTGTCACGCTTCTTCTTATATAATACTACAAAATATTTAAGTAGGGTCAGCTGATATTATTAAGTAAGTAAACACAAAGTGAATGATCTGGTGCTTCTTGAAGAGAATCCAGCAGCAATAGAACAAATGATGCAGAGCCTAGCAAATATAAGTAGGGAAGTTGGTCTGGAAATCAATGCCAGTAAAACAAAATTAATGTCAAACTCAAGGGAAATAGATGTTATGGTAGATGGCAACAAGATCGAATATGTCAAAGAATATATTTACTTAGGACAGATAATATCCCCTTCAGATGAAATGACAAAGGAAATAAACAGGCAAATAGCCCAAGGATGGAGAAAATACTAGTCACTGAAGGAAATAGTGAAAAGTAAGGATCTAGGCAATCACATAAAAAAGAAAACATTCGAGACCTGCATTCTACCAGTTCTTACTTATGGCTGTGAAACTTGGTCAACAACACTTCACCATAGGGAAAGGCTTACAAAATGCCAACATGCCATGGAAAGAAGCATGCTAGGGTTAAAAATCAAAGACAGAGTCAGGAACGTAGACATTATAACAAGAACAAAACTCACAGACATTCTTACCCGGATAGATATCCAAAAATGGAGATGGGCTGGAAATTTGCTACGCCACCACATTAACAAATGGAGCAAGCAAATCACTCTCTGGCAACCAAGAGATGGCAAAAGAGGCAGGGGTCGTCAAGTCAGGAGATGGGAAGACGACTTGAAACAGACAGCGGGACCATTCTGGCTGAGGGTAGCAAGGGACAGGAACCATTCGAAGGAATTGAAGAAGGCTTATGCCAAAAGGCACACCGAACTTAGGGACCTCTTGTTAACCCTATTTTTAGGAATAAAAGGCTATTATTATTAAACACAAAGTGAATATTTTGACAATTTGATAACTACAGTAGTAGTACTGCAACAATTATGATCATCTTATAGCCCATCACAGGGCCACTGCTGAACATAGGCCACCCCCAAGGAATGTCACAAAGCACGGTCCTGAGCCACCTGCATCCATCTCCTTCCTGCATGCCTTAAAAGGTTGTCACTCCATCTAGTGGGGAGGGGTTCGCCCTTCACTACGCTTACCGGTACGAGCCTGCCTCTCGAGAACACTTTTTCTCCAATGGTTGTCCGCTCTTCGAGCTATATGGCCGGCCCATTGCCACTTCGGCTTACTACTAGGCCACCCCCAAGGAATGAACAATATACTTTCCTAAGCCATCTGCTTCCATTGACTTCCCGCATTTCTTACGGGGTCATGACACCATCTACTGAGGAAACACCCTTATTATATATTTAAATTCAATACATCTCTACATAATAATTATAATAATAAAAGCCTTTTATTCAGATAAATATTGGTTTTTTGATTAAAACTTTTAATTGGGATTTTAATAAAGATTTTATCGCGTTTTATTTATTTTATTTTTAATATCTGGGTATTAAAAATAAAATAACTAAAACATGATAAAATCGTGAACGTAGTTTTAATCAATGTATAGTGTTTGCTTAAATATAAGAAATCATTATCAAATATTGGTTGATACATTCTTCCATTTTTATTTAAAATTAATTTTGCCTCAACATCCCTGTCTGTGTGCCTCTTTCGACAAAGGCCTCCTCCAACTGTGACCGTTTTTCTCTGTCACCAGCCACTCTTGTTCATGTGTCACCACAACAGCCTTTATTTCATCTTATGGATGGCCTGCATTGTTTCCTTCTCCTGTTTCTTGTGAACCAGAACATGATTGTTTTTGACCATTATTCTTTGCCCCTTATTGTATGCCCTGTCCATTTCCATTTGAGTTTTTTTATGGTTACTGTAATGGCCTTTGTTCCCTTTGTATTTATTTATGGTTGTAGTTCATATTTTTTCTGTCACTTTTTTCCCCAACATACTAACATGGAAACATAACATGGAATTTTGGTACACTGCAAGTTTTCTGTTATAAGATTTAGTAAATGTCCAGGTTTGACAACAATACAATTTGGCAATATACAAGTAGCAAACAGTTTCCCCTTGATTGTTATACTTATTTGTCTGTTTTTCATAATCTCTTTCAGACTCCAATGTTGTTAACATGCGTTCCCAATGCGTCTATCAATTTCCTTTGAAGTTGCATTTGTTGACGAGATTATTTGACCCAGATATACATATTCATTTTTATAATGAATTTTGTTGTTGTTAACACATATAGGTTCTTTGCTCCCATTTGTCATGACTTTCATTTTTTGCTCATTCATGACTACTTAATCCCACTCTATGACATACCATGTCTGGGTCATATCCCTACATACTTATTTTAATATATAAAAATTAATTTTTGTTTGTTCGTATTTTATGTGCTGCCATACTATTGATAAGATTGCGGTAAAACTTTGTCAACATATTGCTTGTACTTCCGCGAAGGTTATAGACATAGTTGTAGCCGCTAGGTGGCACTGTTGCAGAATCCGGGTATCACCCGTGCAAAGCTGGGGCACATCGCAAGTACGTAACAATATATTTTCTAAATTTGTTGTAGCTGCATATACATTAACACAGTGATATATGCACTTTAAATCTAAACATCATAACATATAATTTGATTCAGCTTACTTGGCCAACAATTTCAGTTGATTCCCAATTTCCATTATCATCTTTCCCACCATCAGGAAAATATTATGAAGAAGTTTCTATGAGAAGTAAAAATATATTTTGAGTACATACAAACAAAATGAGCGAAGATGTACTGGATTGTTACTTTATACCTCATTTATTCATTTATTACAGCCTATCAAAAGTCCACTGCTAAGTATAGGCCTCCCCCCATAGATCGCCTTAGAGGCGGCCCATAGTTGCCACTCTCGGCAGGCGAATTGACAACCAGTTTTTTTCAAAATTTGTTCTCTTAGGAAGATGTATAGAGATGTCTCTTCCAGTTTCTCTCTGTCACCTCTTGCAACACCGACAGGGACAATTTGGAGTAGGGAGTTTCCTTACGCCGACACTACACATGTTTTTTTTTAAATATAGAATAGGGTGACAAACGAGCACACAGTCCACCTGATGGTAAGTGGTTGCTGTAGCCCATAGACATCTACATCTATCCCCGATAACAAATCAAAATGCAGATTCGTTGTCAACCGTGAGGACTAAGATGGAAATTTCTAGTAAAAAGGGTCTCCGGTTCTCTACACTCACCATACGAAACACAGCAGCATTAAGCTACTATTTTACGCTGGTATTCTGTGAGAGCGTGGTCCTTTCCGGGTCGAGCCGACCCATTCGTGCTACAACTATACTTCTAATAAAGCATTGCTCTACCACATACAAAAATGTGTTAATTTTTTGCACGCATGTTTCATTATCATCAATACCTAGTAGGGTGAGAGGTCACCCAACACAGATTTCCAGACTGACACATGACAACCTTTCATTTCAATCGGTTGTCAGTCTATCGGCCTATATTTGTATCATCATCATCATTACAGCCCTTCACAAGTCCACTGCTGAACATAGGCCTCCCAAGGAATGCCACAAAGCACGGTCCTGAGCCACCTGCATCCATCGACTTCCGACGACGACCTGGTAATACATGCGGTATTACCGGGTCGTCACTCCGTCTTGTCGCCCTGCACTACGCCTGCCGGTACGGGGCCCTCGAGAATCTTTTTTTCCCAACGGTTGTCGGTCCTTCGAGCTATATGGTGGGCCCATTGCCACTTCAGCTTACTGTACTTCAGCTTACTGTGGAATATTATTATTATTATTATATGGTGGGCCCATTGCCACTTCAGCTTACTATTCCGTTTGTATAGTATAGTATTTTTTCGGTTTTCAAATTGAACGCCTAGTACCTACCTTGAATTGTGGATAAATATATCTATAATAATGATTTCATTGGTTTTATAGTGTCATAGATTCAAAAATTATATTTGGGATAAAAAAATCCATCAAATTTTTTCTTACAATCTTTGTAAAACATAGGTGAGTGTTTTTCGAAAGCATTAATTATTTATTTGTGGATGCGTCATTTACCAAAAATGCGCTCTCCGAATGTGCATATTTATCATTGGTCAGCATTTATCATACTCATTCTTATCCGTGGGCGAGTCACATGCTAGAGTGGCACGCTTTTTTTTGATATTATATTCTTAGACCATTAGATGTATAAATAATTTATCCTTCAATATTGTTTCCCGTTACAGTTCAAAATCCATCCGCTTAACTTGGAATTTTAAAATGATTCGACTATTTTCTCTAATATCTAAAATTCATTTTTAAAATTAAGTTAAAACGGAATACCATGAACTTTAATTTTATCAGTGTTTTAATACCTTTATTTAAAAATTGTTCTACGAATGTGTTCTTAAAAAAAACATATTAACGTGGGGAAGATTCCTAATATAGATTCACATCATTGTATTTTTCCATATTAACTCTCATCTTTTAGCTATTTAAGTTTCGATTTTTCAATTAGGTGTCGCAATTGTGTTCGAATATGTTAATAATACTGAACTTTAGATGCCTTCTGAGATCTCATTGACGAGTTTTAGCACATTGAAGTATTTCAGTAACAATAAAGATTATAATTCAAAGCTCCCCACGGGCATGTGACTTGCGCAACGTGACATCCCCGAGCCAACGGATTAGTTTGTCAAATTGCGGCAATGTACTTACGTGCTCAGCCTTCGATTTCTATAAATATTACTACGCTACACTCGATAGCTACTTTCTAACTGAAAAATATCGATAACGGGACTTAGTAACAAACAAAAATTGTACAAGTATGCTAAATTTCTTTTTTCTCGCCCTAATCAAATATTGGAGAGAAATATTTTGCGCAGGTTAGGCTAGCATCCTTTTTTCTTTCTTTCTTTCTTTCTAAAATTATTTCTGCCCGCCTGTCTTAATATGCTGCAGAGCATCATAATTAATCAGATAAAATTTAAGAAAATATTTTTATAAGAAACAGAGGAAATCAATTTCATTAAAAATCTACTAAATTACTTTTGCTGAATATTTTTTTTTATTTCAACAACTTGAAATCTCTTACACGTAGTAAACCCGATATCGTGACACTAAAAATGTGGCACAGATTAAATATATATATTCAATTCTTCGTTCACTATATTAGATTGTATTTTTGCGTAACTACGACCAAATTAGTAGGTACGTATTTAAATGCTGAATATTGTTTATTTGCAGTTATATAATTATGTGGTAATTTTCCTACACGTAGATCCTCGTTATCTTTATATACTTACTTAAAGCGCATAACGTAATAAATATGTACCTAAATCAAAACAATATTTATGGACCTGCCTCTTCGATCAATATGTAATTGATCGAAGCCCTGCCTGATTGCATTCCTCGAAACTTTCAACTTTGATGACAAAGTATAAAATTCAACTTTCCTTTTAGGATATTAATTATGTTAAAGTGCGATCATTATTGGTAATTTAACTATGTTAGCTAATTAAAAATATTTATTTTTACATATTACGTTATAAATTATAATATCTTCTTTTTATTTAGAAATCCGTGCTTAGTTATCGCCATCTTTGCTGTTTTCTGTTGTCAAGTAGCAGTGCATCTGCTTCTCGATCTGATTTGTAGGGAATTGGAGGTCCAGCCAGTATATCATCCCGTAAAGTAGTCATTCCATACCATAGTGGTGGTGTAGGAATATCCACTACCGCATATTATCCCGCGGGTGTCGTGAGAAGAGACAGGAAGAAACAAATTAGGAGATGGGCAGCAACGTCTTCGTAATAAAGACTAAAAATAGGATACTGCGGTTACCAACCCGCTTGTCATGCATGGCAACACAGGCATGCAATGACAGTTCCCCCCTATGAGGTAATCTATGGGGGGGGGGGAGGTTTATATTCAGCAGTGGACTTTAATAGGCTGTAACGGGCATTCAAGTAAACCTAGTTCATTTGGGAAGGCCTATGTTTAATAGCAGTGGAGTTCTGAAGTGCTGTACCTAATGATGATGACGCGGTTTAGTAATGAATTAGTTCAATAATGATTTAGCAGATGTAAATAATATGGAGAACGGTTAAAGAAATAATCTCGATCTATCATACTTAGCCTTGACCACGGAGTCTGTAATGACGTAATGATAGTTAACTACAATTAATTCAATGCACGTTTCGGATAGTTGATTAACTTTATTGCTAGTAGAGATCATTCAATACAATTGCCGTCTCATTGTGTACGATCTATTTGAACACTTTGTTTGAATGGATCAACTTCAGCACGAAAGGAAAATGTAAAATATCAACTTAATGCTGTCGTGTTTTATATTATGTTTTAAACCGGAGACCCTTTTTAATAGAAACGAGGCGTTCTTTCTTAGCCCTCGGACGTGATAACGTATCTGCATTTCGATTCTTAATCGAGGAAAGATGTAGACATAGACATAGAGGATAGGCCACAGCATCCGCTTACCATGAGGTGGACTATGTACTCGTTTGTCACCCTTATTCTATATTTAAAAAGTGCTGATTTACCTCGTGTTGGGCTGATAAGAAAAACGTCATGAGGGAAAAAGCGAAGATGGAAGCCGAAGCTTGCTTTCACTAAAACCTGTCGATAGAGCCTGTGCTTTTTATAATTTCTAAAAGGGTTTTAGTATTATAAATGTGGCCAGATGTGGGATGCATAAACACTGTTACTTTTCTTTTCTAATTTTTTTTTGTAAAAACGCGGAAAACCTAGGCGTAAAAAAGGCGGTGCAAGATCAGACCTTGTCCTTTTTATCGACCGCCATTACGATTATTTATCAACGCTATCGAACTATTATTGTATCTATGAATGATATCGTACATTGTAAACATATCGTTTCCTTGTTTAGATAGAAAATAGGGCGTGGAAGCTTAAACAAATGTTTTACGATCCTCTTACACAACCTAGTCAGTCACAGCCAAAACGCTTTGCAAAATGGGTCAGCAGAAATAGCTATAGACAACTATGCTAATAGCCGACCAATTCGGATAGGATGCGACGAAATTTTCCTTAAACTCATTTAGCACGATTTGTTCATATCGCTTGGCAATTTTGAAACGCGACAGTCCTTTGTCATATACATATTAGGAATAATATTGTGTTGAAATTAGTATGTACGTAATTATAATATGACCTCGTAACAATTGTAACTTTAAATATGTTTCGTCGCCAACGGCCATTATAACACGTTAAGTTCCTGCTCCTTTTTGTACAATTAAAATGACAAACTAGCTTACTGTCCACCTGATGGTAACTGCATTGCAAGCACTACATTTTTACTGTGCCCACCTACTCGGATTTCTCTCAGAAATGAGAGGGGGCCTTATACACCCAGTCATACTTCGAGCATTAGTTTACTTTAACCTTCACACTATCGTCATGTTCTAGGTCAAAGGTTGGCTTAAATTAACATTTTTTAATATTTTTTAAATTAAACTGTTATTTAAACCGTATTAAATTTTTATAGGGTATTTGTAAGGAAGTCAATTGTGTCAGGAAGCAAAAAAAAACACAAGCTTTGTTTACGTAACTTCTTGTTGACAGCTAAACAAACAGCCTTCTGTATAAAATATGTAGGAACGAGAAAGGAAAAATAGATTTTTTTGTTCACAACACACCTCAGGTAATGATTGCTTTTTAGATTGTAATGTTTTTACTTAGATACTGTTGTGTATAGATATATCAACTGTTATCAGCTGTATACCCAAGACTCAATTATTAAGAAGTTTTTTTACCTATTTGTTGTTTAAAAAGGTATGTAGTAAAAATAAATAAACAAGAAAAATAGATATACAATTTTAGCTACGATCACTATTTTTATGTGCCTATAGTTTTTGATTTTAGATAATTTACTAGGTTGATTAATGTAGACGCGTTGTGTAGCTCAGGCGCTAAGTGCACGTTGTAAATTTATTTCATAGTACGCAAGCAACCCGAGTTCAATTTGATTCGCTCCGGCACAAATGAAATTGTTAAATTTCATTTTTAAATGATTTACGGTTAAGGAAATCTACATGTCTGAGAAATATATTTCGAATATTTGTGGAGTTCGGCAAAACGCATATGCGCACCGCGGTGAATATTTCTTTGACCTAAAACCCTCACAGAAATGAGAGGAAGCCTATGCCCAGATTTGGGACGTATATATAGGCTGTAAGTTTTCTATATTGGTTGGTAATTTCGGTTTGAAAGGCGAGAAAGAGCAAGCGGATTCTCTGATTGTACCTTAGCCCTCAGGAGTAAATACGTCATTAGACTTCTATTAAAGTTGATTGCGGGCATTTAGGTATCATGAAAGTTTAGAGAATGATTGTTTCTAATTAATCCAATGCTATTCTTATCCTACGCACATAGTGTTATAAAATTCTTTGTTTATACGCAGTCAAAAGAATAACCTAGCAAATGAACGACTAAACTACGTAATGGTATAATAGATTTAACTAACCCGATTTGAAGAGCCTTATTAATATTTAAGTACCGGTCTCGTCGGGTTGCCGTATCGGACTTTGACCTAAAAAATCAACTACGACTTGTCGAATAGTATCTACTCTATCAAATGACTTTCTATCGATCTATGAACAAGCATGGATAGAGATTTCTTATAAAGAAAATTGTTGAAGTAATTTGGATACGAGACCGTTTTGTCTGACCTAAAATAAAAAATACATTCCGTTTTGCCAAAGAATATATACACTACGGTTTTGTGTAATAATTAGTTGTAAGTGCATGTAAAAACCATTTTTATAACACTACTGTTGAAGACTAGTTCTAGTTTTTACACTTAGTATGACGTGACTTTCTTTTTATTTTATTCATGAGTCACACGAAACAATAACAGTTTTTACACGCACTACGAAGTTTACCTAATATCTAACTTTGATTTTTTGGTTATTAACATGGTAGCTTATTCCCATGGGAGTTACCCCTACACTAACAATTTATTTTATAGTCAAGTCGTTTGAAACATATCAACAATGACAAATACCTAGTCCCGAATATTTTTTATATGACTGACAATATAATACAATAGTTTAATGGTTGAAGATACGGATCGCCAAACTAAAAGGACCTGGGTTCAAATCCTCAATTTGTTGGAGTGCCATACAATACTTGTCTTGTAGAGCAGTAGCCGCGACCCGCAACGCTTTAACTATTTTACTGCTCGGCCACTGTGCCACGTTGTCGGCATTTCCACCGCCTGCCACACTTGTTGAGCGGTTTGCGACGTCGTTTTAACTACAGGAACAATGTAGCACCTACTTTTATTATATTGAAACTATTAAGGTATAATTATTATTACAGTAAAACTTATCAAAATGCATGAAACATTTACGGAGATAAGACCCGCAATGCAAGACTTGTTTTGTAATTACATATACCGTATTCAGCATGATATTAATAAAAATACTTGTTATCAAATGTATTTAATATCTGTTGTGAAAAAAAAATAAAATTTAATTTAAGTAATTTTAAGTACCTGGTTGACCGAGCTTTGCTCGGTATTTTTCGCTCGATTTTTTTTTAATTCGTGTGTTTTGGAAATTATATTTAGATACAAATTACATACTGATGAAATATAAATAATATTTTTTGATCTTAGCGACATAACAGAAAAAACGGAACTGGTTATTTGAATAAAAAAATCATGAGTGCAATTATTTTAATTTAAATTTTCGTGTTTTAAAAAAAAAAACTAAAAAAGGGCTCGAAAAAATAGATTTTCTCAAAAAAGAAAGGAACATGGAAAAAAAAGTTAAAAAAGTCGGTCGGTCGGTCTGGGCTCGAACCGGGGTTTTACGATTCTGTGACCGACCATTATACCAATTAAGCTATTTATAATTACTAACAATTTGTCAAAATTTACCTTCTTATTCTAACGATATTGTAGCAGTTTTTCATTGCCTAAAAACACGGACAAAAAGACATTTTCTAAAAATAAATCCTAGCTAGATCGATTTATTTTCCCCGAAACTCCCTGGACACTAAATTTTATGAAAATCGTTGGAGCCGTTTCCCAGATCCCGCCGTTTCCCAGATCCCGGTTATATATATATATATATATATATATATATATATATATATATATATATATATATATATATATATACAAGAATTGCTCGTTTAAAGGTATAGGATTAAAATTTCCATACAGGCCATACAGAATTATCAGCCTTCTTGTCACTAGCGGCGATGGCCAGTTACGTTAAAAACTACATCCCTCGGAACTCTACGGACTACAGCATATTCACTAAGAAATAGCGTTTTATATGCGCCATTTTAAGTAAATTCAGCTTCTTTTGTTTATCCTATCGTTCCGTTTACCTTGCTATTCGTAGCTGTATTTTTTGTATCACTCACACAAGTGATACACAAAACTACAACCCTCGGTACTCTACTAACTACAGCAGATTCACTAAGAAATTGTATTTGAATTGCACCATTTTAAGTAAATTCAGCTTCCTTTGTTTATCCTATCGTTCCGTTTACCTTGCTATTCGTAGCTGTATTTTTTTGTATCACTCACACAAGTGATACACAAAACTACAACCCTCGGAACTCTACTAACTACAGCAGATTCACTAAGAAATTGTATTTGTATTGCACCATTTTAAGTAAATTCACCATCCTTTGTTTATCCTATCGTTCCGTTTACCTTGCTATTCGTAGCTGTATTTTTTTGTATCACTCACACAAGTGATACACAAAACTACAACCCTCGGAACTCTACTAACTACAGCAGATTCACTAAGAAATTGTATTTGAATTGCACTATTTTAAGTAAATTCAGCTTCCTTTGTTTATCCTATCGTTCCGTTTACCTTGCTATTAGTAACTGTTTTTTTTTCGTATCACTCACACAAGTGATACACAATTTGAATCAAATTTGTATATAGCCTGTCGAATAAAGTCTATCAGTAATTAAATAAATATGAAAAAAAAAAAACCTTTATTTTCCACAACAATCTTTTAACATATAAATGAAAGCCTGGCTGGTTGTTAGTAGCTTCACTAGTTGTAAAAACTGCATTTAAAAAAAAACTAACTGCGTACCTTTAAATTCCATTAAAGGATTAAACTTTTTGTAATATCTTTTTTTATAACTAATAAGTAAGAACCCTACAGTCTCGCCTTTGATATCTATAAATCGACTTGGCCGTCTGTCACTCAAAAAGCAAAATGAAATCGTTTTGTTTGGAGTTTGACCGAATTTAAAGTCGTAATGGCTATTTATCTGTGCTACTCTGGGCTGTGTTATAGTGAAATTTGATTCAATAACATTTTTTCTGCATATTTTTTATCATTATTATATTAAATATGTATTGTATTTTTACTCAATTTAAACCTCTCAATTTAAAAAATAGAAGTCATCTCTGCGATCTCCACGAACAAATTTACGGATTTCTAGAGAATTTTATGGTATATTAGTAGTATAGTTGTAGCAGGAATGGGTCGGCTCGACCGGGGAAAGACCACGCTCTCACAGAATACCGGCGTAAAATAGTAGCTTAATGCTGCTATGTTTCGTATGGTGAGTTTAAAGAACTGGAGACCCTTTTTACTGGAAACGAGGCATTCCATCTTAGTCCTCATGGGTGACCAACGCATCTACATTTTGATTTGTAATCGAGGATAGATGTAGATGTCTATGGGCCGCAGCAACTACTTACCATCAGGTGGACTGTGTGCTCGTTTATCACCCTATCCTATAAAAAACACTGACGGGTAAAGACACGCACTCCCTCACTTTCACTTATTGCACAATCATTTGCAACCGGCAACATGGATTTTAGGTGCATATGGGCGCAATCAGCAGTGAACATTTACAGGCTGGTAAAAAAGAAAGAAAGATGTACGGTTCTCACCGCCCAGACCATCGACCGACACGAGCTGAGCAGTCAGAGACGGGGGTCCGCACTCCCCCCCCCCCCATCGGACTGCGGTTGGATAGCTCAAGAAACGCCTAAAAAGGCGACATGATGATTGGTAACAATACCGGACCATAAACCACTCATCATCATCCTCACCTCATTGCCTTTCCCTTTTTTTAATTAGCTGAGTCAGATGAAGCTGTAAGAGTCGTATAGACTAACAGCGCTAACATCCAGAAAAAAAACACGGGAAAACATTTGTGACGTGTTGTGATAAGTTGAGCATGGAATAGAGTAGAATAGATTAGAATCATTTTTAATCAGTGTTGTTTGGTTACATGGAATTTTTTATTAAATGGTATTGTATTGAAAGTAATTTTTTACTTTTACCACTGGTTCCGAATAAAACCTCCGTCCTGAGAAGAACCTGCAGAAACCAGTAGACCTTTTTTCTAAATCTTAAATTACAATATAATATTTATAAAATTGTTATGAAAACATTTAGAAACAGAATGGTGATCACCTCATTCCTAGGGGTTATTTTATCAATCATGTTATTATCATCATTTTAGTAGTATAATAGCTTTATTAAACAATTTTAGCTTAATAAATATTTTAAACCTTTTGATAGATAAGGTCCTGCATATTTTCTGGGACTTGGTTGTAAAAACGTAGGTATAATACAGTGCCCCATGAAGGAATTACTGACTCTTTGGGATCTTGTAACTGGTTTAACTAATTTGTACTTGTTCCTAGTATTTACAGAATGTACATCATTATTTTTAATAAAACTGTTTTTGTTTTTGTGTAAATACATGAAATTTTCGTAAATACGACTCCTATATTGACTTATCCTATACCTTTAAACGAGCAATTCTTGTATATATATGTATATATATATACACATATATACAAGAGGAGGATATATATATATATATATATATATATATATATATATATATATATATATATATATATATACACACATATATATACAGGGAGTTTCGGGGGCAATAAATCGATCTAGCTAGGATTTATTTTTAGAAAATGTCTTTTTGTCCGTGTTTTTTAAGTTCCTTTCTTTTTTGAGAAAATCTATTTTTTCGAGCCCTTTTTTAGTATGTTTTAAAAACACGAAAATTTAAATTAAACTAATTGCACTCATGATTTTTATTCAAATAACCAGTTTAGTTTTTTCTATTATGTCGCTAAGATCAAAAAATATTATTCGTATTTCATCAGTATGTAATTTGTATCTAAATATAATTTCCAAAACACACGAATTAAAAAAAACCGAGCAAAGCTCGGTCAACCGGGTACTAGGTTATGAATCGCAAGCAATCGCAGGGCTGTATCTTTTTTGATGGTTACGAGTGTCACATTGTACAATTACCTACATTTTTTTAAATTAATGGAATTAAAAAAGAAGGCAAACAATTTTTTAAAATTAGAAAAAAAAGATGTGTTGACATAGACAGGCAATAAAACGACTGATATCATGGACTTATTTAAACACGGACTAGAATACTCGAATGTGCTAAATAATTATATATAATTAAATAATAAAACGCAATGGATTTACTAACTATACTTTGGACTAATAAAATAGTCTGAGTTCAATCATCAAAACATCTGAAAGAAAAAGTTTGGATGTTTAAGTAATATGGAAACGTAAAATTCATTTTATATTAAACAAAATTTCTTTCTAGTTTTTTAATGAGATATTTTTAAAACGAAATAGAGTTGTGTCCCTTTATTATATAGATTTTTCAAGGCCAGTAAAAAGTGAAGTCCCGAACTATTCCCCCCCCCCCCCTTAAATGAAACAGATTTTATCGCGTTAAATTTTAACTTTTTAATTCTCGACGTTTCGGGTGTTTTACAACACCCATGGTCATTGAGGGGACTGAGGTCTTTGATCACGATCTCATAGTTATGTGACAAGCATAATGTGGACGCCTGAGCACCCTTCCATACTCAAGGACTGATCTGGTTCCGGCCAAGGCTGAAGAACGCAATTTTGTGATTGGGTGCTTAAATACTCTACGTACCTGAGACCCTAAATAAAACCTAACACCTTGGACGACTTAATATGTAAAAAAAAATTAAGACTGACACATAAGCACCCCTACGTAGCTCGTTTCACCTAATCGAATCCCATTGATCTTGTGTGTTTATTGTGAACATTCACTAGAGGGTGAAAATCTTTTGTAATTACAAAATACCACAATTCAGGTCATATAAGTAAACATCAACGGCAACGATTATTATAAATGTAATTTATTCTTAAAACTAAACGTAAAAAAGTATATATTATTAGTGATTGTGTCAACTATTTAATTATTTTACTTGAAACATCCAATATCGCGTTACGTATGTTACTATGCAACGTCAGTTTGCTGAATTTGCATTACGACACGCGCACGCATTGTATTGTATGTACAATCATCGTATACAGTTTACACGTGCTTCGAGTGTTTCTAAGAAACGTATACTATACTATTATTTTGCCGAATATCATAATATGTATATAATATATTATGCGAAATGGAATTTCTTTTAAACGTAACCTCCTACACTAGGATTTTGTCCTGTATCGTGGGGGCAGGTTACAAACGTAAATTTCACAAGGACAAACATCCAGACCCGGAATTAATTGTAGGCTATTGAAATACTTTTTGCGTGCGGGATTCAAACCCGAGGCCCTTAGCGCTGTTACTCATTGCTAAGCCACTGCGCCACGGAGCCGACTATTATTGAGCACACCACATGTAGGTAGTTGAGACTGAGGTGAAATTATTTGTTACGTGGATAATCAAAGTGTCATCACATTGAAAAAGAGTTGCGTTTTAAATAAAAGGTTTTCGGTTACTAGTGTAAGTATATACACAAAACAATGCCTGGGTTTTGTATTAATATTTAGTACGCGAATAATACACAAATGAAAGTAATTTTACGGATTTCACCGCGTTGAATTTTAAATTTTTAACGCCCGACGTTTCGAGTGGTTCACCCACTGTCACGGCGTGTAAGGTAAGGTGTTTTGTGAAAATTAATATTCAAAAACTGAAGGCAGCCGGGACTATGGGGCTATGGCATCGGTACGTCAAACAATTCTCCCACTTTTTTTAATAAATTAACTGGCCCGCTGTTGATTCTGTCAAATAATAATAATAATCTTTATTGATAAACATTTTACAGTGGGCATTAGCCTCTAAACTAGGATTTAATATCCTAGTTTAGAGTACCCGTATTTCAGGGGCTAGTTTCCTTCTCTATTCTTAGTTCTATTACTATAATTTGTTTATCGATATTTTTATATATTATATTTACAAGTATTATTTAAAGTATTAGTATTATTTATTATATTATATTTACAAATATTATTATTGCACCACATTGCAAGTGGCGCCGCCCTGGTGGCAGTAAAGTCGAGGATGCCCTCATCAACCCACATTCTTGTTAGTGGAGATGAGCAGTGACTTAGATATTTTATAGGCGAAATTCTTTTAAAATCAATATGTTATTATTACAGCTGTTTAGACTATACAGTGTTAGTACAGTCATGCATGGAGTGCTATTATATAAGCTGGTGCTGTAAAATGCCATCATCTTCATTAATAGCATCTTAGGGTTGAAAAGTAACTTCTAATAAAAAGTAAGATGCGGTTGATTATGGATTATGGTAGAAGCTGCTTTGGGTGAGGCCCTTGTACTGGAGTGGCCTCTTATCGGCTGATAAAGAAGATTAATATTGCATTACACAATAGGAAATTATAATTATACATGTTCTAGTTGATTTCCACCACGGCGGTAAGATCAAATGCAGAGACACATAATTTTTGTATTAGTTATTTAAAGTAACGATTATCATATATCATTAAAGATTGACTATTGAGTAGTGTCAGTGACTCGAGAATAATCACAACGCATCCATACTCTCAAAATGTCTCAAAATTTTACGTGGTAGAGCCATGCTGCAGTTATATTAGTAGTATAGTTGTAGCACGAATGGGTCGGCTCGACCGGGGAAGGACCACGCTCTCACAGAATACCAGCGTGAAATAGTAGCTTAATGCTGCTGTATTTCGTATGGTGAGTGTAGAGAACCGGAGACCCTTTTTACTGGAAACGAGGCATTCCATCTTAGTCCTCACGGGTGACAACGCATCTGCATTTTGATTCGTAATCGAGGATAGATGTAGATGCTTATGGGCCACAGCAACCACTTACCATCAGGTGGACTGTGTGCTCGTTTGTCACCCTATCCTATAAAAAAAAAATGTGGTCATTTTCTGCTCTTCTCTTATTTCTAAGTAGCTATAACTAAAATTTGAGATGTAGAACCCGCTAGTGAGGATAAGCTCTACTCATTTCTAGGCCCTATTCATTTTTGTTGTTATCTTATACACAAGTCTACGTATATAGAATATAACTATATAAGTAGTAATCGATGTCTAACACTAAAATACGTAGCGTATTAGATGACAAATCTAGCAGAGGAGGACATTACGTACTTGCGATAGTTACAGGGACGTATATATCCCTCTGCTGGGAACAGGCCTCTTTACATTTCTAAGAGGCTTTTAGGGCAAGGATTGTCCTCCGCGCTGCCCCATTGGCGAACTTCACATGTCTTCGAAAAATATTTTTTTTATTTCTTAGATATGGAAATTTCCTCACGATGTTTTCCTTTGCCGCCTAAAACGTGATAAATCAGCACTTAAACTTGCAATTAACAATTTCATTGGTGTCGGCGGGGATCGAACCCGGGTTGCTCGCGTACTGTGAAATTTACAGCGAGCGCTTAGCCCCTGAGCTACCACGGTCTTACAGGGCTTAAATTTGTATAAAAAAGAGCTTGTTGTATTTTTTAAAGATATATTTATAGTTAGTCTCTTTTTATAACTAATGAATGTTATCATTATACAGATGAGACTAAAATGAATGAACCAATAACAAGAGCGTTTAATAAATGCACTGCGTAAGGTATTGACGTATTGCTGATATCGCTATCAGCTATAGGCTATCAGCGGCTGACTTGCGATATATGATTAAGTATTATTTTTGCATATTATATTAAATAATAACGTTATAACTACATAATTGATATTACTACATAATGGAGAGTATTGGTGGGGTAAGAGAATTAATTACCCCATATCATCCCGTGACTATCATAAGAAGTGACAGAGGGAAGTGGAAAAGTAATATCCATACGTGGTGGAATCATACTGCAGCTATATTATAATTGCAGCATGAATGGGTCGGCTCGACCGGGGCAGGACCACGCTCTCACAGAAATATCAGCGTAAAATAGCAGCGCTAATGCTGCTGTGTTTCATATGGTGAGTGTAGAGAACCGGAGACTCTTTTTACTGGAATCGAGGCATTCCATGTTAGTCCTCAGGAGTGACAACGCAGCGGCATTTTGATTCTTAACTGAAGATAAATGTGGATGTCTATGGGCCACAGCATCCACTTACGATCAGGTGGACTATGTGCTCGTTTGTCACCAAATGCTATAAAAAAAGTAAATAGGCAGCAGCATCTTTCTGATAACGACTCAAATAATATAACACTACGGTTGCCTTTTTTTGCGTCCGAAGCAAATATGGTTGCTCATATGCTCCGAAAAGCGGGGGAGGGAGGTGGGGAATGCTCATAGCATACCACGCAGTCGGCTGCGTGGTTATGTTTAGACTTTTACCCACTAAACCCCACCTTTTAGGGACTGGCTTAACGGTCTAACTAGAGATCTCACAGCCGTATACGGACGCGACCCTCCTTGACAGAAAGGAGGGCTCAAACTACGGTTGCCATACCGGCTACCAAGTATGGCAACTATGGTAAATGAGAACCTATGAGGCAAGCTTTGGGGGTAGTGGACGTTTGATAGAACATAACTAACAATTCAAATGGTTTTCTAATTATATGTAATAACGTAAATTACGCGGGGAAGGAATGGTGCGATCTATGCGTACGTTTGATTATCTTATCACACGAGTGGCGAAAGCATCCGCATCGCTTGAACTTAAGGCGACACCGCGAAAAATGCACCTACTTTCATCGAATAGTATAGGACTATGACACCACTAACGAAAGTGGAATTTTGATATAGGTAAATTCATGTCTTTATCTTGAATTTGATTGCTCAAAACACGATTGTATAATTTTGACTTGATCGTAATTATTTGCGAAAACACCTCTAAAAAATCACTATAGTTGAAATTACAACGAAATCTATATGCTTGGGAATCACTCAAATATATTCATAACATCAATATTCATAATTTACTTGTTCATTATTTTTACTTAAATCAATAATTTTTTAAAAAAATATTTTAAGATTCTGACAATTTCTAAGCGCTTTTAATCGTCGCGGGCGCTATGCAATTTTAGACCTTATGACGGAGTTTTTTCAAGTTTTTATAGAAATTATGCATTCATTCGGATCAGTACGGCGATAGCCTTTTCGATGTGTCGTCTTAAATTATTATTAGCAGCCTTGTTAACATTTATTCATCATTCAGGACTGAATGATTTAGAATGCCACAAGTTCTCCCATCGTAGCCCTTAGTTTGAGTATCCACAATGAATCTTATTTAAATAAATAACAACAATTATATAATTCATTCAACATTTATTCAGCACTTTAGGAAAATAAACATATTTTTTAATAACTCTCCTTATTAAGCCCCGTTATACTTGGCGACAACCTTCCTAGTTAGTTTCTACGAAACGCCTACTTGATTATTGGGGTTCCGTACAAAATAGGTAAAACGGTATCTGACTATCTATCATCTGACAATATGTCTCTCCATCTATCAGTCCGTATGTTAAGGATCTCTAGGTTTTTTTTCTTTTTTTTAAAGAATATTAACAATGCTATAAACATTACTAATATTCACCTCAACCACTCGTGGTAAGCTTAAATTGCTTGTGTTACGAGTGGTTCACGACAGTAGTCGAATGGCGGATTCGAACCCACGACCTTTTTGAGTTCGCGGTCAGCGCCCTGCCGTTAGGCTACTGTCGCTTAAATAAACATATTTTATAGACAGAATGAGGTAGAGAGCTGAAATTGGGATATCTGCTTTAGAATTGTTGGTCCATAACCGGTTTTTTGGGGGTCCCATTTGTGTTGGGTCTCGTACATGAAAAAAGAGCCGTTCTTTTTCCTTAAGGTATGCAGGTTGTCATTGTTTACTCATTCAGTAGAATACAAATATACGTTTGTTTTATTATTATTTATCTTCTAAAATAAGGAAATGGATGCCTAATAAAGTTGTCTGTTTGACATTGTTTTGTTCCGGTATTTACTTCAAAAACTAATCTAATTACAAGTTTAACATTTTAGTATAATATGTACCGTGTACCTGTACAGGTAAACATGTCAGGTACATCCAAGCGAGTATGGATTCATATATTTTCGGACTCTTTGCGGGGTTGCGTGTATGTAGCACAATTGTGCACAAAACTGCACAGTTGTGGACAACCAATATTGTCCAAGCAAGAGTATGGCTATCTTAAGGTGTCTTTATAAAGGGGATTACAGGTTTAGTTTAATAATTTGTAATTCACTTTCATTTCTTTGATGTTATTAATATTTTTCCTATTTTCCAAACCGTGACTCTTACTGTTGTAATTGTTACAGGTTTTGAAATAGAACTATCCATATACTTATCGATACAAAATATATCTGCTTGCTTATGAATAAGTTTTACATTTTATTTAATCATCAGATCATACACATAACACATTATACACAATACACGGAATAAATATAGTACCTACTCTCTTTATTTTGTCATAAATAAGTCTTTATGATGATTCAAAAACCGGTTCCTTGGACTGGTTTCTTGGGACGTAGTTGCATATTTATTTGGAAAGTTTCTACAAGTGACACAGTGTAACGTCGAATTCGATAATTTAAATTAGCTATATCAACGACTTTAAAACTTCTAAAAAATTTGTCTGAACTAAAGGCGTTTAAAATTAAAGTGATGTCCTATGCAATGCTGGGTATATGCCTCGTTTCATTTTTTTTATAGAATAGGGTGAGAAAGGAGCACACAGTTCACCTGATGGTAAGTGGTTGCTGTGACCCATAGACATCTAAATCTCTACTCGATTACGAATCAAAGTGTAGATCTCTCAGGGTTTCCGTTTAGAGGACCGGAGACCCTTTTTACTGTTGCATAGTTGTGCAGTGTAGAAACTCACCATAACGAAACACAGCAGCATTAAGCTGCTATATTACGCTGGTATTCTGTGAGAAAGTGGTTCATCCACGGTCGAGCCGACCTATTCGTGCTACAACTATACTACTAATATAGCTGCAGCATGGCTCTACCACGGCATCCTAATTTTTAACGTTTTACATCATGCGACCTGAATCGTTGTATTCATTTGAGATAAGTACTACTTTATTAGATTTTAGTAGTAATGTTTGATAAGTTCAAGAAAATTAATGCAGCACTTTTTCTTTTTATTATATATCCGCCATTGACACTTTCATATTGGTCGGTCTATTCGGCAGTTCGGATATGCGGCGGTAGCTGTTCATGTTTGCATTAAAGTTGAGTAAGAGCCTTCACTATAAAAACTATGCGCCATAATGGCGCCACAAATTCTTTTGTCGACTGCCAAAAAGCTGACAGGATCGGAACGCGTATACATGCAAGTATGGTGATGGACGCAAATGTTTGTGCTGAACAAGGCGCACGACCAGACGTGTCTTATTGATGTTATTTTACAATCCATTTATTTATTATTAAGTATTATCCAAATTACATGTTTATTGCCTTTGGTAATTATTTGCGTATATCAATTAGGTATAATGATTAACTGACCCAACGGATCAAGAACCTAAAATCTTAAGTGGCCGAATGACTGACAACATTGGATGAAAGGTTCTTAAGTGGCAGCGTTTTATCAAGCTTAGTGAAGAGCCACCCATTATGTGAAGTGATGATTTGATAAGACATGCGGGAAGTCGATTGATAAAGGTGGCTCCGGATGCGCGGCTTGGGGTTGGGCTCTTTATAGCAGTGACGTGATGTTTTCATCGGTTCACATAGGTTTACATAGACATGGATTAAGAATCATTTAAACGTGATAGTCAGGCTTTTATTATTTTCATACGTGGTAGAGCCATGCTGCATCTATATTATGGTTGTGTCTCGACCGGGGTAGGACTACGCTCTCACAAAATACCAGCGTAAAATAGCAGCTTAATACTGCTATGTTTCGTGTGGTGACTGTAGAGATCCGGAGACCTTTTTTTACCTGGAAATGAGGCATTCCATCTTAGTCCTCAGGGGTGACAACGCATCTGCGTTTTGATACTTAATCGAGGCTAAATGTAGATGTCTATAGACCCCAGCAAACACTTACCATCAGGTTGACTGTGTGCTCGTTTTCACCTTTATTCTATAAAAAAAAAAACGTAATGGTTTCTTATACGCATACTGCACTTATACTTTGGATTGGTGTATTCGTTTTGTGTGTAGGAATCCGTCTAGGTTTATACCACCCTTTTAACTTACAACGGTTATCAAATAAAGTCACAAATTTTGTTTTAAATCAATTGTGAGGAAGGTTTTACTATAACTTAGCTATAATTTAAGGGACTGCTATGGACTAGTTGCACGGGGTTGTCGGCTACGTCGCCTTTTTATAGAATAACACAATAAAAAATAAAACAAATAACCACACAGTCCACCTGATGGTAAGTGGATGCTGTGACCCATAGTCATCTACATTTATTCTCGATTAAGAATCAAAACGCAGATGCGTTGTCACCCCTGAAGACTAAGATGGAATACCTCGTTTCCAGTAAAGGCAAGGGTCTCCGTATCTCTACACTCACCAAACGAAACACGTCAGTATTAAGCTGCTATTTTACGCTGGTATTCTGTGAGAGCGTGATCCCTCCCCGGTCGAGCCGACCCATTCGTGCTACAACCATATTATATAGCTACAGCGTGGCTCTACCACGTAGGTATATCGCTTTTATCGAAGCAGCCGTTAACCCCGATTTTTGTACCGAACTTGGCCCCTTTTTCACATATATGTTATTAGTTGTTGAGTATAATAATAGCGGAAGCAATAAATTTGATCAACACCGAGCTTGTTGTCTCTGTTGCTCGCTAATATATTTAGCGCTACGCCACGCCCTGATGTTGCTGAAGTAATTAGTAAATGTGTCCTGTTTTTATATTTTGCGATGCAAGTGTAAAAGATACGTTTTCTTTTCCTACCTCCAAAATTGCCCAGTGACTAATGAAAAAGAATACACTCGCTATTTTTTTCGTTCTAGAATTCGTAAATAGGATATTATCCGCCTTTTTATAGGCGGCTAATAACAAAAATTACTTACATACACATTATAAGAACAAAAAAGTCTAAAGTACATTGAACGATACGTTACATAAGTAAACCTGATGCTCTAACGTTCGACAATTGAATATAATGTTTCATTATACGGTTACTCCCGGTTATCTCTCGTCATCGTTCAACAAGACAAGGCAATTTTTCATTTTATTACTAGCCTTGTGGGTATCATTAATAACGTATTCGTGTCCTGTAGGGATAAATAAACTGCGACAGTGAACAGAGTAAAATGATATGTGATTGATATTAATGATTATATTACACATCATCAAAATTTCACGCGGTAGAAATACGCTATAGCTAAATTATGTCTGCAACATGAATAGTGCGGCTCGACCGGGGTAGGACCAGTAAATGAACAGCCTATATACGTCCCACTACTGGGTACAGGCCTTCTTTCATTTCTGAGAGGGTTTTAGGGCAAGGAAGTGTCCGTCGCGCTGCCCCATATGCATGTTGGCGTGTTGGCGGACTTCATATGTTTTCGAAATATATTTTTTATTTTATTTCTCACACGTGCAGACACATCATCAAAATTTCACGCGGTAGAAATACGCTACAGCTAAATTATGTCTGCAACATGAATAGTGCGGCTCGACCGGGGTAGGACCAGTAAATGAACAGCCTATATACGTCCCACTACTGGGTACAGGCCTTCTTTCATTTCTGAGAGGGTTTTAGGGCAAGGAAGTGTCCGTCGCGCTGCCCCATATGCATGTTGGCGTGTTGGCGGACTTCATATGTTTTCGAAATATATTTTTTATTTTATTTCTCACACGTGCAGATTTCCTCACGATATTATTCCTTCACCGCTCTCAATATCTGCGGGTAATAGCTGAATATTGCTGTGTTTCATATGGTGAATGTAGAGAACCGGAGACCCTTTTTACTGGAAACGAGGCATTCCAGCTTAGTCCTCAGGGATGACAATACTGATGCTTTTGATTCTCAATCGGGGATAGATTAAGCGGCCGCAGCATCCGCTTACCATTAGGTGGGCTGTGTGACCCTTATTGTATAAAAATAGCAGTATTTTTAAGTCAACTGCTGTAAAACGGGTATTGCTGTATAACGGGTAACGGGTATTTTCGGAAATATGATCTTGAATGCATAACTTAGTTGGTAAATTCGCTTATCCTAACCTCGGCTATTAGATTGATGTGCGCATTGAAGATAATTATCTGTTTCTGGTAAGGCTGCGGCCTATTACCAGTATTTTCAATGTTTTTGAAGGTTATTTCGCCAAGCATTCGGTAGGCTTTTGGTCTTCTAGCTTAATCGTCTTTGTCTGTACCTGGTCTTATGTCGTGTAGCCTTGGCGTAGAATCCACTACCCCATATCATCTTATGGGTGCCGTAATAGGCAAAAGAGATGAGCAGCAGGATCTTCCTGACAACTACTCAATGGGTACCCGCCGGCCAAATGTGGCAACTATATCGAATATCTCCCCCCCCCCTCCCAGAAGCAATTTATGTTCAACTGTAGGCTATGGGTTGGTATGGGGTGCTATGGGTTATAACCAATGAATTGATTAGTCGTTCACCAGAGATACTTACGGCAATGTGAAAACTTAAATTCCAATTATTGCGTTGTACCTACATTGGTTTCAAATTCGCGCCTAGGAGCTGTGTGGTTTACATCAAATTATTCATTCCATTCGCCATTGTATCGCATGTGGTGGTGTGTGTGTGCAAACCTCGAGTGTGATTATTAATCACACATTGCCATGTGCGTATCAAATGTTTAAAAGAGTCGATTTACTCCGTGCCGGAATTAGGTTAACTGAGTAACTACCACAGATAACATAACATTTTTGCACTCTTTGTAAATGCGTTCTATTTTTGGGCGATTGAAGCGCAGTATCGATGTAAAATGAAATCGAAGTATATGTCGCTATGTATCGAAATAACTGCCTTTTATTGAGCAGAGTGGGTTATTTGCATGCCTTTACTTAAGACATGAATAACCATTTTTTAAATTTTTGTCTGCCCGTGATAATCTTGAGAATTGGTAAACGATAGTAATGAAACTTCAGCAATAGATAAAGAGCAAAGCGTGTATATATATATATATACATGATATGTACGTAGCTTTCGAGAAAATACATAAAACTAAATTTATATGAATTTTTGGATACTTGCCCTAAAAAATACTATTTTATAGACATCCAGTTCTTTTTTTTAAGTTCTACGCAGAAGAAGGCGTGAGTAAAAGATAATTTCAAAAAGTAGCAGCCAAAGGATTTTGGTTTCAAGAACAAAAAATATTCATAAGGTCAGCGAGTAACCCGGGTAGAACACGAGTAACCCGGGTTCGATCCCCGCCGGCACCAATGAAATTGTTAATTGCAATTTTAAGTGCTGATTTACCACTTGCTCGGCGGTGAAGGAAAACATCGTGAGGAAACCTGCGTGTCTGAGGAATAAGAAAAAAAATATTTCGAAGACATGTGAAGTTCGTCAAGACGCATTTGGGCAGCGCGGCGGACGCTTTCTTGCCCTAAACCCTCTTAGGCCTGAGCCCAGCAGTGGGACGTATATAGGCTGTAACTTAAGGTCTGCGAACCTGCTTACTTAATCCTAGGTTGTTGGTTCAGTTTTTTTTAAGTAGCGTGTGTGTTTCATTCTTCATTTCTATATATTACATTATTTCAAAATTCCCCAATAATTATTAAATTCCATTAATATTTCCTCTTACTTTATTGATTTTCGCATGCTAGTGCAAAACAGATTTTTACCGACCGAGCTAGTCATAACTAAAAGCATGTGAGACGTCATTTAAAGCCAACGTTAATAACTTATTAGGAACTTGTTTTGGTTGCTCAATCTTGGAAAATATTGTATGTATTTTGTCAATGTGAATATTAAATAAGCTACTGTGTTGTGAAGTCCTTACGTTATGTGATGTTGAAACTAATAATGTTAAATGTGTATTATTAACACGCGTTTATTAGCTGCTTGCTGTATCTATCTATCTATGTAACGGAATCTTTTATTGTAATTTTTACCAACTTATGAACGGTAGATTGACTTGAAAATTTGCACTCGTATCAAGGACCGATGGCAATACCATAATTTAATAACTTTATTGTAGTATCCATATCTAGGTTCACTAGGATAAAATTAAATAATTATTAGGATCATTACAGCTCATGATTAATGCGTGTTGTTTGTTCTTTTGAACTTTTATATTGTTATTATTTTACCTAATAGTAATTGCTAATTATTTTACCTAATAGTACGGCGGCGTCCGCCCCTTTTTCTAGGTCCATGGTAAACCTCTTATAACTTTTGAACAGCTTGACCGATTGAGTAATTGGAAATATTAATGGAATTTAATAATTACTGAGGAATTTTGAAATAATGTAATATAAAGAAATGAAGAATGAAATACACACGCTACTTAAAAAAACTGAACCAACAACCTACGATTAAGTAAGCAGGTTCGCTGACCTTATGAATATTTTTTGTTCTTGAAACCAAAATCCTGTGGCTGCTACTTTTTGAAATTATCTTTTACTCACGCCTTCTGCGTAGAACTTAAAAAAGAACTGGATGTCTATAAAATAGTAATTTTAGGGCAAGTATCCAAAAATTCATATAAATTTAGTTTTATATATTTTCTCGAAAACTACGTAAATATTATATATATATATATATATATATATACATATATATATATATATATATATATATATATATATATATATATATATATATATATATATATATATATATATATATATATATATATATACGTTTTGCTCTTTATCTGTTGCTGAAGTTTCATTATATCGTTTACCAATTTTTAATATTATCACGGACAGACAAAAATTAAAAAAATGGTTATTCATGTCTTATGGGGAAATATAACCTCAAATGGCTTATATATTGCAGCATTAATTTTAACTAATTCGTACCGGTAGATTTTGAGAAATCTCAAAAATAAAAATGTTCAAATGTAAAACGTTCAAAAAAACTAATCAGCTTTTGAACTTGATAAAACCACGTCTATCATCGCTGGTCCAGTCAAAATCGGTTAATTCGTTTGTGAGATATCGTTAACGAAAAAATTTGAAAACATCTTTTTATATTACACCGATATTTCATATTCAACGTCATAATTTGGTGAAATTTGGAGCACTTTGCATTTGAAATTAGTGGGAAGTTCCAAGGATGGCCTGCAAAGTGAACCAATTTTGTTTATGTGTGTTGCCTCACAACTATTTGGCGGGCAACCGATTTTGATGTTTCTTTTATATTTTAAAGCTGGTCTTCTCATGTAGTCCCATATAAATTTGATCAAGATCTCACCAGTAGTTTTGAGTTATTCTTAATAATTTGTATTTAATTAACTTCGACTACATAAATGATTTTCACATTTTCTTTTGTATTAAAGTCGGTTGTACAAATTTTTTAATTTTACTACTTGTTATGAGGACGAAAAGCGTTCCACTTTGAACATAGTGTTTCGATGGTTGAAAAGTGGCATAGCCCTGATGACACTATCTTTTATGTTTGTTGCAAACTTAATTGGTATGTAATTGGGTCTTCAACCGTCGTCATAACCAATATTTTTGTCTTTCGCATCGTAACGTGGCGTGTTCTCGTCTATAACGTCAGAAACTTTTATTGCTCTTTATCGCAATTAAGCATTGTTACATGACGCTCGGGAAGAGGCTAGTATGTTTGCGTTAATACTTTTGGCTTTATATCATCATAACATCCTTTCATAGTTAAAACGTTCCACGCTTATAGCACTTAAAGTTTGTCCAATAATAGAGTATAAAATCGCAAATTGCGTTGAATATTTAAAAAAAATTTTCCTCGTTTATTTCGCGGTAAAACACGTGATCTGTAGACCAATGACCAATGCAAACCAAGCATCATTATGGCGCCGCGAGTTCAGTAGCCTGTTCAATTATATTATCGAGGCGAACGCTTGGTCCGGATCGGTGGGTTAGCGCCAAGTCACAGAATAGTGGTATAAATTACATTTCTTTATTATTGTATGTTAAAAACTCTTTTTAATCTATACTCTGCGATTTATTATTTAAACAATTGATTATCAATGTGCATCGTAAATAATAATAATGTCCTCCAGACCCAAAGACTATATAACCACTTGACTGCGCATACAGTGCCCCGGCGCTCGAAAACTATTAGTATTTTGTCGCCTATGCATCGGCTATGGTACTATTAACCATTTTAGTATTGTCCAAGTGCTAGACCTGTGTGCACGCTAAATTAATGCAAATTTTTATAACTTTTATGCAATTATAATGCATCAAAATGCCTTCATGCGCAGTGAAGTGGTGTGGGAAACATTCCAGGATAGATGTCCAAAAATAATAGAGGAAACTTTTCATTACTAAGTAAAAAATACGAAAATTATTGTTGATTAATTCAGATTATGAGCCACCGCAGGGGTCTATCTAAAACGGTGGCCGGGTAAATAACGACATGGTTGAGTCGCACGTTGATGTCTTTTGGAAAAGTCTCGTTCTATTATTAGACAATTCTAATGCTTCTATCCCTTTCTTTCTCTTTGTATGTTTATCGTAAACATAAGTACTTACTGTTACCTTTAATAGCTGAAAGTCGATATCGAAAATAATAAAATTATTAAGATTATTCAATTCACACACTGTGAAAAAATACTTATCTACTTTTAACCGTCTTCATAAAAAAGAGGAGGTTCTCAGTTTGTCGGTATTTTTTCTTAGTTAAAGTTTATATTTACCTAGTTAAATTAGTTAGATTGGTGTACCAAATCAGAACGGCTTACAATTTCAAAAGGACACTAAAGACAAGTTATTGTCCGGATCCACTACAGTAATAGATATTTGTCGTCGTTGTAAAATTTTTAATAAAAGGGCGATCAATGAGAGTGGTTCAAAAATGCTGTCTTCGAAATATAATACCAATTATTTTATGAGAACGGTTTTAAAACCTCTGATTAGGTATTATTGATTCCCGGATATTCATTTTCATCAATATGAAATAGAATCAAAAAATCATTTAATTGAATTAGCAAGATGCATAATTTACAAATTTGTAGACGCTTGTTTATATTTTTTACAAAGAACAATCAGGACCCTTAAACTTCAATTCGAAATAAATATAAAAAATTAATCATTTTAAAAATCAATAATAATATAATAAATACATGTTTTCGTTGTAACTGATTGACTTTGATTATATATTATTTATATGATTTTAATTGAGTATTTTTCATAATGATAAAATCCATTTTATCGATAACGAATATTTTCCTTTATTAAGAAGAGCAACCCTAAAGATAGCCATAACAACGCAACTTGACCATTTGCAGCCACGCATTCTTCCTCGTCCCCCGGCCCGCAGTAGTGAGTCGTATGCTTAGAAGAAATCTGCCTATACGCTCTCTAGTGGTTATATTCTCTATGTCCGGACCGAATTTCGGCCACAGCGGCCTGCCTCAACGAAGGCTAGCCATCGGCGCAGGACAGAGTTATAGTGCCCATTTAAGCGCAAGCGCAGGTCCACTCTCTATTCCCTCACTCTCGTAATCCGATGGGACGGTAAAGCGACACAACCGGGAGAGAGATCAGGCGTAGGACCAACGGCTTTACGTGCTTTCCGAGGCACGGGGGTGAGACACCGCCAACTTCCTGACTCCGCTACTGAGAATTTCTTGACAGAAAAACTCAATAATTGATTTTTTGGCCCGACCCGGGATTCGAACCCGATCAGTAGTTAGTATGATCAGTAGTCGCACTACTGCAACCGCTAGACCAACGAGGCAGTATATATAGACAATAAAGCATCGTAAATAGATTAGGTAAGGATGGGTTGGGTGGCCCTTGGGTAGGGTTACCAACTCTCGAAAGGACCAATCTGGGAGAATTTTATGTTATCGAGTACGAGAGGGGGGAGGGGAGTGAAAGAAAATCTCAATAATTTATTAATTTTTAAATTTATGTTTACTTTGTTTTCGAGCAACATCTATTATTTGTCGATTTCGCAAAGCGAGTGCTAGCGACAGATGCATATAATTTTTAGAAAAACCGTAGAAATTACTGCACCCCGGGAGGTCGGGAGATTAACCATTATTATCGGAATCTCCCGGGCAATCCGGGAGAGTTCGGAACCCTACCCTCGGGTCAAGCGACTAAGGAAATACATACTTGTTAGCCTAGAAAAAACTAGTTTGTCCTCAAAATCGATTGGCACAAAACGTTTTGTGAAATTTCAAACACTTGGAAGTGGAACTTCTTTAGAATCATTCTTATTTGAAACTCGATGTAACAAAACAGCCTCACAAAAAAGATATACATATACATCTATAGGATTTAGCTTGAGAGAGACTGAGATAGAATATAGAGTTTAGTGTTTCCTGTTATCCCGGTCTCCGCTTTGTGCGATACTTTAAAGATGGTTAATATAACTTTTAACTGTTAAAATAAACGATTATTTTTTGTTAAATTAATAAAATTAACTATATTAAATAAAAATATCATATAGAATCCTTTCATAACAATCCATGATTTCATAACTTACCGATTTAATTAGTCGTGTTTAGTCCATCTAGCGTCTATTTTACGTACCAACTTTCCGTTAATACATGGCACTATTATGCAGCAATTTTACTCGCAATTTTCTGAAGGTTTCACTTTTGCTGCATGTGAACTGATACTGACCGCACACATGTATTTTTTCTAAAAGTGATTTTAACTATCATCCTGGTCACATGTTTTTTTTTTGGTACCAGTCTTGGTCAAAACTACTTTTTACCGATATTTCAACAACCTTAAAATTTTCGAATTATATCGGAAATAATCCACTACGACGTATATAGTTAAAAAATTTATACTATATAATATATTTTTTAAACTTATTATATGGCACTGCTCGACTACAACTCCACTTGGTGGTAACTGGTAAAAAAAACCCTAGATGATAAACCGCACTGTCGTAGCCTAACAAAGCCGTCACGAAAGACGTAGCAAACCGTTTGCTGAAATTCATCCTATAGCATACCAAGATGCTGGCTACTACGCGCTTGTGCTCGAAGATTAGCTTCAACCAAATGAGGATTACCAAGAAACCTCTTAGCACGTCTGCCAAATTGTGTCCATCGCTACTAGGTGGAATTTTGTAGCACTAGCCCATATGTTACAGCAGTATTTCATGCACGTCCGAACTTGCGCTTTATATAGAGTCATATGACGTCCCGGCGTGAAACTGCAGCACACTTTGAAGGACGTCAAGATTTCTTGCGGCTGCATTGCATCTGAACTCAATGCACTCAAAGTTGAGGTTTGGTGAAATGTAAACCCTTAGCAGGTAGCGACTGCAGGCGTTCAGGGTACTCCAAAGATAAATCCCAAAAAAGAGAAGCCTGAGTGAGAAGGCACCTTTTGGCGGTGAAGACCCATACATACTTGTGTTTTGGAAGAGTTGAATCTCACAAGATTGGCATCGCATTATCATCATCAAAATGGCGAAGAGCAATTCACCAATATTTTTACAATGTTAAATAATTACCTTGCCCATATCAGTTGCAACACGCGTGCTATAGATATAATGCGATAAGACCGCTAAATTTATATTAGGTACCTATGAAATTGCCTTTTTGTATACAAGAGAATTGAAATATATTTTTTTTCACAAAATAATTATACTAGTCAAAATATATGCATTAATTATTAACACATTCTTACCATTGTTCGATATTAAAACAAAAAACTAAATATATGTGCTGGTTTGTCGCCCGTATTCTTAAAAAAATATCCAGCGAAATCCACCAGGCATTTATATTTTTAAAGTCGACTAATAATATGATGTTTGAAACTATATTGACGTAAGAACTTAGTTTCATAACCCACTATGACTACACCACGTTGATTAGTTTTTTGAAGAGAAGAAAACATTGTTGGTTTAATATTACTTTATGTGAGTTACGAGAATATTTTTTAACTAAAATTCTTTGAAAAGATTTGATAAAATACATACTTATATTACATATTATACTCACATAAATTAAAGAGATACGTCTGTTAGATTCTCGAATTTAATTGTACATGTTCTAAGCCGTGGAGTTCATAGTACAACTTGATTCCCGATGCTGACTCTTAAATTTATTAGTGGAAGACTTAGGTATTTACCGCGTGTTTGTGATAAATGAGAACGAAAGAAATTTAATCAGAATATGAATAGTGTCATTTTACCACGTGCTTGACCATGAAGTAAACCATCGCGAGGAAACCTGCATGTCTGAGAGATAAGAAAAAATATTTTGAAGACATGTGAACTTCGTCAACACGCATTGGGGCAGCGCGGCGGACATGTCCTTGCCCTAAAACCCTCTCAGAAATGAGGGGAGGCCTATGCCCAACATTTGGACACGTAGTAGACTGTAACTTTAAGTTTATGTGTAGTGCCTTCTGAAATACACAGGAGAATCAACTTAACAAAAATTATCCAAAAAAGTAATACTTTATTACATATTATTGGCATTATCGAACTTTATAGACTCGAAGCTAATTACGTTCTCGCTGTTTTATCTAATAAATATAATCGTATTTTTCGCAAACACGCGTGGTTACTGTTAGAGATAAGACGATCTACTGTTATCAGTCGCTATTGGATTATGTAGCTCGATGGTCTATTATATTGTTTTATTCAGCAACGGTTAAATATTTGCGGATATGTTGGTGAACGGTGATCGTCTGCAGATGCAGTGCCCGGTCGTCGGGAGTTACGATGAGACCGGATGGAGTGCGCAGTGTCCGATGGCCAGCCGGTGGTCTAAACCACCACTGAATGATGTGTCCGATTACAGTGTTCACAATAGTGATCCTAATTCAGGAATCTCAATGCAGTGTTATAATAACAACTATTATGTGTGTGATAATCCTCCCCCGCAGCAGTACTACGGTAACCGGATGTACCCCCAGGTAGGGTACGGTCCAGTATTTTTAAATTTACCATGTCACGGACAACAGTGGGACTACAATTCCATGTGTTACGATGTCAACGGGCAACCGTGTCAATACACTGATGTCGTGGATTTGGAAGACTTCATGTAAGTGCAGCTATAATGTAGTATGAGTGCTCTTTATTGCTGTATTTAATATTAAATATATAGTTAAAAAATATTTCGAAGCCATGTGAAGTTCACCAACACGCTTTGGGGCAGCGCGGCGGACACTTCCTTGACCTAAAACCCTCTCAGAAATGAGGGGAGGCCTGTAGCCAGCAGTGGGACGTATATAGGCTGTAACTTCATGTAGTTATATTTACGTCAGCTGTATTAAGTAGTGTAACTTATACATGGTGCAAGTTTAAACTTAAATTTTTAGCGTCTACAAAAGTACTCGTAAAATGCTAAGAATAGGTCTTGTTATCTTCCACATTAAAAGTTAGTGGTAACTAAATTCATTGATTACTACAAATCACGGTCTTAACCCACCTCCATACATCGATTGATTGCGCTTATGGTGATAAGTAGGCTATCTTTTTACAAGGGTGGCGTCGGGTTAGGTATCACCATCTTTTACGTAAAAAGACGTTATCATTGATATGGGTTTCTCCGAGTCGCTAGTAGTCCGCGGGCACAATTTTCAACCCACTGTTCCACACAGTTGCTGGTCTATATCACTTACCTTATTTAGTAAAGAATAACTACGATATTTATGTCCATTGATTTATATAAGTGTTGTATAACTCAATGCTTATGTCATATTTGCTGAAAAGTGTTCACAGACTTTCACGCTTTAAGAGCAGGGCGTTATAATATAATACGATATAATATAATACGAAAAAAACCGAGCAAAGCTTATTTAGTACCTGGTTGACCGAGCTTTGCTCGGTTTTTTTCGCTCGATTTTTTTTAATTCGTGTGTTTTGGAAATTATATTTAGATACAAATTACATACTGATGAAATATAAATAATATTTTTTGATCTTAGCGACATAACGGAAAAAACGGAACTGGTTATTTGAATAAAAAATCATGAGTGCAATTATTTTAATTTAAATTTTCGTCTTTTTAAAAAATACTAAAAAAAAAGGCTCGAATAAATAGATTTTCTCAAAAAAGAAAGGAACTTGGAAAAAAAATTAAAAAAAGTCGGTCGGTCGGTCTGGGCCCGGTTCGAGCCCAGAGTTTTACGATTCTGTGACCGCCCATTATACCAATTAAGCTATATATAATCATTAACAATCTGTCAAAATTTACCTTCTTATTCTAACAATATTGTAGCAGTTTTTCATTGCCTAAAAACACGGACAAAAAGACATTTTCTAAAAATAAATCCTAGCTAGATCGACTTTTTATCCCTGAAACTCCCTGGACACTAAATTTTATGAAAATCGTTGGAGCCGTTTCCGAGATCCCGATTATATATATACAAGAATTGCTCGTTTAATAGTATAGGATTAAGCTATATCAAAATTGAAAGATAAGTTATTAAAACAGCAATAATAAATTAAAATATATTAAATTCAAGATCTGCATTCGAATGTTCTGGTTCGATTGAACTGGAATTTGTCATATATAACATAGGTATATATGTAATTTCGTTGACAATGCAATGATATGGTTCCAAATCAGTTCTGATTTGACACTAGACTCGGATGCTGGTCCTAGCAACGCCTTTAAAAGCTTGTTTTAAATAGATTTTTTTATTATTATAATTTGTATAATATTTATTAGTGTTAGTTACAAACATGTAAGCTATATTACAAAGTTTACAATAATATAACTTTGTCCAGGTCACGCCGTATCAAAACGTGACTGATTCTAGCAGTTAAACTGTTTTGAAAAATGTTGATTACTTAAAGCAACAAACATAAGTTTCTTTTATTTCAAAATCTTTATTTGTTATATTTGTATTAAAAAGAAACTACATAGAATTTCTTCAAACATCCTTTTTAACAAATTGCGCAGTATTTTGTACTCTTAACAGGAAATTAAATAAAAATATTGTTAATAATTTCAAAATGGCTTAAAAAATAAAAAGTTGAGCTTGAAGAGTTGACCGTATAAGATTTTTTGATTTTAGTAATGTAAAAAAAGGATTAAATGAAACATTAATATTATTATGAAGTATAAATTATTAATATTAAAGGCACCATGTTAGTAACGCATCTGTAACGATTATTCATACTCAAAATAAGTATCTCCTGGCATAAGGTCTCAGGTTTGACGATGATGCTTGAGATGTTCACTTTCTGTCCCCAGATTTTCGATAACATTTCGTAAAGCCTTTTGTTAATGCATTTTCCACGCGTCCTCAATCGGATTTGAATCCGAGGACTGGGCTGACCAGTCTTAAGGTCGCCAAATTATGTTTCTGCAGCCTGTGAGCTACCACTCGAGCATTATGGCGGTACCACAGACGCTGGTAGGGTCGAGGGTGTATGCGAAAGTCTTTCCGTGGTCCTGCCAATATTCGGCGAAGGGGAAACACCATGGAGTTTTAGTCGGTGCTTGTCCTTTGGTATTATGTTGCTTACAGCCTTTGAGTTACCACTCGAGCTGTACGTCAGCTGTGTGTATTATCACGCAAAGCGTTTTGACGTATTTCCTATTTGCAACCGGTGTGACATGGTAACAGGTACCAACAACTGATCACAGTGAGTGTTCTGTTCAATAACACAGTGTTGCCATATAATATATTCACTGTGTTGATGATGTTTAGTTAGATTTTTTCCTTAGCTTATTTGTAAATTTTTGTAGTAAGTACCTACATTAAAATCATTAGAACACAACTCTTAAAGTATATGATTAGTCAGAATTGTTGTGTAGAAAATCCTAATCTCGCCCCCCATTTTGTTTTCAAATATTAAATTTTTCTCAACTATTTGTATACGTTTTATTATAATAATACACTTTACTAGAATTTTAACAGTTCCAAAAGTGCGGACATAAATTTCCGATGAATTTTTAGAACCTTCCATTAGACACATGAACGTGTATCATCGATTAAAATTCAAAATGTAAATCCGTTGTCACCTTCGAAGGTTCAGATAAAATGCCTCGTTACCATTCCAAGGGTCTCCGGTTCTCGACACTCACGGTACGAACTAACCAGTATTATCTAAGAGTACCCATATTAGCGTTTTATAACATGTTTATGTATACACTAAGGTATTATGCCATTTGTTACCACGTCACGGTTATTTGCACAAATCGAACGCAAACGTTGGGCTTGGCTGTAGCCTTGATAAGATCACGCTACTCACCTTATGGGGGAATATAACCTCAAATGGCTTAGCAAGATCCTCCGTTATGCCGAAAATATTGCAGCATTAATTTTGAAATAAATATATGGTAAAGTTGAGGATTAATGTTAAGTACTATGTTAGGCGAAAACATGATTCCGTAAAATTTTCTCGATAGAAAAAAAAATCCAAAGTTACCTCCAAACTGAACAATAAACCTTTAACTTTTACTTTAAATAAGATCATGAAACTGTGCATACTAACTGAACTAACTATCATCATCATCATCATTACAGCCCTTCACAAGTCCACTGCTGAACATAGGCCTCCCCCAAGTAATGCCACAAAGCACGGTCCTGAGCCACCTGCATCCATCGACTTCCTGCATATCTTACCAGGTCGTCACTCCATCTAGTGGGGGGTCGCCCTACACTACGCCTACCGGTACGAGGCTGCCACTCGAGAACCTTTCTTCCCCATCGGTTATCGGTTCTTCGAGCTATATGGCCGGCCCATTGCCACTTCAGTTTACTAATCCGTTGGGCTATGTCGGTCACTCTGGTTTTACTGCGGATATCCTCATTTCTGAGTCTATCACGCAGAGAAACTCCGAGCATAGCCCTCTCCATAGCTCGCTGAGCGAACTTGAGCGTCCTCATACGGCCAGCAGTGAAGGACCACGTCTCAGATCCGTAAGTCATCACTGGCAACACGCACTGGTTGTACAATCTAGTTTTTAGAGATTGAGGTATACCTGACGAGAGGATATGTCGTAATTTCCCGAACGCTGCCCAGCCGAGTTGAATCCGTCGATTGACCTCTCGGTCGAAGTTGGACTTACCTAGTCGGACTATTTGTCCCAGGTAAACGTACTCGTCAACAACTTCGAGCATAGTGCTCCCAACAACTACCGGCATAGGTGTGACATGGACATTAAACATGATCTTTGTTTTGTCCATGTTCATCTTAAGACCTATCCGTTGGGAGGCACTATTGAGGTCATTGAGCATAGTGCTTAAGTCCTCCAGCGATTCTGCCATAAGGACTATATCGTCGGCAAATCGAAGGTGAGTGATGTACTCGCCATTGATGTTAATACCGTATCCTTTCCAGTCCAGTAGCTTGAAAACGTCTTCCAAAGCAGCGGTGAAGAGTTTCGGGGATATAACGTCACCCTGTCTTACACCTCTCTGCAGTTGGATAGGTTTCGAGCTCTGGTTCTGTACTCGGATAGCCATCGTAGCCCTACTGTACAAACACTTCAGCACTTCGATATACCGACAGTCAACTTGGCACCGCTGAAGGGACTGCAGCACCGCCCAAATTTCGACGGAATCAAAGGCTTTCTCATAGTCCACATACGCCAGGCAAAGTGGCAAATTGTACTCTTCAGTCTTCTGTACAATCTGCCGCAGGGTATGTATGTGGTCTATGGTACTGAAGCCTTTTCGGAAACCGGCTTGTTCGGGAGGCTGGAAGTCGTCGAGTCTGCGTGCGAGACGATTCGTAATGACTCTCGAAAACAGCACGTAGACGCGGCTCAGAAGGGAAATCGCTCTGTAGTTCTTTAAGAGAGCGTTGTCGCCTTTCTTAAAGAACAAGACCACCGCACTTCTGCTCCACGCCTCTGGAGTAGTGCCACCATGGAGGACGGAATTGAAGAGCTTCTGAAGGACTACAAGTACCGGTGTTCCACCCGCTTTCAGAAGCTCCGCTGTAATTCCATCCTCGCCTGGGGCCCTGCCGTTTTTAAGGTGCTGGAGAGCCATTCTAATCTCGCTTAGACTGACGTCCGGGATATCATCGGAATAGTGTCGGATAAGACTTGCTCTTGGATCGTTACTCACACTTGCGTGTGGCTCCAACGATGATGTGTACAGCTGCCCATAGAACCTCTCAATCTCACTCAAAATCTCAGGTGTCCCGGAAACGATGCTGCCACACTCAGTCTTCAGCTTTGACAGTTGGCTCTTACGGGCAGACAGATCTCTGGCAAAGACTTTGGAGCCCTGGTTCCGCTCGATCGCTTCTTTAATACGAGCAGTATTAAAGTTGCGTAAGTCTCGCCGCATGCATTTGGAGATCTGTCTGTTCAGTTGCCTGTATGCTGTCAAATCTGTTGACGATTGCAGCCTCATCTCCCGTCTAACAGCCATGAGATTAAGAGTGTGATCGGAGAGTTTTTGTGTTCTTCTGCGGCGGGTCTTGCAGAACTTAGCTCCGACCGCATGGACAGTTTCCACGAGCTTGTCATTCATATCGTCCACTGCATTGCAATCTTGTAGGCACTGAAAGCGGTTGTGTAACTCGAGCTGAAAGTTTTCGGGATTCTGGATTAGAGCACGAGGGGGACGGAGCGTTGACTTCATTAGACGAGACCTCTCCAACTTAACGTTTAGGTTCAGTGTGCCTCTAACCATTCGGTGATCGCTGCCAGTTTTCACCCTTGCGATCACTGAGACATCACTGAACAGCTGGCGTCTGGTCGTCATAATGAAGTCAATCTCATTTTTTGTCGAACCGTCGGGGCTCGACCAGGTCCACTTTCTGTGGGGCCGCTTCTGGAAGAAAGAGTTCATCATAAAGAGTCCCTCTTTCTCCATAAAGTCGGCCAGCTGCTGGCCCCTTCGGTTCCGTTGCCCTACTCCAAATTTCCCTAACTTCAGCTCACCGCTTTCTCTTGTGCCTAGTTTTGCGTTGAAGTCTCCCATCAACACCGTGTAGTGGGTTTTGGAGGAATGCATGGCTTTGGAAATATCCTCATACATTTCCTCCACCTCCTCATCGGGATGTGCCGAGGTTGGTGCGTAAACCTGTATGACCTTCAGCGAATACCGTTTGGTGATTCTGAGTATCAGGTACGCGACCCTCGTCGACACACTCCCAATCTTTACAACGTTGTTGACGAGAGACTTGTGGACGATAAATCCGACACCTCCTTGGGACAGATGGTCGCCCTCCCGGTGATAGAACAAGTTGCCAGATTCGAGAATCACCGTGTCCTCCCCCTCTCTTCGAACCTCGGATAATCCTATAATACTCCAGCGCAACTTGTCTATCTCTTCTTCCAGCTCCAGGATCTTCTCGTCAGTCCTCAGTGTGCGTGCGTTAAATGTTGCCAGGTCGAGTCGTCGTAGGTGGCAACCGAACCTCCACCGGAGATTCTTAGCACCCCCTGCCCCGCCGTTACCATGGTCGCCACCGTAGCCAGGAATAGCGGGGCCGCCGGGGACTGGGGGCCGTCTGTTTGTGTTATTGTTCATGGGGGGTATATTGCCATAGTTGCCACGCTTGGCGAGCGGGTTGGCAACCGCAGTTTTTTTTTTGTGTAATTGTTGTTATCAGGAAGATGCTGCTGCCCATCTCCTGCCTGTTTCCCTCTGTCGCCTTTTACGACACCCACGGGAAGATATGGGGTAGTGGATATTCTTAACCGCCACTACACGGCAAACTAACTATAAAACAGGGCTTATGTTTTTTATTTATTTTTAATTACCATTATTTTCACTGTAAAAAGAAATTACCTAAGCTATCGGCGCCCTGAAGCTTGTTTACCCGGTTCCAATTTGGAGGTAACTTTGTATTTTTTTCTATCGAGAAAATTTCGTATTCTTTGATGTTCAGCAAGTGGACTTGTGAAGAGCTGTAGTGATTATGATGATGATGAATATATTTTAAAGGCTTTGCTACCACGTGGAAAAAAATTAGGCTTAGCTAGTGCAGTTTTTTATAGTTGCTGCGTTACAGATCCCTTAAACCATATTGTGATAAGCTTTCAGAATTATCGCGTATTCGAAATTCTTTATACATCAGATCAGTGGCAAAGAGTTTCCGTTACGTATTTTGAATACAACTTCTTTTAATACATCGTTTTTACTGGTTTCCGTTTAGATTAAAATTCGGCATTAATATATTGCATGCTTGTCACTAGGAAACTCTCAGGTTACATATAACAATTTAGAAACAGCACTATATACAAGGTGTAAGTGTAAACACCGTTGTCACTGAAACTTGATCTTGCAGATCGAAGCATCAAGGTCGTTGTAGACGGTGCAAGCTCCGATTGCAAGCCTATTAATGCTGGTGTTCCACAAGGCTGCGTGCTATCGCCAACGCTGTTTCTTCTGCATATCAATAATATGTTGCAAACCCGTAACATTCATTGCTATGCAGATGACAGCACTGGTGATGCTCTTTACACCGGCCGAGCCAATATTTCTCGGGAAAACGTCTCCGAGTGCCGGGACAAACTTGTGTCTGAAGTCGAGTCTTTGCTGAACAGAGTCTCGGATTGGGGGCGACTAAATCTAGTCCAGTTTAACCCCCAGAAGGCACAAGTTTGCGCGTTAAGCGCTAAAAAGAACCCTTTTGTCGTATCTCCTCAGTTTCAAGGCACTCCCCTTGTTGCCTCAGCCAGTATCGGAATCCTCGGCGTCGACATATCGAGTGATGTGCAGTTTCGTGTCAATTGGAAGAGAAGGCCAAATTGGCCTCTTAAAAGTTTGGCGTGCTTAGCAGAGCGGGACAGTATTTCATGTCGGCACACCGTCTGCAACTTTACAAGGCGCAGGTTCGGCCGCACTTGGAATACTGTTCCCATCTCTGGGCTGGAGCTCCCTAGTACCAGCTCCTTCCACTTGACCGCATCCAGCGCAGAGCGGCTCGAATCGTCGACGACCGAGTGCTTTCCGATCGGCTCGATTCACTGGCACTGCGAAGAGATGTTGCATCTCCTTGTATTTTCTTTCGCATATACCATGGAGAGTGCTCTGAGGAATTGGTCGGATTAATCCCAGCCCTCAAATTTCGTGAACGCACTACGCGGCAAACGTCCCGATACCATCCACACCATCTGGATGATTGGCGGTCTGCCACTGTACGTTTCAAAAGGAGTTTTCTTCCGCGTACAACCTCTCTGTGGAATAGTTTACCACTGGCGATTTTTCCGGACCCATACGACCTGGGGACCTTCAAGAAATGAGCTTACTCCTTTCTAAAGGGCCGGGAACGCACCTGCAATTCCCCTGGTGTTGCGGTTGATCATGGGCGGCGGTAGTCACTTAACATCAGGTGAGCCGCATGCTCGTTTGCCCCCTATTCTATTAAAAAAAACCATAGGTAGTTTTGGCTTTAATATAAAAATATTTATCCGAATTTTATAAAAAAAATAACGCTATTTTCTTTCATAAAATTTAAAAAGTTTTTGTCCGACACCGTCCGTAAATTCATGGATACCCTATGCACCCGAGTGACGTAGCAGGATACCGCGGCCTTGGAACGCAAAGGACATTTGAAGGATAAGCTAAAATTATTTCACCCTAGCGCCTAGGGTGAACCAATTTTAAGGAAAAATTGAGATTTTACTAAAAAAATGTCGTTATTTTTCACTAAATTTACGTTCTATAAGTGAAACCAAACCACTGGTTTCAAGGATAACGGTGTTTACACTAACACCCTGTATAACAGATATGCGTCTTTTTATGCCTAAGTCCACGTAAAGAGGAACTTAACCTAATTTTATTTTATCTCTTAGAATTGGAAAAGTTTTCAATGCCAATGTCCAGGTCACATAGGTCCAGAACTGAAAAACAATTAAATTTTCCTTGCACAAATATTTACCTCGGTAGTATTGTTGTACAATGTACATCTAATAATATCAAACTCTGAATCTGGCGGGCGAGTACACTGTTATCACTCTAATTCGATCTATTTTTATCACTATAAATTGAATGCTTTATAAATTATCAAACCGATTTCGATACCCACCAGTGAAATAGTTAATTGCAATTTGTGTATATTTACTGCTTTCTTTGTGGCGATTTAAAACATCGTGAAGAAACCTGTGGGGTTGAAACACCTGAGCTAAGATGACAGTAAACTAGTAGATTTGAAACAAAATTATGAACATATATGAGTAGGTTCGCATAAAATTTTGTGGAATACACATACAAAAAAATATGTAAATATCTTTTTTTCATATTCTTACCAGAACATTGTCATCCGATTCTGAAGTATGTTCAAAATTTTAAGTCGGGAAGTTACTTTAAAATCAATTACTATATATACACGAAACGAAGGTTTTTTTTTATAGGATAGTGTGACAAACGAGCACACAGTCCACCTGATGGTAAGTGGTTGCTGTGGCCCATAGACATCTACATCTATCCTCGATTACGAATCAAAATGCAGATGCGTTGTCACCCGTGAGGACTAAGATGATTCTTCGTTTCTAGTAAAAAAGGTCTCCGGTTCTCTACACTCACCATTCGAAACACATTAAGCTACTATTTTACGCTGGTATTCTGTGAGAGCGTGGTGCTTCCCGGTCGAACCGACCCATTCGTGCTAAAAAGTAGTAAAAACGAACAAAACTATTAACAGTATTATAAAAAATTATACAGCTAAATGATAAATTATTACCAATAAAAGCTAATTATTGGTAATAATTTTTGACTAATCGTAGGTACTGCGACCCCTGGTACCAAACATAATTATAAAACAGTACATATTATTTGACTAGCACTTTTAATTGTCATTGATTACAAATATGCAACTCGATGCACACTGGCATACTCATGGTCTCGTGACTTCGTGACTCCCGTTCTTTACATGAGTTGCTTTTGAAGCAGCTTCCCTCAGTGACATCGCCTCTAAAATCTTGTGGTTGCCAGTGACGTTCCTTTGCCCTCTCCATTAGTTAGTATTTTTCTGTAATATTAAATTAACTGCTTTATATTTAGGGTGACAGACAGACAACTTTTTTTAAATGTTTGCCTATCTGTCAGGGATAATCTTCGAAATGGCTGAACCCGTTATAATAAAACTTCATGAACAGAGAGAACAATGCCGGGAGTGATATAGGCTATACATTAAAAAAATCTCCGAAAATTTGAAAAAATAATAAAATAAAGGATCTTAAATTTAAATAACGCCAAACTAATAGATCCTAGGCGGATATTAATACATAGCAGAGCTGGGGCGGGTTGCTAGTCTGAAAAAGAAACGCTTGGAAAAATGTTAACTTGCTAACATAATATACTTACTAAAGACAATTAGACTCTAGAAATTTTGCCATGCCCGCACTTACACCTTTTCTGGGGGAAACTCCACGTTCTCTGTAAAAATTACTGGATCTGTTCCCACTCCAACGATAACTGGGTTGATAACTGTCGCACCGACAGTGGGCTAACTATTTCTTGTTTTTTATTTCCCGCAACAAACGACGGTCTTTATTCGATTATTTGCTATAATTACAGCATGATTTCAGTACTTCCATTTGACGATATCCCCTATGTGTAAGAAATTTTAAAATAAATAAACACATAAAAAAATCCAATTAAAATGGGAGAAAATATGATACAGGGCTCCTGTATCATATTTTATAAACAGGATATCATTGTTTTATCAGTTCAATTATAAAAACAGCGAAATATGACTATTTGGTATAACTTTGAATGATGCTACCTGGACGAGTGCCAGCCTTCTGTTTATCAGCTGATTAAACCACGTGAGGTTTCCAGCAACCTTGTGATTTTAACGAGCGGCAACTAACTGGGTTTTATTTGTAGTCTGGAAGTGTATTATTTATAAATGTGGTGACTCACGCAAACCAATATAGTGTTTAATTATTTTGGTTATAATATTCGTGCCTATAATATGGAGCTACTCGTAATAATAATCGGCTCAAGGAGCCGTGGTAGCTCAGAGGCTAAGTGCTCGCTGTAAATTTCACAGTACGCGATAAACTCGGGTTCAATCCCCGACGGCACCAATGATATTGTTAATTGCAATTTTAAGTGCTAATTTATCACACTCTTGGCGGTGAAGGAAAACATCCTGAAGAAACCTGCATGACGGAAACAAGAAAAAATATTTCGAAGACATGTGAAGTTCGCCAACACGCATTGGGGCAGCGCGGACATTTCCTTGTCCTAAAATCCTCTCAGAAATTGGAGGAGGCCTGTGCCCAGCTGTGGGACATATATGGGTTGAAACTTTTTTTAACTCGTAGTATCGTATTTTCCCTTTTGTTATTTAAACATTTGTTCTGAATTTAGACGTGCTATTGCCTAAAATATAATTTATATATTTTTTCTTTGAAATGGCATATTATCTTAGAACAGAATTTTCCAAAACAAAATGTGCAAACTTCACTTGCTCAATATAACATTTTTAAAACTTATTTAACTTGTATACTAATACCACAGAAAGCTAAATAATAAGGCAATATTATTTAGATTTCTGTGACTAATAATACCTATACTAATGACTATACTATTATAACTAGTAATTAATTACAGAATTATAATTATAAAACTCAAACAACTTATTGTGTTTTCAAGTTGTCAATTTGACATTTAATGCTGAAACGTCTAAAGATCAACCTTGATGTTAAATTTCTAAATAAGCTAGCAGTTGCGTAGATTTTTAGTGTATGAGTCATAAAAATGGCAATTTTCATACCTTAATAAATCGAGCACCACAATAGTTGCATTTATGAAATTGAGATTCTAGATACTATTCCTTCCTTTCCTGGGTTCCTTATATGCAAGGTATACAAGTGTGTAAGTCTAACAGTTTCTGAGTTGGCTTGGAATAGTTCGTGTAAATACACACTACTGGTGCGTCGCTCCATACGTTTTGAACTTGACTGACACAATGTTGCGTGCCTAGTAAAAACTTCTTGGTAACGAATTTTTTAAATATTTATTTACTTATATTTTATTTTCAAAATTTTTTCCTGTCAATGAATCTGTCACATTACCTCATGAGCTCATGACAATTGTTTTTGTTCTGTTTCTGATACCCTGTGTGATTTTATGCGGCTTACGTTTAATTAAGCTCACTCTTTGTTGAATATGTAATTCTATGAATATGTATGCACTGACACTGAACGTACCCAATCACTATAGCGGTGTAATTGCAGTTTGCTCGAATGCTAACGTTCATACTGTTCTGATTTCGGAGTTGGTCAAATATTCTTTCGACCACAACGCCACGCTCGCGTAGACAGAAGAGAGGCTGGTGTTGTTATAAATGTGCGCTGTGACTTTTTTTTAAATCCTAGCCTCCTTCTCACCCTCTAATTCCATCTTTGCAGTTTCTTTTCTCAAGTTATTTGTGAAGGAAACTTTACTGATTCCTTAACTGATTCTCGATGTTGTTTGACGTTCCCACTTCGGTTGATTGTACTTCTACAGTTACGGAATGATTCTGGAAGCTATAGGATCGAAATACTCATATCTTATCATCACGGGCGTTCCCACGTCACTTTTGAGCTCCACATTATTCCTTGCAAACCATTCCGCACAATATTGATGGGGATGACATTTGACGCGAATTAATCTTTACCTCTTCTACCATTGTGTTCTCCCATGGTCAACACATTCCAATCGTAACTTAATTTTCATTTCTTATATCCTAAAACTTAATAAATACCTAAATATTATAATCAAGCGTTACTTTGAGGAAATCCAATGCATAATAGATATTAAAAACTAAATAGGTAAGACCCTTACTAAATTCCTGCCTAAAATACTGTACATCATGCATTGTTTTGGTTATATAGACTTATAAAAGTTCTGTATATAACCGCGTTTAGATTACAATAGGACTAAGCGGTAGCCGCACTCACTGCGGATGGCGTCCACAGCTAAACATAGGTCTTCCCCAAGGAATGCCACAAGGAACGGTCCTGAGCCACCCGCATCCATCGACTTCCTGCATGTGCACATGTCTTACCAGGTCGTCACTCCATGCAGTAGAGGGTCGCCCTACACTTCGCCTACCGATACAAGGCTGCTACTCGAGAACCTTTTTTCCCCGTCGGTTGTCGGTTCTTTGAGCTATATGGCCGGCCCATTGCCATTTCAGCTTACTAATCCGTTGGGCTATGTTTATCACTCAGGTTTTACTGCGGATATCCTCATTTCTAAGTTTATTACGCAGAGAAACCCCAAAAATTGCCCTCTGCATAGCTCGCTGAGCGGCCTCGTACCTCATACGGCCGTAACCTTATATATGAATTTTTAAATATTTGATCAGTATTTTATGTAACTTTTTAGTATAGGACTGGTAGGTACGGTCTCTTACCAAAATCTTGACTAAATATTCATTTTATAATGTACATTTTATTTTTTTCATTTGTGGGTTAATGAATTCTGCCATTTAAACTTTGTTATCTTTTTATAGTTTGTTATGTTCTTTTTGTCCGTCACGCGAAAAGTTGGCGACCTTACCGATGTCATAGTAAAAACAGAATAGTAGGCTTTCTTCTAAGCAATGTACCGAACGCCGCTAATATGTGTACAGCACGCACCTTTGAGTATTCAACCAACTGAAGAGGCCATGCGCGTTAATTCCTAAACAAAAATTCTGTCAACATCAGGGGGGCGCAAGAAAACCCACAACTGTAAACTTAACTACAAATGCAAAATTAAATCGTGTCACTATAAACGCACACTACAACATTTGTGTTTGTGTTCATCGCGTTTATGCATACCATCAAATTGTACACGTGCATACACACTGATGGCGCTGGCTAAATGCGTGAGCAACGTAAGGCGTGGACTATGTCGATGTTTTTTATCGATAAACAAATCACCATAGTCCTGCGTAGGTTTTTATTTGATTATAGTAATACATAGATAAATAATACCAAGGTGTTATTTGAAATTCTTTTTTTAAAGTATTTAGAAATTTTCTTCGGAAAAAAAACTTAGAAATTATTTAAAATAAGTTTATTACTTTGCTACAGGTTTATTTTACATTATGCGGGATAAAATTTTAAACATTTAACAAATCGAAATAGGTTTAGTTAACTTATTTTAAAAATCAGATTGTTTGAAGAGAAAAGTCAAAGCCAAAGTCAAAATCTTTATTTGCAGAATAAAATGTTTAGGTAATACAGGTATTTAGTATAAGAGTAAGTCTCAATAATATTCTACCGGGAGTTGTACCGGTGTGCAAATATATCTTAAAATAATCAAATTTAATTGTACATATATGTCAAAAGATTAAATAAATTATACAATACATTAAATAATATTGCAATTAATTAAAATATTCCTTAACACTATAATAACACTAGTCAAGAAGCCATTTATTAATCTCAATTTTGAATTTATTCAAAGGCATTTCTTTTAAGTTATTGGGAAATTTATTTTATATTTTAATAGCCATTATAGGAGCACTGTTTGCATAAAATCTAGAGCTGCATTTGGGATGAAATAATCTATTTTTATGCCTTGTTTGCCTTTCGAGAGATTCAGCGTGGGTTTTGAAGTAGTTCGGGTGTCGCTTTACAAAAATACATATTTCTAGAATATACATGCATGGCAACGGCAATATGCGTATCTTTTTGAACAAAGGCTTGCAACTATCAAGAAACCACGCACCACATATCCAATCAGTTTATCGTCTTAGATGGTGTTAACAAAGTTTTTGTTTTTATTATAAAGCTTCGTTATCACAAAACCGCTAATTAAAAATAGTTGTTGATTTTCAAGAGTTATTAAACGAACTGTCTGGAAAATATTTAATAAATTAGGAAAACAAAAAAGTTTTACACTATATAATAGTTTTACAAAGTGAACTTTAAGAAGACAGCTGCTTAAAAATAAAACGTGACATCTACCTAGGGCTAAGTATTCCCCAGAAAGATGTTTTGCTTTAACTTTACATTACTATTCACCGAAAGCTTAACAATATGTGCGAAATATCAAAAGTTTTGAAGTCGGTCTGCCTTCATCACATAAGATAACAAAGTGGACTTGGCTACACAAAAAAAAGCGTTAACTGTTCTAAAACTTAGACTAGAGAGTAACCCTGATAAGAAATTATATTGTATATTAGTGATAGATGAAATGAAAATAAAACGATTGACGAAGTACCATGCAAGTTCTAAATAGCATTTTGGTTATATACATAATGCCTTTGGCTACTAGCATGGTATTCTGTCAATTGCTTAATTTTCATTTCATCCATTACCAAGGTACAATAAAAAAATTATCAGGGTTACTCTCCGCTCTCAATTTTAATGCTGTCAGCGCTTCTTGAGTAAACCCTGGTTGGCGATCGATAGTAGTGTACCACTCAGTCAATGTACGTGTGCAGGCAAACATGTTCCAAAAGTTTTACGTACATAGCGACAGGCTTTTGGTGAGTGTTAGGACATAGTATTTCTTGCAAACTGGTGAAGCCTGTTTATGCTATTGTTTTTTTATGTCAAGGCATTTTTTCATTCTAATTTTCCAGTGTTGGCTCGTACTCACAGTGGGAGGAGGACTAGTTCGGGCTATATAAGGATTTTTTTCGAATTGTGACTTTCGAGATAACTTATGGAATTTTGCCGGACCATCCAGCTTTCTTTTTTCGATGTAGACGATATTGTGCACTCACCACGATCACCCTAAAATAAATAATTTTATTTTAGTCAGAAGATTCAAGCTATATATATATATATATATATATATATATATATATATATATATATATATATATATATATATATATATATATATATATATATATGACAAAGATATTTATTTTGTAAAACATGAGTAAATAAAATACGAGTGTTAAAAATTTTAAAACGAGCTACATGTTTTGCCATTTATGGCGTACAAAAATTATACTATTACATTAAGTAATACAATTACAATAATAGGTATATAAATATATAAATTAAATTTGATAGGTTAATGCTTTTGTAAACTTAATAAAATATTTTCAAGTAGAATAATATTGGTGTCAAAGGTAATAATAAAAATATTTAATCTAAATATAATTACAGCCCAACATTACCTCCCACATGTTCAAGGTTGGTACGGCAGTGTCAGATTCATGGTTTCTACAAGCTACAAGCCAAGTGTGCCGCCTAAGAGGATCTCTTGGAAATCTGTAATAACAAACCAATAATAGAAAAATTTACTACTTTTTGTAATACTTTATTATAAAATCTAAATAAAAACTACAAACCGGTTCGGCAGACAAACCAGCATGGTTAATTAACTTATCGATAGCTAAAGTTGCGGCGTCCATCACTATAGTGCCATACTTTCTGTTGCAGTGATACCAGTTTATTTTTATAAAAATTGCATACTTTTTGCTGCGAGGTAGCAAGTTTCGATTTGACTTATTTGGCCTGTATTTTGTATAATATTTTAATAAATACTAGTTATCGATTATATTTAATTATATAATATTCAGTATCGTGTTAAAATTGAGCTGAATATATAAATCATTTAACAAAATCCACTATACATCTATATGTAATTATTATTTATCACAAACCATTTTTTTAAAATAGATTATTTTTCACTTTATGAACTATGATGGCCACACTCGGTATCGGAAGATAATATTCACAAAGTACGAGTTTTAATGATAAAATTACTTTCATATTATGTTTATAATACTCATATATATTATTATGTTCATAATACTCACAAATGAAAAGTCATATTGTCCTTTTGTATACTTGATGTTTTTGATTGTTTTTTTTTCATGTAATTACACTGCAATTCGGCATTTTGTCGGAGCTCGATTTACTGGCACGATCACTTCGAAATGACGCACGACGCGGAGCAAGTTATATATAACGAGTATGAGTTGGACTCTCGTACCTTTTACGGAGGGGTATGCCTTGCGATGCCGTCTCCTTTGGTTTAATACTCAAAGGCACGCACACAATGACACTTACTAAGTCGGAAAGATCGGGCCGAGTCGGGAACGACCACCGCCGCGCTCCGCAATCACCTTTGTTTGAGACTTTCTTGACTTTTAATACATTTTTGCTAGCAGTCTTTTTTTCGTTTTATTTTCTTTTTTGTAAAATAAATTAATATATGCGTCTGTTTCAGTAAATTAGCTTTTTAATAATAATAGGTTTTACTACTATATCTATACATAGATGCATACCACATAAGTACATTAATTATCATATCAAATTAATTTAAAACATTAAATCCATTAAGCTGACACCGTATGCTCAGTGTTAATTTACTCATATTTTAGTTATTTGGCATTTGTTGTAATGTAAAGCTGATTTTTTTTGACAAACATTCATTCTTTGAGAGGAAACTAAAGATACGATTAACAAATATGGTGCATAGGTACGTATCCGTATGTATGTTTGTAAATATTATAACTACTTATAAAACTAAATGAGACTTAGCTGTTAAACAAAAATACATTGACAACCCTGCAACAATAGGTATTTACGTCTCGCGCGGCGCGGGAGTTATACCACTATTCTGTTTTTACTATGCCGATGTCACAATATTGTTTCTCGTGGTAAAATAAGACAGTACATAAAACTTGGCTTTAATTGTGGTCAAGTACAAGTTATATGTGAGCAGAATCTTTTTGTACTTAACTGTAAAACAATTTTGTACTTAACATAATAGTAGTATGAAATTAGTACCTTTTTTATATAGACGTAAGAAATTCAAATTATGTCTGTAAAACGTCATTTTTTAATAAAATTATTACAATTCCAAAACGAGGTTCATCTAAGAGGGCAAGAAGCACAAAATCAACTGCGCAACTATTCTCCTTTTGTCATTTTTAATATTCAAATATAATGTAAGATTATATGTTATGTTCGATCATCGAACATAACATACGAGTATAATCGAATTTCGATGTAAGGCGTTCCGTTCATATCACTCACACATTTATGACCAATCTATATCCACGTTTTACGGCCGATTTCAAGTGCCTATTGAAATTAAAATCGACTTTTAGTGGCTGCATTCTGTGTTTCTACTACCCGTACTCGTGGGTGTCGAGAGAGAGAAGAAAGAGAAATAAGGGAGGATGTAACCAGCAGCATCTTCCTGATAACAATTTGAAAAAAAAAATTGTGCGTGTCAGCACCGACGCGTGATTGGAGTTTACTCCTGACAAAGGATTGACTTAAATTATATACAACAGGCAAAGGAAGTAAATGAACCCATATATTTATTTTTATTGATTTAATAAGATATATTACATAAAAACATATGACTTATATTACATTATGTATTTATTTCGCGCTACAAACCATAACTGCTTCACTTTCTGTTAACGTTTGATTTTACTACCCATCTATTTTTTATATAGTGCGCTGTTTATTATATAAAAGAATTCTTAAAGGGTAAACCTCAAAAATAAAAATACAAAACTGGGGTTGCCAACCAACCTACCAACTGCCAAGCACAATAAATAAGTAAAATCTTCCTCCTATGACATAATCTATGGCCGATGTCTATATTCAGTAGTGGACTTTAAACGAATAAATTGGCAATAAGAAGATTCTTCCCCTTTACGTCGAATATCGTTAGGTCGAGTCTCGAGTATCACATTACTTCTATTGCCTTTGCGTGAAAAAAAATTAATAGGATAAGGAAAAGTTTGTATTCTTTCTTTGACAACGGAATCGGAACGTCCCTATGTATTTACGATTATAATTTAATCGTTTACTAAGAAATTTATTCACGGCCTTCGGTTACGACAGTACATCAATAGGGTAATATTTTTGATAACCTTACTCCTTTAAGACGACTTTATAAACCGCTTGATAAATAGCGTTACGTTATCGTTTGTACGAATTAAATTATTATATTATTGTCTCTTTATTTAAACGGAAAACGCAAATGCTTGTACTTACATATACATATATACAATGTAACTCTTTGTTTTGTATGTAGCCTCGTCAAAACGTTTTCGTTGTTTTAAGTCCTTGAAAGATTGTTTTCCTTTTTCTCTTCAAACGTAAACATGTGTTTTTCAATGAACATGTTATTTTTACGCCAGTATAAAACGTAATACGTTGTTCCAGAGATTACAAACTCAAGTAAAAAATCGTTATTTGTAACTACCCTATGAGACAATAATTTTGTTGAAGTAGTTTTTAATGAAATAAGTATAGTTGTATATTTGTTTTTGAATCTCATTACCTCCTTCTTATACATTTAATTGCTTTATTCGCTAACATCTGTTTTCTTCGTAAACCGAAAACCGGCTTCTTATCGTTTTAATTTTGAAATAGTCTTTAATTTTGTATTTGTCTTTATTATATCCGCATTTTATGTTACCGTTACAGTCTATTGTCGTTAAAGTCCACTGCTGAACATGTGTCTTCCCATAGATTGCCTCATAGGGAGTATATTTGCCAAGGTTGCTATGCTTGGACAACAGGTTGACAATTGCTGTTTTTTGTCGTTATTACGAAGCAGCGTCTTCCTAATAACGACAAAAAGCAGCGATTGTCAACCTGCCCATTACATGATTTGTTTCCCTCTGTTGCCTTTTACGACACCCACGGGAAGATATGGGGTAGTGGATAATTTTGCACCGCTACTACACGGTATTTCACGGATTTTCTTAACATTATTCTGTTTCAAAGTTTAAATGTTTTTATCAGAGTTCAAATAAAAACTCCGCACATATTTGTCAGCTTTTTAAAATTTGCCCTTATATGAAATTATGAGCATTTTTCTTTTCAAATGTCTCCAATGTGCTAACATTTATTATACGACATTTAATTATTACTTTTGTCAGCACTACTTTAACTAGCGTTTGGATTTTACAATGGTACATAGTAATATTCCAAAATTTATGATAGAAGTTAAGAATTGCATCATTACATACAACACACACACACACACACACACACACACACACACACACACACGCGCACGCACGCACGCACGCACGCACGCACGCACGCACGCACGCACACACACACACACACACACACACACACACACACACACACACACACACACACACACACACGCACGCACGCACGCATGCACGCATGCACGCACGAAGCACACACGCACACACCAATTACAAATACTAATAGCACTACCGATATAGTAAGACATCCTGAGCAAAACCTGAATGTATGAGAAATTAGAACGTGTAAAGCCCGCCAATATTCATTATTATAAAGCAACAGACATCTCTCTGTCCTAAAACCCTCTGAACCCAGCAGTTGGAGAAACAACGGACGCATTATTGTATATTAATCTACACTCTATAAATCTTTTCTATGCATAACATAAGTATAATTTGATATAGTTTAACTGTTAGTCGAGGTCTTAGGCATTGAAAGTTAATTCTTATGATACAAACGAAGTTTGGTAGAGCAACATAATCTTTAATATATATATATATATATATATATATATATATATATATATATATATATATATATTAAAGATTATGCGCAAGTTTGGTCGTGCATAGGGTATTGTTGTCATATATGGGCTAATGCTGGCTAAGAGGCTTATTGGTGATCCTAATTTGGTTAAAACCAATCTTACCAGCCGCGAACACAGGCGCAAAAAAGCCAGCCTTTTGGTTTTCTACAGGATACATTTCGGAGAGTGTGCAGGAATTGCATAATTTAATATCTCCCTCTCCCTTTCACCATCGGATAACCAGACGTTTGGCCAGTCTCCACCCTCTCGTTGTTAACTTACCATGCATTCGAACCAAACAATTTGGTATGTCGTTCATCATGCGTACAGCAAAGGACTGGAATAGGTTGCCAGCATCTGTCTTTCCATCTGATTACAGAGTGGGTATCTTCAAGGAAAGAGTGAATAGGATTTTGCTAAGTCAATGCGCTTCACCGTCTTAGGCTACATCACCACTTACCATCAGATGGGATTGTAGTTCAGCGCTGACTTAGTAGAATAATAAAAAAACATAATATTTACTATTTGTCAAAGGTCAAGTTAACGGAAAACTAAGGATACAGTGTGTTGATGTTTTTTTTTATTTTATTAAGTTAACCTATATACAAATACGTATAGACATAGACATATAGATTTTTTAAATTAACGTTCAATGCCTTAGACCTCGACTAAAAATAAAACTATATTAAATAATATCTATGTCATGCACCAAGTAGTTTAATTACTAGTTGATGGGTTTATAATAGCGTTTGTAGCAAAAAATGAAGTTAACGATCAAGGAAAACCGAAGGATCCGGTTTGGTACTTAAGTTAGTAAATAGGAAATAGATGCAGTTATTATAGATATTCATTAGTCCATAAACTTTTGGGGTGTGCCCAGGGATCCATATTCGGACCTATATTATACTTATCTTACACAGAATATCCGGGTAAATAAGTAGAACAATGCTGCTGTTTCGTGTTGTAAGAGATTAGCGAGTGTTACTTAAAATACTTACAAGACACTCCACCCTAAAAAGATTACAGTAGAGTCCAAATTATTCTGGGATCAGTAATTCTAAGATAAAGTCATACCTCGACTTGCGCTGCCCCGTTTTACGCGAATTCGAGATACGCGGTTTTTCATTTGCCCACTTCGCTCTCTTTTAGTGTTCGGTTTATATTGTGTTGGTCGATATTGCCAAATAATTAAATTTAGAGGTGGATAATGATGACGTCCAAGAATTGCTGGATTCACACAATGAAGAGCTAACAATTGACGAGCTTATGGAAATGCGTGAGCATCATGAAGACATTGAACAGCCTGATTTGTTAGAGCCAGTTGAATCGGAAAATCAAATGACGATTTCAAACTTAACAAAAGGCCTCAGTACAATTAAAAAGGGGTTACACATTTTAGAAAAAATGGATTACGATGAAGAGCGCGTTTCTATTATAAAACGGGAAATAAAAAAATTACTGGCGTGCTATGAGGAAATTTTACGTGAGAGGAAGAAAAACTTAACTGGGCAGGTGACCTTGTTAGAATATATGAAGCCTTTGCCATCATAATAACTCGGTTTATGTTGTTTTATTCATAGTAATCTAAATTGTTTTTATTATCTAACATTTTATCAAACATGGTTCTTTTAAATTATTGTTTTCTTTAGACTTTGGTCCCGATTTCACAAACTTTATACGTATTTATATACAAAATTGAACCCCGACTTACGCGAGTTCTACTTACACGGCTATCGCTTGGTCCCACCTTTCGTGTAAGTCCGGGGTATTACTGTATACAATTTCGACTCTTGTCATATTTTAAATGTTTATTTAGTACATGGTCAGTAATGAGGAAAATCCGTTAAAAAAAATGCGTATCCAAATAATAAAAATATTTTGAAAATTTGAACTTCACCATCAGAATAGAACAATGCAACAGATCCATTTCCTACTACCCTCCAAAGTGAAAAGATGCACGTGCTCACCAGTCAGACTTTCATAGTTTACTTCTTTTTCCTTATCGTTGTGAGTTTCTTAGAATAACGGCAATATAATTATTAAGGAGTGTAAACTAACGTAAGTTTTAATTATTATTATTTTTATTAATATTGTTATTAATTTATTATTTAATTTTATTACGTTTTCTTATATAGGCGGCAAAAGAATTCATCATGTTTATCATCCGTTTAAATCGCAAATGTTTTATTTTCTTACTTTATGGTCACTCTTCAGAGAATTGTTAATGTTAATGTTAATTAAATATTAAATAAAAACAAAAAATTTATCACATACAATAATTCAATGGTGATACACCCAACTATGGACTGTAACTTCCAGTAAGTTTCTTAAGTCATGACTGCTTAGTCTTTTCTAATAACTCTAATTAAGTCTCTATCTAATTTTTATATATCTGGTATAATTTAAGAGTTGAGAATACAAAAATATTTTAATACTTTGTGCATTCACAGGGTGCTTTGGATATGTTTTGTGATCTTTCCATTTTATTCGATTGTGTTTATCACGAGACATTTATCATAAATCATTATGGTATATGATATGAAGAAATGTTGCTCTTAAAGATTATGATTCAAAAAGTTGTCATCGACGCTAATCGACGACCCACGCGGTCAATTCAACTGATCATTCCAACTGATCAGTTCAAACTAGGACTGTTGATTTTTTTTTGAATGTCGAATTTTCGATTTATTTATAATTATAAATAAATATATCAAAATCGGAGTTTTATATATAAGTTTATTTACCGATAATCGAAAATAGGATATTTAAAAAATATCAACAGTCCTAGTTCGAACTGATCAGTTCGAATGATCATTTGGACTGACCGTGTGTGTCGTCCATAAGAGTTCTTATGGTTGGTGGTATCAAAAGTTCAAATGTTTATTGTCAAAATTCTACTTTTGCCGTTTACAAGTTTTTATTTGCAAGCAAGGCGGGAATTTATCCTCGTTTGTGAGGGAGCTGATAGCTATCAATAACGAACGGACATACAAATTGGCGGAGCGCACGTCACACCTCCTATTTCAATTGGAGTACGAGAACGCTATTAATTTTGCAATCACGGACAATTGTTGAGCATAGACTGTGCAGATACATTGGCCCTGGGTTTTGCTAAGGTTTTGTCTAATACTGTATACAGATACAGTTCGTTATCACACCGAATATTTGCATGAAGTTTTATGAATTTCGCATTACATACCAGGGTGTTAGTGTGTATGTATATACGACAAAAACTATTAATGTAAATATTTAGCAAATAAAATTTTAATTGATAAGCTTTAAAGAAGAACAATGTCAAAATCTTGAACGGATTGTTCGAATAGACTTGATAGTGAGATGATAGCTGATAGTGACGACACTCGTCTCAGCGTTAGTAGAAATGAGTTCTAAAGTTTTTATATAGTAAATTAGTAATATTTAATAACATCGAGTTGATTTTAATGTGCATTTTCTTATAAAATTAAAAAAAAAACGACTTCAAACTGTTTTTCTTTTTAATGAAATTGATACATTTTATTTATTGTTGCCCATTACCTTTTCATGATTACGCAAAAAAGAGAGATAGGCCGATCTGGTTGGCGAAAGTTTAGACAGACATTTACTCGTGGTAGAGCCAGCATAGCTGCTATATTATGGTTGTAGCACGAATGTGTCGGTGTCTCACAGAATACCAACGTGAAATAGCGGCTTAATGCTGCTTTGCTTCGTTCGTATGGTTGAGAAACGGAGACCCTTCTTAATCGGCGGTGACAGCGCATCCGCATTTTCAATTTGATTTTTAATCGACAAAAAGAGATATCTACGGGCTGCAACATCCACTTACCATCAGATAGACTGTGTGCTCATAACCTTTTTTTTAAACTATTCTCTATATTAATGCCTCTACCATATGAGCGCTTTGACTCAGAGCTATCACGGCTCTGTTTCCAATATAAATTTTTACAATATTTCTTAAATGTCATGTTGTTGAACCTAAATTTATGGGAAATTTGTTGGTAATGATGTGTTTTTATTAAGTATTGAAAATATACAAATGTGCGATGAGACAGCCCTATTATATTTGTAGTTTAGTCCATTTTTACACGCTTTCAACGTAATGCATTCACGTATGCTAATATTATTTAAGTTCCATTTGTTTAATATTGACTTTTCGGCATTACTTTGCTGTAGTTTTGTTTGCTCCTACTCTTTTTCAACTGAGTTACACACTCAAGACTGTAAAGCGTATAAGGCGCCAAAACCATGTTTGATGAAGCTGTGTCAACGATAGGAAAACGTATTTATCTATGTCGGAAATTACGAACTCCGCCGTTCGATAGAAGCTTATTGGTGTCAATCTTTCCCCAATTCAACATATAAACAATAACTCTTGTTTAATAATCATCCAATATAACAAAATTCGCAGCAGAACCAAAATAATCGACAGCCCAACGGATTAGTAAGCTGAAGTGGATTGGGCTGGCCATATAGCTCGAAGAATCAACAGTCGGCGGGGAAGAAAGGTTCTCGAATGGCAGACTCGTATCGGTAGGCAAAGTATAGACCCCCACTAGATAGAGCGACGACTTGGTAAGACATGCAGGAAGTCTATGGATGCTGGTGGCTCAGGACCGTGCTTTGTGGTATTACTTGGGTTAGGCCTATGTTCAGCATTAGAATTGTGAGGCGTTATAATGATGATGATGATGACAACAAAATTTACCATATTTTAATTATCTACGTTTCGAGCGCTTTAAAGCACCCGCAGTCACGGGTAGGTAAAGTGTTTAACCATACTTCAAATGACATTAACAGTAAAAAAGAAATAAAACTGTTGATATGTTTATCGGGTTATTAAAAACTTAGGCTGTAATTTCAATGACGTTATGTTTTGTTACAATTTACTAAAGAAGTGTACCGTAACACGTGCTATTAGTCCAAATAAAACAGGTTTATTTACGTGATCTTCGACGTATAACAACTTGTGCCGTCTGAGCGACGGCGAATCATAGTCGTAAGTCGTTCGTGACTTGTTTTTACGTTACGTTCAGAAAGCGGGATGTGAGATAAATTTTTCCTCAATGCGTTGCATTCAACGGTGCGGCCGTCCTTATCTACAACGTCGAAATTAATTTTATCGCCCCCCACGGATGGGTCACACATCCACAACCTGTTGAGTTAATATTGTATCTACTTGTTTTTGATTTTTTAAATGTAAACGCTTTTTATAAATTTATTTATATGAATTATCTATAAAAAATTATAATTGTATGGTTGACCTTCATATTTAAAAAAAAATTATGTTGAACCGGTTTCCTAAACACATTTGAATCTTACTTATTATCAATTTCGTAATGGAACCGTTTTTGGCAGAAATGTTTCATCCAACCCACAAAAACGTTAAAGTTCTTCAGATTTGAAAGATAAAGACATTTTTTGGCAGAAGATCAATGATATCATGTTATGTATGTCACGTTTAAGAAAATAGAAGAAATAATCTGAAAAAAACAGCCGGTGGTTCATAATTTATGCCATTTGTGGGTCGGATCATTTCAGTACAACACAGTTCTATTTATTTTCCATTTTCCGTGCAAGATCGCGGTAAGATATTATGTTATATTATAGACGCAAATTGCACATGTCGTGTAGTGGCGGTAGAAGAATATCCGCTATCCTATGCCATCCCGTGGGTGTCGTAAGAGGCCAGAGAAAAAACAAATCAGGAGATGGGCAGTGGCATCTTCCTACTTAAAACTCTTAAACATAAAAGTTAAATAACAATATTTCCCGACTTTAACCGTGGCCATTTAGTGAATAATTAGTTATATTATTAGTATGAAAGGTAAAGTAAAATAAAATATATAACTATATATATACTATATATATAATAAATTATCCTACGAAGGGCAAGGACGAATTTGTGTGTTACATATTATGCAGCGTTGTTCAAGAACTTCTATACCGCGATTTAGCCGTTCTTAGTCTACAGTTGTGACGCAGGCATATTCGTATTACAACTTTTACAGTTCGGTCACGTCTAGGAACTAGCTGTGCGTCACAAAGGCGTCATGGAATAGCCCATTCGCACATTACTTACGTCTTTTTTAAACGTTGCCGAAAATGTGTTACTTCTTTTATCGTATACAATGTTGCTATCTGTTATTAAAACCTTTTACTTATCTAAAGTATACGGATTATATATTTATGATATAACTTCGTTCAAGGGGGAGGCTTTGGCCGTTAGTTTGGACATTGCGAAGGCCTTCGATCGGGTTTGGCACAAAGTGCTTCTTTCGAAGCTCCCTTCCTATGGGCTTCCCGAGAAACTGTGCGATTGGATCACCAGCTTTCTTGCAGATCGGAGCATCAAGGTCGTTGTAGACGGTGCAAGCTCCGATTGCAAGCCTATTAATGCTGGTGTTCCACAGGGCTGCGTGCTATCGCCAACGCTGTTTCTTCTGCATATCAATGATATGTTGCTTACCCGTAACATTCATTGCTATGCAGATGACAGCACTGGTGATGCTCTTTACACCGGCCGAGCCAATATTTCTCGGGAAAACGTCTCCGAGTGCCGGGACAAACTTGTGTCTGACGTCGAGTCTTTGCTGAACAGAGTCTCGGATTGGGGACGACTAAATCTAGTCCAGTTTAACCCCCAGAAGACACAAGTTTGCGCGTTAACCGCTAAAAAGAACCCCTTTGTCGTATCCCCTCAGTTTCAAGGCACTCCCCTTGTTGCCTCAGCCAGTATCGGAATCCTCGGCGTCGACATATCGAGTGACGTGCAGTTTCGTGGTCACTTGGAAGGGAAGGCCAAATTGGCCTCTAAAAAGCTTGGCGTGCTCAGCAGAGCGGGACAGTATTTCATGCCGGCACACCGCCTGCAACTTTACAAGGCGCAGGTTCGGCCGCACATGGAATACTGTTCCCATCTCTGGGCTGGGGCTCCCCAGTACCAGCTCCTTCCACTTGACCGCATCCAGCGCAGAGCGGCTCGCATCGTCGACGACCGAGTGCTTTCCGATCGGCTCGATTCACTGGCGCTGCGAAGAGATGTTGCATCTCTTTGCGTATTTTATCGCATCTATCACGGGGAGTGCTCTGAGGAATTGTTCGGATTAATCCCAGCCGCCAAATTTCTTGAACGCACTACACGGCAAACGTCCCGATACCATCCAAACCATCTGGATGCTTGGCGGTCCACCACTGTACGTTTCACAAGGAGTTTTCTTCCACGTACAACCTCTCTGTGGAATAGTTTACCACCGGCGATTTTTCCGGACCGATACGACCTGGGGACCTTCAAGAAAAGAGCTTACTCCTTTCTAAAGGGCCGGCAACGCATCCGCAATTCTCCTGGTGTTGCGGTTGATCATTGGCGGCGGTAGTCACTTAACATCAGGTGAGCCGCATGCTCGTTTGCCCCCTCTTCTATAAAAAAAAAATAAAAAAACTTGTACTTAAAGTTATGAAAAAAAATAAAATAAAAACTCTCATATGATTTTAAACCATTATTAATTTTCTTTTCACGGGGGCTTCGCACGGGTGATTTCTGGATCACGACAACAGCGCCACCTACGGGTCCAATTGAGTTTTTAAACTATCCAGGGATCCACTCAAATACACACAAAAAGTTCATCTAAATCGGTCGAGCCTTTTTCTAGTTTTTGCGAGACTAATGGCCAGCAATTGACTTTTTTTTAATAAGATTGGTTGTGATATTTAATACTTATTTTAATTCAATGCATGAAATAATCAACGTTCACGGTGATTCCTTATTCTAATTAATGGGCTTGCTCCAAACGCGCTTCGTCTTCTAAGAAATGAACACTGAACAGGAAGACCCCCATTTTTGTTTTTTGCAAATCCCATGTTGCTTTGGGACTTATGGCTCCATGTTGCTTTGGGACTTATGGCTCCATGTTAATGTGTTTTTTTTTTAAATATAAAACAATGGTGACAAATGAACACATAGTCCACCTGATGGTAAGTGGACGCTGCGGCCCATAGACATCCACATTTATCTTCAATTAAGAATCAGAATGCGTTATCACCCCTGAGGACTAAGATGGAATGCCTCGTTTCCAGTAAAAAGGGCATCCGGTTCTCTACCCTCACCATACGAAACACAGAAGCATTAAGCTGCTATTTTACGCTGGTATTCTGTGAGAGCGTGGTCTTACCACGGTGCAGCCGACCCATTTGTGCTGCAACCACAATTTATCTGCAGCATGGCTCTACCACGTAGAACGTATAATTAAAAAAATGTGCCAATAGTGTTACTTGCCTAGCATTTAGCTGATTATTGGGTTTGTGATGGGCTAGATAATGAACTACCTATCACTTGCTCAATTTTCCATCTACGAGTAAAGCCATATTTTTTGTTGAGTAGCCCGCTGCGTTTTGGACTCTATTTACCCCCTCGGGAACATATGTGTTACGCTTCGTAAGTAATATGTGTGGAAGATGCCCGTGTCCGCGCTAGACCAGATAAACAAACAAGAGCCGTCATTTCAAATCACATTTGTGACGCACTTGACAAATATGCTATTTGGAACAAACGATAAAATATAGAGTCTGTTGTTAACTTAACGACAAATTAATGGCATTAACTTTTTGTGATTGCAAGCCGACATATCGCTTAGACGTTCGGTATACAATCGACCGGTGATACGTGCGTGTATTGAATTATTGTTTAAATAAGTTAGTGCTTTCAATATATTTGTGTTGTGTGATGCTCTGTTGAGTGTTGAGAACAATGTGTATACCGGGCTCACCTAAAGTCGAAGACGGCAGGTTTAAACTTTGCGCCGTATTTAAAAGGTGTGTTCATTTTATAGGCCAAAAATTAAAATTTACAATAAAACGTAATAGGCTTGTAATATTTATTATTTTTAATAAAAAAAAACATTGTTTTGAATTAGAATTTCCAAAGTAGTTTTAATTAATGTGTAGTGTTCGCGTAAATATAAGAAATCATAGAATTTCCAAATTTAATAATTGGGATTATTTGACACAACAAGAACAATTCTTAACTATGTAACTGTTTTTCTCTCGGCAACATAACCTTCGTTTTATCAAAAGATAGTCCGAGATTATTTCGATTATCTGGATTTTAAAACGTTGCAATCTCTATATTTGTAGTCAAAGAACGATGATAAATCCACTAAAAGCTGATTTAAATATTTCTATATCTTAAAACGACTCTTGCTAGTACGCGATATCATTCATTAATTAATTGCACCTTATTAATTGATTTATAAGAATTTTAATTACCTGATCATTGATTTATACAAAGTTTTATTAGTATTCAAACAATTTTTATAGTATTTAAGTAATGTTTTATATTATGAGTACATCATCATAAACCTGTGATTAACTTTCTGATGAATGGAAACCGCTTTGAAGCATAATATATAAAGGCTTTATTTATAGCTAGCTTAATTACACAATATAAAATATTTATATTGTGTAATTTTATTTTATATAACATTTTACATAATATGAAATATTCCTACTTATTTTTTGCATATATCTACTCTCTCTCTCTCTCTCTCTCTCTCTCTCTCTCTGTCTATCTCTCTCTACTCTACTCTACTCTACAAAGGTTGTAAAATAATATTGTAGCAACAGCATCTTTGGCAATCTACACAACTATCATCTCTCAGCAAGATTTTCAGCAAAATGCAATTTTGACAATGATAGCCCGTTGACGTGCCTTTTGACATTATACCCTATCAAAAATCCGTCCAGATTTACAATTCGTATAACTTTTTGTCACCAGGAATAATGAGAAGCGGAAGGAGAAGTCCCGCGTGGCAGCCCGCTGCCGCCGCACAAAAGAGATGCAAATCTTCGCGGAACTGACCGCCGCGCTGCCCGCCAAAAAAGAAGAGGTGGAACAACTGGACAAGGCGTCTGTAATGCGTCTGGCCATCTCATACCTGCGCGTGCGGGATGTCGTTTCCATGTGTAAGTTTTTATTACTTTAATTATATTTATGAGTTTTTTTTTTATATAGAAGAGGGGGCAAACGAGCATGTGGCTCACCTGATGTTAAGTGACTACCGCCGCCCATAAGTTGCGTTTTATTGTTTAATACATATTTACTATTGAAGTGGTAACAAATTACTCTCGGTTCTCGGCTTGTAGCCGTACCAATAAATCGAAGCGACAGTAGCCTAATGGCAGGATGCGGACCGCGAACTCAAAAAGGTCGTGGGTTCGAATCCGCCATTCGACTACTGGCGTGAACCACTCGTAACACAAGCAGTTTAAGCTTACCACGAGTGGTTAAGGTGAATATTGGTAATGTTTATAGCATTATTAATATTCTTTAAAAAAAAGAGAATGCTGTTGCTGACCGTTTAAAGTGCGCTTCACACCAGGTAAGGGACAAGGAGACACATCATTTTATTTCAGTACGTGGATATTAGTAAGTTAGTTTTATCATCTATAAAATCATTGGGATATTTGGTAGCATCCATTAGTTACATTATTCTGTTTAAATTCGAATAAGCTACTCTTTAACTACGAACACATGGTCATCATTATCATCATCACCATTACAGCCCTTCACATGTCCAATGCTGAACATAGGCCTCCCCCAAGGAATGCCGGAACCGAGCCACCCGCATCCATTGGCTTCCTGCATGTCTTCCTGACGACCTGCGCAACTCCATCTAGTGGGGGTCACCATACATTTCGCCTACCGGTACGAGGCTGCAACTCGAAAAACTTTCTCTTCTTGAATAGATATTAGCTACGTTTCTTATTCTAAACTAGCGATCCGTCCCGGCTTCGCACGGGTAATTTTTGTACCTCGACAACAGCGCCCCCTACCGGGTCCAATTAAGTTTTTAACCATCCAGGGACCCACTAAAATACACACAAATAATTCATTAAAATCGTTCGAGCCGTTTTCGACAACCTTATCCTGCCGAACGAATGTGGGCATTCGTTCTCCACTCCACCGTATGGCCAAAACATACAATAATATTTTCAATGATATCGATATTATTGCATTGCGACATACATCTTTCAAGAAATCAGTCATTGATAGGCTTGGCTTAGTAACACATAAAAATGATTTTATTTTCACACGCAATAACACATACACACCTACCTCCACTCTAAAACACACAAACACACGCACACACACACGCACACACACACACACATGTATTAATAATGTTTATTAGTTACTTCATGATTTCTTAACTAGTTAACTAACACTTGTTATAATGTAAGATGAGCTCCACTTTAACACTAGATTATATGTATAATGAGACCAGCGCTGTTGGATTCATAATGATAATTACGTTTCTTTGTTTTGAATATTTTATATATATTTAATTGTGAATCTGTTTGTGGTCCTGTAAATAAATAAATAAAAAAAAAGATGAGTAAGTACCAAATGAACGTGAGTAACCGAAACATTTTTTTTTCTTGTGGTTGAAAATTCGTCCTTTGCTCCTTTTATCATTGAGAATGCATAATGATGGCTCAACGGTAATAGTGAGCAGCAGGTGGCCCTTAGTTTGTATACAAAATAAAAGATAATATAGATATACTTACTTTATTGCACAAGCAGTAGAGATTGTCTAATTTAAACCTCAAGTCGCCTCCCTTGTATTTCTGGTAGATTTGGTCATATATATATATATATATATATATATATATATATATATATATATATATATATATATATATATATATATATATATATATATTATCGTATCAAATGTAACGTGGTAAAACCATCCTGCAGCTATATTAGTATTATGGTTGTGACAGGAAGGGGTCGGCTCGATCGGGGAAGAACCACGCTCTCACAGAATACCAGCGTAAAATAGCTGCTCAACGCTGCTGTGTTTCGTATGGTAGAGTGAAGAGAACCGGAGACCCATTTTACTGGATAAGTGGCATTCCATCTTAGTCCTCACGGTAGACAACGCATTTGCATTTCAATTCTTAATTGAGGATAGATGTATATGTCTATGGGTCACAGCAACCACTTCCCACCACTGTATGCTCATTAGTCATTCTCATCCTATAAAAAGATCCTAAAATCTTAATATGCGCGCTCTATATATTGTGTTTTAGTAGTTTCCAGCAATAATATGTGTTATGATAAAAGTGATAAAATATAACAACAAAATACATAGGAGGTGCGTGCAGTTTTTAAATTGGATGATCTTTAGATACTATACGATATGTCATATTATATCTTTTTTCATAATGTTATGAAACATTTATAGTAGTATTAATAGTTTCTCTCATTTAATAGTTTTTAGTTTTACAGTGGATACAGCTTTTTCTAAAACTGAAGGGCCACACGAATTTTCGGTCTAGCTGATAGAAATTTCAAAAAAAAAAGGCTACAGATGCCTTTACACCTCTGAGGACGTAGATGGAATGCCTTACAGCCTGCTATTATACTGTTAATCTATATATACTCTTCAGACCTGAACACAGCAGTGCAATTTCCGCTGTTATACCACTTGGTTTTTGTTAATTTATAACGCATGAAACTGCGACTTTCTTTCATGATGAGATGATTACAAGACCTACAAAACGACTTAAAAGTTTAAAATTAATCGAACGGTAGCCTTAAAAAAACTAGATATTAAAACAAAAGTATAGGTTCAAGAGACAGCTGCTCACAGAGCTCGATCTCTATTGCCAACACCACCGAGGTTGCCTATTGCAATTACGGGTCCTGCAGGTGTGAAGGAAAAATAATCAGAGAATATAAACACTTCGTGAAGAAGAAGTAACCGTGCAGTGGCGATGTAAGAATATCACTAGTCCACTACCCAGTATCGTCCCATGACCGCTGACCGCTAAGTCTTAGCGTAGTAGTAGTAACCGTAGAGTCTACATCACCTGAGGATGCCTCCTGTAGAGGCGAAACACGTGTCAATTATCGTCCATGGTGTGTCTTTCCTGGAATATTGGTGCCGGGAGTAGTGGTGCTGCGATTAGTGGTGACGGAATTGGTGCACGCAATTGAGGGAGGGCGGGAGGTGCTCTTCAATCCAGGTAAGACACATCATTGTACTTAGTTAGCGGAAGGTTGCAAATTAATTAATATCTTTATTATCTTCCTGATAACAAGTCAAAAATAATAAAAAAACTGCGTTTTTCTAACCCGTTTGATAAGCGTGTTAACTACGGCGACTACTGCCTAGTTGGTCTAGTCGTTGTAGTAGAGCGACTGCTGATTATGAGATCCTGGGTTTAAATCCTGGGTCCGGCCAAAAGTATATTATTGAATTTTTCCGTCGAGAAATTCTCAGTAGCTGCCTAGAGTTAGGAAGTTGGCGGTGTCTCACCCCCGTGTCTCGGAAAGCACGTAAAGTCGTTGTTCCTGCGCCTGATCTCTCTCCGATCGTGTCGGCTTACCGTCCCATCGGATTATGAGAATGAGGGAATAGAGAGTACACCTGTGCTTGCGCATATACTTGGACACTATAATCCTGCCCAGTGCTGATAGCTAGTCCCCGTTAAGGCAGGCCGCCGTGACCGAAATTCGGTCTGGAGGACATTATTTTATTGACTACGGCGAACATCTAAGGCCTATATTCGGCAGTAGACTTTTGACAGGCTGCAATGTTAAATGGTAAAGGTACCACTTCGTAACATGCACTGAAAAAGTGTAATGGACTCTTCCTCCTCCTTACCTCATGCGAAAAACATTTTTTGTTTGGCTCAAGTAATTATAAAATTACCGAGAAATTACCGATTTAAAAAAAAGTTACCGTTTTTATTTATTGAGAAATGATAAAAAAATATTGATGACTTTTTAATGTATATAATAATTTATAATTGTTACCTGACTTAATATTATTCATTATTATTAATTTCCATTGTGTATTTAATATTCTTTTACATTATTATCAATTGTTATCATTTATCAATCTGAATTAATATGTGTATTAAAATTTATTATTTTATTTGATTTAGAAAAAATAGTATTTTTCACCTGATATAGTTAGGCTGTGGAGGACTTAGTATGGACAAAGAATATATACACTACGCGAAAAGAAACGACACTTAAGCATGTGTGCACGTAAAATCGCTTGCGGCTATGTGTGCGTGTCTGGATGTGTGCGGGGGCCTCGAGAGGCACGCGGGGCGTGGAACGGGCAGTCGCCGACTGCCCTGGTCCAGGGCTAGTAGTAATACCGATATTTGTCAGTATTAGTTAATATGAATATATTCGTCAAGTGATATAATATTTCAATTAATATATGAATATTACCGATATCTTAATGAACATATTACTATTCTATTCATGTAGGTATTAAGTTTATGTTACCAAGTAACATTATTAGTTTTTATAGCCGTGTATGCTAGGTTTATATGCTTTGATAAATATTTTTGCTTTTATTAAATAAATGATATTATAGTATATGTATAAGTATAACTGAAAGTGATTTTAAGTGATTACAATTAAAATAAATTCCACTGCACAAAACAAGGGCCCTTGTTTTGTTAGTTTAATTTTTAATAATGTTTTATGATACCTAAAAATATGTGAACTCATTTTAATGAAAGTCAATATGATCTTAACAAGAATTATGGGGAAATACCACGGCAATAAAACTAATATATCGCCAATAATTTTATTATATTACATTAACTGAAATTTACACTATTAAAAATACCACTAGAGAGTCAAGAAATTTTAGATACCTATAAAGAGTTTTTGTATTTGTTCATTGTTGTATTTATGGATTATTTCATTAGAAATAGAAATGACTTATCTCCTCAACACATGGGGAACAATTTGTTGGCCGCTATGTCCCAGGAAACCTGCATACCTTTGGATTTTCTAAAAAAAATATACATACTACGAATTTTTGCAATTGTTAGAAATAATAATGAAAATCAAAAAATTAATCTAAAAATTCAAAAATATATAAGAGTAAATTATTTTTAAAGGATAATAGGTAATACTGATTATTGCGTACTGAAATACTAAATGTTGGTTAATTCTTTAAGATTACCATTAACTGTCGTGCATATTTGGTTTTGTCGGAAGTTTTAATATTCCTCATTTAATAAAAGTTGATTTAAAATTGAACGTATCTTTCACTACCTAAACACATAAGTTTACATAATATATAACACATACCTACTATGTATCTTCTTTGGTACAAGTCTATAATATTTCATTTCGGTTCGATATCAACCCTAGCGTTACACGCTTCGACTCAAGGTCACCGGCGCTTAAGCTCTCACGTACAGGGAGTGTCACCGCTGTGGTATGGATGAGGTATTATTAGAACTGGTTTTATGTTAATCTACCTACAGCCATGTAATAAAATAATTTTAATAGGAATTCACGAGTAACGACCCTCGCAATCGTGAGAGGAGGAGGCCAGCGTCTAGTTGGTCCGTTCAGTCGTAAGTCGTATATTGACTTATATTTCAACGAACGCTATAGTACTTTTATGTTTCTTAATTTGATCGTACCTACTACAGAACGAAATTGCCTTGTTTTTCATTTTGTATTTCTTATCTTTTGATTTTTTCTTCAAAAATTAAACACGGTTAGATATTATTATAACCAATATAGTAATCATGTCAAATCGTTATCGGTACATGTGTAGGCATTACAGAAGACGTCCTTGCTTCGCTATTTTATCGTTTTTGTTTACACCGTTATTAGTCTTAGGTTAGAGATTAGAATAACAAATGAGTTTCTCAACTCGATTATTGAACTAATAATCGATTAGCGTACTCGTATAGCATTGGTTGATATTCATTCGTTCTTTCTACGATATCACGTTAACAAACGTTTCTCCATTCGTCTTTTTCCAAGCTTTGTGAACCCTGTTGTTTAGTCGCAGTCTGAAGAGTATAGACAGCTAGTTACACAATTTTTTCATCTTAGTTTTCAGATGTGATAACGCATCTGGCTGTAGGTGTACATGAACGTAGTAGGTAACTATTTAAAGTCGGGTGGACTATAAGTTCCTTTGCCACTTCAGTTTTATTTAAAAAAAATATATACGCACGCAGGCGGAGTAATGGCTAGAGTAGTGTCTGTTTTCAAAATGTGATGACCTATTTGATAAAAAAAAAATATTGTAATGTGAGGGATACTGAGCATTGGTAACTAATACCAATGGCTCTGGCTTGAATAATTCAATGCCTAATATGATAATATTTAATGCATGAATTGCTTTGTTTTTATCACTTTTCGACACAAAAACGTTGAAGGAGTAGAAGCGTATTATTGTTACGAACTCCTCGCTGACGTCATAAATAAACATAGGTACCACCCAACACGCATAAAACTGCAATCTGCGTAACCCATTTGTTGAATAAACGCATGAATCTGTACTTTTCAAATATATATTTAGATTTGAACAAACATGCAGGAGTGTAGTTTTTTTGAATTTGTTTTTGTAAATAGAAACACTAATGCGATAATCAATACAGTGACAATGTTTCGCCACATTATTATAGACTTTGCACGGCTAAACCGCTCTAGTTAAGCACATATTTCACATGTTTTTTCTTGTCTAGAAATTGACAAGATAAACGTAACAATGTGTGACTCATACTTTCCACTACTCAATACAGGTCTTGTCATTTCTGAGAGGTTTGTTACGTGTTCTCGGATTTAACATGTCCCCGATTTTATTCGTTTCGCAGACGTGAAATTCCTTACAATTTTTCCATTCACCGCCGAGCACGTGCTAAAACACCTTCGATCAATTATATATAATTGATCGAAGTAAAACACCATTTAAATTGCTTGAATTTTATTGGTGTCGGCGGATAATCACTCGGGTTGGTCGCGTACTATTTTTTTTTCTGAATTAGGTACCACAGTTATGATGATAAGGTTAACTATTTTCATTTTAGTAAACAGTATACTTTTCTATTGGAGTAAATTTAAACTTAGCTCCCATAATATATTTATAGCCCTGATCGATCACAATGGCAGGTGTTTCATACATTGTCGTCAATAGTATCAGCGATTCTTTGCGGAAATTTAAACTAAGATGCGCGGGAAAAATAAAGTGTTTTTAGCTAACCGCTAAGTCACATAGTATAGACTGTTTCTTCTGATGATGCCTCGTTTACAGGCAAAACATGCTGTAGGTATTGTCGACAGCGGTATAGTGTTTCCTGGTTTAGAACTTGAATTCAGTAATGTCAATGATACTGCACCTAATTTTATGCCGGCTGTACACGCTCGTCGAGACATCACGAGACATGCCTAGAGGTGAGCATTATTTAACATAATCGGTTTCAGAAACTGCTTACGAGCCTGACAATCGTATACCCAGTTTCGTGGGCAAAAATGTAACGATACTTTATTATTTTACGTACGCAGTTGACACACACAACGACCAGCACTCGCGTAAGCGTTTTGTTTCTAACAGGTAAAGATGATTATAGGTACGTAACACGATATACGACTCGCACAACGAGAGTAAAGAGTCCCTTCGGGATAGGTATGGCTTACACGCTGTGTAAATAAAGATTAAGTGTACATAAATAGACATATAATTAGTGTATTAATAATTGTAATTGTATTAAGTTGATTTTTGTGTATTATGTGGATCATAAAAAGTATGTGATGTGATGGACAATAATACTTACGACAATATTACTTTCATATTTTGTGACTGTATAAAGTTGTACAATATTGCGCGCATACTATAATACCTATAAACTATTATATATTCGTAATCATAACATAACACATTTAAACTAATATTATAATGCCTATAACCTGTTAATATTTTCGTAATCATAACACAAACGCAAAACTAACATACGCTATACTGTATACGTATGTAGAGGTATGTAGCTCATTGCGGCTGTACTCGTACACGCTTGTCTCGTCGCTCGTGTGCCTCTCGTCGCGTAAAGGCTCAACACGAGAACACAACAAGTACACACTCGTTGTATCACTTGAACTTCGGATGCCGGCTGCGATGGACCTAGAAGAAACTGTTACTGCGTTTTGCCTATGTGCTATTAGTTATTGCAATTTTTTACACATTTATCATAAAAAGAAAATTAATAAGCCATGGCGAAGAAGAAGATGGTGGATGGTTTCTATTCACCGTAACAGAACCACGTTAGTACCTATATTTTAATTAACAATATCGACGATTTTTTTAATAATTTTTATAATTACCAAATACTTATATAACTAAATTAAAAAATTATAATTTAAGGTACCTACAATTAATTTGTAATTACCAACCAGTAGTAGAAACACTTAATGTTTTTTTTTTCAAAAGGAAAAAAAAACGGTAATGTATTCATTTAATTTTTATTTCTAGAAGTACCATGGATAACCAGTTGGCTGAGCTCGTGGCGGAACCCTCTGGTCAATTTGACAATTTTACAAGAATGTCTTTAACAGACTTTGAATATTTGTTGCAAAAAGTTTCCCCGTGGATTTCAAAGAAGAATACAACCTTCAGAGATACAATACCAGCCAAAATTCGCCTAGCAATCACTTTGAGATTCTTAGCCAGCGGAGATAGCTTTGAAAGTCTACATTTTTTGTTCAAAGTCTCCAGCTCCATTATATCCCAAATTGTACCAGAAGTATGCATTGCATTAAATGGAGTCTTAAAGGATCAAATTAGGGTAAGTACAAAGAGAAACATAACGTAATCAGCAATGTTTTATTTAAATGAACATTAAGGAAAGTAATTAGTTTGTTGGCGTGCGCACCATTTAGATAAATTCGGATACAGATGTTTACTTTGATCGACTGCAATAATATAACAGCAAAATAATAACTATACCTAATTATTTGAATCAATAATGTTAGTAATAATTTAAAATATGTATTATGTTTAATTATTGCTAAATTTGTCTGTAAAATAATTAAGCATCATAATATGCCTGAGTTATGATATTATCATCATTAGATTGATTATTATTACACAGTGAAATTGTTCTTGGGGTCAAGACCTGATCTGATACGATATGTATGTAAGGAGGCTCAGTGGTAGCCGGTGATGGTATTTGCACTCTTGATTGATTGGTATATAAATTTGTGGGGTCTGTGTAAGATGTGCACGATGATGAAGGACGCGCGCAGTATAAAGGTGTATGAATTTGTCCGGCGGCTTCTGAGTAAGATGTACATGCCGATGAAGGACGCGCGTGGTATAAGGGCGTATGAATTTGCCTGGTGGGTTCTGAGTGATATGTGTGCGATGGTGAAGGACGGCCGTAGTATGTGGGAGATGCGTTAGCAGCATTGTTTATTCGCCTAATAAATATGCCATCTATTTCGTACATTATCTGTAGAGATTCTGTATCGGAAAATTTGCGGAGTTTATTGGCTACAATCTTGCCGTAACGATCGTAATCATCTTCTGTAACTTGTTTTTTATTCAGAACTGTATTAAGTGTAGACATAGCATCCCTCATTGTCTTCCCAGCATCCTCTAGTTCAATAGGATTTTTTCGACGTCGTGGTATTTTCGACAATGGCGAAGAAGTCTGAAGTTGTGATTGATCAAAATTAGGATCTGTATTTTCAGTTGGAGTTGTAATTTCGCTTTCAATTCGACTTCGAAATGGTGATTCTGGTGCTGGTAGACTCTGAAAATAACAAAACATGTATTATTGTTACAGATACCACAGGATCCACAGTCATGGTTAGAATTAGCTAAAGGGTTTAGAAATTTTCCACGGTGCCTTGGAGCTATCGATGGAAAACACATTGTGATGCAATCTCCTGCACATAGTGGTTCGGAATACTATAACTACAAAGGGACTTTTAGCATTGTACTACTTGCTTTAGTCGACGCCAATTATAATTTTATATATGCAGAAATTGGTAGTCAGGGCAGAATTAGTGACGGTGGTGTCTTTCAAAATAGTCAACTGTGGCAAAAAATTTGCTCGAATAATCTAAATTTGCCAGTGCCACGACCACTTCCTGGTAGTACAAGAGAAGTTCCATATGTGTTTTTGGGCGATGGAGCATTTGCATTATCAACACATATAATGAAACCTTTTCCTGGAAGTCATAATAAATGGACACCGAAACGTGTATTCAATATGAAACTTTCATCTTCACGCGTAGTCGTTGAAAATGTTTTTGGGATATTAGCCTCAAAATTTAGAGTATTTCGAAAACCATTGCTACTCGATCCAGAAAAAACAACTATCATTACTATGACTTGTGTACTACTACACAATTTCTTAAGAAATAGTAATTCTTCACACTCAATATATACGCCTCCAGGTACAACAGATGTTTACAACAGTAATGATGTACTGATTACTTCAGGTTCTTGGAGGAATGAAATTGAAGACACGTGTGCTATCAGACCCTTGCAACAAGTCCCAAGAAGATCGGCATTGAATGCCCATCAGATAAGGGATGAATTTACAACTTATTTATTTAACTGTTATAATAATGCATAATTAATAACATTGTAAGTAGATATTCAATTTCTCGGTGTAAAAATATCGAAACAAGTAATGCTTCTGCCTGCCTATAAAGCTAATTATTATGTACCTATGTGTGTCTTTGTCATAGGATTTTACAACTCGTTCGTTTACGAATAGCCGGTTGGCATATTGTAAAATGGCCAAAATTAATAAATTGTAAGTTTTTAACAATTGTTCCCTGATGTAACGATGCAGTATTTATTAAAGGTCATTAGACAAATGATGGAGCCATTATATTAAAAATAAGCCTAACTAACCTACTTTGACTCATTTTGTCATTTTTAAATGCTGACAATTCAGTTATATATTATATCTGCAAAATCTAGGTATTTTTAAATCGAGAAATTACTTCAGTTTTACTAAATTAATAATAAAAATAAGGAAAGACAATGTAAATTACGTTAATGGTTTGATATACGGAAATAAATATTTGGTTACCTGTGTATCTGTGTTTATTGTTTTTCGGATAGTAACTGCGTCGTGCAAAAATGAATCCATGAAGTCGTACGCAAACCAAATCGGTTTATATACAGATTCAGCACCAGCTCCGGTTTGCAATGATAATTTAACTTTCTTTCTGTGGTTCCGGTACGTAGCCATCAGTGAATCTCGCTTTTTTTTTAATTCTTCTAAGGGGACATCTAATTCGTTGCTTATCCGCAACCAAGCGTCGTGTAATAATTGCTTATCCTTGTACCTGACATCCCTTGGATTCCATAAATGTGACTCCCTTTGGTAGGCTTCCAGAAACTTTAACTCACGTGCGTTAGACCACATCATTGTCGCATACAGCACGCACAACTTCACTCGAACGCAGTTGGCAGGCAACTAAACTAACGAGTGTGTACAGGCGCGCTCTCGTTTTCATCGCAAGACCCACGAGACCCTTTGACTCGAGCGCAAAAAACCGACAAGCTCCCGAGAGCGCACGAATGTCACGAGACGCGACGCGACGCGACGAGAGCATCCCTGTACACACTCGTACTCGACCTGTCTTGATGGTTGATGGTCGTAACGACTTTTGGACGTAATCGGTTGTACGTAGTTTCGTTGATTTGAATAACTAGTTTTAAAACTGCTTATTTTTGTAATTAGTTTATTCTGTATACAGTATAACGTAGGTTAGTTTCGCGTTTATGTTATGTTATGATTACGAAAATATTAACAGGTTATAGGTATTGTAATATTATTTTAACTGTGTTATGTTATGATTACGAATATATAACATGTTATAGGTATTGTAATATGCGCGCGACATTGTCAATATTACTACCTTTGTACAATTTTATACGGTTATAGGTATTACAATATGCGCGCGACATTGTCAATATTAGTACCTTTGTACAATTTTATACAGTCACAAAATTTGAAAGTAATATTGTCCTAAGTATTATTGTCCATCAAATCCCATAATTTTGTGATCCACATAATACACAAAAATTAATTTAATACAAAAAAAATTATTAATTATTTATTTACATTAATTATATGTCTATTTATGTACACTAAATATTTTTTTACACTTTAAATGTTTTTAAGAACATAGTTCACAGACACGAGACAGTAAAACTCGTCAAACATCCCTTGCATTTGTTAACTGTCTAAAATTCTATTAGAAAGTAGTAGCAAAGTCAACTGGACAAGGTCGCAATTTCTTTAAAAAAATATTATCATAATGAACTTTTAGTCTTCCCAATTGCATATAAATTCGCATTGACATTTGCATTTTAAAAAAACGCACCGTTACTATAAAACCGTCTCTTTTTATCTTGCGTGTAAGCCATATCTGTTCGAAACAAAACGCTTACCTACGCGAGTGCCGGACGTTGTGTGTGTCAACTGCGTACGTAAAATAATCGTTACATTTTTGCCTGACCCGCGAAAGCAGTAAGCAGTTTCTGAAACCGATTATGTTAAATAATGCTCACCTCTAGGCATGTCTCGTGGTGTCTCGACGAGCGTGTACAGCCGGCATAAGCATATAGAAATAAGTTGATTAAGTCTTGTTTACTTATCATAAAAAATATACAATATTTATTATTATGACAAAAACTAACAACTTAGGCATTAAATGATGTGTCTCTGATGCACAAACGGGTAATAGCTTTTTGATGGGTTATGTAAAGTGGAATACTCTTCAAATTTGGTACAGACACTGTATTATATTTCACGCGGCTCTTAGCCAATACCTTTTTACATGATTCATTTAAATTGTCCTCCCGCTTTTTATAAAATAGCATAGCCCTAGGCCAAAATCCGGACTAATGAGGATAAAACTTAGACAGCTACAAATCTATCCAGATTCATTTGCTAAATAGTTTTCGTGTTGGCTTGTCTGTTAAGAGTAAACTATACTAGAGAATCTTTATAGCCCTATTTTTTCCAAACGATAAAAAATCACCCAGTATACACGAATATTTATCTATGTTGCTATAATAAGATTTGAACTTGGCTTCTTTACCATCAGCAGTCCACATGTTCAATTCTTATTCTATGGCAAATTCTGAATACTTATTCCATATTTAGGGCGGGCTTTTTGGACGTGCTTTCACAATGTCTGAGATTACTTACTACTTTTGTTTCTCCTGTATGGAATAATGTTATTCATTTCGTAAACAAGCATGGGCTATTTTCATATTCGGTATCACTGTTTATAGAGCATTATGTTTCACTTGTTACAGTGTTCACAGCTACTATTCGCATGTAAACATCGTCGGAAATAAATACTACCATATGGTTACCGCAAACATAAACATACGCGCACACTAATGAACCAGCGCACACAAAGATATACAGTAGGCTTCTAATTTGTCACATTATTATATCTGAATCTGACTACTCATCGACTACTCGCACTGCGTGCGTTAGGTATATTTTTAAACGTTGACATTCTTCGGGGATATGTATTATGTAGGGCCACTTTATCGTACGGGTCGTTGACCGTCGGCCCTGCTATTACATAATCGCTTACATTTTTTCCTCGGACATTATTAATGCAGTTGGAAATATTTTTAATATTAAATTTCATTACATAGTGCATTGTACTTTTACTTTTTTACCGACTTCAAAAAGGTGGAGGTATTTAAATTCGACTGTATGTTTTTTATATGTGTTATCTCAGAACTTTTCTCTGGGTGAACCGATTTTCATAATTCTTTTTTTATCTAAAACCGTTTGGTGCCGTATAAACTTAATCAAAATCTGACTAATACTTTTTGATTTTGCTTTAATAATGCGTATTTAGTAGAGTAAATGGCACGTATGGCGGTTGGTCCCTACTTTAACGTATGGTAGTGAAAGTTGGGTGTGGCAGAAGAAGCACGAGAGTAGAATAAACGCAGTAGAAATGCGGTTGTTAAGGAGTATGTTAGGGCTGAATTTGAATGACATGGCGAGAAATTGTGTGATAAAAGAAGAGTGTGGTTTGCAAAATAAGAATGGTTTGAAAAAGAATGAATAAGGAAAGAGTGACAAAGAAAATTTATGTTGCAGAAGTGAATGGCAGAGTCAGAAAGGGACGTCCTAGGCGAATATTTATCGACCAAATTAACGATTTATTGAAAACGGGCCAAATTAGGAGTACCCTTAACCGACGAGCTTGTATGCGTAGAGGTATATGGACGTGAAGAAGGCGAGAGAGGTGTGTAAGGATCGTGCCAAATGGAAGTCTGTAGTCTCTGCCTACCCCTCTGGGTGACAGGCGTGAGAGTTTATGTATATGTATGTAATGCGTATTTAATTTTGACTTCGAATACATTGATGATGTTCTCATTTTAATCATATTAAAGTCGGTTGTACAAAATTTTTAATTTTACCACTTGTAACTGCACTGCAGTAAATGTTACATTCATAAAGTATTATTTGTTTTTATAGATAAGCTAAAGTGGTATATTGAACAATAGATTTAATAATTAATTAATTTTATTCAACGTATCGTATAAAACAAGTAAACAAATTCAGAAAGTATCTAATACCTATTGATATATGTTAAATAACTGATTATTCTAGTACCTTCCTGCCCTTTTAAACTTTACAATGATTCAGTGATAATTACAAAAATGGCCGATACTTAAAACTAGTGATGTACCAAATATTCTTTTTTTTGCGTATTCGGTTTTCGGCTTATTCGGACCAATGTCTATTCGACGAAATCACCGAATGTTAGAAAAACATTCGGTGATATAATTATAGATAAATTCGGTGATATATAAAGATAAATATAGATATAATATATAGTTCAAACAATGTTATAATTAACTCAAAGCAGTACTTCATGTATAGAGGAATCTTTATAATATAATCAGGCCTTTTTCGTAAAATATGCATCAATCATATTTTTTATGCTATCATTTCAACAGATTTTAACCATATTTTGAGTTTCTACTTAGTGTCACACTAAATATAAAATTAAATTACGATTAACGATAAAAGATAAAATTCATATTGAAAACATAAATTGTTTTATAAACCATAACTGAACCGTTTAGGAATGATAATTTATCGAATATTCGGTCATATATTCTGTTCCATTGATTTATATATTCTGTTTGGTGTGAGTTTTGCCGAACATTCGGACAAATATTCATAAGTTGTGAATCAAATTTGGACCATGTTTAGGTACTTGAAACTAGGGATGCATCAAACTCGCTTCTGCCGTTACTATACCAAAACCGATATCACAATACAAATATCGAAATTAAATACCGGTAGGTACCGGAACGGTTTGGGAATTTAAAAAAGTTAAAATAAAACAAATTATGTTGAGTTACAAAATATTAGGGATATAACGATACATAATTTTGCCGATATGATACTATACGGATACCGATTATTGTAGTAAATAATCGGCGATATCGATACCAATATACCTACGCATTACTACCCGACTTCCAGAGAGTAATGTTTAAGTGTTTGCACAAAAATGTATATTTTTATTGATAATGAAAAGTATTTTATATTTATTTTTAACAAAAACCCACCATCGAAGGAATACATTTATTTACTAAATTATCATTAAGCTGGCAACGTAATTATTTATCGTTAAACAAAGTAATAAAGTGTTACACAATGTCAATAATTGAAGTCCATTTTTGTCAGATCTCTATTTAGAAAGATTTTTTTTTTCAATAAGTCGTTACATCCCTATATAATATTTAGTCAGTTTAAAAATATGATTTTAATCCGTATAGGACGACGTGTAATCTCTTTATTGCGAAATAACTAACATGAAAACTAACCAATAGTCTGTTGCAAGCCGCGAAATTTGAAACGTATAATATCGGCAAATCTGTATATTGGTATCAGTAACATAAGCATGCATTTTTATTCTATCCGTCTGACCTAATGAGTCACGACTTCATAATACGTATTAAGTTTTTGTCCGACTTAAATAAAAGTTTCGAAGTAAGTAAAAGTACTTTTGGAAAATATCAGAAATAATTTGTTTATTTCTTTTCCCTATTTTATACACACAAAATACGTTGTAGAGCCATTCTGCAGCTATATTAGTAGTATAGTTGTAGCACGAATGGGTCGGCTCGACCGGGGAAGGATCACGCTCTCACAGAATACCAGCATAAAATAGTAGCTTAATGAGATGTTTCGTATGGTGAGTGTAGAAAACTGGAGACCCTTTTAACTGGAAACGAGACATGTCATCTTAGTGCTCACGTGTGACAACGCATCTGTATTTTGATTCGTAATCAAGGATAGATGTAGATGTCTATGGGCCACAGCAACCACTTACCATCAGGTGGACTGTGTGCTCGTTTGTATCGCTATCGTATAAAAAAATGTTACATATTTAAAATGTTATACCTTTTTTATTTTAATGACATAAAACAAACAGCCAGCTGACATAGACCGCTAACTCGGCTGTATTGACGGTAAGTAGTTATTTGCACTTGCAATTAACAATTTCATTGGTGCCAGCTGGCATTGAATCCAGACTTCTCGGGTGCTGTGAAATTAACAGCGACTACTGCCCCTGAGTTATCACGGCTCTTTTTCTGTACTGAATTACACAAATGCGATTGAATGATATTTTTAGCTTTCCTGATAATAAGTAAATAAATTATGCGCGTGTGTTTAACTGCGTGCCACCGTAGTTACAATTATTCGTTCTGTGAGTAAATGCAAATATTAATAACACATTTATCACAAAAACAAATTGTCACCCTAATGAAAGTAATAATATTATTGTCCTTAATACTGTCTTTTATCTTAGTACTCTCAATAAGTGGCCCAGTGCGTGTACAAAGTATAGAACAATTAGGTACTTGGAAATCAAACTCATTTGGCGAGAAGCAATTTTTGTTTATATTTGTTTTTATTTATTTTTTTGCTTATAAGAGGTTTATATTGCAGTGATTGTTACGTTATATGCATATAAATAAAGAAAAAGTAGTATCCCCCCCCCCCAGATCCAATTTTGGTCTCGGCGGCTCGTGTCTTAGTACTCAGGGGAGACAACACATCTACATTTTGATTCTTAATCGAAGATAAATTTAGATGTCTATGCGCCGCAGCATCCACTTACCATCAGGTGGATATGATGTGCTCTTTTGTCATACCCATTCTATTGAAAGAAAGTGAAAAATGCTTCTCGAACAGATTTTTGTCATTTTTTTTGTTGATATTTAAAAATAACGAATAAAACGTGATAGATTTATATTGAATTTTCAAGATGCAGAGGTATACCAACTTGATTGTGAATGTGGTTTCTTTGATATACGACAAACGAAAAGATTAATAAAAACCTTATTAAAGAACATTATGTAGCTTTCTCGAAACACCAACGCCTCGGAAGTCCGTAGTTAGTGAATATCCTCTACGGCTGCCGCCATTTCATCAGATTTGATAGACCACAAACCTTCGCAGAAGAACATCATTTCCTATCAAGGATAATACGTGAGTCTATAGAAATTAAAAAAAAATCCCAATTTCCATAGAGGAGGCGGCTAAGTACTACCACCTGCTTGAGATCCTGTATTTATTTCAAAACTTTATTGTACGAACTTTAAAGGGTGGACTTAATGCCATTGCTAAATGTTAATCCAGTTAGCCCATGAAAAATTAGTCAATATAATAGAAGATACAATGATCTCATGATTATGCTATCTTCTATTATTCCTTATTAACCCGTAACTTTGACATCGGGACGTCAAACACCACAGTCGCCTAATCGTGGCCATGGGTACTGCAAAACATTCGAAACAACGTAAATTAAAAATAAGTGAATTTAAAGGCGATAAAAATCCGTAAAAACAGTTTAATTTATTGTATAGCGTTGGCGCATACATAAGAAATCATTATAAACACTAACGGTGTTGTTAGAGCAAAATCCACGCAAACAAAGCCCCGGTGGAAAAACTATGATATTAAATATTTTATTGTTTACCTATTTATTGATTAAATATGTATTGCTTTCTTTTTAAATGCCTACAACGAACAGACTAACGACTTTGTGGTTTCTCCAAATTATACCGATCATATTTCAGTCATGAAAGAAAGAGTCAGAAACTGTGTGATAAAAGAAGAGTGTGGTTTGCAAGATGATGCGGTGACCAGGATTAAGAAAGGAATGCTTCGGTGGTTTGGTCATGTAGAAAGAATGAATGCGGAAAGACTGACAAAGCAAATATATGTTGCAGAAGTGAATGGAAGAGTCGGAAAGGGACGTCCTAGGCGGAAGTTTGTCGACCAAATTGGCGATATACTAAAAATGGGCCAAATTAAGAGTACCCTTAACCGACGAGCATGTATGCGTAGGTATATGAATGTGGAAGAGGCGAGAAAGGTATGTCAGGATCGTGCTAAATGGAAGTCTGTAGTCTCTGCCTACCCCTCTGGGTGACAGGCGTGAGTGTTTATGTTATGTTATGTTATGTTATTTCAGTCATGGGAGTGACAATTGAGAATATTAACGTTTGTTATATTTTTAAACGCTTTTTATTAGTTGGTCTGAATGTATCTATGTAGGAATATAACGGGATTACGTAATTCAGTTTTCAGATACGACCGCATAGTCTGAAATTTTACAGAAATATTAAGAACCGATGTCAATAAAATAATTTCACTATAGCCTACTATTCTCACCAGGATCGTCACAGCTCACTATTAACGCGTATTGTTTAAGTTTTATTAAAATCAAAAAATATTTTTTAATTGCTATTGTATTGTGAGGTACTCATAACCTTTAGCAGTGCACAGCGTTCGTGTGTATGTTAGCCCTACGTTACTCTATAGTAGTTAACATTGAGTATCGCAAAAAAGACTTCCAAATCTACATAAAATTGAGTATCGCAGAAAAGACTTCCAAATCTACAACAAAGTACAACAAAATGCACGAAATAGTCTCTCCTTATCCTGATACTAACTTTAAGTATTAAACCAAATTGGTTTAATACTCAAAGGATACTAAAAATAAGAAAACGCGAAGGGCAGTAAATAAGTAAAAATAATAGAATGGAAAACGTAACTGGGTGGAATATTATGTAGGTGTACCTAAGTATCAAAGAATCCTTCATTAAGGCAATAACATGAATAGTTGTTTAAAATGAATAACTTTATATTACAACAACTTTAAGAATACTGACCAAGTGAAAACTTCTGCTGATGGATGATTTTAGATGTGGCTGCAATATTCCACGGCAGTAATATCATTTGACATTATGTAATGATGAACTTGAATAAACTACACGGACTTCATCATTTTGATAACAACATACGCACTTACATCAGTAAGCAGCCCTTTATTAGTACATTTATCGGAGTGTTACGTAAAAAAATAACACTTTCTTGTATTTAAATGAGATCGCTGCCAGATTATAATGCCTTGTATACATTACTTCAAGCGTTGGGCAGTTCAAAGGTTCTCTTGAAGTTATTCCAGTTGTTGTGTTAACCTCGGAGTACATTTAGATAAAGAAATTCGTGGAACATACAGTGCTATATCATGCAATTTACTTGAAGAATAAATTTCTTAGAACGTAATTTTTCTCACGAAAGACAATCGCTAAGGTTTATTTTATCCTGGTGAGTGGTATTAATTTAATTTACGGATTTTATCGCGTTCTGTAAATAATTGCTTTCATAGTTCGCAATCAATTTTAGTTTTTCCTTATTTTCGTTTAGCAACGACAGCCACCGGGGGAAATTATTTGCGGATGACGAAATAGAAATTTATTTTTTTACCATTGCTGGGATATATACGCCTCTATCATTCTTTATCATCGTCCTCATTACAGCTATCGAAGTCCACCGCTAAACATAACGAGGATATTTTCATAGTTAATAAAACGCTTCTGCCCATTTCCTTTTTCATTTTATTCTGTCGCCTCTTACGACACCCATGTGGTGATATGTGGTAGAGGATATTCAGCTCCGTGCTTGTAACTATAAAGTTATAAAAGCTCTTGGCTCTACCCTGTAAAACGATAATATATTGATTAAATATATTGAGATAATATGTAAGTGTTCGCGGCCATGGAGTAGTGTTTTATATATATATATATATATATATACAGGTTGTAAGTGTAAACATTCAATGAAAGTCAATTCAATTCTATGAAAGAAAATAGCGTTTATTTTTTTAAATTCTTTGAATTCACGTTCTATAAGTGAAACCAAACCACTGGTTTCAAGGACAACGGTGTTTACACTAACACCCGGTATATTATTTAATTACATTGTTTTTATTTTGATATCTTTTAAATTATAGACAATATTTCCACGATCGCGTATTTGTGCAAGATTCTATTTACGAAATCGAATGGCGTACGTTTTCCTCGACGCGGGCTGGCCGCATGCGACCGCAAATTTCCGACTTATTAGAAACTTCGGCACGCGTCATTCTTTGACGATTAACTGTTATGCATACTTATGTTCAAACTTTCAAGTATTTAAAACCGTCTAGATTTAATATCCTTCTGATTTTCACCATTTAGAAATTCACTTAACTGGAATCAGCTTATCAGCTAAGTACACTCTTCCTAAAAATTTTGAAGTAAAATTATTTAATAAGGATTTACGTTTCCTATAAATTTATCTTATTTTACGTTATAATAATTTATGATAATATAAATCTGTTATTATAGGAACCTTAACTTTTTAACCAAATATGCTACAATGATTTTTTTTAATTTCAAGTAGCAAATGACAGTTTCTTTTTATTGTATAAAATGTTGTTATCATAACAGCATTCTCGTGTATCGTAGTAATGTGTTATTATATTAATACATATTAATGTATTAATAATGATTACTCATTGTGGTTGACCAATAATAGCCAATAAAATTAGTTTTGATTTTGCTGTCCTGTCCTGTTCCCTGTCGTGACGTCATTGCTTTTAGGACTTACCCTAAATTTACATTTTAAAATGGAATCGTGTTTGAATAATTCAATGATTCCACTTAAAACTTTAAATTTAAAAGAACACAAGTGCTTGTAATATTTGCTCCGACGTCATCCTCTAACTACGGTTTAAGTTATATTGATATAAATTAAATTAAGTTTGCTGCGCTGTGGCAGTGTAAGAGAATCCACTCCCCATATCAAACTGTGAATACTTAACCGCAAGATGGACAGCAGCATCTTCCTGATAATAAATTGCGGTCATCAACCCGCTTGCGAAGCGTGGCAGTTATGACAAAATATTCTCTCTATAAGGCAAACTATGTGGAAGAACGGTCAGGAGTGTCTTTTGATGGATAGTAATTAATGAATGAAAATAATGTTTTAGTTAGGCCCTAGAACAGATTCTTCAGAATATCTGTAATATATATATATATATATATACTAGCTTGCGAGGCAGACGTTGTTCTGCCCTTTTCGACATCCCTTTGTCATGTCCTATTAAAAATCCTTAAATTCGCAAAAAAAATTGTGGGTCACTCATAGGCAAAAAACTATCCTATCTCTCGAGTTGGACCAAACTGCACACGGTGTGCAAATTTGATTAACGTCGGTGTAGTAGTTTAGAAGTCCATCGCGGACAAACAACGTGACACGTAATTTATTAATATATATATATATATATATATATATATATATAGTTTTAATAACTTCCAATTTTTTTAATGAAACTAAAGTGACAAATGAACTCACAGTCCACCTAGTGGTCAGTGGCTACTGCAGCCCATAGATATCTGCAGCCAACGTATTTATACTGGCTCTCTATGTCCTTCACACTTGAAACACAGCGGTGCAAGTAGTACTTCATACGTGGTAGAGCCATTCTGCAGCAATATTATGGTTGTAGCACGAATGGCTCCGCTCGACCGGGGAAGGACCGCACTATCACGGAATACCAGCGTAAAATAGCGGCTTAATACTCCTGTGTTTCAATATGGTTAGTGTAGTGAACCGCAGACCCTTTTTTACAGGAAACGAGGCATTTTGATTTCTAACCGTGGATAAATGTAGATGGTCTATGGGCCACAACATCCACTTAAGGCGACACCTTGATAAAATGCACCTCCTTTCATCGAATAGTATGGGTCTATGACACGACTAACGAAACTGAAATTTTGATATAAGTAAATTCATGTCTTTATCTTGAATTTGCTTGCTCAAAAACACGATAGCATAATTTTGACTCGATCATAATTTTATTTGCGAAAACACCTCTAAAACATCACTATAGTTGAAATTACAACAAAATTACTTAATATATATATATATATGCTTGGGAATCACTCAAATGTATTCGTAACGTCAATATTTATAATTTAGTTGCGCATTATTATGATTAATTTTTTAAAAATATTTTAAGATTCTGACAATTTCTAAGCGTGTTAATCGTCGCGGACGCTACGCAATTTTAGACCTTATGACGGCGTTTTAAAGTTTTATAGAAATTATATATTCACGCAGGCCAGTCCGGCGAGAGGCCACTACAACGGAGGACCTACGCAAGTCGTTCGCTTGTACTCTCTATTCTTATAGATATATCTTTATTATTATAAATAGCTATAGTTGTAGAATAGGTTTATTATTATAATAGGAAATTATTATTAGTATAAGTAAGTACTTTAATAATTTGTTTGTAGTAATGGGAAATACTAAGAAAAAAATATATAAGAGAAAAAGGAAAGAGCAATTTGAAAAAAAAAATGTTCTTAGAATGACGGAGGCGAACAAGTCAAGGTAAATAATATCATTGTAAATATTTTAATAGCACTTTAGTGTCACGTATGTCTGTAGTTAATTATAAAGAACATTACCTGCCTACCTAGATTCAGTATAATTCAAGCAACTTGGCTAAGTTGCTTGAATTAGGGTAACAAGGCCGGTTGGTCTAGTGGTTAGTGACCCTGACTGCTAAGCCGGAGGTCGTGGGTTCGATTCCCACCCAGGACAAATGTTTGTGTGATGAGCACGATCATTTGTTCTGTGTCTGGGTGTAATTTATCTATAATATTTATGTATTTAGACATATATAAGTATGTTTATCAGTTGTCTAGTACCCATAACACAAGCTCTGCTTAGCTTGGGACTAGATGGCGTTTTGTGATAGTTGTGGAACATTATTATCATTATCATTATTATTATCATTAGGTTCAAAACATGACATTTGACTAAATGCTACCTATATAGGTATATTGACAACATCCATATACTGGCCGTATATCTAGATAAGGAATCGGGACTCCACACTCTTGTTATATCCACTATTAGCTTGCCTGCTTCAACCTAGGCTTTGTACGTCGGTGGAGGTCACATTCCGTTGGTCGTTATACAACTCAATACGCACTATTAGGACAGTAATCCGATAGAGACGCTGTGACTGTGCTCTATATTATTCTTAGTGACATTAATGAGTTTTTTTTTCTATTATTGCAACCTCCAATTTTGGGATGATTGTCACAAGAAGTAAAACCAACAGTTGCGCTAGTACAGTAAAAAATATCAAATTTACTAGACCTAAAGATAGACCCTTGTCGTTTATTCATAGACGAAAATCATCCATTTTTAGGAGCAACGCCTGACAGTTTTATAGCAAGTAACACCCTGTTTGAAATCACATGTCCCATAATTGCATACAAGGTAGGTATTTATGAACTCATAATACAAGAAAAAATGCATTTCTGGCGGGTAAATAAAAAAGTGGTGTGATCCAGGTGAACAAAAATTCTGATTGGTACGTGCAAGTTCAAAGACAGGTGCATATTGCCGAAATATCTAAATGCTTATTGGCAGTGTGGTATAGACGTAATTAAATCAAAGTGAAAACAATAGTAAAGGATGACCAATTTTGGAAGAATAAAATGGAGAAAAACTACTTTCATTTTATTTTCACTGTTTGCTACGGGAATTGGTAGAACCGCGACTTACTCGTAATAAACAAATTCGGGATCGAAATAATGTACCAAAAAAGAAAAATAAAGAAATGGCCCTAAAAAGAAGAGGAATAAAATATCATTAAAAACGTAGTTACAAATTCTGTTATAGGTACAATATAATCAGTTTTAAATTATGACTTGGTTATTATTTCAATAAATAAAAAAATATAAACTTTGTGGATTTCTCTTTTGATAAACGTACATGACGACAACAACAATGACATATACGGTTACATTTTATTATACAACAAGACAATAAATGATGCAAAATATTAAAAACATTAAAAATAATAGTGTGTCGAGACTCCGTCCGACGCTTGCTTGTTCCTTTCTGTATATCGCACGTTGACCTCCGATTGAGCATTTGGCGCGAGTTTGAAATTTTAGGAACCGAGTGACGAGTGTCACAAGCGGGGCGCGGGGTGGAATAGGCGGAGCCAATTTAAGCGTTTATTTTCGATGTGTCGTCTTAACATCAGGTGGACTATGTGCTCGTTTGTCACCCTTATTCAATTTTTTTTAAACTAGTATTTGGCGACAAAAATAAATAACCGGATGGTGCCACCTCCTCAGATGTACTCCTAGGCAGATAACACCAGGTGGTCCTTTTGCTTTTTTTAAGGAATATCATATCATACGTGGTAGAACCTGCAGACCGTCATACATCTGTCTACTCAAGCACAAATTACGCTCTCATTGCATACCAGCGTTAAATAACATTATAAACTATTGTTTCGTATGGTGAATGTCAAGAACTGGAGACTTGTATGAAGTGACAACGCGTCTGCATTTGACTCCTAATCGAGGATAGGTGCATGTGTCTGTACCTATAGGCCTCAGCGTCCACTTACCTACAGGTGTACTGGCTGATCGTTTATAACATTTGTATAAAATATAGGGCGTTGTCTTTACGTTATTACAAATACAAATTATACATTTTTGTTGTGAAATTACACATTTTATGCTCTTCATTTATGTTGCTTTTTAATAAACAGAAGTTGAATTTCAGAAATTCGATTTTTGATTCACACTGCATTATTTTAACGACGTCCAATGTTGAAATTATCCATATTCAAGTTTTTTTTTTTTTTCAAAAAACGTCCTACTGCTGGGCACAAGCCTCCTCTCACTTCTAAATAGGCTCGGAAAGGAAGTGTCCACCGCGTTGCCTCAATGCGTGTTGGCGTACTTCGCATGTCTTCAATTATTTTATCGTTTTTTTTTGTAAGTGTTCTGTTATTTGAGTAGTTAGTGAACGCTGAATTCTGTCAAAACTTCCAACCTATTCTTCTGAACAACATTTTTTATATTAATCATAATTAACATCCTTTTCAGTACCCGAGGCTGATGTTAAACCGTCGAACATAAGTAGCCCCAAAGGACTTGAAGAAATACAGTCAGAACTATCCTATATGAAGGCGCTTGACGGCTTCGTGCTGGTGTTGTCTCAACAAGGCGACATCGTCTACTGCAGCGAAAACATCGCAGAACATCTTGGTGTTTCTCAGGTAAGCTTCTTTAATTATTGTACACATATCTTTTTCTTAATCATCAGTAAAGTCCTCTGGATACGGGGCTCTTCCACTGTCGAGTGGATTTGTTTTCCCATCTTTGACGCTGCTTTCGGTTTGGGTATTTCACGTCTGGCGTAAACATGATTTTACGCCGGACAAGTGAAGTTATATTGCCTTCTATCACAAACCATAAGTTCTTTTTGTAGTCCCCCGGTCGTCTGTAACGATATCTAGGCGAGGTCTAAATGGGGCCTGGAATGGATGTCTTTAGTAGACAGGGGTGAAAAGGCATCTGCATTTTGATTCTTTATCGAGATCAGATATAGATGACTATGGGCCACAGCATCCACTTACCATCAAGTGGACTGTGTGCTTTTTTTCACTGTCTCTATAAAAAAATTACTGTTGGCTGATTGATTCTCTAACAATGCTAACAAATGATACCTGATGATGTGATACCCTAAACTGCGTTTGCGGTTATGTCACTGTATCTTGAAAACATTTCTTTATGAATACCACTACTACATCTAAACGGTCGCCAACTGTATTGTATCCTTAATTTTATTTATTTTCATGAATTATTTTAACAAGTCTTCTTTAAGTAGTTCTCAAGTTTTGGTGTTCAAAATTACGGACAGTGTAGATCACCACCTTTTGAAAATTCAGGGCCTGTTAATTTAAATATTGTTGTTGAGTATTACATATACATACCGTATGAGTAACATAGAACTTAAAATTCACTTAATGTAATAATGGGCATCCACGACATTGTTTGCCACCAGGGCGGAACTGCTTGGAAATGAGGTGAAATATTTGACAGATTACATATCGGGGAAGTTAATTTGTTAGGAAAATGACTTAATAAAAGGTTAATGCTTCTTTCTGTAATATTAGTTATTTAAAATAATATTACAGAAACATTTATAGTTAATAAACAGCAACATAACATATAACATTTTTACTATTTATGTTTCTATTATTTATAGTTAAAAAATAGAAACATAAATAGTAAAAATGTTATGAATCAAACCACTGTTGCATTGTTAATTTTTTATTCAATATAGATTGTAATCTATTAAAAGTCAATTTTTAGGGTTCCGTAGTCAACTAGGAACCCTTATAGTTTCGCCATGTCCGTCTGTCCGTCCTCGCTTAATCTCTGTGACCGTTAGCACTAGAAAGCTGAAATTTGGTACCAATATGTGTATCAATCACGCCGACAAAGTGGTAAAATAAAAATTGGAAAAACATGTTTTATTAGGGTAGCCCCCCTATATCTAAAGTGGGAAGTGATTTTTTTTAATTTCAACCCTAACGTGTGATATATTGTTGGAAAGGTATTTAAAAATAAATAGGGGTTTACTAAAATATTTTTTTGATAATGTCAATAATTTCGGAAATAATCGCTCTAAAAGTAAAAAACAATGTGTCCCCCCCCCTCTAACTTTTGAACCATAAGTTTAGAAAATATGAAAAAATCTGAAAAGTCTCAAAAATCTGTCTGAAAAATCTCTTGGCCGGTTTTATTTACTTTATCACTGGTTCGAAAAAAAACCCCTGTCCTGGGAAAAACCAGCAAGAAACCCAGCGGGACTTTTTAAAAAAAAATTATAATGTCAATTGTCACAAAATACATATTTACAAAATTTGTTTTAGAAACAGCTTGGAAGCGTCCACCTCATTCCCAGGGGTTATTATTATCAACCATGTATTCATTTATATCATAATTATCCTCTTTATACAGTTTTTGTTTAATTAAATATTTAAACTTAGAGAGCCTTGTATATTTTCTGGGGCTTTGTTGTAATAGCGAATACATTGCCCCGAGAATGAATTACTGATTTTGTGGAGTCGAGAAACTGGTATCACTAGCTTGTGTTTGTTCCTAGTGTTTACAGAGCTAAAACTACCTTTGTTTTTGTGGACATACAACAAATTTTCATAAATATACTGATATCCAAAGTTAATATATTTATTTCTTTAAATTTTTCTCTAGGAGACTCGGTTTAAGGTTGTAAATAGCTCTGGGCAAAATCCGATATGACATTATGCTATGGAAATAACTGAAATAAACTAATATAGCTGTCTCGACACTAGTGAGATCTCTAATCTTTTTTACAGCATAAGCTGCAGAGCTTAGTCTGCTTGCTGGTTTAGATATATGGGGGCCCCACTAAAGCTTAGCGTCTAGAGTGATGCCAAGAAAAACAGAGGATTCAATAGGACTCGGTTATTCCCCATTGAAAATTTGGTTTATTAGCATTTGTTGTTGTAAATTTAATACGTATAGTTTTATTGCTTTTTAAATGTAGTTTATTAACGTTAAACCAATGCATTAATTTCGATATAGCATACAGTTTAAAAATCATGGAAGTATCATCACCAAATAATACTGTATCGTGATTATCCCCTACAATACTCGAGATATCGATAAACTTTTATTTTAAATGCATCTTCTCAATTTTAAGACATTGTATAACAAAAAACTACCTCAGTCCCGACTAGCGACATCTGGTTAAGGGGATGTAGTAAGTCAGCTCAAATTCTAATTTCGTCCCCACTTGCCCGCGCGTCGTAAGCTATGTACCGACATGTTTGTAATCACTAATACTGTAAGAAGATAGGTCGTTAGACACTTATTTCATTAGGTTTATCATATTTATGCCTGTTTCTTAACGCCAAGCCAGTCGCTTCTTATTTTTATTACGGTTATTTCCCGTTTTAATTTTACGTCGTCCTGTTGCGTAATGTATATTATAATACAGAATATTATTCTGATCGTAAGCGACACAACCTCCCCGTTCAAAGGCCGAATCGAAGTGACCGTGCGACAGGAATCACGCTTCAAAAGGCCGATAGTTTAGGTAATTTCTTTTTACAGTGAAAATAATGGTATTTTAAAAAAAAGTAAATAACATAAGCACTGCTTTATAGTTAGTTCAGTTAGTATGCAATGTTTCATGATCTTATTTAGTATTTTAAGTATTTTATGAATAACAGCGGTTTATTGTTTATTTTGGAGTTAATTTTGGATTTTTTTTCCATCGAGAAAATTTTACGAAATCGTGTTTTCGTCTAACATAATCCTTAATATTAATCATCAACTTTACCATATATTTATTTCAAAATTATTGCTGCAATATTTTCGGCATAACGAATGATCTTGCTAAGCCATTTGAGATTATATTTCCCCTTAACAGAAGATTATTATGCATGATTTTATTTTGATCCTTTTCACACTACAATAATGAACCGATATAAAATTCTTTTTAGCTCATTACAATACGAAATAGATGAAATGCTTGTGTAGATAACTTCTTAAATACCTACTGTCTTTTATATTCTTTGTGAAAAAAATATAAATTGGGCTGATGATATCACCACATTTCACATCTACACATTTTCTCCTGAAACAATATTGATCTTATCATTTAAGTACTGACGTATTGAGAACCTTGACAATCCTCGGATATGTGATAAGTGATTTATGTCTTGTTTTCTTTTATCGGTCAGTGTTTATCTAAAATTTAAATCTTTACAGCCATTGCAATTTTAGTTGAATTTCAAATGAGATAATTTAAAGCAGTAGCAGACGTATATTCTACTGATTTCTCAATATCCGACGATAGGGATCGGAAAATATAGCGATATATTAAAAATGTAAATGTAAAAATATTAACTATATTTCTTAACTAAAAGTATAGTTATTGTACTTGAAGATACGTGAAAACAAGACGGCAAACTTTTTAACCCTAACAACCAAACAGCCAAGTAAATCTTCAGCTATCCGACGGTTGTAGTATGAATGGGTCGGCTCGACCAGAGTGGGTCCACGCTCTCACAGAATACCAGCGTGAAGTAGCAGCTTAATGATACTGTGTTGCGTATGGTGAGTGTCGAAAACCGGAGCCTTTTTAAATTGAAACAAGGCATTCCATCTTAGTCCTCGGGTGTGACTACACATCAGCATTTAGATTCTTAATTGAGTATAAATGAAAATGTCTATGGGCCACAGCATCCACTTACCATCATGTGGACAGTGTGCTCTTTTGTTGTGCACCATTATTCCATTAAAAAAAGCGAGCACGGCAAGTGAAATTACTTCGCTGTCCGCTTTTAGTTACCTTCAATGTGTCAAGCACTAGATAAGGTCTTATTTGTATGACTTTAAGTTTATTTTGTATCTTACCTACTGATTAAATGTATTTTAGGTTCACAAGTAGCTAAATAAATAAATGTTATAACACTTGGGTTCATTTATTAGGCAAATTGACAAGATTATCGATAGTAGGTATTCCACTACGAAAGTGCATTGGTTTTGGGTATTTTAGAAACCCTTGTCGATTAAGTAATCTTTCAGATTATGCATGCCAGATGGCGCATGTTAGAAACTGTCTAGCAATTGATAAAAAGCAGTTACCTACTTATAAGTAAAAAATATTATTTAGATACTTTTATTTTGGATCAAATCCCAACTCTCCTAAGTCTCATATCAATTATTTTTGGAACTCGCAGTCTTTCGAGCTATTAGGCTCAGAGGGGCTAGAACCCAGAGTAAGGCCAGTTAATTTTAAAAAAAATCTAATAAAAATTTCAAGCTTTTTACGATAAATATATGTTAAGTAGCTCTACAGTTTAGTTTAAAACTGGTTTAAAAACATAATTTCCGGTATTAATATTGGTCATTTTCTATAATTTTGTTCAAGAAAGAAACACTTGTTAGTTTAGTAGTAGTAGACTTCTTTGAAAATATCTTTTATATGATATGTAGGTATAGTTAGGAAGTGACTAAAATAATCCGTTCCGAATAGTTTTCTAAACAAGTCAAACTGACTGAGATATTTTCCAACACTTTACTATATGTGTAACAGGTGTTGGTTTAAATTTGGTACACGAATTCCCGATATCATTGACTTAGTGAAATGTCTTCGTTCGATTTTACATATTATTATTTACTGTGATAAAGGACAGAAACTTTGACTCTAATATCTAAATAAGGTTTCTTAAAACTCCGAAATTAACAGAATAAGGGAAATATTTTCAATTTGCTTGAATTTGCTCACTCGAACCATTTTTCAGCATAAAAAGAAAATTCTTACAAAATAAAGAGTTCACAACTCTTTTTAAATAGGGAATGAATAATTTATTGCATTTATGGCATTTATGGGTTTGAAACGTGAATTCAGATATAAAACAAATTTTGATCTATTTTATTGTTTTGCTTAAAATCTAAGTTTTTTTTTTGTTGAAATTGAGCCGTACTAGCTCAGATGGTAAGCGCTCGCTGTAAATATCACAGTATGCGAGCAACCCGGGTTCGAAGACATGTGAAGTTCGCCAACACGCACTGGGGCAGCGCGGCGGACACTTCCTTGTCCTAAAACCCTCTCAGAAATGAGGGCAGGCCTGTGCCCAGCCGTGGGACGTATATAGGCTGTAACTTTACTCGTCGTCGCGCTGTTAGAGTAAACGAACCAAAGCCTCCAACACACTATCGAAATTTCCGAATGACTAAATATAAAAAAAATAAGTTTTAAAACATGGCCGGCACCCGGACTGAATACCTTGCTTATCGGGAGATCTCCCCAATTCCTTCAACTCTTTAAATCCTTAAAAAAAATCAAATCAACTCTATAGGTATTCATTCGACTATAAGAATTTAATACGTGGTAGAGCCATGCTGCAGTTATATTAGTAGTATACTTGTAGCACGAATGGGTCGGCTCGACCGGGGAAGCACCACGCTCTCACGGAATACCAGCGTAAAATTGTAGCTTAATGCTTCTGTGATTCGTATGGTGAGTGTAAAGAACCGGAGACCCTTTTTACTGGAAACGAGGCATTCCATCTTAGTCTTCACGGGTGACAACGCATCTGCATTTTGATTTTGTAATCGAGGATAGATGTAGATGTCTATGGGCAACAGCAACCACTTACCATCAGGTGGACTGTGTGCTCGTTTGTCACTCTATCCTATAAAAAAAATTAAGGTTAGCCATCGCAACACCAGACGTTTTATAAGTAGATCTGGGAATAAAACATCTGGTGTTATTTAAGGTTTAGCAACTGTGTTTCTTGTGTTAGGTATTTCACTATCTGCCGAATGCCTACAGATCTTATCATTAACTAAAGTCGATTTTCTTGACCACCTCCATGTGGAAATAAAAACTGTACCGCTGTTTATTCATCACACATGAGTCAAGATCGAAACGACTATTTTTTATGTTGTGTTTCAATTCAGATGGAAATAATGGGTCAGAGCGTATTCGAGTTCAGCCATCCGTGCGACCACGACGAGATCCGTGAGGCGTTACGCACCAATACGACTGGTCGCCGCGATCTGTTAGTGCGTCTCAAGTGCACCCTCACCAGCAAAGGGAGGAATGTGCATCTCAAATCCGCCTCCTACAAGGTGATGTATTTTTCTTCAAATGCTTCAAAAATATTTGTCTTAGTATTACTTTTATAGTCTAATTTTCATATTAGTCTTGAAGTCCTTGGGTCGCATCTACTGTTTTTAATTAATAGGGGATACGTGAAAGTGTCTATAGATCGCAGTATCTACTTGTCATCGGGTGAACAGCGTTTTCTGCGTGCACGCATACTTAAAATGCGTAAAGAAGTAAGGGTAAGAATTCATCATCATCATGATGAGCCTTTTACAAGTCCACTTCTGAACATAGTCGTCCACAATGTGTCACAAATCACGGTCTTGAGCCACATGCATCCACGACTTCATACATCTCTTACCAGGTCGTCACTCTATCTAGTTGGGGACCGCCCTACACTTTATCGTTACGGGTTCTTCGAGCTATATGGCCGGCCCATTGCGGCTTTACGCTTAGGCTTACTTATTTTAAGTTAAATAAGAGTTAGGATTACTTCAAAAAAATCTCCGAATGGGAAAAATGTCTATAAAGTAGACCACTTTACAGAATACACAAAACACTTAATTGTGTTACATTATAGAGTTTAGTATGGTAAAGTGGCAATGTAGTGTGCCATATAGCTCGAAAAACCGGCAACTGATGAAGAGGAAAGGTTCTCGAGAGGCAGCTACGTACCGGTAATCGAAGTGCAGGGCCATCTCTCACTGAATGAAGCGACGACCTAACAAACCTGGCAAAAAGTCGATGGATGCAGGTGGCACAGGACCGTGCTCTGTGGCATTCCCTTTTTATAGAATAGGGAGCAAATGAGCACGACGAAAGGGTTATCATGATGAAGATGATGATAAATATGATCATTTAGTCAAGTGATCTATTTGCAGGTTACATTAAAAATGTATATAAGTTTTATATTTCGAGTTGCGTAATTGATAACATAAGTACTTAGTACCCGGTAGACCGAGCTTTGCTCGGTATTTTTCGCTCGGTTTTTTTTTAATTCGTGTGTTTTGGAAATTATATTTAGATAAAAATTACATACTAACACACACATAATAGAAAAAACTGAACTGGTTATTTGAATAAAAAATCATGAGTGCAATTAGTTTAATTTAAATTTTCGTGTTTTTAAAAAATACTAAAAAAAGGGCTCGAAAAAATAGATTTTCTCAAAAAAGAAAGGAACTTGAAAAAAAAAATTAAAAAAGTCGGTCGGTCGGTCTGGGCTCGAACCATGATATTACGATTTTGTGACCGCCCAATATACCAATTAAGCTATTTGTAATCATTAATAAATTATCAAAATTTACCTTCTTATTCTAACGATATTGTAGCAGTTTTTCATTGCGTAAAAACACGGACAAAAAGACATTTTCTAAAAATAAATCCTAGCTAGATCGATTTATTGCCCCCGAAACTCCCTGCACACAAAATTTTATGAAAATCGTTGGAGCCGTTTTCGATTCCGATTATATATATATATATATATACATATATATATATATATACAAGAATTGCTCGTTTAAAGGTATAGGATTTAGTGAAATAATAAAATAATGGCAAAACTGCACTTTCGAGGGTTTAAATGCTGAAAGACGTAACAGAATACTATCATATTTGCATTCGTATAAAAAAGTATGTCCAGTACAAAAAAAAAATTACCTTTCAATTAATTGATTTGCGGTTATACGATATATTCTGTCATTTAATTTTTTGATAATTTTGTTATAATTGAACGTCAAAGGCGCGGCGCTATTAGGTATGTTATTAAGAAACAAGTTTAGAAAAATTACTTTTCCCAAATAACACCGAAAACAAGATAATCGATCGATATTTTTAACAATACAAGAGCATGGCGAATTAACTATAAAACAAGAGAGTGGATGCATGCAGCAAGGATACATTTGGTAGCACTTCGTATCTAGTTCTATAAAATACTTGTTTTCTTGATTGCTCTCTGATTATGATCTGTTACTGTGATTGGTCCGACCCTGGCCCAAAATCATTTATTCGATTTTTCTATCAAGAATTTCTTAGTAGTAGTTCGTAGTCACAAGTTGGTGGTATTTCACCTCCGTGCCACTTAAGGCAGTAAGGTCCTGCGCCTGATGTCTCCCTGGTCGTGTCTTTTCGCTGTTCCATCGGACTATGAAAGTGAGAGAATAGAGAGTACACCTATGCTTGCCCACGTACTCCTGCCCAGATGGCAAGTCTCCGTCGAGACTGACCGTTGTGAATAAATTTCTGTCTAGAGGACATTATTATTAATAGGTAACGACCGCGTAAGAGAATCCATGACCTCATTTCGTGGTAGCTTTCGTAAGAGGCGATTACTAATAGCCTCCCATAATTCCACATTAAATCATTTCGTATATAGCAATAGTAAAATACCCGAATCAACAAAAAGAGACAGAGTCAATGGTGCGAGACATCTCCACAAATCGTTCTTACTACGATATAGCTGACAAAGAAGTTGTAGATTACGTTTTTTTTTTTCACTATTTCATGCCAGTGCTTGACTACCAGACAAGTTGGTAAAACTCACTCTCTCACTTAACTTAACGAAAGCCTATCCAATCTTGTCTTGAAGACTATATTTTAACCGGATGGAAAGACACTGGCAAATTATTTCACTCCTGTGCTCTTACACATTGTTAACGAAGAAGCAAACAATGTTTTTAGTATTCGAAAAAACAATATATTTCGAATGCGTGGTATGTCCACAACAAAGGAGTGGAGGCTAGCCGAGTGTCTGGTAATCCGATGATAAAATGGAGAGGAAGGTTTAGCCCTGCGATTCCTACCTTCCTTCCTAACTATTCGACACTATCCGAAGTTCATCCTGTACGTATTATAGCAGCAGTGTCAAAAGTGTGATATATCCTAATAAAAAGAAATTTTTTAACGAAAAAGGCAGTGCGCTGTTGCTTTGTGTGACCACTAAAACAAGGGATATATCAATACACGAGTACTTGCTACTTTTACTTTACACTTTGCCCATTACATTAGATATTATGTTTTTCTACTTCCTTAATGAAATACTGTCAATTGGGATGCCTCTGTGATAGTCCTATATAGTACTGATAAGGACTATTTAATTGATTTGATGTTTTATGATATCACTGCGATTAATTAGTCATACTGACGCCGATATTTGTAGACATTCTAGAAAGATCTATTATCGTAAAAACTAGCCAATCATTAAAGCGTTATTAAATTCCTGAATATATTGTGTTTAATAACAACGGATTAAAGATTCTATTATTACGATACGGTGAATATATGGTATATTAACATCCATGACGAGTACATCACTCACCTTCGATTTGCTGACGATATAGTCCTTATGGCAGAATCGCTGGAGGACCTAAGCACTATGCTCAATGACCTAAATAGTGCCTCTCAACCTCGGATAGGTCTTGAAAATGAACATGGATAAAACAAAGATTATGTGTAACGTCCATGTCAAACCTATGCCGGTAGTTGTTGGGAGCACTAAGCTCGAAGTTGTTTACGTGTATGTTTACCTGAAACAACTTTGACCGAGAAGTCGATCGACGGATTCGACTCGGCTGGACATCGTTCAGAAAATTAGGACACATATTTTTGTCACGTATACTTCAAGTCTTGTAAACGAGATTGTACAACCAGTGCATGTTGCCAATGATGACTTTCGGATCCGAGACGTGGTCCTTCACTGCTGAGCGTATGAGTAAACTCAAAGACTATGCACGGAGATTCTATATGAGGATATTCGCAGTAGAATCAGAGTGATTGGCATGGCCGAAATAGTAAGCTGAAGTGGCAATGGGCCGACCATATAGCTCGAAGGACCGACAACCAATGGGGAAAAAGGTTCTCGAGTGGAAGCGTCTTACCGGTAGGCGAAGTGTTGGGCGACCCCATCCCCCCACTAGATGGAGTGTCGAGCTGGTAAGACATGCAGGAAGTCGATGGATGCATATGGCTCAAGACCGTGCTTTGTGGCATTCCTTGGCGGGAGACCTATGTTCAGCAGTGGACTTGTTTAGAGCTGTAATGGTGATGATGGTGATAATGATTATATAAAGATCTATTGCGTTTTGTACAATTTTAGAATTTTAAATGCCATTAAATAATATTTTAGAAAATCAATAGAAAGATCGTATTGATCTCTCACTTTTAAACTAAGTTAATTTTTTTTAAATCGAAATTATCTCTTGCGAAATGTTTCAAGACTAAACTAGTTTCTCTTTATTTTTCGTGACATAAATAAACGTAGTTTGAAGTTTTGTCGTAATAATCAAACTGGAGTTTTTGCGATTCGTCTGCATCCGCAACGTTATCGAAATAGTTAAGTATTATTTAAGATTAGGAAACACAAATGTAAAATTTAAGCGTACTGTCAACACAAATAAAAAGCAAACAGCATTTATTACACGAAGTCTTATTTACTACTATTTAGGTGTAACATTGATAACGCCCAAATGAAATTTACATAGCCTTGTTTGTTAGGCTTTATAGTTATAAACAAAATAATCTATCAACAAAATAATCTATCAACAATGTGGCGCCACAGGGCCATTACTAATACACCAGTTATCCGGTCCTTATTTGCCTTAATGCATACATTGACCTCAATTTTGTTGAAGCATGTTTACTGGCGATACCGAATATTAATAAGCAAGTCTGCTTTATTTTAAATTGAAGTATTTCCTTACTCTCCGTATGTTATTTTATCCTTAACTGCCTAGTTCCTGTATTTAAAAAAAACGTTACGTTTTGATTTACGGTCACTTTAATTGTTCATAAAATGTGTGGGAGAAATAATTTATTAAACAAACAAGTGGTAAAATTAAACATTTTGTACAACCGACTTAAATATAAATAAAATGGGAACATCATCAATGTAGTCTAGTCGTAAAAAAGTCTAGTAAATTTATATGGCACTAAGAACAAGCACCAGCTTTCAAACAAAAAATAGAATCATCAAAATCGGTTCACCTAGGAAAAAGTTCGGAGGTAACACACAATAATACACTCGAATTGAAAACCGCCTCCTTTTTTGAAGTCGGTTGAAAACGTCTTACGGTGACTTAAAGTTGTTATTGAAACATGTGGCAAATCATCTAAGCTACTCTACAGTGTAGTGGTGACGTAAGAGAATCCACTACCCCAACCATCCGGTGGTGGAGGCAAGGGAAGTAAAATGAGAAAGATAACAACTCAACGTCACAGAAAACTGCGATTCCAAACCACCTACCAGGCGTGTCAACTGTGGCAAGTATCTCACCTTTGAGGCAATCTATGGAGCAGGCCTATGTTCAGCAGTGGACATTCGATAGGCTGTATGGATAATGTTGAACAACTTGACAAATCCTTGTGATGGTGGAATTTAATTCAACAACCAAAAACTTAAATATCTGATTTAGAATTTTTGAATACTCTTACCTAGACTATTGACTAAGAACGTCGCAAAACTTGTTTTTGTTATTAATAATCCTTCTTCTTAGCATAGTGATTCATATAAACGATAAATTGGTAGAAGTCTCATTCAGTAGAAAAGTTTTAAAATACTTTCAAAAACATATCGCAACTGATGACACACTAATGGCAAAAATCAATACAAAAATGTCGATTTGAAATCTATTTATGTGGTAGCACCTGTCCAAGTGTCCGGGATATTATTCTAATTAACTAGAATTATCATACAGTCAGTCCTACTCACCGCGGTATAGTGCCAGAAAGCTTGTTGCGTTTCCTAGCTAAATGCTTAGCTTATAAGCGAGAAAATAACCAGCCCTGCTGTCACCAGGGGCTACGAAAAGTCGCGGATACAGTTTCTTTAGTAACTTCACAGGATGTTGGCCCCAAAGTCCAATAGTCACACTGGAAGTTTTCCTCTTTTCCAAGACCACCAGTCATAACGTCTGGTATCTTACTCTTCTTGGGCTCTAAAACCCATGAAATAACATTTTTCAAAGCACCATGATAGGACCTACCAACACTTTTCTTACATGAAACTCTGTGGAGCCCAAACTCCTCAATGCTGCCACTACTTAATTAGTTGTTTTGTTCCTTTTACTGATCAATTTAGCTTTCGTGATAATATAAGAGTAATCAACAATTCTTTTATATTTTTGCAGGTTATTCACGTAACTGGTCATATGCTGGCAGCATCCGAGGATAAAAATGAGAACGAATCTGAGAACAACAACAATGAAGCAGAGGATAAGAAGATTGAGGGTGAAGTGACTAAGATCGCAAACAAAGCCGGAGCGCTTGTGGCCGTGGGACGACCCATTCCGCATCCATCAAACATCGAAATCCCCCTCGATAGCAAGACTTTTTTATCCAAACACAGCTTGGATATGAAATTCACTTACACCGATGAAGGGTCAGTAGTTTAACATAATTTTAATGTTTTTAGAATTCTGTACCAAAATTACTAAAAATGAACTAATTTTGCTGTATAATCTTACTGATTAACTTCTTTTTTCTCTGTCGCTGTCTTTCTCCAAAACAGTTTGGTGTAATATTTCGAAATTTAGTACAGAGAAGAGAGAAAGTGAGTGATCAAAAGATGCATTATGTAGGGAGTCAAATAAAAACTATCTGAAGAAGGAACTTAAGGGATGGGTATTATACTACGATATTTAACAATATATGTATATCGCGATATACTGTATGCAAAACAAATTGTAGCATTAAAGTAATAGTGCAATGAACTTCTGTCAGTCATCTCTTCCATCTCTGCACAGAGAGGACGACTCACTGGCTCACTCTTTGCGTCCAACTCGACTCTCGATGACGGAGGGAACACACCGCCGACCACCCCGCGGTGTGAGTGCTCCATGCCGAATGTGCGATTTACACAGCGCTCGGTTCACAAAGCACACTTCTCCCTGGACGTCAATAAGTCGAGTGGGGCTGATGGAGTCCCTTCCCTTGTGCTGAAGACGTGTGCTCCGGAAATTCCACCGGTTTTAACGCGTCTTTTCTGGTACTCCTACTCCCAAGACGTAGTCTCGAATTCTTGGAAGACAGCTTTGGTCCACCCGATCCCTAAAAAAGGCGACCGCTCAGACTCGTCCAACTACAGGCCTATCGCCATCACCACTGTTCTCCAAAATAATGAAGGCTATTGTAAACTGCCAGCTCATGAGGTACCTTGAGGATCACCAGCTGATCAGTGACCACCGCCAATACGGTTTCCGTCGTAGTCGATCAGCTGGTGATCTTCTGGTCTACCTTACTCGCCGTTAGCCGTTAGTTTGGACATAGCGAAGACCTTCGGTCGGGTCCGGCACAAAGCGCTTCATTCGAAGCTCCCTTCCTATAGGCTTCCAGAGAAATTGTGCGATTGGATCACTAGCTTTCTTGATAATCGGAGCATCAAGGTCGTAGTAGACGGTGCATGCTCTGGTTACAAGCTTATTAACGTTGGTGTTCCACAAGGCTGCGTGCTATCACCAACGCTGTTTCTTCTGTATATCAATGATATGTTGCAAACTGATAACATTCATTGCTATGAAGGCGACACTACTGGTAATGCCTTATACACCGGCCGTGCCAATATTTCTCGGGAAATCGTCGCCGAGTACCGGGACAAACTTGTGTCTGAAGTCGAGTCTTTGCTTAACAAAGTCTCGGATGGGGGGCGACTAAATCGAGTCCAATTCAATCCCCAGAAGACACAAGTTTGCGCGTTAACCGCTTAAAAGAACCCCTTTGTCGTATCTCCTCAGTTTGAAGGCACTCCCCTTGCTGCCTCATCTAGCATCAGAATCCTCGGCGTCGACATATTGAAAAGTGTGCAATTTTGTGGTCACTTGGAGGGGAAGGCTAAATTGGCCTCTTAAAAGCTTGGCGTGCTCACTCCTCTTGCTGCCTCATCTAGCATCAGAATCCTCGGCGTCGACATATTGAAAAGTGTGCAATTTTGTGGTCACTTGGTGGGGAAGGCCAAATTGGCCTCTTAAAAGCTTGGCGTGCTCACTTCTCTTGCTGCCTCATCTAGCATCAGAATCCTCGGCGTCGACATATTGAAAAGAGTGCAATTTTGTGGTTACTTGGAGGGGAAGGCCAAATTGGCCTCTTAAAAGCTTGGCGTGCTCACTCCTCTTGCTGCCTCATCTAGCATCAGAATCCTCGGCGTCGACATATTGAAAAGAGTGCAATTTTGTGGTTACTTGGAGGGGAAGGCCAAATTGGCCTCTTAAAAGCTTGGCGTGCTCACTCCTCTTGCTGCCTCATCTAGCATCAGAATCCTCGGCGTCGACATATTGAAAAGAGTGCAATTTTGTGGTTACTTGGAGGGGAAGGCCAAATTGGCCTCTTAAAAGCTTGGCGTGCTCACTCCTCTTGCTGCCTCATCTAGCATCAGAATCCTCGGCGTCGACATATTGAAAAGTGTGCAAATTTGTGGTCACTTGGTGGGGAAGGCCAAATTGGCCTCTTAAAAGCTTGGCGTGCTCACTTCTCTTGCTGCCTCATCTAGCATCAGAATCCTCGGCGTCGACATATTGAAAAGAGTGCAATTTTGTGGTTACTTGGAGGGGAAGGCCAAATTGGCCTCTTAAAAGCTTGGCGTGCTCACTCCTCTTGCTGCCTCAGCTAGCATCAGAATCCTCGGGGTCGACATATCGAATTGTGTGCAGTTTTGTGATCACTTGAAGGGGAAGGCCAAATAATAGCCTCTTAAAAGCTTGGCGTGCTCAGTAGAACGAGACAGTATTTAAGACGTAGAGTATTTGAGACAGCACATCGCTTGCAACTTTACAAAACGTAAGTTCGGCCTCACATTGAATACTGTTCTCATCTCTGGGCCGGGGCACCCCAGTGCGAGCTCCTTCTACTTGACCGCATCCAGCGCAGAGCGATTCGAATCGTCGACGACCGAGTGCTTTCTGATCGACTCGATTCACTAGCGCTGCGCAGGGATGTTACATCCCTTTGCGTTTTATATCTACCATAGGTAGATCGCCAAATTTCACGAACGCACATCGCGTCAAAATTCCCGATACCATCCTTACCACCTGGATGCTTGGCGGTCCACTACTGTGAGTTTTACTAGGAGTTTTCTTCCTCGTACAACTTCTCTGTGGAATTGTTTACCACCGACGACTTTTGCGGACCGATACGACTCAGGGACCTTCACGAAAAGAAAAGGCCGGCAACGCGTCTGCAATTCCCCTGGTGTTGCGGTCGTCCATGGGTGGCGGTAGTCACTTACCATCAGGTGAGCCGGATGCTCGTTCGCTCCCTCTTCTAAAAAAAAAAAGAATACCAGCATAAAAGAGCAGCTTAATGCCACTGTGTTTCGTATGGTGAGTGTAGAGAACCGGAGACTCGTTTTACTGGAATCGAGGCATTCCATCCTAGTCTTCAAGGGTGAGACCGCATTTGCATTTTGATTCTTAATCGAGGTTAAATGTAGATGTCTATGGGCCACAGCATCCACTTACCATCAGGTGGACTGTGTGCTCGTTTGTCACCCTGAAACTATAAAAAAATATATAGGAAGAAAGGTCTTCAGCTCAGGAATGGTTCTCAACATATCTTCGGGGGCGCTAACAGGCTGTGCGTACTGGTCATATACTATCTGACTGGCGTGATGTGTCAATTGGCGTTCCTCAAGGCGGTATTATCTCTCCTCTTCTGTTTTCCATTTTTATAAATCTCATCACACTAAATCTCAAGAGCTCTTACCATTTGTATGCTGATGATCTGCAGTTATATGCGCAAGTGGAGCCTTCAAATATCCTAAGTGCTATTTCACTGTTAAATGATGATTTAAAATATATCTCAGAATGGTCTACTGTGTATCGCATAAACGTGAACCCGTCTAAATGCCAAACGATAATCTTAGGTAGCTCAAGATTATTATCTAAACTGGATATTGCCACCCTACCATCAATTATGTTTAATAATAATGTCATACCATTCTCTACTAACGTAAAGAACCTTGGTCTGTACATCGATGGTTGCTTAACATGGAACAAACATATACGGGAGGTGAGTCGCAAAACTACTGGAACTTTGCGATCTCTATATCGATTTAAAAACTTTCTTCCCACCAATACCAAGATTTTACTTGTCCGATCACTTATTGTACCGATTATTGATTATGTCGATGTGTGTTGCTCAGACCTGTCTCAACTTCATCCTAATACATTGGATCGTCTGCTTAACAACTGCATCAGATACATTTATGGTTTTCGTAAATACGACCATGTATCTTCCTTTCGTACACAGTTAAACTGGTTGCCTATCCGTCAGCGCAGATATGTTAGAATACTCTGCACCCTTTTCTCAATTTTGAACGATCCATGTGCTTCCGAGTATCTGAAATCTAAATTTCAATACATGGGAGATTCTCATAATTTTTCTCTCCGTTCCTCGGCCAATCTTAAGTTGCTCACTCCTTTACACCGTACTGGTTATTTATCTCACTCTTTCGCCCTCGTGGCCATCAGACTCTGGAACGACATCCCTCTTGACATTAAAAAAGCTCCCAACAAATTCGTCTTTAAAAATCAAATCCGTAAGTATATGATTAAATCGTTGCAAGTTTGAATTGACTAAGCTCTCTTATTCGTATATATTGCATATTTGTTCTGACATATATAATATTTATACGAACCTATTGTGTATATATATATATATATATATATATATATATATATATATATATATAAATATAGATATATATTTATGTATTTATGTATGTATATAATATGTATGTATTGTTTATTATATATATTATTATTTCTTTTATCCTCTCTATTTGATTATTGCTGCACCGCCTCTATAATGTCTATCTCTGTTTAGCCTTATGGTTGACTGGGAGAGAATGCCCTATGGCATTAAGTCCGTCATATGTACCTTTTTGTGCATGAAAGTATAAATAAATAAATAAATAAGAAAGGAAGTAGCAAATTGCGGAGCAGGTCCCTTTGATTTCAGAGAGGAGCATTTTTGAAGCGATTAGACTGCCGCCCTTCTGCAGTGCGTGTTGGCGAACTTCATATGTCCTCGAAATATTTTAATCTTCAGACAAGTGAATTTCTCATCATGATTTTCTTTACCGCCGAGCACGTGACAAATCAGCATTTAAAATCGCAATTAACAATCTCACATTCAATTTTATATTCGCAGTATAGAAGATAGTATATTGCGTACCTACATTTCAAATGGTCATGTCATGGTCATGGAAAAAGGATTTGTTTTTAGTCGTGTGATATTTAGGGCTTAATCCACAAATTAAAAATAAAACCTTTAGAACTAAAAAGATCCATTTAATAGTTTCTGCAATTTGAATTTTTTTATTATTTGGACAAAACTTTTTATCTGGTTACAAAGTGTTTAACTCAAACTCGTATAAAAGTTGCACTATCGTCTAAAATATTGAAAGTAGAAACTATGTTTTTTTTTTTTTTTGGAAAACAGCAGAAGTCTTATTAATAATAATTGCATCACCTTTCAAACACCCTTGATAAACTGACTTAAAGCTCCTTCGTGTTGGACATAGAATTTTATAGTTTGCTAAAATTTGCTTGTCCTTTTCAATAAATTTCAATACTGTGAGGGAAATCAACGAAATTTTCAAATATTTTGTCTTCCCATCTTTAACTGAACATGTAAGTCAAAACGTTACATGTTACAGCTAATAGATGGCGCTGAAAATAATTCTTTACTAATATAAAGAAGCAAAATTTAGGTACCATTTTAAACAGTGTGCTATAACATTTATAATGTCTCTTCAGTCCATGGTTGTATTATATCAACAAAAATATCACCTTCAAATGTATTTTGTAGGTTAAACATGATGCGATTTCTCGTCTCCGCTCTTTAGTTCGTGAAAAAGTTCGAGTGTTTTAATTGTTTTACTATAACAAAGATGTGTAATAGTGTTGTTCCTAGTGTGATTAAAAATCGTGGGAGTGTTATGTTATTGTTAAATTATTGTTAAGCATATATTGCTCATTTGTTGCTAGTTTGAAAGAGTGGCGGGATTTTTGAAAAATGAATAGAAAGGTACATTATTTACTCAATTTAAAGTTTTTACGCTTATATTTTCAGAATTTCAGTACTCGTAAGTGTTTGACAGTTTTATTACAATAAACAGTGGAATTGCGATTATAGGTCATTCAAGGTTAACATTGAGTTACCGGTAAACATAATCTAAATTATGGAAACCTTAGGTCACATTGGAAAATGACCTTTGTTATGTGCTTAATTAAACATTCCTTTACCTGTTCTTTATTATTTCTAAATAAATTTTAATAAATAACTTTGATTTTTATACCTTTAAAAATATTGACTTGATAGATATCAAGAATTTTGAGTAAGTATGTCCATTTTAGCAGTTATTCAGCGTTTGCCACATGCAAATGCTTGGATATCTTGTCATTTATATATTTCCCAAACATTTAATACAAATATAATATAAAAAGAAGATATAAAACTTTGACATTTTATTTTATCGTAATGGTATTAGTATTTGGAAAAGCTAGAAACTATATTTAATGTGCTTACAATTTTATATTTTATCCTATTTTGTCAACTTCGCAGAATGAAATAATTAAGTAGGTACTATGATGTGTAATAGAAAAATAAAATGAAAAATTTATAATTTGTTATTTCTTGTTTGTTACAGTTTAATGAATACCTTGGGATTCGAACCTGACGAGTTGGTGGGCCGTTCTGTTTACGATTACCATCACGCGGCCGACAGTGCTGCCTTAGTTCAACAGTTTAAATCACGTAAGTGTTTGCTATAAAATGTTACAGTAAGGATTACTAGGATAATTTTTAATAGACAAAATCTTGAGAGATCATCTTCTTCACGTATAAGGAATATATTTTTTTATGAAGTATGGCGTTGTCTATTGGTCATAAGGACATAAAGGTCATGAAGGCAACGCCCGGTATAGCGGCGTGTTCTTAATGATGTTATAGGTATTACCTGGTACAAAATATATTTATATTTTCTATGTATGTATGGACATTATCAAACATAATTAAGCGCCCTCTGTTGCTTGAATGATGAAATTTTTTCTCGTGAAGCTGATTTGTGTTTTATAAATATTAGTTGTTGATAATGTCTACTAGATGGCAGGAACCATCTTTTTCGTGAACCCAAAATATTTAACCAGTAATTCAATTATGAATTATAATTTAAAATATCATACAAAATATGTACCACTAAATATCATTTAAGTATAAATATTTTTACAATTTTTTTAAAGAACAAGTGATTGTGACATTCATTTTAAACGATATGATTTTATTTTATTGCATCGTGGTAGGTCAGGGGCTAATCTAGTCAATTCACAGTACGCAAGAAACCCGGACTCGATCCCCGCTGCCAACAATATTTATTTGCGATTTTAACACTTGATTAAATTTGTACTCAGCGCAGAAGGAAAACAACGTGAGGAAACCTGCTATGATAAGAAGTCCGCCAACTCGCGTTGGGGGAGCGCGAAAATATTCCTTGCCCAAAAACCATATTAGAAATGAGAGGAGACACGTGTCTAGAAGTGGGATACTTACAGGCAATTTTACAAGTGAATAAAGCATAATCTAACCTAGATACTATATCTATTACATAAACTATACACCCACTAGGTACACTCTGTCGATTAAACAAAAATAAATGCATAGTTTACAAAGGGTCTTTACAAACACAAACGTAAAATTAGACTATTTTGAAAACAATTGTTGCCTTTTATTAAGTAAATTATTCTTACATTGACAGAGTTTTTTGACTGACCAATAGTAAATTATAATTCCTTGCAATATTCATATGTCAAAATTATAAATAATGAATATTACATTTGAAAATGATCTAATCGCGATATCTCTGGAACCATAAGGCCTTGAGACTTGAAATTTGGTAGGAATATTCCTTACGAAATTCCACCCGCGATATATTTACAAACTATAGCTCTTATAGACATATAAGTTGACGAGATTATTCTTTTTGGCATGTTAAAAATTACTAAGAACGAATTTTACGAAATGCCTCTGACGAAGGGGATTGCGGGGGCGTTATAATGAAAGTAAAAAAAAAAATATTAATTATAGTTCGTGATATAATGAATAATAAATTCTTTTGTGTGTATTTGAGTCGATTCCTGGATGGTTTCTCTATTGGATGGAAACTCTATTGGACCCAGTAGATGGCGCTGTTGTCGAAAACCAGAAATCACCCGTGCGACGTCGACGTGCGATGATGTATATTTTAATTAATGTTCATTTTGTGCCATGTAATGAATTATAAAATTTGTACGCCACTTAATGACCAAACGTGATACTGACAACCAATACGACTTTATTTGTACACTAGTACACTACTACCTATGTTTAACGAATAAATCAATTGAATTGAATTGAATTGAATTGAATCGTTATGTGTTTTATAGTCTAGTAGAACTTCGTTATGTATTTACGACACTGTTAATATAACTCTAGGGGCACGTAGGTAGAATGGTCCCTTGTATTGACATTACACTGATCACGCAACCAACCACGGGTTGCGGGTTGCAGCACGACTAGGTCGACTTGACCGGCAGTAGACCGTAGGCGTTTATACTGGTAAAGAGGCATTCTGAATTAGTCCTCAGGGGTGACAACGCATCTAGATTTTCGATATAATATTTATATATACAAGAAAAAAGAGGATGCTGTGGCCTTCACTTGCTTTGTTCCGTAATAAAGTAAAATAACACGCATTATTGAGGGTTCTTTTAGGTTTATATGTTTTTTTTTTTTATAGAAGAGGGGGGCAAACGAGCATGCGGCTCACCTGATGTTAAGTGACTACCGCCGCCCATGATCAACCGCAACACCAGGAGAATTGCGGGTGCGTTGCCGGCCCTTTAGAAAGGAGTAAGCTCTTTTCTTGAAGGTCCCCAGGTCGTATCGGTCCGGAAAAATCGCCGGTGGTAAACTATTCCACAGAGAGGTTGTACGTGGAAGAAAACTCCTTGTGAAACGTACAGTGGTGGACCGCCAAGCATCCAGATGGTGTGGATGGTATCGGGACGTTTGCCGTGTAGTGCGTTCACGAAATTTGGCGGCTGGGATTAATCCGAACAATTCCTCAGAGCACTCCCCGTGATAGATGCGATAAAATACGCAAAGAGATGCAACATCTCTTCGCAGCGCCAGTGAATCACTTCAGTGAAATCACGCCAGTGAAAGCACTTGGTCGTCGACGATTCGAGCCGCTCTGCGCTGGATGCGGTCAAGTGGAAGGAGCTGGTACTGGGGAGCCCCAGCCCAGAGATGGGAACAGTATTCCATGTGCGGCCGAACCTGCGCCTTGTAAAGTTGCAGGCGGTGTGCCGGCATGAAGTACTGTCCCGCTCTGCTGAGCACGCCAAGCTTTTTAGAGGCCAATTTGGCCTTCCCTTCCAAGTGACCACGAAACTGCACGTCACTCGATATGTCGACGCCGAGGATTCCGATACTGGCTGAGGCAACAAGGGGAGTGCCTTGAAACTGAGGGGATACGACAAAGGGGTTCTTTTTAGCGGTTAACGCGCAAACTTGTGTCTTCTGGGGGTTAAACTGGACTAGATTTAGTCGTCCCCAATCCGAGACTCTGTTCAGCAAAGACTCGACTTCAGACACAAGTTTGTCCCGGCACTCGGAGACGTTTTCCCGAGAAATATTGGCTCGGCCGGTGTAAAGAGCATCACCAGTGCTGTCATCTGCATAGCAATGAATGTTACGGGTATGCAACATATCATTGATATGCAGAAGAAACAGCGTTGGCGATAGCACGCAGCCCTGTGGAACACCAGCATTAATAGGCTTGCAATCGGAGCTTGCACCGTCTACAACGACCTTGATGCTCCGATCTGCAAGAAAGCTGGCAATCCAATCGCACAATTTCTCGAGAAGCCCATAGGAAGGGAGCTTCGAAAGAAGCGCTTTGTGCCAAACCCGATCGAAGGCCTTCGCAATGTCCAAACTAACGGCCAATGCCTTCCCCTTGAACTCTACTGCCTCCGCCCATCTGTGAGTGAGGTAGACCAGAAGATCACCAGCTGACCGACCACGGCGAAAACCGTATTGGCGGTCACTAATCAGCTGGTGATCCTCAAGGTACCTCATGAGCTGGCAGTTTACAATGGACTCCATTATTTTGGAGAACAAGGAGGTGATGGCGATTGGCCGGTAGTTGGACGGGTCTGAGCGGTCGCCTTTTTTAGGGATCGGGTGGACGAAAGCTGTCTTCCATGATATTGGGACTACGCCTAGGGAGTAGGAGTACCGGAAAAGACGCGTTAAAACCGGTGCCAACTCTGGAGCACACGTCCTCAGCACAATTGGGGGGATTCCGTCAGGCCCACTCGACTTGTGGATGTCCAGGGAGAGGAGTGCTTTGCGAACCGAGCGCTGTGTGAACTGCACTTCCGGCATGGAGCACTCACACCGCGGGACGGTCGGCGGCGTACTCCCCCCGTCATCGAGAGTCGAGTTAGACGCAAAGAAAGAGCCTAGAAGATCGGCTTTCTCCTTTGCAGTATGGGCCAGTGAGTCGTCCTTCCTGTGCAGAGATGGAAGAGATGGCTGACAGAAATTCCCCTGGACAGCCTTGGCGAGAGACCAGAATGCACGGGTTCCAGAAGGAAGGCGAACTAGTTTCTCGCCAATTCTGCCTATGTGCTCTGACTTTGCCTTGGCAATGACTCTTTTGAAGGACCTAGAGGCGGAATTATACGCTGGTGTTTACATCCCGGGACGCTGATGCATCAACCCAGGCTTGGTAGCACTCCTGCTTATAGCATGATGCTATTTTACAGGAGCGACCAAACCATGGCTGAGACTTGCCTCCAATGGGCACCACAGAGGATGGAATAAAAAGTTCCATACCCTGAAGTACCACATCAGTAACAGAATCCGCAACAACGTTGGGATCATCCGGCGAGAAGCAAACCCGCCCCCAAGGGTAGGATGCAATGAAAGACCGCATCCCATCCCAATCGGCTGACCTATAGTGCCAAACACGGCGGCAGCCTGCAGAATGCAACCGCGATTTCAGCGTGAGTCGCGCACAACACTCCGGACCAGACAATGGTCCGAGGAGCCTAAAGGGGCGTCGACGGAAATCTGATATCCGTCCGGGTGAGAGGTCAGCAGAAGGTCCAACAGGGAAGGTGCATGATCCTCCACATCTGGAATCCGCGTAGGCGAAGTAACCAGTTGTGTCAGACCATATGCCAAGGCAAAATCATGAACAGATCTCCCCGCATCATCGGTTAAACGTGATCCAAGCCATTCGGCGTGATGGGCGTTAAAGTCGCCGAGGATCACGATCTCTGCGGAGGGGATCTGCTGTAGCAACGAATCTGCAGCCATTTGGACGTGGTCGAAGAGTCGGTCTGTTTCGGCATTACCGCTATGGGACCTATAGAGGCACCCGTAGACGCGCGGATGGTCGTCGCTGTCTACGCGTAGCCAAAGGATGGACAGGTCCGAACCATCAAGTCTGCCGAGGCGTCGAGAACAGATGTCCTCTCTGACGTAAACGCAAACTCCAGCTCGAGGCACAAAGGAGTGTTCCAGTTTGTACCCCGGGTAGGAGAGATACGAGACATCAGCCGGAGAGTACACCTGCGTCTCGGTAAGGAAGAGCAGAGCCGGCCTCGCCGTCTCGAGATGGTAGTGGACGGCGTTTAGGTTAGAGTGAAGTCCCCTGATATTGCAGAAATTCACGGACAGCGTGGCAGGGGTCGCCTTGGTCTTGTTGCTCCGTTTGCCCCGAGCAGTTGTAGTCTTGAGCGGAATTTTGCCCCCCCCCAGAATACGCGGGGCAGCCTGAGCACCCACGCTCAGAAGTGGAGAAACATGGTAGGTGGATGCTCAGCGAGGGATTCTCCAGGGGTGCTGGTACCCTCCTGGGGTAGTCTATCATTATTTAATTCCGCTACCATGTTGTTGGTGTGTGGGGGGGGGGTGGGGGGAATTTGGGCCTCCGGCCACCTGCACTCACCAGACGAAACGCGGAAGCAGAGCTTCCACTTCACGCCGGTATTCTGTGAGGTCGTGGTACCACCCCGGTTTGAGCCGGCCCATACGTGCAACAGCAAAGCTGCCGCGTGGCTCTACCACTGTTAAATAATAAAAAAGGTTTATATGTTAGTACAAATGATAAGCTTAAGTTTATCCGGCTAAACTCAAGTTTAGTTTTGAGCGTAGGCTAATGTTTATGTTTTTATGCTAATAAGCTATGAATAAATCGAAGACACTTAAATAATACTAGTTTTTTTTTTGTGAACACGTACAGGATCGACCCCGTTGCGACATCAGATTTGATAGACCACAAATCCTCGTTAAAGTACACCGATTCCTTCCACGGATGATTCGCGAGGCTATTGAAATCAAAAACATCCTGATTTTAATAGAGAAGATGGCTGGGTGTAACCATCTGTTTGGGTATACCTATAATAAATAAAATTAATTCCCAACCCAAGCATACGTGCAAAAAAGTTAAATTTTAATCTATGGTAACCGCGGTTAACTACGACATCTGGACGTTGAACACCTCAGTCCCCCCCCCCCCCCCCGTGACCATTGGTGCTGTAAAGTGCTCGAAACGTCGGGTATTTAAAAAGTTAAATATACGCGACAAAATCCGTAAAAACTAGTATTATTTAAGTGTGTAGTGTTCGCGTAAATATAAGAAATCGAAGAAATTTAAGTTTAATGAAGTAGTGTGTAGTTTTAATTTGTATAAAACTAGGTGTCACCGGTCGCAAGCAGATTAAGGTGCGGCTGGCCGGTAGGCAAAACCGCGAACGTTTTTATATTACAAATGGATAACATGAACATTGTCGCGTCCGCCTCAGTACGTCGGTACCCCTCGTGACCATGGGTGTTGTAAAGTGCTCGAAACGTCGGGAATACAAAACAAGTTTAATATACGTGATAAAATCCGTAAAAAAACTAGTTTTATTTAAATGTGTATTGTTCGCCTAAACATAAGAAATTTGATGATTGAGCATGACATAAATACAAGCTTAAGAATAATTTACAAAAAAAAAGTATAACAAAAAACAGTAGTATCAATAATAATAACAATTCATTTTTATTGTTATTGATACTACTGTTTTTTTTGTTTGTTGTTTTCTTTTCTACTGCAATTGCATCAAACTTGGTTACTTGTGATTTCAGTTGCAAGTGATTAATACGTACATGTACCTAAGTAAAATGTGGCAACCACATACGCATCTCAGTACAATATTTATGTTAATAACTGTTAATGTTAGGTACCGTGTGACCAACTATGGCACACGGTAACACTAACATTGGTCACGTAGAAAGAATGAATGAGGAAAGAGTGACAAAGCAAATTTATATGGCGGATGTGAACGACAGAGTCGGGAAGGGACGCCCTAGAAAAAAGTTTATCGACCAAATTGGCGATATTTTGAAAATGGGCCACGTTAAAAGTACCCTTAACCGACGAGCGTGTATGCGTAGATATATGGATGTAAAGGAGGTGAAAGAGGTATGTCAGGATCGTGTCAAATGGAAGTCCGTAGTCCCTGCCTACCCCTCTGGGTGACAGGCGTGAGTGTTGTCGCTACACGGTAACATTAACCTCAAAGAATATCCATTACCCCATATCATTCCGTGGGTGTCGTAAGAGACGACAGGGGGGAACAAATCGGACAAAAATGCAGCGCCTTCCTAAGAACGACTAAAAATAAAAAACTGCGGTTGCCAACCTGGCTTGCCAAGCGGGGAATCTAAGGCAAATATCCCCTCTATGAAGCAATCTATGGTGGAGGCCTATGTACAGCAGTGGACTGGTGGATAGGCGGTAACGGTAACGGTAATGGGTTGACTGGTATCTTCTCTTCTTATCCTTTTTTTTTCTAAGAGCACGCAATAAAAGTAATTTTTTTATAGAATAAGCGTGACAAACGATACATCAATCAATCATCAAACAATCCATCTGATGGTAAGTGGATACTGTGGCCCATAGATATCTACGTTTATCCTAGATTAAAAATCAAAACGCAGATGCGTTGTCACCCCTGAGGACTAAGGTGGAATACCTCGTTTCCAGTAAAAAAGGGTCGATCCGGATCTCTACACTCACCATACGAAACATAGAAGCTTTAAGCTACTATTTTACGCTGGTATTCAATGAGAGCGTTGTCCTTCCCCGGTCGAGCCGACCCATTAGACCTACAACCAAAAAAAGTTGCAGCGTGGCTCTACCACGTCTGAAACTTTATTATATATAATTAACTATTTTTTTAGGTTTATGTTATATGTTTATAGTATAGAAAAATCGAAATTTCAACTTACCGTATTATTCCGAGGAAATAAAATATACATTATTGTTCGTAATCTATATCCATTGGATGTTTTTTTACATTTCTATGTTGCAGTAGTAAACCATAAGACTTTATTATAACATTTTAAATAGACGAGATACATCTGAGGAAAACTTACCATAATCATATAATTCAGCTTAATCTCATAACTTGCCCATCGCAACTCGCCAACCTGTATATATGTGCAAATAAATTTACCCACCTTCAATGTAAAGAAGACGAATAAGTAACGTAATTTGTATAAATACATACCCGCGTTTTTAATTTGATTCACAGACTGAAATAATATGGGGATTTGTCTTTGTCGATCTCTGCATATCTCAAAATCCAAATTAAGGCTGGGAACACAAAGAAGTAAGCAAATGGACGTGAGCGAAAGCGCTCTTGATCCATACCGATCGGAACGTGTTCCACTATTGAAATTCCTCATTCAAGGACTGGAATTTTAATAGCCGACCTTCAGTTATCGTTGATAAAAACGGTAGGAATAATGCGCCTTTTGGAATGGGATATCGCGTATTATATATTCCTTATGAAAATAAGTCCACATAAATGAGTAATACTAACAGAATACATACTCTGTATCAATATAAAATAATTTTAATGTTAGAGGAGGTTTCATTTAATTCTCCAGTACAAAAATAAAAATAATATGTTCTTCCAGTATATTGATATGAAACCGCTTTTACGGATTTTATCGCGTTTAATTTAAATAATTTTTAATTATATAATTGAATATATTTTAATTATATAGATTTATATATATATATATATATATATATATATATATATATATATTCATTAGTTAATTTATATATAATTTTAATTATTTTAATTATATAATTAAAAATAATTTAAATTAAACGTGATAAAATTCGTAAAAGTAGTTTTAATCATATGTAATGTTCGCGTAAATATAAGAAATCATTATGTTCTTTCAGTATAGTTACGTTGTACTACTATTTATTCTGTGGTGTAATCATGTAGCGTGCTTTTTTAAATGTTTTAATAAAATCACCGGTTGCTGGAAATACGAAACATTCGTTCATACTCTGGACTTAATCATCGATTCCTTTAAAATGTTGCATACAACTGTCGAATGTATTGCAGGTTAGCTTAGTTATCTTTTAAAAAAGTTAAACTTACTGTTACAGTCTATATACGTCCCACTGCTGGGCACAGGCCTCCTCTCATTACTGCGAGGGTTTTACGGCAAGGAAGTGTCCGCCGCGCTGCCCCAATGCGAACTTCACATTTCTTCGAGATATTGTTTTTTCTCATTTCTCAAACATGCAGGTTTCCTCACGATGTTTTCCTTCACCGCCGAGCACGTGGTAAATCAGCACCTAAAATTGTAATTAACAATTTCATTGGTGCCGGCAGGAATCGAACCTGGGTTGCTCGCGTACTATGAAATTTACAGCGAGCGTTAACCATCTGAGCTACCACGGCTCTTATCGTTCTCTTTTTTCGCTTGTTATTTTTGTATTATAACATAATATATTATTATTAGTTGCAGTACGATATTATAACATTGTTTTCGAAATTATTTTGTAAGTATAAACTAACTAATAAATAAAAAAATAAATAACTATAAAATGTCACAGTTATAAAAGCTTTTCAGCATCAGCATTGACAATGGATCTTATATCAGTCTGGTTGTAAAAATTGCCACATATTAATCTGAATGAGATTTGGATTTAGTAATCCATATCCATAAATGACAACATTTATTTAATAGTTGCGATTGTTTTTCCTAAAGAGGAAAGAAGATGGTTATAGAATTAAACAGTTTTTAAATTAGTCTTAAAGACCAAAATAATCATGACTTGTTAGTTTTATGATATAATCAAACTTTCTTATAAAGTCCGTTCTTTGTTTGTTCTTATTTCATTAATTCATTACGTCCCATCAAAAGGCCACTACTGTTATTGGCGTTCCCAAAATACTGTCTTATAGGGGACTATTTGGCATAGTTGAGACGCTAGGCAGGCGGGTCTCCAACTGCAGTCTGCAGACAAACGAGCACACAGTCGACCTGATGGTAAGTGGATCCTGTGGCCCATAGACATCTATATTTAACCTCGATTAAGAATCAAAATACAGATGCGTTGTCACCCCTGAGGACTAACATGGAATGCTTCAGTTCCAGTAAAATGGGTCTCCGGTTCTCTACACTCTCACCATACGAAACACTGCAGCATCAACCTGCTATTTTACGCTGGTGTTCTGTAAAAGGGTGGTCCTTCCCCGGCCTAGCCGACAAATTCGTGCTATACTATGCCATAATATAGCTGCAGCATGGCTCCAACACGTATGAGTTGAATCAGCAAGGTGATACTGTTCATTTTCTGGTTTAGTTTCCTCCTCCCCTCTTACGACACCCACGGGATGATATGGGGTAGTGCACCTTCTAACGCCACGGCATTTAGTTGCATACGTAGTTTATTATATATGTATCTAATTGTATTGCTAACATACATAAAACTCGATTTACTGGCGTTTTATTTTTTTATCTTGAACAAAAATATTACTTATGAATTGTTTAGAAGGCTTCAATAACAATGACGCTACGGTTATTTTAACATTTGGCTTGCCGCCACGTAATGCACATCGCACGTTTCGAAAAATATTGGAGTTTTACCATCACAGATTATGTACAGCGCGTGATTGAACGAGACAACGAATATTTTTATCTTTAGACGAAGGACGCCACGTTATGTAGTACGTTTTTTATTATATAATATAAAAAACAACAAACGAAAAAAGATTTTATAGCGTTGTTGTCACAGTAATGTATATCGGATTCTTAATTTTGATTATTTGGGGCTGCGTTCTTATCTCTATATATCATTTATTTATTTATGGAATAAAATACAACATAAACAAATTAAAAGTTACCGTTGTATGAATAAAATAGATCAATTTTTTCATTTTTACATTCAGTAAGGTTAAGTAATAATTCAGGGTATAGATTTATTCTGCTGTGCCTTGGGTGAATTCACAAAAGTGACATTATATGTATTGTGTTATAATAGTTGATAAGTTGTGTTCTGTACTTATTAAATTAGATAGTTTTATGTGCCTACACTGTCGTATTAGGAATGCCTGTAAAGACAGAGGTAGAAATAAATAAATAAATAATTTATTGAACGCATAACTTTTACCTGACGATTGAAAAATAAGCCCATATTACACACAACAGTCAATTTATGGAATTCTAAGTGTGATTATTTTTTTAATAATATGTAGATATTGAAATCATAATATAATTAACAAGATGGGTATACGTTTTATAAGAAATTTGATACTTTTCAAATGTTTAAAGACATTAAATAAATTTGGTCACTGGCCTTCTAAATTTCTATAACACTTTTAATGATGTATTTTTGAACCACGTTGCATTTGCATTTTTTGTACAATATTTATAGCTTAGGGACGCCCTGAAAGTTTATCGACCATGTTGGCGATATATGAAGATGGCCAAATTATTAGTACCCTTAGGCAACGGTCATTTATGCTTAGGTTTAATGATGTGAAAGGAGCGAGAGAGATGTGTTAGCATGGTGGCAAATGTATGTGTTTTCTTTCTACCCTCTGGGTACTTATAGTTTAGTTTAGTAAATTAGTATAGTTTGGCACAATAAGACTTAACTGCACAATAAGACCTAACTTTAACCAACGGGCATGTATGTGTAGGTTTAAGCATGTGAAAGAAGCGAGAAAGATGTGTTGGAATGGTGGCAAATGTAAGTAAGTGGTCTCTGTCTACCCTCTGGGTACTTATAGTTAAAAATTAGTAGAGTTTGGCACAATAAGACTTAACTGCACAATAAGACCTAACTCTAACCAACGGGCATGTATGTGTAGGTTTAAGCATGTGAAAGAAGCGAGAAAGATGTGTTGGAATGGTGGCAAATGTAAGTAAGTGGTCTCTGTCTACCCTCTGGGTACTTATAGTTTAAAATTGGTAGAGTTTGGCACAATAACACTTAACTGCACAATAAGACCTAACTCTAACCAACGGGCATGTATGTGTAGGTTTAAGCTTGTGAAAGAAGCGAGAAAGATGTGTTGGAATGGTGGCAAATGTAAGTAAGGGGTCTCTGTCTACCCTCTGGGTACTTATAGTTTAAAATTAGTGGAGTTTAACACAATAAGACTTAACCGCACAATAAGACCTAACTTTAACCAACGGGCATGTATGTGTAGGTTTAAGCATGTGAAAGAAGCGAGAGAGATGTGTCGGGATGGTGGCAAATATATGTTGTCTCTGTCTACCCTCTGGGTACTTATAGTTTAAAACTAGTGGAGTTTGGTACAATAAGACCTAACTGCTCTCTTTATATGCATTTTATACCACTGGTTAATTACACAAGATATATTTTAGTACGTTTACTCTCGAGCTCGGAGAGCTCTCCCCAACCTTATTACAAACGCGGTCGAAGATAGTGATCTAGTTAAGCCTTTGTTTGCAGTTTGAGGGTTACGCAAGTATCCTGAAATAGATACAAATACACAAGGCCGTTGTGTCGAGATAAGAATCTTTGGCTGCTGTAGCTACTATCTATCTATAGAGTGTAAAAAACTTTTATAAGTTATACAAGCAAAATAAACAAAATGTGAAAAATGCCTTTCCTATCAAATGTATGGGGTTGTTAGCCTTTTTACTACATAGTAGTTTTTATTACGTAGTCTTACCATTAATTAAATGTGTAATTCTGTTAAATGTACAATTCTAAACCAATTTTCTTATGATTATAACAGCATCACAAGTAGTCGGGAAACTGTTTTTCTTTAATCTTCTTATGGTATTTGTCTAAGGTCTGTTTTTTTTTTAAATGTATGCAGCGTTACGTGTAGTCCTCCTTTTTTGTTCTGACGGTGTGTGTTTCTAATTTTTATATTTCATTTAGCAGTCAGTAGCTCCCTTAAACATTTTACAGCGGACTTACGGTGCTTAATGGTGAAGGAAAACATTGTTAGGAAATCTGGATGTATGAGAAATAAATTATTTCGAGGACATACTGAATAACTTAATGATGACATGTGAAGCCCGCTAGTTTCCACCCTTACTCTTACCCTCAGCCCTCTTAGAAATAATAGGAGACCTGTGCCTGTGATAAAGATATATGGATAGGATCTTGTACGAGTCCAGCAAGGCACTCAATAAGATTTGGGATAGGTAGTGTAACACTATTCCTATTACTATAAATATTACCGTGTTCATATCACAGTATAATGTAATAAAACGCTAGCAATTTGTTATTATTAAATCTTAACTCCCCTATACGTAATAATATTCATGCCACGTTCGGCACGTCGTACTCCTCATATCCATCCATCCATTTACCGCATATACCCGGGTTAACCGCTCATAAGTGTATTATATTACGTAAAATTTCTCTTTTGCTGCAAAATTTGCGCTCAAATTACACATGAAAATGTTCATTGAGATTATTCCCCATTCAAATACTCTACCTAAAAGTTTTTTTTTTTTTTTTATAGAATAGGCTGACAAACGAGCACACAGTCCACCTGATGGTAAGTGGTTGCTGCGGCCCATAGACATCTACATCTATCTTCCATTACAAATCAAAATGCAGATGCGTTGTCACCCGTGAGGACTGAGATGGAATGCCTCATTTCCAGTAAAAAGGGTCTCCGGTTCTCTACACTCACCATACGAAATACAGCAGCATTAAGCTACTATTTCACGCTGGTATTCTGTGAGAGCGTGGTCCTTCCCCGGTCGAGCCGACCCATTCGTGCTACAACTATACTACTAATATAACTGCAGCATGGCTCTACCACGTAAATAAAGATATTATATGTAATACCTAAAAGTATTTTATTTCGACAATAATATAATATATTTAGAAAAAGTAAACTTGAAGGTTCCACTACTAGTTATACAGTTAAATATGATAATGAAAAATTTACTTAATTTTGACTTAGGGTTACGCTATCATATCGGCATAACTTTCTTTTTGCCTCACTGTCCTTATAGGCTTTTAACATCATAGATTCTAAAGTTTACGACCGAATAAGATAAAAAGCGAGCAAATAGATCCCTGGCGGTATCGACAACTGCGTCTGAGGAATAAAAATATTTCGAAGATATTTTTCATTGTCTATTATTATTTCAGCAAGTTTAATATACAATATTATATCATATATCATAATAAATAAAATATACCTATATATGCTTTGAATGTGCAGAAATGAGAAACTGTATTTCTTATCCTTTCTGCTGAGAAAAAGCGATAAGCGCTAATCTTTTCATGTATTCACTTTGATTGGTGCGAGTGCAGGTGATTAGTAATTGCGGGTGATTAGTGCAGGTGTGTATAAGCAGTGTCCAATTCTGTTTAGTGTCTCTGTTTAGTAAATTCAGTTGTTAGCCGTTGACCATCAAGTACTCTGTTAAACTTTCTTAACCTGTTGCGAATATTTAGATCTCAAGTTTCTTATTTTAGTATAAACTTCTTTACTTCAATTTCAAACCCCGGTATGTTCATAGCTTAACTATACGTAGAAATGCCACATCTCGGGCTCCTTTAAATTTTCAGTTAGGGTACGTACTATTGTAGACATAATTTTTTTAGATCTTCTTGCTTAGATTTGTAGATTATTTGCCATTTTTGCAACAGAAACGAGCGTCCGACACTAAAAGCTAAACGCTAAACACTACTGTCTAGACGTGTTTTGTGGTAGACGTGCTGCGAGTGAGGGGAAAGGGAGGACGCGCGGGACGTGGATACTCGGTACTCGCTGTTCACTCGCAAAAAAAATAGAACACGCTTCTGTTCACTTTACTACACAGATTAGTAATCACTTGCGCTGTCAATCGCTGTCTAAACGTGTTTACTCCTAACCACTAAGCACCTACACTAATCACTAATCAAAGTGAATACAGGGCTTTAGTCTCGCTAAAACTCAGAAACAGATCTAATGATTTTGTTGAAATTTTTGTGTGCGTTTGAGTGGGACCTGGTGGGTGTCGCTGTTGTCGAGATCCAGAAATGACAAGTGCGAAACCGGGACGGATCGCTGGTTCATAATGTTTTTTATTAACTTAACAATTTGTGAAAAAATATTTCTAAGACACGCTAAGGCAGCACTGGACTGTTCCCTAGAAACGTTCGGAAATGAGAACGGACCTGCGTCCAGTAGTGTTTATATGATTATTTATTTTCTACATACAATACAGACATGCATTATTTATCTATAACTGGATCTACTTGATTTTTATATACAGAAAAAATCTTGACACAGATTGCAAAAATAAGCATTGTGACATTACGCAAACGGCAATTTGCCATTCTCCTAGACGTTTCCCCATATAAAAGATGTTACAACAAATAGTGCTTGACTTTAATTTCGGGAGAGATTTACTCTTTTCGTATTGAAGATTTTATTTTATGTCGTCCCTCGAGCCCTCTCGCAGTTCAGGCTGCGGTATGCTTTTAGTAAACGACTATTTAATCTGTCGCAATGGGTTCCTTGCTGTCGCCGAATTAAAGTACCTAGTGAAGTTGAATTTATTTTTAGTACCCATTTTCCTTATTACGTTTCTGGAGAAGCCTTTTAAGCTTAATAATTATGGCCAACAGATTTTATTATTTACATACCTACGTCTATAGCCATTTGTTTGCGGTTTGAATAATCTGAATTTTGTAAATCGATTTTTTGAATCGCATAATACGGTCGCAAAATACGGTCCGTATAGTCTAAAGATCGTTGTTAATCATTTAACAGCATTCAGTTAATATAAAACAGCTTTAATATACAAGGTTGTATATTTTTGTATTGTGTGCTCCAGAAACTGTGGGAGGTTTTTGTAGGTAGGTATAAATAAAAAGTAATGAAATTAGGGGCTGGGCCCTCCCAGATTCCATAACGTAGTAGATTTTTTTAGAATAATCTAACGAACGGACACATCGTCCATCTGATGGTGATTGGATACCGTGGCCCATACCTACATCTATCCTCAATTATGTCATCCTCAATTATAATCAAAATGTAGTTAACAAATAGGGACTAAGGTAACGAGACATTCGTTACCAATAACACGAGTCTCCGGTTCTCTACCCTTTACTACACGAAACACTGCTAAAGTAGGCTGCTATTTTAAGCTGGAGTTCTGCTGCCTACCCCCAGTCGAGCCAAACCATTCGTGCTACAACCATAATATAGCTGCAGTGTAGCTTTACCACGCACGTCATACTAAAATAGTATTTTTTTTAAATTGATGATTTCCCTAATCCTTAGAAGAAATCTTGATGAAACTGTGATTTTTTTATAGTACAAACGAGCATGCATTTACAACCAGCGTTTACTCTCCGAGCTACAAAGGTTCTCTTTTATATGATATTTGATTGTTATTATAATGGACATTTTTTAAACTCCATTTAGTACTTTTTTTTTCGAAATTTTACATGGGTTATTATACCTAAGTATATCGTATTTTTTATGTTTTTATAACTTGCTAAAAACACTAAGAAAGAAAATTGCACAAATTATAAATTTCAGTTGATCAATAAAAAGAACCACAATACTTCTAAAAGTATTTGTAAATACTTACTACTTAATTTATGCATAATTTTGAATCTATTCCTAATCTTTGTCACAAATTTCGTAGGAGCTTACATAAAATGTCAATCAAGAAGCGTTAGAGATTACGCCATTTTGACGTGATGTGTAAAAAACTTGCCAAAGTAATATATAATCCTATACCTTTAAACGAGCAATTCTTGTATAATGTATATATATATATATATATATATATATATATATATATATATATATATATATATATATATATATATATATATATATATAATCGGAATCTCGGAAACGGCTCCAACGATTTTCATAAAATTTAGTATCCAGGGAGTTTCGGGTGCAATAAATCGATCTAGATCTAGTCTATCTAGATTTTGATTTATTTTTAAAAAATGTTTTTGTCCGTGTTTTCAGGCAATGAAAAACTGCTACAATATAAGAAGGTAAATTTTGCCACTGTGTTAATGATCGTAATAGCTCAAGTGGATAGCGAGCGGTCGCGAAATCGTAATGCCTTGGTTCGCGTCCCGTCTTCGGTCCGATTTTTTTCCCTTTTTTTTTCAAGTTCCCTTCTTTTGTGAGAAAATCTATCATTACGAGCCCTTTTTTTAGTATTTTTTAAAAATACGAAAATTTTAATTAAACTAATTGCACTCATGATTTTTTTATTAAAATAACCAGTTCAGTTTTTTCTATTATGTCAATAAGATCAAAAAGTATTATTCATCAGTATGTAATTTGTACCTAAATGTAATTTCAAAAAAAATCAAAAGGTCATCCGGGTACTATATACTTTTTACACCTTTGAACTTCTAATTCTGTGTAGCTATATAATTAGTCTTACCAAACAAAATAAGTACCAAAGAAAATTTATAATTCTATATAATTATCAAAAAGTGTAGTATCATTAATTTTATATTAACGTTTAGTAAAAGTTTTTAACAGAACTTATAACCTAATTAAATATATTAAAAAGCTCCATCCTATATTCAGGAAGTCTAATTTTTATTATCAACGAAGTAATTAAGAATTAAAAACCGATTTTTGAGAAAATGCTTTTATGAAATCCATCAGTAACTTTTTTTCTAATTACACAACACGCACGGGCCGCGAAGTCAGCACGTGATAATATACTCACTTGTCAACAACGTGACCTGCTACCGTATAATAAATTAGGTCGGCCAAAGTACTTTGATATTCGTTAAGTGTTACATAATTGTTAAGTAACAGTTTTTTTATTATCGACACCATACCATATTAAGACGTTTTACCCTAATTCCATCCTAATCTTGACGTATCGTAAGACTAGACACACAGTCTAACTCCTAGCTCTGTTCAATTTTGATTTTGACAATTTTGGTATTTATTATAATCTACTTTAACGAGGGCTGCGTAAGATGATGGTAGATTATGTTAAGTCGAACCAATCGATGGTTTAATATCAAAGAATATCCAGAATCCGAGGTCTAGCACCAGACCAAATCAAAATTCTTTAATAGCTTAATACCAAAACACATCACATTTAAATATAACTAGTTTTTACGGATTATATCGCGTATATTAACTTATTTTATATTCCCGACGTTTCGAGCACTTTACAGCACCAATGATTAGTTAACGTTGTTGTAAGTAATTGGTGTGGTTTAGGTGAAAAATACGTGCAACATTTCCATCTAAGTTTCGGTTGCTGTATTAATACTTAGTTTAAAAATTGTCTATGATGAGGATATGGTGAATAAATAAACGGATTGATTTGAAAGTTATGCTTTGACTGTGCATTCCTGACGAGTCATATATCATCGGAACGAAAATTCACGGAAAACGTAAATAGCTCAACGAAATTTACTTCTTACTGACGTTCTCTTAGACGATTTAGAATATAATGCTGTGCCTCTGTTATCCCTAAAGGTAGGAGATTTCTTAGATAATATGAGATAAGGAAAAATAGGTTATCGATATTATGTACCATATGGCGTTGGAATCCTAGCTAGAGAGATACTTATTATCCATCATGCACTGCTTAAAGAGTAAAGTTACAGCTTATATACGTCCCACTGTTGGGCACAGGCCTCCCCATTTCTGAGAGGGTTTTAGGGCAAGGAAGAGTCCGCCGCGCTGCTCCAATGCGTGATGGCGAACTTCACATGTCTTCGAAATATTTTTTCCTTATTCCTCAGACATGCAGGTTTCCTCACGATGTTTTCCTTCACCGCCGAGCACGTGGTCATCAGCACTTAAAATTGCAATTAACAAATTCATTGGTGCCGGCGGGGATCGAACGCGGGTTTACTCGCGTTCTGTTATATTTACTCGTACTGTGAGCTACAACGGCTCATGCACTGCTTAGACAGCCCCAATTTATTAAAAATGAAGTAACTGGCACATGATACAGCAATACCAACGATACCAAAAGTCGAATTATATTAGATAATAGAAATATAACTTGCTCACTCGACAGACGTTGTTTTACTCTTTCTGGTAGGTGGCGCGATGATTTTCACTCTGAATTCACTTTAGATAAATTTATATTGCTAGTTTTTTATTTTCTTTTTGGGACTAAACAAAGGTGAATATAAGTTATTGTGGTCTACAATTAAATAATGTGAAGATAATATAAATACATAAATATAAAACTTCGTGATCAGAGAGTTTAAAGACGTATCAAAGGCAAGGAGCCTTTTTGAATAAAATTGTTTGAATAAATTTTTATGTGTAAGAAAAGTTATGGTCTTACTAGTAGTAAAATTTCAGATATTCCTTCGCTAACTTTTAGGACATCTAGACCATTACATACCACGATTACATCAGCGTAATACATAATATTGAAGTAACCAAAAAAACGGAAATAAGTAACAATGTTTAAACAAATTATAGTTGTGAAAAACACATTAACATTACAGCAATTAGTTGATTTTGGGACAACCCACAATCATAATAATTACCATGCAGGAAATATAATATGTTGGGAATTACAAAATGCCGGTGATGTCAAAAAGGAAATACGAACCAAATAGCATAGGAGTCTCTTTTCTAAACAGTAGCAAATTAAAAAAAGGACGTTTGGCTTATAATTTTTATTATTGGACAAATGTTATTAAGTAGTATATAATTTAGATATAATAGTTTTCAATAAATATTGTAAAATTGTAATATTTCAATAAATAATGGAAAACTTTATAGAAGGCAAACAAGTGACTAAGCGTTATATCAGTGTTAAATTAAGTTAAGATAATTATTTGTTATATCATTTGAGAGGTAATAAAACAAAACATGTTTTAGTTAGGGATACTAACTGAAAACATGTTTACCTAATGCACTGTTACAAAACCTTGAAATTTTTCCTAGAAACATCTCACTCATGTAACAGTTCTGTAAAATAGCGTCCCGTAATTATTTAAAAGTTGTATGTACTATTTGAAAAATATACGATACGATAATATGCCGTTTAGAAATTAACACAGCTTGCTACTGATTGCTTCACAATTTTCTGTTTTCGATTAATTGGATCAAATTTATGAATAATATTTTTGTTTTTCTGGGCTAAGGACGGGAGATAAGGAAATTTACTAGTTACGTGTCTGAATTTTTCTTTAAGACAAACTTTACATTCTATACGAGGAAAATAATACGTAAAAAGGGTAGATAATATAATATAATTTTTGATCCATGTTATGTTTGAATCCGAACTTAACAATTAAACGGTCTTATTCTAGTCATTATTTTGAATAATACTGACCATTCAACTTGAACACGAAACAAATACTCATGTACTTAACCAACTTAATGTGGGTAGTTGAGAGTTTTGAATTCGAATCTAGCCTAATTAAGGATTTGCGTCGTCATTTGCGCAAAATCAGTTAGGTACTAGTACAAGGGCCCGTCTCCTGTCTTGATTCTGGACATTCTTTGATATATCAAACCATAGATTGGTTCGGCTTAACATAATCCACCCTCATCTTACGTGGTCCTCGTTAAAGTTGATTATATTAAACAAATTGTCGTTTGGTTGAACAGTGCTAGGAGTTAGACTGCCTGTCTATTCTTACGATCCGTCTAGATAAGGATGGAACTATAGTCAACCGCCTTCAGTATGTTCTCGAAACATTAAAATATAAAAAAATTTGGAAAATCCAAAAGTGCACGCATCTCGAACGCTTATGTAGTGTTTTGAATAATCAATCTTCTTTTACTAATTACCGAAACGCGGTTGTTATTGGTTTAAAAACCTATAAAAAATTGTTTCTATTTAATTAACATATTTAAGGATTAAAATCTCAAGCTAATAAAAAAAATCAAGGTGATAAGTTTAGTTTTTCCAAAGACATCATTCATACCGACCAAGTGACGTCAAAAAAAATTATTTTCAATTATCTTGTTTTCATAATAATCGAAATAAATAGTCTTATAGCTATTTATTTCGATTATTAGAGTATTAATTGAAAATCTTCTCTTAATATTGGTGATTTTTTTTTTAAATTGAATAAGTGTAATACTCGTATAATGCTTGTGGACGTGATTTAAGTTGAGTGGATCTCGATTTTTTGATTTGGTGACAATACAGCACTACATCTCCGCTTTACGGTCGATATGTGCAAAAGAAACTATTACTTAACAATTATGTAATACTTAAGGAATATCTAAGTACTTTGGATGACCTAATTTATGAGACGGGTACAGATCACATTGTTGACAAGTGAGCATATTACAAGCTGGCTCTGCGTCCCGTGTGTGTTGTCAAAATAGAAATAATTCAGTCCTGGTCTAAAGTTGCTGATAGATTTCATAAAATCATTTTCTTAGAAATATTTGTTTTTAATTGTTGATTTCTTCGTATATAATTAATAAAAAGTGGTCTTTATTTAACTTTCTGAATACAGGCTCAAAAAAAATTATTTTTTTCATTTCTATTGTACTTTGTGAATTTTCGTATTATTATGGTAGTGACAAATTTGAGGCGAACCTTGTCGCTTGTAGCGAATAGTACCGACTGACAGCGAATCGATTTCAAATGAACAGTCGTTCATCATCACCGTTTAAATATACTTATAATCTATCACAGCTTGATGGGCAAGGCCACAGTCCGCTATAAACTTCATCTCACTTGGCATTGGCTCATTTACACGACGCGGCGGCCGCGGAATGTAAAGGTCGGATACGCATACCGCGTTTCAGCGGATATCGAATCCTAAACGGGTTGTCAATTCTGACCCCAACGTGATAACTATACATGGAACATTAGGTTTAATTTTGACTACTAATTTTCCTCGCTGCAATTAACCTAAACCTTACATACCTATTGTGTTTTCAACTGGGCATAAATTGTCTTAGTTAGATGTCAACGCAACCTACAACTTACTACTCCAGATTATACCATACATAAAGGCTCACGTTGAAGAGTGTATTTTAATGGATTGTAATTATTTATGAAAATAATGTTTTAGGTAGCCAAGCGCCGATACTGAAGTGTTCGTATTTAGTTTTACGGAATTTTCAAAAACTCTTGCAATTTTTTTTTACATATTTAAAGTGACGAACTAACCTAGCACCTAGTGGGCAACGTCCACTGTACAGATATTAAAGATAGTTTCAGAGCTAAATATAATGGTTGTATCTGTAAATACATTGGTATGACGATGTTAATTGGCTGTTGCATCCGAGCAAATGACGCTAGCAAGCACACGTTTTGATCTTCTTTTATTAACGTATAACTAAATTGTTATACGTCAATCGACGGATTCAACTCGGCTGGGCAGCGTTCGGGAAATTACGACACATCTTCTCGTCAGGTATACCTCAATCTCTGAAAACTAAAGTGTATAACCAGTGCGTGTTGCCAGTGATGACTTATGGATCTGAGACGTGGTCCTTCACTGCTGGCCGTATGAGGACGCTCAAGGTCGCTCAGCGAGCTATGGAGAGGGCTATGCTCGGAGTTTCTCTGCGTGATAGGCTCAGAAATGAGGATATCCGCAGTAAAACCAGAGTGACCGACATAGTCCAACGGATTCGTAAGCTGAAGTGGCAATGGGCCGGCCATATAGCTCGAAGAACCGATAACCGATGGGGAAGAAAGGTTCTCGAGTGGCAGCCTCGTACCGGTAGGCGTAGTGTAGGGCGACCCCGCACTAGATGGAGTGACGACCTGGTAAGACATGCAGGAAGTCGATGGATGCAGGTGGCTCAGGACCGTGCTTTGTGGCGTTATTTGGGGGAGGCCTATGTTCAGCAGTGGACTTGTGAAGGGCTGTAATGATGATGATGATGATGAACTAAATTGTTGCAATGTATTTTGTAATATGAACTGGGCATCATTTAAAAAAAAAAGATATGTACGTTTAAAACAGATTAAAAGTGAAAGCAGATTTAGATTAACCGTGCAGTTATGGTGTAAGAGAATGGATCGCCTATTCTTGTCTCCTTAAGGGGAAATATAATCTCAAATGGCTTAGCAAGATCCTTCGTTATGCCGAAAATATTGCAGCATTAATTTTTAAATAAATATATGGTAAAGTTGAGGATTAATGTTAAGGATTATGTTATACGAAAACACGATTTCGTAAAATTTTCTCGATAGAAAAAAAATCCAAAGTTTCCTCCAAAATAAACAATAAACCGCTGTTATTCATAAAATACTTTAAATAAAATCATGAAACTTCGCATACTAACTGAACTAACTATAAAGCAGTGCTTATGTTATTTACGTTTTTTAAAATACCATTATTTTCACTGTAAAAAGAAATTACCTAAACTATCGGCCTTTTGAAGCGTGATTCATGCAGCACGGTCGCTTCGGCCTTTGAACAGGGAGGTTGTGTCGCTTACGATCAGAATATTCATTACGCAACAGTACGACGTAAAATTAAAATGGGAAATAACCGTGATAAAAATAAGAAGCGGCTGGCTTGGCGTTAAGAAACAGGCATAAATATGATAAACCTAATGAAATAAGTGTCTAACGACCTTTCTACTTACAGTATTAGTGATTACAAACATGTCGGTACATGGCATACGACGCGCGGGCAAGTGGGGACGAAATTAGAATTTGAGCTGACTTACTCTATCCTCTTAACCCAAGTAGGTTATAAGCGTTGCCCTTTAAAATGCCAGTAAAATCGTCCAATAGATCCAAAGTGTGAGAATTCTGGTACTAAAACGCATATCAAAAAAAAGAAAAGAGCTTACTACTTTCTAAAAGACCGGCAAGGGACCTGCAATCCCCCTGTTGTTACAGTTGTTCATGGGCGCGGCGGTGTTCACTTACCATCAGGTGAGCCGTATGCTCGTTTGCCCCTCTCCTATAAAAAAATCTGCCAGCCAAGCGAAGCTATTATGCCGAATGTTCAAATCCTCCCTACAACGGAAAGGATGCATGTAGTGTCATTAACAGTGGTAGAGCCACGCGGCAGCTTTGCTGTTGCACGTATGGGCCGGCTCAAACCGGGGTGGTACCACGACCTCACAGAATACCGGCGTGAAGTGGAAGCTCTGCTTCCGCGTTTCGTCTGGTGAGTGCAGGTGGCCGGAGGCCCAAATCCAATCAACATGGTAGCGGAATTAAATAATGATAGACTACCCCAGGAGGGTACCAGCACCCCTGGAGAATCCCTCGCTGAGCATCCACGACCATGTTTCTCCACTTCTGAGCGTGGGTGCTCAGGCTGCCCCGCGTATTCTGGGGGGGGGGGGGAAATTCCGCTCAAGACTACAACTGCTCGGGGCGAACGGAGCAACAAGACCAAGGCGACCCCTGCCACGCTGTCCGTGAATTTCTGCTTCTTCTGACCGAGACGCAGGTGTCCTCTCCGGCTGATGTCTCGTATCTCTCCTACCCGGGGTACAAACTGGAACACTCCTTTGTGCCTCGGGCTGGAGTTTGCGTTTACGTCAGAGAGGACATCTGTTCTCGACGCCTCGGCAGACTTGATGGTTCGGACCTGTCCATCCTTTGGCTACGGGTAGACAGCGACGACCATCTGCGCGTCTACGGGTGCCTCTATAGTTCCCATAGCGGTAATGCCGAAAGAGACCGACTCTTCGACCACGTCCAAATGGCTGCAGATTCGTTGCTACAGCAGATCCCCTCCGCAGAGATCGTGATCCTCGGCGACTTTAACGCCCATCACGCCGATTGGCTTGGTTCACGTTTAACCGATCATGCGGGGAGATCTGTTCATGATTTTGCCTTGGCATATGGTCTGACACAACTGGTTACTTCGCCTACGCGGATTCCAGATGTGGAGGATCATGCACCTTCCCTGTTGGACCTTCTGCTGACCTCTCACCCGGACGGATATCAGATTTCCGTCGACGCCCCTTTAGGCTCCTCGGACCATTGTCTGGTCCGGAGTGTTGTGTCACTCACTCACGCTGAAATCGCGGTTGCATTCTGCGGGCTGCCGTGTTTGGCACTATAGGTCAGCCGATTGGGATGTGATGCGGTCTTTCTTTGCATCCTACCCTTGGGGGCGGGTTTGCTTCTCGCCGGATGATCCCAACGTTGTTTCGGATTCTGTTACTGATGTGGTACTTCAGGGTATGGAACTTTTTATTCCTTCCTCTGTGGTGCCCATTGGAGGCAAATCTCAGCCATGGTTTGGTCGCTCCTGTAAAATAGCATCACGCTATAAGCAGGAGTGCTACCAAGCCTGGGTTGATGCATCAGCGTCCCGGGATGTAAACACCAGCGCTCTAAAAAAGAAGTATAATTCCGCCTCTAGGTCCTTCAAAGAGCATTCTTCATTGCCAAGGCAAAGTCAGAGCACATAGGCAGAATTGGCGAGAAACTAGTTCGCCTTCCTTCTGGAACTCGTGCATTCTGGTCTCTCGCCAAGGTTGGCCAGGGGAATTTCTGTCAGCCATCTCTTCCATCTCTGCACAGGGAGGACGACTCACTGGCCCATACTGCAAAGGAGAAAGCCGATCTTCTAGGCTCTTTCGACTCTCGATGACGGGGGGAGTACGCCGCCGACCATCCCGCGGTGTGAGTGCTCCATGCCGGAAGTGCAGTTCACACAGCGCTCGGTTCGCAAAGCACTCCTCTCCCTGGACATCCACAAGTCGAGTGGGCCCGACGGAATCCCCCCAATTGTGCTAAGGACGTGTGCTCCAGAGTTGGCACCGGTTTTAACGCGTCTTTTCCGGTACTCCTACTCCCTAGGCGTAGTTCCAAAATCACGGAAGACAGCTTACGTCCACCCGATCCCTAAAAAAGGCGACCATTCTGACCCGTCCAACTACCGGCCAATCGCTATCACCTCCTTGTTCTCCAAAACAATGGAGTCCATTGTAAACTGCCAGCTCATGAGGTACCTTGAAGATCACCAGCTGATTAGTGACCGCCAATACGGTTTTCGCCGTGGTCGGTCAGCTGGTGATCTTCTGGTCTACCTAACTCACAGATAGGCGGAGGCAGTAGAGTTCAAGGGGGAGGCATTGGCCGTTACTTTGGACATGCGAAGGCCTTCGATCGGGTTTGGCACAAAGCGCTTCTTTCGAAGCTCCCTTCCTATGGGCTTCCCGAGAAATTGTGCGATTGGATCACCAGCTTTCTTGCAGATCGGAGCATCAAGGTCGTTGTAGACGGTGCAAGCTCCGATTGTAAGCCTATTAATGCTGGTGTTCCACAGGGCTGCGTGCTATCGCCAACGCTGTTTCTTCTGCATATCAATGATATGTTGCATACCCGTAACATTCATTGCTATGCAGATGACAGCACTGGTGATGCTCTTTACACCGGCCGAGCCAATATTTCTCGGGAAAACGTCTCCGAGTGCCGGGACAAACTTGTGTCTAAAGTCGAGTCTTTGCTGAATAGAGTCTCGGATTGGGGACGACTAAATCTAGTCCAGTTTAACCCCCAGAAGACACAAGTTTGCGCGTTAACCGCTAAAAAGAACCCCTTTGTCGTATCCCCTCAGTTTCGAGGCACTCCCCTTGTTGCCTCAGCCAGTATCGGAATCCTCGGCGTCGACATATCGAGTGACATGCAGTTTCGTGGTCACTTGGAAGGGAAGGCCAAATTGGCCTCTAAAAAGCTTGGCGTGCTCAGCAGAGCGGGACAGTATTTCATGCTGGCACACCGCCTGCAACTTTACAAGGCGCAGGGTCGGCCGCACATGGAATACTGTTCCCATCTCTGGGCTGGGGCTCCCCAGTACCAGCTCCTTCCACTTGACCGCATCCAGCGCAGAGCGGCTCGAATCGTCGACGACCGAGTGCTTTCCGATCGGCTCGATTCACTGGCGCTGCGAAGAGATGTTGCATCTCTTTGCGTATTTTATCGCATCTATCACGGGGAGTGCTCTGAGGAATTGTTCGGATTAATCCCAGCCGCCAAATTTCGTGAACGCACTACACGGCAAACGTCCCGATACCATCCACACCATCTGGATGCTTGGCGGTCCACCACTGTACGTTTCACAAGGAGTTTTCTTCCACGTACAACCTCTCTGTGGAATAGTTTACCACCGGCGATTTTTCCGGACCGATACGACCTGGGGACCTTCAAGAAAAGAGCTTACTCCTTTCTAAAGGGCCGGCAACGCACCCGCAATTCTCCTGGTGTTGCGGTTAATCATGGGCGGTGGTAGTCACTTAACATCAGGTGAGCCGCATGCTCGTTTGCCCCTCTTCTATAAAAAAAATGGCTAGTAGTGGACATTTACGAGGTAGTAGAGAAAAACAACAAGGCATAACACAGCATTGCAAACCGGTGAGAATTATAGCCGGTGGGAATCACACTCTAAAACGCTCTTTTCCTTTAGGTCCTTTAGGTCAAATACTTATTTTTTTAAATTATTTTTTAATTAAGAGACTAATTAAAAAAGAATTTAAATAAATAAGTAGTTGATATCAATTCCATACACACACATATATTTTAAAATTTTAATGGATGTATATTATACATCCACTATAAGCAGTTTTACCGAAAAGATACATACTATTATTTGAAAATACACTTAAGGCTTCCGTCTAGCTGTGTTATTTTACATTCCCAGCCATTAGAGGGGGCGCTCTCCCCCGTGCATAAATACGTTCGAGATCGCACGTGAAGTTGCTCTATTTCATTAAATAAATAACTTATTATTTTTTTTCCAAAAATATTCCTTTTACTTTTGTTGTGGTAGTATAATTTTTTACCCTTTTATATTTCGTAAATGTCGTTTTTAGTCATATTTATACGGGTTGTAGGTTTAAAAAGGGTTAATACAACCGAAGAAAAAAAATACTGCTCCTTGTTCTCATTCATACAAATTTCGACTCTACCTTGTACATTTTGTATTATGTATGAATCAGTCAATTTTTTTATTTTAAATTTTTTTTTGTATGAAATGTGGTTCAGCTCCATGATTACAACTCCTCCCGTCTAATCGGATGTATATGATTTTTTTATACAAACTGAACATACAAATAGCGCTTACACCTGTTTTTTAAAGAAAAATCGTATAGAGAAGTAATTTAGAAGGCAATCGATAAAAAATTCAAACAAAAGAATAACTGAATACACAAATATTTATTTATTTAGTTGGTTACAAGATTAAGTAAGTGTTTTGTGTATTGTGGGGTTAACTTTTTGTGGATATTTTGTTATTAGCTGCACGTGCACATATCATACAGTATTTATTTTTGGTTCCTAAGTATAACAGTTTTCCAGTATAGACACCAATAATTGCTGCTGCACCAGAAGAAGCAGCATAATTATTGCGAAATGATCTTTTTGACCAGCAGCCATCAGCAATTACCGTTATCATGGGATTTCCATCGCTGTCAACGCTTCCAATTTCTTTCGCGTGTCGTGCTTCCTCTTTTCCTGCCTCCCGCATTACTTGATCCGCTGTTTTATGAAACCAGTCATAAACAACTTGGTTTGTGTTATCGTACAATTGTTTTGACATAGCGGGTATAGCAGTGTTTGCCGCTATTTCGTTCAAATTTTCGAGACCACAACCAATACTGATCGTGCCCGGGACAATACCATGATTAACATTGTAATTAGCATTTGGGATCATCGGTGCTTATATTAAATTCTGCTTTACATAATTGACACTTCAAGCACAACGTTGAAATAAAGCCTTTTTTGGTCTCACCGATGCATTTCAAATTTGAAAATCTGCATCCAAATGATTCATGACTGTGATCAGCAACTGCTTGCAGATAAAGTAAGAAGTATCGTATAGAGACAATTCTACGTCCCTCTAAATCAAAATCCTCTTCTTTACTACACATTTCTTTACGTTCTATATTGAAGTCGAAGCAATCACCCTTTTCACGTGCGGACGGCTGGCGCTAAAATAAAAAAGTAATAGCTTTGTTTTACATTTCTACGAGTCAAATTTTATGAGCCCTTATTTATCATATTTTAATTACCTTAGTTTTAACTTTTCTAAAAGGCAGTCCACTGGTGGCTTTTCGTTTTCGCCCCTTTTTATTAACCTAAAATAAATATTATTATTAGCTTTTTTAAATAGCAAAACTGCAAGTATTTATTTGTGTACATAAATAAAAATGAATAACAATTTTAAAACAAATGAGATATTCTAGATATTAAACATGTACAGCATGTGTTTTATGCACGATAATTGGCTAATTGCTACTCAAAAATAACTGTTAATATGTACGGAGTTTTAATTTTGGGGTTTATTTGCTACATCTTGTCCTTTTGTTTCCTTAGAACCATTAGTTGGTATTAAAATACTTTTAGAAGAATATTGAGGTTTGTTCTTTTGGTCACTAAAACGAAAAGTATTATATGTATTGTAAATGTAAGTATTAAAGTTAATATAGCATTAACGTATATATTTTAATCAAAAAAGGTAACAACAGAAAATGTTACCATGGCATAATATCATTTACTGGAGGGCAAGTGTTGCTAATATTTGACATCGGTTGACGATCGGTAGACGCAGTGGCACTGACATTACTGAAAAGAATAAAGGTCACGTAAATAAATTACTGACAATTCAAACAAAATAAAATAATATTATTTTAATGAATTCTATTATAATAGAGACGGATCTTGTATTTTCCGGGATAAATTAAACACACACGTACAGACATAAAGGCAGATAAGAATATTTCCATACAATTATTCGTCATCAATATCGATAGTAATGAGCAAATAAAAGCGTCCGTAGTGCAAGAAATGTAAACGTACTTACTAGATTAGAAAACAAAGCGTCTTTATCGCAGTACCATAACCCTACTGGTGGAGCGACGAGCCTAATGTTACCGAAGTCTAATTCCCCGGTCGAACCTTAAACCTATTACGCGAGATATTAACTAAAGTGGACTGTATATGCGAAATGCTTCTACGCTTACATAAAATGGCTACTATAGCACGCGGTACAATGCACTCGCTCTTCCCTAAAAACGAACTATTATTTGCCAAATCTATGAAAGGAATCCTGCTTGATTAGGAGAAAATAAAATTGGAGCGGATTAACTATTAAACACAATTATATCAAGCAGGAAATATTATTAGGAACGTTCACTCACCGGGGTGTTTTCTTCTATGCTGCTTGGTCACTATAGCTGCGACTTCTGGAAGATACTCTGGGGCCCCAGAGATACGTCGGGAGAGAAGCGGTGTGGTTTCAACGACGAGCGCGGCGGGAAGAGAGCGCGCGTCGGTCGCGCGTGCCTTTTATTCCTTCGGTTGCGATGATTACGTGATATTCTAGAATCATTTTCTTTCCCCTCCCACCCCACCACCCCGATGTGTCGATAGGAGTGTATGAATGATATCGTTTGGAAAGGGATAAACGATTTGGCAAACCCCTACCGTCAAAAAATAAATACGAATGGTTTTCCGCGCAACCATCTCCCCCGCCCTTGAAGGATTTCCTTCAAAATTAACTAAAAACAACTAGAGCTAAGATCAAACTAACAAAATATCTAACTAACGCTAAGATTACCTAAATTCAACTACAATTTCTAATCTAGAAAGCTAATTTAAATTATGGAAGAGGCAAGGGGCACAAACGGACAACAGGACGCAGGTAAGACCCAACCGAGGTCGTAACGCGAGCTACCCTAACTACTCCGTCGGAACCGGAAAAGACCTCTTCGACAATTACTAACGGCCAATGGAGAGGCGGCGTATTCTCTTTGGTGAGCACAACTACAGTTCCTACAGCTAAAGGCTCAGTCGCTGTGTTCCATTTTTGCCGAGACTGCAAAGTATGCAAGTATTCCATCCTCCATCGTTTCCAAAACGATTGCACTAACCGGTCTAATAATTTGTGGCGTGCGGAAATGCTAAGTCTGTTCTCATCCATATCTGCGGCTGGCAAATACTTTAAAGGCGTTAAATTCAAAAAATGTGCTGGAGTTAGAGCCAGCGGTTCCGAGGGGTCACTAGACAACGTACGACAAAGTGGGCGGCTATTCATTACGCATTCAATTTGAGCGAGCACCGTACTTAGCTCTTCGAAGGATAAAATTTGATCTCCTATTACTCGGTATAAGTGACTCTTTAGACTCTTAATATTAGTCTCCCAATTGCCCCCAAAATGACTCGCGGCTGGGACGTTCAGAGACCACTCAATGCGGTTCTCGGCTAGAATGTGAGCGAACTCCGAATTATAATACTTGCTAGCTAAGAGCTCATGTAGTTCTGATAAAACACGTTTTGCACCGACGTAGTTTGTACCGTTATCCGAATACAATTTACTTACAGGGCCACGGCGGGAAAGAAATCTTTTAAATGCACCCATAAAGCCTGCTGTGCTTAGATCACCAACGAGTTCTATATGCACCGCCCGAGTAGTTAGACACACGAAAATGCAGACGTAAGCCTTTGTGGATCTTATACTACGCCCGCGAGTGAGCGTGACCTTAAACGGACCAGCGAAATCAGACCCGGTGTGCGTAAAGGGCTTTACTGATTGTATTACTCTACAAGATCTAAGTTCCGCCATTTCCGGAAATGACGGCTTGGGGCGTGCCCGAAAGCAAGCTATACATCTGTGCACCCGATTGCGTATTAAACTACGTGCAGAAAGAATCCAATAATTCTGACGCAAGATCGACATCAGCAAGTCGGGGCCAGCGTGCGAATTTAATTTATGATGGTAATCGACTAATAAATTCATGATATGGTCTTTACGCGGTAAAACTATAGGGTGCCGTTGGTCGAAACTCAACTGCGAGTTGAACAAGCGTCCACCTACCCTTACATCCCATCCTGTAAAAATGGCTTAAGGCGTTGAAAGGTGCGCCTACAAGCTCTATTCGATTGTAATCTTGTAATTTCTTCAGAGAAGTGCGCACGTTGAAGTTCACGTAATACTAGCGACTCGGCATAGTTGTAATCGGGCGCTAAGACATACGAACGTCGCGGTAAAAGCTTCGCGAATCGACAAATGTAAATTACGCTACGCAATAATTTCGACCAAGCGGACAAGCGGTTCGCCAAAGCGATGATTGGAGAAACGTTCGCCACTAGAGCGTGTCTCTTCTCTTCCGGCGGTTGTGACACTGACGAAGGTTCGAAATCGGTTATTGGCCATTGCGAGGGATCCAAGTGAACCCAAGAAGGTCCGTAGAACCAAAGCGGGTGGTCCATTATTTGCATCGGGGTGAGTCCACGGGATACACAATCGGCAGGGTTTTCTGTACCGGACACGTGATAAAAGTTCCGCGTTTCTAACTCGTCTTGGATCTTGGCCACTCGGTTCGCGACAAACGTATCCCAACGGTGATGTGAAGAATGAACCCAGCATAAGGCGACGGTGGAGTCGGAAAAGGCAAATATCCTTTCTATGTGAACTCTATCCCTACATGCGCTGATAACTGCGATAATAAGCTTGGTGAGTACTAATGTTGCGCAAAGCTCTAAGCGCGCCAGAGAGACAACCTTACGGGGGGAGACTCTCGACTTAGAACTAATGAGGCTAATCGAATTTCTACCATTATTCTGGACGTGGAATTATACAACGCCTCCGTAAGCCTTCGCGCTGACGTCTGCAAACACAACGACCATTATGACGCTATTTCTATCGACGTTTATATGACGCGGTATTTTAATTTCTCTTAGTAAAGGAAGTTCCTCTTTAAAACGCTGCCACAACCGAACAATGCTGTCAGGCGGCGAGTCATCCCAATCGCATTCAAATAACCAAAGTTGTTTAATCAAAAGCTTAGCGTATAATACCACCGGAGCTACGAAACCCATGACGTCCCATAATCTAGCAACGCATGACAGTATTGTGCGCTTTGTGCACTTCTCTACGGGCGGATTTACCTTAAGGCTAAACACGTCGGACTCTGGTGACCAACACAGACCGAGCACTTTGTGTGTATCAGAATCGTCGAATTCCTTTATCGCCGAAAGGCGGTGTGATAGTGGGATTGTATCTAAAACCGGATGCGAATTACTAGTCCACTTGACAAGATCGAATTGACCCGATTTCATGAGCTTTATAATCTCGGCGGTGGTTAGGGTGGCCTCCTCCACGCTATCGACCGAGTATACAAAATCATCCATATATAAACCGCTCTCAATTGCCCTCTTAGCTTTAGGGTAAGAGAGACCTTCATCGTGAGCGAGCTGTCTCACCGTGCGTAACGCATGAAATGGGCTCGACTTTAAACCAAAACAAACGCGGTTAAATTCATACACCATTAGAGGTTCCTTTGGGTTGAAACGATATAAAATGCGCTGGAATCTACGGTCGCATTCACGGAACCCTATGCAAAAGAACATTTGGCGAATATCGGCGGATAGTGCTATACTAAACAAACGAAAATTGGCTATTATATTAAATAAACTGCCCTGTAAATTTTGCCCACCATAGAGGATATCGTTAAGCGACAGGTGAGTGCTAGTTTTAGCACTAGCGTCGAGCACTACACGTAACTTAGATGTAAGTTTGTCCTCCCTAATGACCCCGTGGTGTGGTATGAAATACGACGGTGTGTCTTCGTAGTTATCTAATTTCGAAGCCACAAGTGATATGTTACCTTCTCTTATATATTCGTTAATGACGCCGTCATAAGCTTCTTTTAACTGGGGTGAAGCGAGCATCCTACGCTCCAAGCTGTAGAAACGTTTTTCCGCCATTTGACGCGAATCGCCGAGAGATAAAACATCTCCTTTAAAGGGTAGCGCTACACTATATCGACCGTCGCGATCACGAACGGTCGTGCGGACGTAAATTTCCTCGCATAATCTGTCATCTGAGCTAGCTATGGGTGGGACGTTCACCTCCTCCATCTCCCAAAATTTGCGGACTAACGACTCGAGGGGTTCGACAGCCATACCACAATAAGAGGTTGCCGAAATACTATCTATGATGGGGGTGGAGCCAACAATGACATAGCCCAATACGGTTTCCAGTGCGTATGGCGCGGTATGCGAGGAGTTGCCCCTGACCTTGTTGTTTAACAAAAGATGAGGAAAAAGCGATGCTCCAATGAGAATGTCTATGTTTCCAGGAACGGCGTAAGTGTCGTCCGCTAGAGTCAAATTTTTAAATTCAATCATTGCCGAGGTGTCAACCGAAACGGTTGGCAACTGTTCAGTGACCCTATCTACTACTAGTTCATTTATATCAAAGTTAACATTACCATCTATCCGAGAATAAAATTTTAAATTTATATATCCCTGGGTAGCTTTACTAGTACCTCCGATGCCTTTGACTACAGGACGTGAAATTGACCTATTTATTACTAAGCCTAAGCACTGACAACATTGTCGTGTTATAAAGCTATTTTGGGCTCCGCTGTCCAGCAGTGCACGGACGCTTTGTTCGTTTCCACGCGAATCCCTAACCAAAATACGTGCCGTACCCAGTAACACGGTTGAAGGAGGTTGTGCTCCCATATTTGCCAATGAGCACAGAGCGACATCACCAGGTCGACCGCTAGAATCGTTGACTTTAGTAGGGGTGAATTCCTTGTCCGCTTTACTTGACGCCGCTATGTTGCTATTTTCAAAATGTAATAGCGTGTGATGTTTCCTGGCGCACTTGCTACATACGGAACTAGAATTGCATTTTGCAACGAAATGCTTATCGCTTAAGCAGTTCAGACATAGGTTGTTTGTCTTTACTAATTTATAACGTTCGCTTGGTGAATATTTACGAAAAGTCACACAATTGTATAAATTACCGTGTTTATCTTTACATATGATACAGGCATGCTGAAATGGTGCCGACGTAGCGGTTACGTACGTTAACGACCCTGCTATTTAGATGATTGAGTCTGTCTACGGTCGACGCACTTTTTAATCTCCTGTTTAACGTTCGGGGAGCGCTGCATCACCTTTATTTGATCTCGCACAAACGATGCTAATGAATGAAAGGGAGGCATCTCCGAGCTACGGTTCTCCATTTCAAACGCACGCACGGTGTCGGGGTCTAATTTCTTTAGTGCAATATGGAGAAACACCACGTCCATAAGGTCATTAAATTTCAAATTCTTAAGTGCAGCCACCGATGCCACAAATTTATCTAAAAACTGCTCTAAGCCGTTGATGCTCGCGGATGATATAGGTTTAAGATCGAATATCTGGTTCAAATATTCGGAAGCTAACATTCTCCTATCTTCATATTTAGTTTTAAGCGTTTCGAATATTAACAAGTAATTGTTTGCTGTAGGTGTAAGACCCGAGCAAATTGACTGTGCCCTGCCACTAAGTTTACTAATTAAATAATATAATTTTTCAGCGTCCGATAACGATGGGTTGTTGTGTATATTGTTTTGAAAACTACTGAAGAAGAAGGGCCATGTCTTAATATCACCATTGAATATCGGAATATCTATTGGCGGCAACCTAATTGAGTCACGTGGACGTACCTGTATTTCCGGCTTTGCTTCGTTTTGAGATGGAGATTGTAAGAGTTTCGCCGTTCTTTTCACGCGACACAACATATCTTCAAATGCCAGAAGCGGTTGGTAGTTCACTATATATTTCGGGTCGATTTGTAATTCCAAATGATTAATTTGGTCTAATATTCTTTCGTAATCCGTCCGCAAAGAATCCACCGTTTCAATTTCATTCAAAAAAGTTTCCCGCACTGCTTCTACATTAATGTTCTTTATGTGATCACTTATACTTTGTATACGTGAAAAAAGTATGTCCCTCTTGGCATAAAGCGTTTTAGTTTTAATTTCATTTCCACTAACTGTCATTTTAAATTATTATAATAAAGTTATATTAATCACAATTAATCTCACAACGCACAAATAATGGAGGGTGGACACTCGTACGCCGTATTACGTAATTTAATTACGAGAATCGAACACCTGTTACAGCGAGTCGAGGTGACGCGTGTCGCTCGCTAAACTCAATATATTTTTATCAAAATTGTCGGGTAAGCGTACAAAACGGTTGCGATTACACTGTTTCAATTATTTAAGCGACTGATAAGCTTAAAATTTAAACCAAATACAAACACTATTTAAATGAATAATTCTATTTTTAAACGAATACTATTTAAGTCTATTCCATAAATTAGAGTGCATTATCTAAATAATTAATCTAATAATTCGTCCAGAAAATGGTTGAACGACTACTAAAACACCAGTCCAAATCCGGCTCGAAGGACCATAAAATGGTGGAGCGACGAGCCTAATGTTACCGAAGTCTAATTCCCCGGTCGAACCTTAAACCTATTACGCGAGATATTAACTAAAGTGGACTGTATATGCGAAATGCTTCTACCCTTACATAAAATGGCTACTATAGCACGCGGTACAATGCACTCGCTCTTCCCTAAAAACGAACTATTATTTGCCAAATCTATGAAAGGAATCCTGCTTGATTAGGAGAAAATAAAATTGGAGCGGATTAACTATTAAACACAATTATATCACGCAGGAAATATTATTAGGAACGTTCACTCACCGGGGTGTTTTCTTCTATGCTGCTTGGGCACTATAGCTGCGACTTCTGGAAGATACTCTGGGTAGACTCTCTGGGGCCCCAGAGATACGTCGGGAGAGAAGCGGTGTGGTTTCAACGACGAGCGCGGCGGGAAGAGAGCGCGCGTCGGTCGCGCGTGCCTTTTATTCCTTCGGTTGCGATGATTACGTGATATTCTAGAATCATCTTCTTTCCCCTCCCACCCCACCACCCCGATGTGTCGATAGGAGGTATGAATGATATCGTTTGGAAAGGGATAAACGATTTGGCAAACCCCTACCGTCAAAAAATGAATACGAATGGTTTTCCGCGCAATCACCTACTAATCACTATCCTAATTATAATAAATAAAACAATAGGTAAGCGTCTTTTTTGTGGAAACGTTCACAAAATTTTTTAATGCATTTCATTCCTACGCTGCTAACGGTAAATAGGTATAAAATAAAACGTTGGCAACCGAGCATGCCAGATATTAGATAACACTCGGCACGGTCGTTTCAATACGTTGTTTTCTTTGTTTACGAACTCTACCTTACAATTATATTAAAGTCCACAAAGCCGCAACACACACATATTATGTTGTTTACCGCCTGCGTAACTTAAGTAAGAGTATTTTAATTCCAGCAATGCCGACTCCTTCAATTGCTTACAGTCGTAAACTTTCATTAAAATAACATTGAGTAATGATTGCCATATATGTAATGATACCTTTCAATAATTTTAATATTTTGTTTAGTTTAGGAGCTATAAAGTGTATACATTAGAATAAAATGTAAATAATGCATTCAAACTTTAAACGAAACGCGCAAACCTATAAGGATATTATATAGGAATAGTCTTCTATTTCTTTTCCTCGCAATATTATGATGTTTCATTTTATGTCTGCCGACTGACTCGTCTGTTGTTTCCTTCTTGGTCTAGTGGTCGCAAACGCGACAGCTGATCATGAGGTCTAGGGTTCGCATCCCGCAGTCAGGAAGTTGGCGGTGTTTCACACCAGTGCTTCGTAAAGCACTAAAGCCATTCTTCCTGCGCCTATTATCTCTCCGGTTTTTATGTTAATGATATTTTTACGTTAATCAAAATATCTTTTGCGTTAAATTTTAGACTTAGAACCTTAGACTTAGTAATACCTATAAAATAATTACAAGTCTAAGGCCATTGGTTTTGTTTCTATTTTCTTATTTTTTAATATTAAATTATAACAAACAAGCCAGAGCTGTATCTGGTAATAAATTGCTACTGTAGTCTATGTACCTGCCGCAACCGTTACCGTGACAGTCTATTAAAGTCCACCGCTGAACATAAGCCCACACCCATAGGTAGTTGCCATGCTGGGCAAGCGTTTTATTTTTAATTGTTTTAGTGAGATGCTGCAGCCCATATTCTGATTTGTTTCTCTTAGTCGTCTAACACTACACCCACGGGATAACATGGGGTAGCGGACATTCTTACACCGCCACTAGTAACATGTACTCACCAGCATCTGCCAACATTAAAGAAGATAGATAAAGAAGAAGATAATAAAGTCTGGTGTTGTTACTTTAGATGAACAGGATGAAATGCCTTTCTTACCACTCAACTGGGGTACCACAGAGGTTGCACTGCCGTTTGGTGGTACCCGTCCGAATTGCCCCGCTTTGTAGGCCTTTGGTTGCCAATTCATTAGATTTATTAGTGCTTATGAGATTTATATTGCCGTAATTGAACTCCGCAATATGTATCACAGCGTTGCAAACTAATTAGAAGTAACTTTTATATTCAGTCAGGTTATTAATTTATTTGTTAGGTAACTTTTAACTGACGACAGTAAATGAAAAAGCTCTTGGAAATTAATATTTCTACACGATGTTTTCCACATACATAAAATCTAATCTACGCTGAGCGCATTATAAATCAGCAATAAAAATCGCGACCAGCACTTTTCAGTGGGGCAGAACGGGAATTGAACTTGTTCGCGAATTGCAGAAATTTAGGATAAACGCTGATCCCATTTACTACCGCTTTTACAGACAATAATACTAACTTTGTTTAACGTAACATAGAGAAATTTATATAGTCACTGTTTAAAAAAATTGCTTGGGCTCGGCAATTGTATGTCTAACTATATCAACGTCGTTGGTTTGGGTTAAGAATATGGGCCCGCACCGACACTCCACATGTCTCGTTACACGCCCCGCCACACGACCCGCTGAAAGTTTTCCACGGCGCATTTGGTACACATATAGAGTGGTCGTCACTAAAGATATCATACTTTGTAGAGCCATACTGCAGCTATGTTATGGTTGTAGCACGAATGGATCAACTCGACCGGAGAAGGACCACGCTCTTACAGAATACCAGAGTAAAATAGCAGCTTAATACGTACGTTACGTGTGGTGAGTGTAGAGAGAGATAAGGCGATCCATTTTTAATGGAAACGACGCATTCAGATGTGGATGTCTATGGTCACAGCCTTACTTACTTACTTACCATCAGATGAACTGTGTGCTTGTTTGTCACCCTAATTCTATAAAAAAAAGATACTGTCAAATGAAATTATTTATTTCTTCGACGAAAAACAAAAAATTATATTTCGTTAGACAATTTTTTTTTCAAATTTACTGCCTCTAATTATACCTGTAATTCGGTAAATTCGGTAATTCAAGGGCGTGTAGTTTTCGTGCTCGCGTAACATTCCGCCTTGATAAACTAAGGCCTTGCCCTAAAGATGTTATCGAGTGCCACTTCGAAATCTCTTACTATAGAATGCAATATGATTTTATTTTCGTCCCGTACACATTTTTCAATTGTAATTTTTCCACTGCCTTGAACTTGAACGTTCGCTGTAAGTCGTGTAAAAATACGTCCCTGAATCACGGTCGCATAGTTACACAATAATGTAGTGGACGACACATCGATCACTAATAAAGAAGTTCTTTATTAGTGATCGATGGGACGACACGAAATTTATGCGTGCTTCGTTTACTGAAGTGTTTTGGTCTGATTATTTTATTGTAGACTGGAAATAATGTTAGCGTTAACATGCGATAAATTAATGGGTAATTTAAACTAGGGATGCCTCGATACGCCTTTTTGCCGATACGATACCGATACCGATACTTTTATAAAAGTAACGCTTATTGAGTTTAAAAATGAAGCTAAAATAAATAAAACAAAAGTCAGGTTATTTTTTTATTGATATAAAAGTAAAGTAAAACCGTTTAACTATAGAAGGGTTGAGATTAGTTAATATTTTTTTTTTATAGAAGAAGGAGCAAACGAGCATGCGGCTCACCTGATGTTAAGTGACTACCGCCGCCAATGATCAACCGCAACACCAGGAGAATTGCGGGTGCGTTGCCGGCCCTTTAGAAAGGAGTAAGCTCTTTCTTGAAGGTCCCCAGGTTGTATTGGTCCGGAAAAATCGCCGGTGGTAAACTATTCCACAGAGAGGTTGTACGTGGAAGAAAACTCCTTGTGAAACGTACACTGGTGGACCGCCAAGCATCCAGATGGTGTGGATGGTATCGGGACGTTTGCCGTGTAGTGCGTTCACGAAATTTGGCGGCTGGGATTAATCCGAACAATTCCTCAGAGCACTCCCCGTGATAGATGCGATAAAATACGCAAAGAGATGCAACATCTATTCGCAGCGTCAGTGAATCGAGCCGATCGGAAAGCACTCGGTCGTCGACGATTCGAGCCGCTCTGCGCTGGATGCGGTCAAGTGGAAGGAGCTGGTACTGGGGAGCCCCAGCCCAGAGATGGGAACAGTATTCCATGTGCGGCCGACCCTGCGCCTTGTAAAGTTGCAGGCGGTGTGCCGGCATGAAATACTGTCCCTCTCTGCTGAGCACGCCAAGCTTTTTAGAGGCCAATTTGGCCTTCCCTTCCAAGTGACCACGAAACTGCACGTCACTCGATATGTCGACGCCGAGGATTCCGATACTGGCTGAGGCAACAAGGGGAGTGCCTTGAAACTGAGGGGATACGACAAAGGGGTTCTTTTTAGCGGTTAACGCGCAAACTTGTGTCTTCTGGGGGTTAAACTGGACTAGATTTAGTCGTCCCCAATCCGAGACTCTGTTCAGCAAAGACTCGACTTCAGACACAAGTTTGTTTCGGCACTCGGAGACGTTTTCCCGAGAAATATTGGCTCGACCGGTGTAAAGAGCATCACCAGTGCTGTCATCTGCATAGCAATGAATGTTACGGGTTTGCAACATATCATTGATATGCAGAAGAAACAGCGTTGGCGATAGCACGCAGCCCTGTGGAACACCAGCATTAATGGGCTTGCAATCGGAGCTTGCACCGTCTACAACGACCTTGATGCTCCGATCTGCAAGAAAGCTGGTGATCCAATCGCACAATTTCTCGGGAAGCCCATAGGAAGGGAGCTTCGAAAGAAGCGCTTTGTGCCAAACCCGATCGAAGGCCTTCGCATGTCCAAAGTAACGGCCAATGCCTCCCCCTTGAACTCTACTGCCTCCGCCTATCTGTGAGTTAGGTAGACCAGAAGATCACCAGCTGACCGACCACGGCGAAAACCGTATTGGCGGTCACTAATCAGCTGGTGATCTTCAAGGTACCTCATGAGCTGGCAGTTTACAATGGACTCCATTGTTTTGGAGAACAAGGAGGTGATAGCGATTGGCCGGTAGTTGGACGGGTCAGAATGGTCGCCTTTTTTAGGGATCGGGTGGACGTAAGCTGTCTTTCGTGATTTTGGGACTACGCCTAGGGAGTAGGAGTACCGGAAAAGACGCGTTAAAACCGGTGCCAACTCTGGAGCATACGTCCTTAGCACAATTGGGGGGATTCCGTCGGGCCCACTCGACTTGTGGATGTCCAGGGAGAGGAGTGCTTTGCGAACCGAGCGCTGTGTGAAGTGCACTTCCGGCATGGAGCACTCACACCGCGGGATGGTCGCCGGAGTACTCCCCCCGTTATCGAGAGTCGAGTTAGACGCAAAGAAAGAGCCTAGAAGATCGGCTTTCTCCTTTGCGGTATGGGCCAGTGAGTCGTCCTCCCTGTGCAGAGATGGAAGAGATGGCTGACAGAAATTCCCCTGGACAGCCTTGGCGAGAGACCAGAATGCACGAGTTCCAGAAGGAAGGCGAACTAATTTCTTGCCAATTCTGCCTATGTTCTCTGACTTTGCCTTGGCAATGACTCTTTTGAAGGACCTAGAATTATACTTTTTTTTAGAGCGCTGGTGTTTACATCCCGGGACGCTGATGCATCAGCCCAGACTTGGTGGCACTCCTGCTTATAGCATGATGCTATTTTGCAGGAGCGACCAAACCATGGCTGAGATTTGCCTCCAATGGGCACCACAGAAGAAGGAATAAAAAGTTCCATACCCTGAAGCACCACATCAGCAACAGAATCCGCAACAACGTTGGGATCATCCGGCGAGAAGCAAAGCCGCCCCCAAGGGTAGGATGCAAAGAAAGACCGCATCCCATCCCAATCGGCTGACCTATAGTGCCAAACACGGCGGCAGCCTGCACAATGCAACCGCGATTGCAGCGTGAGTGGCACAACACTCCGGACCAGACAATGGTCCGAGAAACCTAAAGGGGCGTCGACGGAAATCTGATAGCAACTAAAATTAACGTTGATGAGACTCTTTGTGATGAGATTTTGTTTTAAAAACAAAGTATTCTTAAGTTTTGTAGAGAAAAATGATTCGCAAATATGTTTTCCATTTTTTTTTCAAGTTTGAGTATAAAATGTTATTGCGTTAGAAAACGAACGGATCTGCGCCTCTCGATATATTAGGAGACCTTAGGTAGAGAGATACCTTCTTCTTTGAGGCAATTACAGCTCAGAGTAGACAGGGGAAACAAGGAAACAGGACACAGCACAGCATAATTAGTTCGTGCCTCGTTTACAAGGGAATAGATTTAAAAGCGCAGAATTTATTTATCGGTATCGGATGCATCCCTAATTTAAACTATCGAATAATAGATAGCTGTTTAACATTCTCAAACGGTTTTAATAATAATTTATACCTATGTAAATTTAAACATCAATATCATGTCATAATATCTGTTTTAGGTCTATCTATTTGTTTAATTATATCTAATTGCATATATTCTATTACATATTTATTTCCTTATATCTTATCTTCTTATTGTTTATATTATATCCTATAATTATTTTTATTTTTATAAGCATTTGTACATCCCAACAAAACGTGGAAAAGAGTACAAACATCCCCAATAATAAGTAAATATTTATTTATTTAATCTTTATTGCCTTAAACTGCCTTAAACAAGGGGTAACAAAGGGCGAACTTAATGCTCTATGGCATTTTTTACCAGTCAACCTATAGTTGTTAAAGTTACAGCCTATACATGTTCCACTGCGAGGAACAGGCCTCCCCTCATTTTTCAGAGGGTTTTAGTTTTAGGGCAAAGAAGTGTCCGCCGCGCTGCCCCAATGCGTGTTGGCGAACTTCACATGTCTTCGAAATATATTTTTTTTCTTATTCCTCTGACGTGCAGGTTTTCTCACGATGTATTCCTTCACCGCCGGGCACGTGGTAAATCAGCACTTAAAATAACAATTAACAATTTCATTAGTGCCGGCGAGGATCGAACCCGGGATTTGTTATAGTATATATAGTATTTAATTTCATAAGTATTTATGAGTCTCAACCAAATGTGAATACAACATAAATATCCCGTAACAATATAAAAATGTCCTCCAGAACAATTTTTGTTACGGCACGGCGCCAATCTCAATGGGTGGTCTCCATCTAAGAAGATGTTGGACATCATTACGGTGTGAGATTGTATGCGAATGCACAGGTGTATTCTCTATTCCCTCAACCTTACAGTCCAATGAGCCCTGAAACGATCAGAGAGGTTATCAGGCCCTGGACCCACGAGTTCACGTACATAGGCAAAGGGGTGAAACACCGCAATGTACGCAGTTTCATGACTCGGGTCTGCTACTGAGATAACTTGAAAGACCAAATAACTGATTTCTGGCCCTACCCGGGTTCGAGTTTGGGACCACATGATTATTAGTTTGCGGAATTAGCTTACTGGAAGACCAACGAGGTAGTCAATCATTTTATATTGGAGTTGCATAGTATATTAGTATTTAATACCTTACCCAAAATCCTACTGGTAATTAATTATTGTAAGCTAAGCTGAAGTGACCGCAGCTTAATTGTTAATTATTCCAAAAGTCGTGGTTACAAATCCGCCATTCGACTTCTGTTGTAAGCTACTTCTTACACAAAATAATTTAAAGCTTACTTGAGTGATCAACGCGAATATAAGAATTTTTAATAGTATTTATAAAAAGCGTACTTAGCAGGCGATTTATCTATGGCATTCAACTCTTCTTTAACATAATATTATGTAAAATATAATATCACTATATTCTATCTGATACTCTCTCGCTTCGCTGGGCGCACGATAACAAGCGATAATAACGTAGATATATAAAATATATACCAAGAATTTTTTTATGGGACTATCGTAAAATCCGTCCTTAGTGAGCGTCTATATTGCGAAATGAGTAACTATATATATTATGATTAAATGAATTAAATTTCATCACTCTGGGAATTAGAGCCGTGGTAGCTCAGATGGTTAACGCTCTCTGTAAATATAACAGATCGCGAGTAACCCGTGTTCGATCCCCGCCGGCACCAATGAAATTGAAATGCTGATTTACCACGTGCTCTACGGTGAAGGAAAACATCAACAAGGAGGAATAAGAAAAAAAATATTTCGAAGACATGTGAAGTTCGCCAACACGCAGTGAGGCAGCGCGGCGGACACTTCCTTGCCCTTAAAGCCTCTCAGAATTGAGGGTAGGCCTATGCCCAGCAGTGGGACGTTTATAAGCTGTAACTTTTTAATTTACTCTGGGAATTCATTCCCGTGGGACTTAGCCGTTTCTTTGGATTGTAATTAAAATATATGACTCTGTGCTGTAACCCCCTGCCACACACTCGTCGAGTGGCATGGGAAGTAGCGAGGATAGGATTCGAGAACGCCATGCCCATCGCTCCTGGTTCTGTCGGTATTTTGAGCGCGAGTCAAAGGAAAGGAACGCCCGAACGCAGTTCGTAACGAGCGCTCGATATGAAAGCGTCGTTCTATTGCGATGAATAGATATCGTCCACCATTTCCGTTGGCGAGGACGAGGTCTTATACTTCATTTTTATGACATTGATATAATTAGCTATACTAAAACATTTAGCTTGCATGCTGCCACATTTTCATCAACCATTGTGTTGCAAACGCGAACGACCTAGTGCGGAGCGTCGCGATTAATTGCGTGAGTAGAGCAAAGAATATATACACTACGCGAAAAGAAACGACACTTAAGCATGTGTGCACGTAAAAACCTTGAGAGGCGCGCGGGGCGTGGAACGGGCAGTCGCCGACTGCCCTGGTCGAGGGCTAGTAGTAATACCGATATTTGTCAGTATTAGTTAATATGAATATATTCGTCAAGTGATATAATATTTCAATTAATATACGATTATTACTGATATCTTAATGTACATATTACTATTCTATTCATGTAGGTATTAAGTTTATGTTACCAAGTAACGTTATTAGTTTTAATAGCCGTGTATGCTAGGTTTATATGCTTTGATAAATATTAATGTTGTTATTAAATAAATGATATTATAGTACTTATAGTACATGTATAAGTATTACTGAAAGTGATTTTAAGTGATTAGAATTAAAATACTACTGCACAAAACAAGGGCCCTTGTTTTGTAAATTTAATTTTTAATAATGTTTTATGATACCTAAAAATATGTGAACCCATTTTAATGAAAGTCGATAAGATCTTAACAAGAATTATGGGGAAATACCATGACAATAAAACTAATATATTGCCAATAATTTTATTATATTACATTAACTAAATATACACTATTAAAATACCACTAGAGAGTCAAGAAATTTTAGATATCTATAAAGAGTTTTTGTATTTGTTCATTGTTGTATTTATGGATTATTTCATTAGAAATAGAAACGATTTATCTCCTCAACACATAGGGAACAATTTGTTGGCCGCCATGTCCCAGGAAACCTGCATACCTTTGGATTTTCTCAAAAAATATACATGCTACGAATTTTTGCAATTGTTAGAAATAACAATGAGAATTAAAAAAATTATCGAAAAATTCAAAAATATATAAGAGTAAATTATTTTTAAAGGATAGTAGGTAATACTGATTATTGCGTACTGAAATAAGTGTTGGTTAATTATTTAAGATTACCATTAACTGTCGTGCATATTTGGTTTTGTCGGAAGTTTTAATATTCCTCATTTAATAAAAGTTGGTTTAAAATTGAACGTATCTTTCACTACCCAAATACATAAGTTTACATAATATATAACACATACCTACTATGTATCTTCTTTGGTACAAGTCTATAATATTCCATTTCGGTTCGATATCAACCCTAGTGTTACACGCTTCGACTCAAGGTCACCGGCGCTTAAGCTCTCACGTACAGGGAGTGTCACCGCTGTGGTAGAGAGCAGTGTGGGTAGAGAGTGAAATTTCGTGGCAGCGCGAAGAGCAGAGCGATGGGTAGCTCGAATAGCATAGTGTGGCGGAACCATAAAATTTATCTGATCGGATACATTTAAAGTGTAACAGAAACAGAAACTTTTTTAATCAATATGGATTACAAAAACAATACTTAATGAAATTCACTTATTTTTTCATTTACCACTTGTTCGCAAAAAACCCTCTGTCTTAGCAAAAACCAGCAAGAAACCCAGCGGGAATTATTTTTTAAATAACAGCTTATAATCATGTATGTTACAATTAACAACACAAAACAAATTACAAATAGCTTGGTAGCGATCACCCTTCCCAGGGGTTATTATCATCCCTAAATTCCTTAATATTATATTAAACTTTTTTATACAAACTTAGTTTGATTAAGTTTTTGAATTTTGTGTAGATCAAATTTTGTATATTTTCTGAGATTTTATTGTAAAAGCGTATACATCGCCTCAAGAATGAATTACTGACTCGGTGGAGTCGAGTAACTGGTACACTAGCTTGTGTCTGTTCCTAGTATTAATTATGTACTATTTTGTATATTCTTATTCTGACAATTTATAATTAATACAAAATTTTTTTTACGTTGCATTTACACGCTAGTTGAAGTAATTAAATAGTACCTCACATCAGTTAATTCAAGAATTTTACCTGAATAATTTAATTTAGTTTAATTTTTTACTTTTCTATTAGTGTAATAAAGTAGTTTGTTCACTAGGATCCTGTACTCGCATCTGATATCAATATTATATTTTAACTCTTTACTTTTATCTTTTTAGTTAAAATTACATTTAGCTTATAAGGCTGTCCATACTGTTAGGTAGAAGAGTATAATCTAGCTTTATATCGTGTTAGCTATAATATCGTATAAGTGCTAGGGGCCGCGGGTTCGAATCCCGCACGGAACAAGTTTTTCTATGGACTACAAATACTTTTTCCGGTTCTGGATGTTTGTCTTTGTGCAATTTACGAAACATTATATGAAATACGATACAATACGCTATTTACAATCATTATTTTTTCAGTACTTAAAACCCTTTCCCTGTCCCGTGACCCACATATAGGTCATTGCTATTGTCTTACTATTGTTTCTGCAAATCGAACAATAAAAGTACGAAATGATTTAGAAGGCAAAACACTAACATGCAAATAAAATAATATATACTCGCATCATGTTTACAACATTACTTGCTTTATTTTAGCATTGTCCTAAAACGCTTTCAAAGTTTATTTTTGTAAAAGAAAGTAACTGTCTTATAATACAAAAGTGTACCTTTATCAAGTGTATTCGTACTCATTATTCGATAAACATAGATTTGTCCTTAACAAAAATTGTTTTATTAGAATTATGTAAATGAGCTATGGGAGGTGAAAATAGTACACAAAGAGAATATTACAACTACGTTTTAGTAGTAAGTTCTTGGTACATAGAACAAACAGTTGTCCCCATGTTTGGAATGCACCATTGAGGTGCAGCGAAATTTAGTTCCTTCTAACTCTTACCAAAATGAAGCAAACTTTTGGTTCGGGATGTCTGTTCTATACGCTATCAGGCCTCTGTCACTCTTACTACCTGCGTGAAATAATTACCTAAAATCGCGACGCGCCCGGGCGAAATAACGCAGTCAGGGCTAGCGCGTTGGAAGCGATTCAATCATTGAGAAATGCAACACATAAATCAATGGATTTAATGTTAAAGTTTTTACTTGTTTAAGTAGTTTTTGTTTAGTGTTTAGTATATTTAACTGTAGGTGAAAATAGTTGTAAAAGTTTTAATGTATTTTAAAAATTATATATTATGTATACTACCTATTTAATAAATTATAATAGCAAAACGTCGTTCCTACTATAACTGTTGCGTAGATGGATACCTACTAAATGAAATGACCAACAAAAGGTTTCATATCATTCTTTAAGTCACCGAAGAATTTTAGAAGGAAATTATGAAAGTTGAATTTATTTAATTTTTTTTGTTAGATAGGTAGGTACTTAGAGCAAAAAAGAATTAAGTAATAATTTTCTCTACAGAAGAAATACCTAAGTACTTTATTACAAAAATTAGTTAAAATTTACTTCACTATCCATCCATTTTTTTATTTAAAATTGACACTGGCATTATCATGTCTTTTAATAAAAAAAAATCCATGACTCATAATAATATTGTAACTGGTTTTAACTAATATCGACTGTTGTATGAAAATTGGGAATTAAATGGCTATTATTATTATTATTATTATTATCCATCCATTTACTTACATACATACATATACTTGTATTTTGTAATTATTTAAGTTATAATAACATAAAATACTGAAACTAAAACTTTGTATACTAAGAAGATTTTTAAGTAAGTAGAATAGATCACATTTCTGTTAGGAAGGTTTATTTGTTGTTCACACTATCTACCTATTTCTTTCGAACCAAGCGTTGCGATTCCCTACGAATGACCTTGCAATTTGCATGCGTTAGGCATCGCAATACTCACATAGGGGCGAAAGTATGGTCAGTCGATCATAGTCAGAATAGGTACGTCACCTAAGTAACATAACATTTCACAATGTATTTTTTTACTTTCTATTGACATCCCTTAATAACCACGGAAAGCTCGCCGTGAATTAGGAAGCGGAAAAGATGCAAAGTAATATGGACACTAACGCGCAGCGATAAACTTGCGTGCACGTTTTATCTGATTAATAATAATAATGTAGGCTATTATTAAACGTCAGCAAGCAGTTGACATCAAAGGAGTGCAACTTCTGTACGCAGTACTATTGTTTATTCTGTGACGCTATTATTATAGTTCGATGGCATGCACAGCATTTGTTGCCAGCTAAAAACGGCCGGTTGTACAAAAAGATGTGACGACGGGGAAGTTGACCAAACAATTTCGATGACTAAGTGGTGTTTAACGAATATTTTCTATAATATTTGTTCAACACCCAATCCAACACCGTATCCGTACGTGACCATCGGAACGCACGGCTTTTTATCCACATTCTTGTCCCTATGAACCTTAGAATATAAATAAGAATAGGTTGTTAAAAAAAATACTCTAAGCTATGAACTTATTCAAATAAGTCAATTTATTTTTGTATTCTTTTCTGTGATACTAAACGTGACCATTTTGATACCCGCCTTTCAATTCAACGTCACAAGTTCGACGTGACGTCGGCAATCGAAATTTAATAACAAGCACTAAGATTACGCATTTCACTATTATAAATTATAATATAAAAGTAACAATTTCTGTTATTTTGAACCGAGTTCAAGAAGTTTCTATTATCGACGTATATGTTTTTGTAATTATGTAATATTAATAAAAGATAATCAATTTTTATGATTCGTCTTTTAATAAAATTTTGTATTTTAAGGGTGATCTGGAAAAAAAAATTCACCCCTGCGTTTGGAGAAATAGAGAATAATATTTTAATGTAACTATTTAGACATTGTTTTTTTGTTGATTGTTAATTTCGATGTAAAAGTTAATTTCGACGAAAAAGTTAATTTTGGCGTAAAAGTTACATTCGACGTAAAAGCTTCCAAAGTCAGGGCTTTATTTGACACACTGATGTCTTAGCACCGACTTCTTACGTTATTTTGTGGAAATTGTTTTTATTCCTTTTTAGTTTCTGATTTAAAAAGTTCAGTTCAGTTTTTTAAATTTTTATATTGCTATAAAAATATATTTTCCGTTTTGTTCGCGTAACAAGCTATTAGTATTAGTGGCTACATATATATATATATATATATATATATATATAAAATAAAAGTGTCTAGGTTACATTTCATACGAAACACTTGAATATTTTATTGAAGAAACGAAAAATTGATTAAAATAAATTGCTATTTGATCATTTAAGTCTTAATAAAATCACATTAATAGATACTATCCAGGCGATGCCGGAGCTGGTCGCTAGTTAGTATCTATATATAACTAGGCCCGATGCAGATGCAAAGGTAAAACCCTTTGCTAGCATCATAAATGGAGCGGAGTAAAAGTCTAAAGTCATAACTGTCTTTATTTCGACAAAAGATTTAATCAAATGGTGTGACGTTGCGCAGATGTAAATTAATCAGCTTATTTAATCAATTCAAATTAATCAGCTTATCTAATTTATCAGATAGTAAAAGAAAAAAAAATTCTATTTCAGATTTTTATTGTTTGCAAACCTTGTCTGCGTTAAGGTACAAATATTGCCGAAAAAATTAAATAAGTTAGCCTACGGGTTACGGAGGAAATAGATTTTAAAGAATCGTTTTCTTGCGCCATGGGAGATGCTTTCTTTTCCGATAAAGAAAGGTGAGGCGTCCATACGGTTTATGGTAGCAAGTGATTGCTACTGGTCAATAAGGGACGACTTCTACTCGCGATCTATTTGCGAACTTATTATTCTAATGGACTGCCTCGACTGGACGGTCTAGTGGTTGTACATGCGACTGCTGATCATGAGGTCCCGGGTTCGAATCCCGACTCGGGCCAAAAAAATTTTTGAGTTTTTCCGTGAATATAAACTTCTCAGTAGCTGCCCGGAGTTAGGTGACGGTGTCTCATCCCCGTGCCTCGGCAATCACGTAAAGCCGTTGGTCCTTTTTATCTCCGATCGTGACGGTTTACCGTCTCATCGGATAATGAGAGTGAGGGAATAGAGAGTGCATCTGTGCTTGCATATACACTTGGGCACCTAATATATTTATATATATTCCTGACCTGCGACGATGTCTATTCTCCGTTGAGGCTGGCCTGAAGAACATTATTATTATTCTAATGCAAGCAAAATTTCAAATTTAGTATAAAATATTTACCAGTGCCTCAATTAATTTGTTAACTTTAAATTTTAAACACTTTCATCGTGACATTTATATGAAACAATTAGGTGAGACACTTTTAAACGAACGCTTAAAATATAAACAAAGTGGGACAGGAAAACGACGTTAAAGTATTCAAACGAAGTGAGCAAAATTAAATTTACAACTTTTGCCGTGCTTTAACGGGGCGTATATACTCTATTTGCGTTTACACGGATAAACATAATTTGTAAAGTTTAGAACGAGTTGGATGATCAAATTAAATAACAACTTTATTGACGATTGGGGTGTAAGGGTGAATAAATATATCAAAAAGGCCCTGGCTAATGATTGAGGGTAGAAAATTTGATATAAACCGCTGAACCCAAATTTCTCAGCCTGGTGACGGGCGTTACAACCTTTTAGAGATTACCTATCTCTGCGCTCACAAAATCGCATGTCCAACGTGGTGACTATGAAGAATTCGAATTAACGTATTTCCGCCCGACACAATCCTAGAAAAGTCTATGTGTCCATAGTTATGGATGGGATTCTCCTGTTCCGGGAAGAATTTGCTTTAGTAATGACACTTTGCAGAAGTATTGACAATCGCAGTTTCAGACGTTTCGTCCAATTGACGCAGCTCCCCGTCGTTGGCCTGGTGATTTGACTCCGCCGTCTATAATTCTTTCTGTCTTCATATTCATTAATGGACGTTAAAGGTCTTTTCATGGGATGTGTGATGTCATACCAAGATAATAGAAAACTTTCAGACTACATAACAGCTAGTTCTTCTTTTAATGATATCTCCTGGCCAATTTTGACTACATCTATCTTCGCATGTTGATGAGTTATCGACTGCGCAGGACATTTTTAGGCCAAGGTTCTTAGTGCACAGCGTTAGAAGAGCATTGCGGTGTAGCGGCGGTTGGGGTATTTACTTTAAAGATATCACCACTCGGAAAACTATCCCAAGAGCGTGAGACTGTTATGAACGCCGAACCCATTGCACGCTCGTCAATATATTTTCCCTTACATGGCCTTAAGGTACACACGCAAAAGTAAACGCACTGATACCACGGAATTATCTATCCGTATATTATGTTATGACGTTCATTGTGTGAAAAGATCGGTCTGTGTTGATATGATATTGTAGCACAAGATTCAAGATGAAAAGCCTTGAAAATACTGGTGACTGCAATGAGAATTATAGTCAACGTAACATAGAAAACGATGTTTTTAAATATTGAATTGCATATACATAACTGACTTTGGTATGAACCTGCTATGTGTTTCATATATCTGCTAGATACATACATTTGAACATAACAAAACTCTTAATCCTCATGGTCTTATCCCTAGGGTGGTATTGACAGCGTCTCGCGTGGCGTAAAACGTGTTTAATATCAAGTTTAAGTAATGTGGGTGTTCAAGAAAATAAAGTAGGTGTTTAGTTCAAATTTTTACAAAAAGCTATCAATTCAGAAAATGTATATTGTTTAATAATATCCGTAAAAATAACATTTGTTTAATATTGCTCAAGATTTGCACCTTCGAATCTATTTTTATTCATTCATGTTTGGTCATTGCCTTTTAAGTACTAGGTGACTCGGCGTTTACCACCTTACGTAGGATTCCCGTTCTGTCTCGGAGTCACTCTGGGTAGATACTACCCTTATATCTTGCAATTTTCTGATAAATGGTAGTGCTTGCAATGCTATGTTCCAGTATGAAGGGTATAGGGAGCCACTATCATAGAATACTATAATACATATATAATAATTCAAGCTTTGAGGCATTCCATATTACTTCTAAGAGGTAACAACGCAGCGTTTGTCTTTTATACAGAATGTTCCACCTCGCTGCAAAATCGCCAAAAGATCATTAGTATTATATTTTCCTACGATTGTGTTAATCATTGACGACGATCGAGTACTCAAATGCTGCGGTCAGCAGATCCGTTATGTTCACCGATGAATAACCTCACAATATGATTAATAATGAATATTGAATACCGTTGTAAATATTAGCTAGAATTTTAGTAGGGCAGGAAACACCTCTGAAAATTCTAGATATGTACCTAAGCTATATAGGTGTTCTCTATATATTCTATATTTACGGATATGTAACATTACCTAATTCGTTTTAACTTTGGGAAATTCACTCCCCAAAGTTAATCCCTTGGATCTTTCGTTTAAATATATTTAGCTCAAGGCTGTAACTTTCAATAAAGAAAGCCCCAGAAGAGGAAATTTAAAATTAACTTACCTTACAGGCAGTAATTTCCCACAAACTAAAACTTTGAAATATAATTAACTCTTTGAAGAGTGAGTAGAATAAACTATGTAAACATATATCCGTAATGAATATTAAAAAAAATACAAGATTCGAAATTATTTGAATGCATATAACCAAAGTATTTAAATAATCGTAAATTAACCTAAAATCGTTGTAACAGAAAAAATAAATAAATACTTATTAAGTTAGTTATTTATTCTGTGATTAAACATGCAAAACGAACAATTCAAATTCATAACAATATCAAAGTCGAGCAGTCTTTCCTTAATAATCACTTATGTGTATATAGTTTAATGATTATAAGGCTCATTAGTAAGGCAGCCAATTTAACATTTTTATCAGTGTTCGGTCTAAGTTTTTACTTGAATCAAAATGAATTGTGGTGCAATCAGTAGCTTAGCACCGAGCTTCCGCACGCACATATGTTGTTTGACTGACCTAAAAAATTGTTATAACGTCTTTTGAGTTGACTGCTTGTTCCAAAGCAAAGAAAGCTACGCATGCCATCCGTACCGTCAACCGTAAAGTACACTATTTTTTTTTATAGGATAGGGTGACAAACGAGCACACAGTCCACCTGATGGTAAGTGGTTGCTGTGGTCCATAGACATCTACATCTATCCTCGATTACGAATCAAAATGCAGATGCGTTGTCACCTAAGATGGAATGCCTCGTTTCCAGTAAAAAGGGTCTCCGGTTCTCTACACTCACCATACGAAATACAGCAGCATTAAGCTACTATTTCACGCTGGTATTCTGTGAGAGCGTGGTCCTTCCCCGGTCGAGCCGACCCATTCGTGCTACAACTATACTACTAATATAACTGCGGCATGGCTCTACCACATATAAAACTAAAGAGAAATTTATAAAATCTAGCAGCTTTCAAATAACAGCAAAATAAGTACTATTCAATATATAAAGTAACACAAGCTATTTTTTCGAATTCGACTGTTGAATTATTAAACTATCAGAAGGAAGGCTAGAAGTAAATTTCTAGGACAACCTCAATCAATGGTCGCTTAATTTATATCGTAACGATTTTCAGTAATTACATCACATCACTGAAAATCGTTACGATATAAAATAAGTTTGTTCAAACTTTCTGTTTCATTTACGCGATGAAGTCGTACCGTAAATTATTTTCACAATTTGTATTTCCAACTCCAGTTGTGTTCTAATAAAAGCAGTATCGCAACGTGTTACGAAAATTTAACGTTAAACATGTCAGCCCGGTCAACGAACTAATATAAGTTTATTTCTCTCATTTAGTGTTAAGGCAGATGCACTTGACTAAAACGCACATAATGATTTCTTATTTTGGTAGTTTTTAATTAAGGGCCTTTGTTTTGTTCAATTCGGCCTTGATTGGTAGCCTAAATTTTTTAAATTGACGTGTTCGTGTAAAAGTTTATTCGATTCAAATTAAACTGTTGTGTATAGAAACGAAGTGTTTATTTATTTCGCCACAAGTCTCAAATGTTTTCATTTAATTTTCAGTGATTAATATAAGATTTTTGTTGTTTTTATTTATATCATTTAGTTGGAAAGGATTCGTAGTGCCATAGTAGTACAAGACAACATTTTTTTTTTTTTTTATAGAAGAGGGGGCAAACGAGCATGCGGCTCACCTGATGTGACTACCGCCGCCCATGATCAACCGCAACACCAGGAGAATTGCGGGTGCGTTGCCGGCCCTTTAGAAAGGAGTAAGCTCTTTTCTTGAAGGTCCCCAGGTCGTATCGGTCCGGAAAAATCGCCGATGATAAACTATTCCACAGAGAGGTTGTACGTGGAAGAAAACTCCTTGTGAAACGTACAGTGGTGGACCGCCAAGCATCCAGATGGTGTGGATGGTATCGGGACGTTTGCCGTGTCGTGCGTTCACGAAATTTGGCGGCTGGGATTAATCCGAACAATTCCTCAGAGCACTCCCCGTGATAGATGCGATAAAATACGCAAAGAGATGCAACATCTCTTCGCAACGCCAGTGAATCGAGCCGATCGGAAAGCACTCGGTCGTCGACGATTCGAGCCGCTCTGCGCTGGATGCGGTCAAGTGGAAGGAGCTGGTACTGGGGAGCCCCAGCCCAGAGATGGGAACAGTATTCCATGTGCGGCCGAACCTGCGCCTTGTAAAGTTGCAGGCGGTGTGCCGGCATGAAATACTGTCCCGCTCTGCTGAGCACGCCAAGCTTTTTAGAGGCCAATTTGGCCTTCCCCTCCAAGTGACCACGAAACTGCACGTCACTCGATATGTCGACGCCGAGGATTCCGATACTGGCTGAGGCAACAAGGGGAGTGCCTTGAAACTGAGGGGATACGACAAAGGGGTTCTTTTTAGCGGTTAACGCGCAAACTTGTGTCTTCTGGGGGTTAAACTGGACTAGATTTAGTCGTCCCCAATCCGAGACTCTGTTCAGCAAAGACTCGACTTCAGACACAAGTTTGTCCCGGCACTCGGAGACGTTTTCCCGAGAAATATTGGCTCGGCCGGTGTAAAGAGCATCACCAGTGCTGTCATCTGCATAGCAATGAATGCTACGGGTATGCAACATATCATTGACATGCAGAAGAAACAGCGTTGGCGATAGCACGCAGCCCTGTGGAACACCAGCATTAATAGGCTTGCAATCGGAGCTTGCACCGTCTACAACGACCTTGATGCTCCGATCTGCAAGAAAGCTGGTGATCCAATTGCACAATTTCTCGCGAAGCCCATAGGAAGGGAGCTTCGAAAGAAGCGCTTTGTGCCAAACCCGATCGAAGGCCTTCGCAATGTCCAAACTAACGGCCAATGCCTCCCCCTTGAACTCTACTGCCTCCGCCCATCTGTGAGTGAGGTAGACCAGAAGATCACCAGATGACCGACCACGGCGAAAACCGTATTGGCGGTCACTAATCAGCTGGTGATCCTCAAGGTACCTCATGAGCTGGCAGTTTACAATGGACTCCATTGTTTTGGAGAACAAGGAGGTGATGGCGATTGGCCGGTAGTTGGACGGGTCTGAGCGGTCGCCTTTTTTAGGGATCGGGTGGACGAAAGCCGTCTTCCACGATTTTGGGACTACGCCTAGGGAGTAGGAGTACCGGAAAAGACGCATTCTTCTCATTTTGTTCCGTGAGGTGACTAACGCAGACAAAAAGATACCTTTTTCATATAAGAGAGGGCAAACCTTACAATATAAATAAACATAGTTTGCTTATAAATACTATAAGGGGCATACGAACATGCGGCTCACCTGGTGATGAACTGACTAGCGTTGTCTATGACCATCTGCAACACCTTGGTAATTGCAGGTGCGTGGCCTGCTTACGAGGGGTGATCCAAAAGTAATGATAATGAAAATAAAACATATACCTATGACTATGTAGAAAAATAAATATTATAAGTTATATATATATATATATATATATATATATATATATATATATATATATATATATATAACATGTATAATTTATTTTTCTACATAGTCTCTTAACAAATCAATACATTTAGTCCATCTTTTTTCTAAACCCAGGATTCCCTTTGAAAAAATTCTTTGTCTTGACCCTCCCAAAACGCTTCAACAGCGGCCATTACTTCGCTATCGTCTTCGAACTTCTTGCTTTGGAGGCGTTCCTTGAGCCGAGGAAAGAAGTAGAAGTCACTAGGAGCTAGATCTGGCGAATAGGGAGGGTGTTCGAGCAGTTCGAATCCCGTTTCTTGAATGGCAGCCATCGCAAGTGCGTTGTGAAACAGCACTCCAGCTCGCAGTTTGCCGCGTCTTTTTTCCTTAATGGCCTCCCGTAATCTTCTTATTTGGTCTGCGTAGTAAGAGCCCGTAATATTGGCTCCCTTTTCCAAATATTCCACCATAATTATGCCTTGAGCGTCCCAAAAAACAGATGCCATAACCTTTCCAGCCGAACTTGAAACTTTGAATTTCTTTGGCGTTGGTGAGGAGGCTCGCTTCTAAGTCATCGATTGTTGTTTCGTTCCAGGATTAAAATGGTGAATCCAGGTCTCGTCCATAGTCACAAAACGAAACAAAAAATTTTCTTTATCTGCTTGGAACTTTTCGAGATTGACCCTCGAAATGTCAACTCGATTTTTCTTTTGCTCGTCGGTTAACATTCTGGGTAACCAACGCGCAGAGACCTTTTTCATATGCAACTCGTTCGCAAGGATTCTTTGCCGCTGCCATATGAGATCCCTGTGTCCTCAGCTACATGCCTGATGGTCACTCTTCGATCTGCCAACACAAAATCTTCAACTTTTTTCACGTTGTCTTCAGTGAGAGACGTCGATGGGCGTCCTTCGCGATGTTCGTCTTCAGTGGATGTTCCGCCCAGTTTAAACTCCTTGGCCCAGCGTGTAACTGTAGAATATGGAGGAGCAGAGTCCCCCAATGTTTCCACTAAGTCACTGTGTATGTCTTTTGAAGACGTTTTTTTCAAACAGTGGTACTTGATGACAGCTCTAACTTCGTTTTTCTCCATGTTGATGTTATCTCTTTGACAGTTCGTATTCAAATGAATGTATCTCCCGGAAATCGTGATCTATTAATATGATTTTTTAGGCTGACGTAGTGAGTATATAAGCAAGCAAATTATTATATTATATTATATTATATTAAATATTTTTTTTTTGGATTTTTATGCGGACCTGAAGTAACCGATTATCATTACTTTTGGATCACCCCTCGTACAATAGTTGGCGGTATACTGTCCGGCCGGTCTTAACACCGACCAGCGGCGGTAGATAGCAAGGCTACACGTGCAAGACGTTTGGTACGGCGATCTCTAATTCGCCTGTCAAATGGCGATTACATCCAAACCTCTTACAGTAGGTCATGGCAGTATATATATATATATATATATATATATATATATATATATATATATATACATAATTATGTGTGTACATGCACCTAATGTGTCAGACGAATGGATGTAATGGGTGGCCCATAAGTCCCTTGAAATGTAAAAAAATAATTAAAAAAAAACTAATGACATTATGAAAAAGGTTTTTATTTTGTCATAATCCTTATAAAATGGGAATTATTTTTTGAAAATTACATCATCTAAATGTAATCCGTTTCGATCGCGGCACTCCTGTAAGCGACGTTTAAAATTATCCATCACTGCGCGGCAAGTAAGTTCTGTAATGTTTGCCATTTCTCTTTTGATATTTTCTTTCAGGACTTCGATTGTCCGCGGGTTGGTTTCGTACACTTTAGTCTTAAGATAACCCCATAAGAAAAAGTCCATTGGGGTCAGATCTGGACTACATGGTGGCCAAGGAATATCTCCTCTTCGAGAGATCACTTTATTAGGGAAAAGTTGACGGATGACCGGCATAGCGACGTTAGAGGTATGGGCAGTTGCTCCATCTTGTTGAAACCAGGTCCGCGTATTGAAGCCTGGAAAATTCTGCAACTCTGGTGTAAAAAAGTCCTGGATCATAGCTACATACTGTTGTGAAGTAACAGTAAGCGCGCGGCCTCTGCCGTCCTCAAAAAAGTAAGGGCCTATAATGCCATGCGCTGACATAGCCGCCCAAACTGTCACTTTAAGGCTATGTAAGGGCTTTTGATGTTTGCGATTTGGATTTTCGCAACTCCAGTAGCGACAATTTTGCTTATTGACATGGCCGTTGATGTGAAAGTGAGCCACATCAGAGAATAACACGTTATTAAACGAAGTAAAGCGGTTCAACATTTCATTTGCGAAATTTAGTCTGTGGATAGTGTCAGTATCTTTTAATTCCTGTACTTACTGAATCTTGTACGGGTGAAGATGTAAATCTTTCTTTAAAATTCGCTGTAACGATGTTCTGGGTAAGTTTAATGCACTGGAACGCTTACGAGTAGACTGGGTAGGATTTTCACGAATTGTTTCACTACATCGATGTTTTCTTCCGTCCGTGATGTCCTTGGTCGACCTGACCGTTGTTTATCCAACGTCGAACCACTCTCTTCGAACTTAATAACCCAGTTCTTAATCGTTTGAACACTTGGAATGTCTTTAAAGTTGCGTAAAATCTGATATTCTCGAAATTTACGCCGCGCAATGGTAGCCGAATCACTGTTTCGATAAAACTCGCGCACTCAAAATGCACGGTCCGCACCGGTGAAACGCTCCATGGCGACTGAAACTGAACTCCCAGAAACTGTCGGTACTCCCCCCGCACCGCGCGCGCCACTCATGCGCGCCTTTTGTATTTTATTCGAAATTTACATTTCTAACGACTTATGGGCTACCTTGTATGATATAACATTTTTAAATGCTCCTTCGAATTTACAAGTGCAGTGCCACGCTGCAGAATTATGTTTGTAGCACGAATGGGTCGGCCCGACCGGGGAAGAACCACCGGAGATCCGTATTACTAGAAACAAGTCATTCCATCTAAGTCCTAAGCGGTGAAAACGCATCTGCATTTTGAATCTTAATCGAGGATAAACGTAGATATCTATGGGCTACAGCATCCAGTTAAGATCACGTGGACTGTGTGCTTTTTTGTCATCATAATTTAAAAAAAAACTTTTTTGAGACAAAATTGTAAGCAATGAAATGAGGTCATAATTAATTGATAAACAATATTTTATCTAACGATTGGTAAATCAACCTTTAGTTATATGTTGAGTAATATATTAAAAAACTAAAATAAATTAACTTAACTGCAAAGCAAATGACTAGCAGGTATATTTTGTAACAAAATCATGATTATATTACTTCTGCGTATTTATTAATACAAAAGTGACCGTGAAATGATCAGTATCATTTTCTATTACAATACTTAGCCTTCGCCGTATGAAACATCTTCTTTAATACGGGCTTATTTTAATCACTCTTCTCTGTATACTTCATAAGCTTCTATCATGTTTATATATAACATAAATCTGGACTCACGTGAAGACGTGACTTTTGGGCAATGATGTACTACAGATCAATTTAAGTTGCTGCGCGTTTACCCTATCTCTATTTTGCAAACATGATGCTCTTGCTTCAATTTCGGACCATTCCAAATCATTTTGACTTTCGAATCAGTCGTTGCAGTGTATTCGCTGCTGTCGCTTTTTCATGTAATTGATTTCTTAGTCTGTCGTCAATCGATATCAGAGCATTATTAAGAACAGATATGGATCTTGTCCTGCCAATTTACACTTGGGTCGTTCTATCCCTAGTCTTCGTAGGACCGATTCAGTTTCTCCAGTAATCCGTTGTAGAGTCGACCGAGGTACACGTTTCTCGCTGTATTACACGACTCCGTTCGTCTTCTAGCATTGTGACGACTGATGTTTCAGATTCATTCCCTTGTTAGTGAAGTTATTAGCATAAAGTTTAGTCAATTTTAGTATTTACAACATTTTAAAAACATACCACGCGTGTGTTGTATTACATAATTTTAACCATACTTGAGATTGTTACTTTAAATATCCTGAATAAAATTGTAATGAAAATATGCTTTATTTTTGTGTAGTCATGTGTAGTGTTTAGTAAAATGAGACCTTCACGGTAATTAGTCTAATGAAAATAGCTACAAAAGTCTTAAGACGGTTCCCCTAGCGAGAGACATTGAACATTCGGTCCCATACAATCCACGCGCTCTCGCTACAATGTATCGCGTAAAATACGCCCGAATATTTGGAATTATTTCAATTAAAAAAGATAAGCGTACCTAAGAAATTAAATAAAACGTGTAGAATATAGATTTTTAAATTATCTATCCATTAGTGTAATCCTCAAATGATTAGAGCATTTCCTTTAGCAACAGATGCATGTAATCAATAATTTTAGTCATTTTTTAAAAGTAAATTTAAAATGTATTCATAACACATAAAAACAAATTAGAACGTGGAATGTGATGATAAGATATCGAACATTAATAACGTGCTTTTAGATGTAGCATATTTCTCATAACTAATGAGATAATAGTCTCTGAAAAACGCACTTTTGCAAGGTTTTGGTCAGGGTACCGCCTTAAGTAAATATTTTGAGCAACATTATTTATGATATTGTAAAGTATAAAATATAATTTTCCTATATCAATTTTTAGAAACTGCTCTAGTTTTGACTGTGTTGCCTTGACATAGATTTGAAAATTCATTAACATGTCTAACGCTAGCGACAGACTTCATTAAATTAGGTTAATTGGGGGTTGCTATACAGAACAACCCGACTGTGTTCTATATAGCAGTAACGTCTTTATTACCCTTACTTAGTTTGCGGCCAGTTACATCGTTATAATTAAGTGAAGGAAAGTGGTACTTAAATATAAAGGATCCAAAAAGATTTTATGTGTATTATATACAGGTGTATAGGTATATAATTTACAAAATTATTATTAAACGTTTCTTCATCAGCATTTATCATTCACATTATCATCATTACAGTCCTTCTAAGTTAACTGCCGAATAATCGACTTACACTAAGGAACCAACGCCACAAAATACGCTCCTGTCCCACCTCGTCCATTGCCTTTTTGCATGTTAATAAAGATGTTATGATAAAATGATGTGTCTTCCGTAGTTTGAAGGGCAAAAAAGGAGCACCTCCCGCCCTCCCTCAATTGCGTGCACTAATCCCGTCACCACCAATCCCAGCATTACTACTCCCAACACCACTATTCTAGGAAAGACATACCATCTCATAACTCTACGGCGACATCACCTCAAGATGCCTCGTGTAGAGGCGAAACACGTGTCGTATTATCGTCGATGACGTGTCTTTCCTAGAATAGTGGTGTTGGGAGTAGTGGTGCTGGGATTGTTGGTGACGGGATTAGTGCACGCAATTGGGGGAGGGCGGGAGGTGCTCTTCAAACTAGGGAAGACATATCATTTAATTTAATTATGCGGATGGTTGCAAAGTAACTATTAATATCTTTATTATAATGGATTTCCGCAAAGTAACGCCTGATTCTATCAATATTCTTGCATGGTTGTCACTCCATCGTTGTAAAGTCTTAATTGTCTCTTAATTAATTCATTTGTGGATTAATTGTAGTTTCCTCATAGGCCGCATAATTTTAATAGTGCTTGTAATTTAAATCTAAGAATACTTTTGAAAGGGCGTTAGGAATTAATTTTATTAACTGCACATTTCTACTATCTTTATTACGTAATGCAAGTTATCTTTTGGCTTGCACATTCAGTTTATTTTAAATATCAATGGTGACTTACTATGTACAGAGTGCCAGTGGTTATGAAAAATTAACAACAAAGTAATAAAATTAAAAGTATCTGTAAAATTAAGCAGGCTATATATTGCCGCTAAAACAAAGCATTCATCACAAATATAATAATACAATTTATTATCTTGTTTGTTTTTCTCGCTTGCACTTACATGGCACGGTGCCATATGAGTTGGAAACTCAAGTATAGGAACTGTTCTATACATTTCATTAATAGAACTATCCGTTACTTAACAAACTTTGCTACTGGTGTACCTTTGTGTATCCATCTATACTCATAAGGTTCGAAAACAAAATGATAATACTTGCTAGAGCTTCCATTTTCTGCAGTTACATCAATTTGTGTCGATAGACATAAACGATTCAAGAATTTTATTTGTTATATCCTTCTTCGTAGCGTTGAAATGAAATGTAGGTATGTAAAAAACTTTTTATCAGGCCAACTTGCCTTTTCTTATCTACGCGTTTCGCGTGACTAGTATTGGGTAAATTACATTGAACGTACATACGTTAGGCACTCACGCCAGTCACGAATCTAGACTACAGTCTTTACAAGAAAAAGTAAAACTAGCAGTTTCACTACTTCATAAGGTGTTTGCGTGATAATGCGAAACACATTTACTTACTGTTTCTCGAAAGGGTTAATAAAAATGTAGGTATGTTATGTAGCCAAAGCTTAAAAAGTAATGCCAAACTTTAAACTTTGTAAAGAAATACCAATAGCTGGCAAATGAATTTCGTTTAAAACAAAATACTAATATTTATTCGTAGAAAATTCTCCAATTTTTCAACTAAAAGTTGTTGTAAAGGTAGGCAGAGACTATCGACTTCCATTTGGCACGATCCTGACACACCTCTCTCGCCTCCTTTACATAAATATATCTACGCATACACGCTCGTCGGTAGAGGGTCTTCCTAATCGCCAATTTGGTCGAAAAACCTTTGCTTAGGACGCCCCTTCCCGACTCTGTCGTTCACGTCTGCAATATTTTGCTTTGTCACTCTTTCCTCGTTCATTCTTTCTATATGACCAAACCACCGAAGCATACCTTATTTAATCCTGGTCACAACATCATCTTGCAAACCACACTTTTATCAAACAATTTCTCGCCCTGTCATTTAGATTTTTAATTAATTAATTTAATTAAATATGAAACTACATGCAAGTGTAAATGGCACTATGGGATGGAACTTTATCAGAATTTATCTTCCATCTCCTTCGATCGGTCAATCAACCCATAAGGACGAGTTGAAACAAACGGAACACACATTAAAAGTTATTGTATTTTAAAAGGTAAAACTGTTTCGATATTTCTCTGCCCAGTTCGAGTATTTTGGTTAATAGGAATGAAGGTATGTATTATATCAAAATTTAAATTTATGTGTGGAATAAATTCCCGCCTATAGAATATAACGAAAGGATTAAAACTAGGCGCTTAATTTAAAATTCAAACTCAACTTTCGTGTTGCTTTTATTAATAGAGGCATATTTTATGGTTCTTTTATACATTTCATTGTTAACAACATCTTATAATAAATACAACAAAAAAGGGTGGACTTAATGCCTACATATTTTATATTGTCACACCATTGGACATAATTTTTATACTTTTTGTATTTCGTACTGCGTTGCATCACAAGGCTCATCGATAAGCCCCTACGACTGTGTGGTGTTGTTTCCTCGATACGAATTATGTGAAAAAAAGTATTAACACTTATTTATTTGTTCCAGTTCAAAAAACCTCAATTATATTATAGGAATATGAAAGAAGGCGAATTGATATACTTGTGTTTGCGTAAAAACAACTAAAACTCTAGTCTGGTATTAAAAAGTGAGCTTTATACGTGGTACAGCCACGATGCAGCTCTATTATGGTCTTAGCACGAATGCGTCCAAGGACCACGCTCTCACAGGATACCAGCATAAATACGCAGTTTAATGCTGTTATGTTTCGTATGATGATTGTAGAGAACCGGTGACCCTTTTTACTGGAAACGAGAGATTCCATCTCAGTCCTCAGGGTCTATAAGTCACAGCATCCATTTATTATCAGGTAGACTGTGTGTTCGTTTGTCGTTTGGAAAAGATTCTACAGTTCAGTTCAAACCATCCTTCTTTTTGTAGTCAGCTAAATAATTTGTAGTATCATGAAATTTACAAAAGTTTTGATATAAGAAATAAGAAATATTTATTCAGTTCCAAAAGTATACAGATAATACTGACTTAGTTACTGTTATGTTACATATTTTATAAATCTCATATTTCATTATTTATGATTTCAAACAGTATCACTGGGCTCTACACTAGGATTCTCTGCTTCCTGGAGACCAGTCTACCCATTTATCAAGAACTTAATGATCAGCCGATATTATGTACGAGTGAATTTCTTACATACGTAGTTTACAACACAGTAAAAATAATAAAGTTATACAAAAGAAAAACTAACACATACTTAAGTGTTAGGTGTTCAATAAATTTGAATTTCGAATATTTCTGTAATATTATACTTTTTAGTACAAATTCAGACCCTTTGAATGATTATTCAATCTCAATGTGCATTTAGATTAACAGGTTTATTTATTTATTTAAGGTATTATTTTCGTTTAAGGCCTATAGCTATAGGCTAATAAATAAAAATACAACATCCATATCTGTATTCCCGACCAAAGTCAAGTAACAGTTATTTTAAAAAAATATCATAATCGCAGCAAACAAAGCTTGTGATCTCTAAATCTAATCATATCACATAGAACTATGTCCTATACCAACGATGCTACCAAAAATCTGTCAACATTGAATGTTTATTTGGGCGCCCATTTCATTTTGTTTACGTAAGCGTACCTGTCTCACAGAGATGCGGGAGTTTTAAACTTTTTTAAACTAATATTGTTTTTGATTTCTTTTAAAATTTTTTCGTTTCCATTCGAGCTGTCGACTTTAATTTTAGTCTTTAAGTACTAAGATATAACTATATTATAAAATATACAAACCTTTTACTGCATGTTATTAAAGAAAAAAATAGTTTCAGTCTAATATTACGTCATAATGTGACATCAAATAAAATACAATTAAAAATGCCATCCACTTTTTTACGTGGTAGAGTCATGCTGCAGCTATAATGTGGTTGCAGCACGAATAGGTCGGCTCTACCGGGGGAGGCTACCACGCTCTCACGGAATACTAGCGTAAAATAGCAGCTTTAATGCTGCTATGTTTCGTATGGTGGGTGGAACCGGAGACCCTTTTTATTGGAAACGTGGCATTCCATCTCAGTCCTCAGGGGTGACAAATGACATTGTATCTGTATTTTGATTCCTAATTGAAGATAAATGTTGATATCTATGGGCTACATCATCCACTTACCATCAGGTGGACTGCGTGCTCGTTTATCACCCTTATCCTTATTTTATAAAATAGGGAAAACCTAATCCAGTGTAAGGGTCTGATCATGTAGAAATAAAAATACTCTTCTCCTCACCGCCTTTCTGTAAGTGGACCTTACAAACGAACGCTATTTTAATTTTTTGATCTAACGTGCGGGCGGGATCACATTTGAAAAATTGATTTTTGCTGTCACGCTATATACTTCAAACCACCACGTTTAGAGCGCGAAAGAGACTACTGTACCTCGAACGGATTTTATTATTCAAGAATGATAATTATTTTTTGTTCGTTACGTTTGTTTGCTGGATGTGTGATAATGATAAGTGATAACAAGCTGGTGATATAAATAGGCAACTTTTGTCATTTTTGAGGAAAAATCCTTGTTCTTAAAACAATTAATTTATGATGACAGAAACATAGCTCTAATGATTTACGTATATACTACGATTACGTTTGTATATAAACGAAACGCCTCTCGGATATTAAAGTTTGATAATATTTTAATCTTTAATTTTGAGATCTCGGTTCAATTATCTCGTAACTATGCTATTAATACTATATTTTTATAAATATTTTGTTGATGTTGGAAACTTAAATGATGAATCTTACAAGTAAGTTTTCGAATACCTACTGAAAAATATAAAATATGTAAATAAAGTTACAGCCTATATACGTCCCGCTGCTGGGCACAGGCCTCCCCTCATTTCTGAGAGGGTTTTAGGGCAAGGAAGTGTCCGTCGCGCAGCCCCAATGCGTGTTGGCGAACTTCACATGTCTTCAAAAAAATTTTTTTCTTATTCCTCAGACATGCAGGTTTCCTCACGATGTTTTCCTTCACCGCCGAGCACGTGATAAATCAACATTTAAAATTGCAATTAACAATTTCATTGGTGCCGGCGGGGATCAAACCCAGGTTACTCGCGTTCTGTTATATTTACAGCGAGCGTTAACTATCTGAGCTACCACGGCTCTAAATATGTAAATAATTAAGTTATATTTCAAGTAGTAAACGAAGCGTGATTTAAAGGAGGTTAAAAATCTTATAAACTTTTGAAACTTTTTAAGAGATCAAACACCCGATTTGTCGTTTCTTTCATGTTTTTTTTATTACCTCGCTGTCGTGTATGTCTGTTCTAGTCGAATTTAGTAATTGATTTTAACTACCTACTGATGAACATGACCCGAGGATCTGAAATTTTGAACAGAGCCCAGAATCGATCAATTTACGAGTAAGAATATAAAAATAAGAATTTCGTACGTTTAGGCCAATTTAAAAACGTGTTACATTAAAATTTAAAATTTCTCTGAAAACGAGGCATTCCATCTTAGTCCTGGGGGGCAACGCTTTGGCATTTTGATTCTTAATCGAGGATAGATGTAGATGTATCTATAGTCGTCTATAGCCCTACGGCTCAGCATTAATTTACCGTCAGGTGAACCGTGTGCTCGTTTGTCACCCATATTCTATAGAAGAAAAAATATCAATGCGAGCGATTTGTTGGACCATAAACAAAGCTAACTTCTGGGAGGTAATTTATAAATACATATTGCATTAAGCTAACGTTAAAGCAAAACAAACTTTTTCTATTTTGTGAGGCATAACCGTCACTACCGAGTATCAAGTGTCATTGTAAATTCGAGGTTATGTTTTTCTAGTCACCGCTTGTGTTGTTTGTTTTAAGATGGTCTTTTTTTGTAATTTTATTTTTAAATGCAATAGCATAAAAAAGACGGCATATGCCCAATTGTTATAAGCTGAGATTCAATTGGTATATTCTTAAATCACCTGTAAAGATAAAGTAATAAATTAAATATTGCGCAGACTTATACTCTGATCAGACGAATAAAAGTTTTTATCTTATATTAAAGTCGTAACGCACAGTAACGTCTCAAGTGGCTGCCGATTCGCCGTCGCAAGAATACTCAAATCCTTTCTGCTTTATACGGCATCTTGTTTAATGCCTCCACTTCTACCTGAAAGACGGCTTTGAATTCATTTCCTCCTGTCATGATCATCATCTACGTACCACCAACAATCTTTCGCTTCGTATTTCAGCACATTCATCCTCCTTCTTCAATAAATGATTTTCGGTTACAGCTGTTCGCTTGTGGTAAATCTTTGGCTTTATGTCATTGATTTATATAACACTAGATCAGTATAGGTCGTGCCACGTAAGATGAAATTAAATAGAGTCCACTGCGCATGTACAATCAAGCAGAAAAATGAAAATTTTATTATGGCATTTTAATATTATGTAAAAAGTCAAAGGTCAGCATTATAACTACACATCAAAGTCTCCACGAAAACTGAACGATATATTTATATATCATCGTACACTTAGTTAAAGAAATAAAATATTTTGTATTTGTATTTTTGTATTTGTAATTGCTGTTTAAACTATACTATGCGATAGCCTTCGATTATAAGGATTTTTTTGTTTTTTAAAGAATATATTGATTGATTGATAAAAGTATTGATTTAATCTGTATTGTAAGACACCTTATCCTAAGGTTTATAGTAGGCGGACTAATGCCTAATGGCATTCTCTACAACTCTGGGAGAAACAGATAAATAAAAGTTGGCGGGTGGAAAAAAAACTTCTTCCTCAACTACCATATGATCAATTATATTAAAAATATCCTCAACAATAAACTGAACTTTGAAATAAACGAAAAATGAAGACTTATGTACATTAAATTATGTTTAACATCATCTCTCATCAAATGAAATGAAATAAAGCGACAGTAGCCTAATGGCAGGGCGCGTAACGCGAACTCTAAAGGTCGTGGGTTCTAATCCGCCATTTGACTACTGTCGTGAACCACCCCTAACACAAGCGTTTCAAGCTTACCAGGAGTGGTTAAAGGGAATATTAGTAATGTTAATTAATAAGATTACTAATATTTAATTTTAAAAAAATGAAACTGTCGAATATCTAATAATCTATCTGATCGTCAAATGGAGAAATAATTTTATTCTTATTTTAGCCAAGTTATTCGTCAAATAAAGCCCATCAGACGCTTGAAAAATTCACTTGTTTTTTATCATTTTGAATAAACGCTATCTGTCTGCTTATCTAAGAAAATAATAAGCCTCAGATAAGCACAGACAGACACCGTTTATTCGAAATGATAAAGCTACTATAAGTTTCGCAACCGAAGTGAAAGTGCCCGCCTGATATCTATTATTCAGAAGTAGGTTGTCAAAATTTAATAAGCAGCGTGTATCTTCAAATTCATAAATTTATAGATAGTGTCTGTTGGTAAGTCCACACAGTCTCACAGAATACCAGCGTAAAATAGCAGCTTAATGCTGCTGTGTTTCGTATGGTGAGTGTAAAGAACCGGAGACCCTATTACTGGAAACGAGGATTCCATCTTAGTCTTCACGGGTGACAACGCATCTGCATTTTGATTCGTAATCGACGATAGATGTAGAAGTCTATGGGCCACAGTAAGCACTTACTATCAGGTGGACTGTGTGCTCGTTTGTCACCCTATCCTATAGAAAAAAGTCCAAGTCAATTAAATAGTACTCCTAGTTCGGCTTAGGGGACACAGTCGGGTTTTTTGGTTGCGTGTCCGGCCAAATTAGACGGTGTCCGACCTGTCCGGCTTTTGTTGGGCTTTTTAAATTTGACATTTTCTTACATTTTTCATGTATTTACATACTATTGTATTGCAATTATTAAAATTAATATTGTAACGAATATTGTAAGATTAATAATAAAGAAGACTGATTTATTTAATTTTGTTGTTATTTTATTAGAATTTAAGAAGATTTTATGGTAAATAATGAAAAGCATTGTTTAACTTTAAAAAAATTGTCATGTTATACTAAGACTAAAAAATTAAGGATGTCCGGCCTTTTTACCAAAATGTCCGGCTAAGCTCGTTGGTCTGTTCGGTTTTTCGGTTTTAAGCAATTTAAGACCTGGCAACCCTAAACGTGCCTGTGACTGCAGTTAACTTAATACATAGAAGACTTTCTTTGTTTTAAGTTGATTGCACGTGTTCATGGCCTGTAGTGATGATCACTTACCATCTGGTGGACTATAAATCCGTTTGTCACTTTAGATTTATAAAAAAAAATTAACCTCGTCCAACTTGATAGTGTTGAGGTCTTAACTAGTTGGTATTTTAAGAAATTGTGATCTATGCTCTATAATTTATTTTTTCTTGCAGTTTTCTCCAAAGGACAATGCGAGACCGGCCGGTACCGGTTCCTGGCAAAATCTGGCGGTTTCGCCTGGGTCGAGACCCAAGCGACAGTAATCACCGACAAACAACAAAAACCTATCAGCGTCGTCTGCGTCAACTACGTAATCAGGTAGGTCTAGAGTTAAACATTTTGTAATGATTGTTTATATGAATTTTGTGTTTACATTTGTTTTCAGTTACGTTTATTTTCTCTTAATATATAATGTGTATACTAAGAAATTGGAAAAAGGTAAGTGATTTTACAATTTTATTAATACTTAAATTCATTAATATGTTTTTATTTTTTTGAAAAACTATGGTCTACCGCTGTGCAGTTGTACAATCCTGTATTTTATACAATTTCCATATGAATTTTTGAAAATAATATTTTGCAAAATATTGATTTATTATTAGAATTGAACTGCAATTTTTGCAAAAATTACATTTTTCATCTTAATCGCAAAAAAGCTATCAACGTAGAATGATACGATTAGAAAACTATGAACAGCTTCCCATTGTTTTATGGCACCCGTAGCGTATTCATTTTGACCAAATTAATTTTTATTCAACAGCGGTTTTAATGTTTTATATTCTATAAGTAAGTCAATTGTTTATTTTTTAATAAAATATGTTAATTTGCCGTAACTACTTCTCGTTATAGCAAATGAACATATTATAGTTATTAACAATTTCAATCAACAACTTTACCTTATTGTAATGAGTGTAGATGAGTAAATTACTCAATCCAATTGAATAGCGAATGGGTTATCAGTGGATAAAATGTACTAAATGGCTGACTATAAAAATGAAATGTAAATCATTATTTAACACAATCAATTCAATTACAGTCGTCAATTATTATTAATCCCTACCCTTGGATACTTTACTTTAGATAGAGTGTTGCGCTGCAATCGGGACAAAAACAACGGGCCAGAACTGAGTGATCCCAGCTCTTGAATATTTCCCATAAAAGTAGGGGAAATATATAATATATAGTTTTTGAAGTATCTCTAATTTGTTTTAAATTTACGTGTGTATTATATATATACATTTAGGAGTTTCTACATATGAAATACTAGTAGGTAAAATATATTTGAATGAAAAAAAATAATACTATTGAACGTTATTTATTTTGAATATTCTTAATATTCGTGTTCTAAATCATTTTTTACAAGTCATTAAACTGAAGAATCATTCTTACGATTGGATTTTTAATATTTGTAATTATGAACACATTATGGAACAATTTGTTGTGTGTATTTAGACAATTGCGAAATATTTAATAATTGAAATGTACTGCCTTCATTTTCTATTTTCTATCTAGACAAGTTTATAATCAAAGTCACTACCCTGCATGATCCCGTGGGTGTCGTAAGAGGCCACAGAGGGAATCAAACCAGGAGATGGGCAGCAGCACCTTTTTTTTATATAGAATAGGCTGACAAACGAGCACACAGTCCACCTGATGGTAAGTGGTTGCTGCGGCCCATAGACATCTACATGTATCCTCAATTACAAAACAAAATGCAGATACGTTATCACCCGTGAGGACTAAGATGGAATGCCTCGTTTCTAGTAAAAAGGTTCTCCGGTTCTCTACACTCACCATACGAAATACATTAAGCTACTATTTCACGCTGGTATTCTGTGAGAGCGTGGTCCTTCCCCGGTCGAGCCGACCCATTCGTGCTACAACTATACTACTAATATAACTGCAGCATGGCTCTACCACGTAAAAACCTTCCTGATAACAACTAAATAAAAATAAAATTACAATGTTATTTTTACGTCTTAATGATATAATTAAAAATGAAGCCTATAACTTAAATGACCGCAAAGTCGCTTAGGCTACAAGAAGTTATAATAGACCATACAAACGTAAATTTGCAGGGAGTACTTACACACAATTACACACGAAAAGTATTAATTTCCTAAAAAACTGCGATGCAAAATGTCAAGAAGACTTTTGCCTGAAATAGAGTTTGTTAAAACGTAACTGTAACCGTTGATATTTCAATTTTGATTTTCAACTTAATATACAAAAAATATGTAGGCTACTTATTTCTATGGTATAAAAATATAAATTCATAGCCATTTGCAGGCAGACTAATTTCACAGGTTGATTGCCTTGTTAGTCTAGTGGTTGTAGTAGTGCGACTGCTGATCATGAGGTCCTGGGTTCGAATCCCAGGTTGGGCCAAAAAATCGAAAAATCGATTGAGTTTTTCCATCAAGAAATTCTCAGTAGCTGCCCGGAGTTAGGAAGTTGGCGGTATCTCACCCCTGTACCTTGGAAAGCACGTAAGCCGTTGATCCTGCGCCTGATCTCTCTGCGGTCATGTCGGTTTACCGTCCCATCGGATTATGAGAGTGAGGGAATAGAGGGTGCACCTGTGCTTGCACATACACTTGGGCACTATAATACTGTCCTGCGCCGATGGCTAGTCTTCGTTGAGGCTGGCTGCCGTGACCGAAATTCGGTCTGGAGGTCTTCCTTTCATGGGCTATTTTCACATCTTACATTATGTCCGTTACATTTCTGTGTATAACACAATTTGACTTTTGTATTTTGCTACTATTTCCTTTGTTTCGTTCGTTTGTTTCAACGATACGGTTCGACTTCCTCATCCATTTTCTATAATAGATAATGTACCGCTCACACTAGGAAATTTCTTCGGTATCGTGGAGACGTTTTCCATGCATGAAATTGCCACGTATAAAAGCCAGCAGCTATATGCAGCTATATTATGGTTGAACCACGAAAGGGTCGACTCGACCGGGGAAAAACCACGCTCTCACAATATACCATTGCGAAATAGCAACTTAATAGTGCTGCGGTTCGTAAATGGTAGGTGTAGAGAACCGGAGACACATTTTACTATAAACTAGGCATCCTCATCATTATAATCATTGATATGGGATAGGTGCAGATGTCTGGGTCACAGCATCGACTTACCATCAGGCGGACTGTGCGCTCGCTTGTCACCGTATTCTTAATAAATAAATACGCACATGGTCAATTTTTGTACCAGATCTATTTATACGTGGCAGAGTAACGCAAAAGTTGTATAAGGGCTGCAGCACGAGTACGTCCTTTAGACTGGGTAAGGATCTCACTCAAAATATACCAGCGTAAAATAACAGGACAATACTGCTGTAGTTCGTTTGGTGAGTGACACGAACAGAAGATATTTTTCTATTTTCACCGAAACAAGCACCTACCTTCCGTTACTTAATCGAGGATGGAATTATATGTTTTTCAGCCACAATGTCCACTTTGTCTTTGTGTTCGTTTTCCAATATCATATTACATTTTTTCATCCAATATAACATTACATTTTTAAAGTTTCAGTTTACAGTTTCATCGATCTATTACTACATTTTTCTTATCATTTCTATCATAATGCGTCACGCAATATAATCATCGATTTGTATGATGATGAAACATTTAGTTATCAAAGGATAAGATGATATTATCAGGCTATTTTACTGTCCATAAAAATACATCGCGGTTTCCTTTGTATACTGTATCTGCACCTTGAAACAATAATAGCAGCTTAGTATGTTTCATAGTTTGCTTGTTTTACCTACTGACGGACTTATTTAATAAAATTACTCTAGGCTTTCAACCATAATAATCCTATACTAATATATATATATATATATATATATATATATATATATATATATATATATATATATATAATCGGGATCTCGGAAACGGCTCCAACGATTTTCGTAAAATTTAGTGTCCAGGGAGTTTCGGGGATAATAAATCGATCTAGCTAGGTTTTTTTTTAGAAAATGTATTTTTGTCCGTGTTTTTAGGCAATGAAAAAATGATACAATATCGTTAGAACAAGAAGGTAAATTTTGACAGCTTGGTAATGATTATAAATAGCTTAATTGGTAGGTATAATGGGCGGTCACAGAATCGTAGAACCCCGGTTCGAGCCTAGACCGACTGACCGACTTTTTTTAATTTTTATTCAAGTTCCTTTCTTTTTTGAGAAAATCTATTTTTTCGAGGCTTTTTTTTAGTATTTTTAAAAACACGAAAATTCAAAATAAAATAATTGCACTCATGATTTTTTATTCAAATAACCAGTTCCGTTTTTTCTGTTATGTCGCTAAGATCAAAAAATATTATTTATATTTCATCAGTATGTAATTTGTATCTAAATATAATTTACAAAACACAGGAATTAAAAAAAAATCGAGCGAAAAATACCCAGCAAAGCTCGGTCAACCAGGTACTGGTTTATAGAACGATGCTGATAACGTCCTTATCTTTTTGTATAACATTCCACGTAGAAACAATCAGATAAGTTTATTAGAAAAATTAAAATGTTATGTGCTAAAATAGATTCCATTTAGATCTTTTAATGTGTAATTGTAAATGCATAAAAAATTGACGGCATTGAGATTCCGCTTAGGCAGGGGTCGGCAACCTTTTAAATCTGAAGAGTCAAAAATTAAAATTAACAAAATTGCAAAGTTTTTAAAGAGCCAGAAATTTTTTCTTGCCAACCATAAATAGTACTTGCATTAATAAAGTTTTTTTGATAAAAAACTTATATGTTCATTCATAAGAAAAATATGTACATTTATTCATCGTATTAGTGTTTTTTCACAACAAATCAGAATCTTATTTCTATTACTATTATCTATTTATTAAGATTACACACACACACACACACACACACACACACACACACACACACACACACACACGCACACGCACACGCACACGCACACGCACACGCACACGCACACGCGCACGCGCACGCGCACGCGCACGCACGCACGCACCCACGCACGCACGCTCGCACGCACGCACGCACGCACGCACGCACGCACGCACGCACGCACGCACGCACGCACGCTCGCACGCACGCACGCACGCACGCACGCACACACGCACGCACGCACGCACGCACACACGCACACACGCACACACGCACACACGCACACACGCACACACGCACACACACACGCACACACGCACACACGCACACACGCACACACGCACACACGCACACGCGCACGCACACACACACACACACACACACACACACACACACACACACACACACACACACACGTACAGAATGAGTCCCACATATATGCAATAAATGAAACCACAAGTAATACTAGTCCGTAGAAGTGTAGAAAAATTAAATATTAAATTAAAACCCGTAAAATAAAAAAGTGAAATTTTCAAACAAAATAAATATTAAAATAAATTCAGTAAAAGTGAACACTCTGTTTAGACAACGTACCTTGACCCCTTGGAAGAGTGACAACGTTGCACGCCGACAAAAGACACCGCTGTCGATATGTCGCAATACCAATAGTTTGCACTGCGTGGCAACGTCGCTTTTTAATGTTCTAGGATTCATTCAAGTTCATTGAATCATTGACTTAGTGACCCAATTCTATAGAGTGTTCAAATTTGCTTAAAATTAAAACTCTACTTTTTGACCTAATTACTGGACCGATTACGTTCATTTTTTGTATATCGTCAGCAAAGGCGATAACAAGTATATGGTTTCATTTATTGCATATATGTGGGACCCATTCTGTATATATATATATATATATATATATATATATATATATATATATATATATATATATATGTGTACCTTTAAATGAGCAATTCTTGTATATAATATATATATATATATATATATATATATATATATATATATATAATCGGAACCTCGGAAACGGCTCCAACGATTTTCATAAAATTTTGTGTGCAGGGAGTTTCGGGGGCAATAAATCGATCTAGCTAGGATTTATTTTTAGAAAATGTCTTTTTGTCCGTGTTTTAGGCAATGAAAAACTGCTACAATATCGTTAGAATAAGAAGGTAAATTTTGACAGTTTATTAATGATTACAAATAGCTTAATTGGTATACTGGGCGGTCACAAAATCGTAATACCATTGTTCGAGCCCAGACCAACCGACCGACTTTTTTTAATTTTTTTCACGTTCCTTTCTTTTTTGAGGTAATCTATTTTTTCAAGCCCTTTTTTAGTATTTTTTAAAAACACGAAAGTATACATTAAACTAATTGCACTCATGATTTTATTCAAATAACCAGTTCAGTTTTTTCTATTATGTCGCTACGATCAAAAAATATTATTCGTATTTCATCAGTATGTAATTTGTATCTAATTATATATATATATATATATATATATATATATATATATATATATATATATATATATATATACACCGACACTATTCCGATGATATCCCGGACGTCAGTCTAAGCGAGATTAGAATGGCTCTCCAGCACCTTAAAAACGGCAGGGCCCCAGGCGAGGATGGAATTACAGCGGAGCTTCTGAAAGCGGGTGGAACACCGGTACTTGAAGTCCTTCAGAGGCTCTTCAATTCCGTCCTCCATGGTGGCACTACTCCAGAGGCGTGGAGCAGAAGTGCGGTGGTCTTGTTCTTTAAGAAAGGCGACACCGCTCTCTTGAAGAACTACAGACCGATTTCCCTTCTGAGCCGCGTCTACGTGCTGTTTTCGAGAGTCATTACGAATCGTCTCGCACGCAGACTCGACGACTTCCAGCCTCCCGAACAAGCCGGTTTCCGAAAAGGCTTTAGTACCATAGACCACATATATACCCTGCGGCAGATTGTACAGAAGACTGAAGAGTACAATTTGCCACTTTGCCTGGCGTATGTGGACTATGAGAAAGCCTTTGATTCCGTCGAAATTTGGGCGGTGCTGCAGGCCCTTCAGCGGTGCCAAGTTGACTGTCGGTATATCGAAGTGCTGAAGTGTTTGTACAGTAGGGCTACGATGGCTATCCGAGTACAGAACCAGAGCTCGAAACCTATCCAACTGCAGAGAGGTGTAAGACAGGGTGACGTTATATCCCCGAAACTCTTCACCGCTGCTTTGGAAGACGTTTTCAAGCTACTGGACTGGAAAGGATACGGTATTAACATCAATGGCGAGTACATCACTCGCCTTCGATTTGCCGACGATATAGTCCTTATGGCAGAATCGCTGGAGGACTTAAGCACTATGCTCAATGACCTCAATAGTGCCTCCCAACGGATAGGTCTTAAGATGAACATGGACAAAACAAAGATCATGTTTAATGTCCATGTCACACCTATGCCGGTAGTTGTTGGGAGCACTATGCTCGAAGTTGTTGACGAGTACGTTTACCTGGGACAAATAGTCCGACTAGGTAAGTCCAACTTCGACCGAGAGGTAAATCGACGGATTCAACTCGGCTGGGCAGCGTTCGGGAAATTACGACATATCTTCTCGTCAGGTATACCTCAATCTCTAAAAACTAGATTGTACAACCAGTGCGTGTTGCCAGTGATGACTTACGGATCTGAGACGTGGTCCTTCACTGCTGGCCGTATGAGGACGCTCAAGGTCGCTCAGCGAGCTATGGAGAGGGCTATGCTCGGAGTTTCTCTGCGTGATAGACTCAGAAATGAGGATATCCGCAGTAAAACCAGAGTGACCGACATAGCCCAACGGATTAGTAAGCTGAAGTGGCAATGGGCCGGCCATATAGCTCGAAGAGCCGATAACCGATGGGGAAGAAAGGTTCTCGAGTGGCAGCCTCGTACCGGTAGGCGCAGTGTAGGGCGACCCCCCACTAGATGGAGTGACGACCTGGTAAGATATGCAGGAAGTCGATGGATGCAGGTGGCTCAGGACCGTGCTTTGTGGCATTGCTTGGGGGAGGCCTATGTTCAGCAGTGGACTTGTGAAGGGCTGTAATGATGATGATGATATATATATATATATATATATATAACCAGTTCAGTTTTTTCTATTATGTCGCTACGATCAAAAAATATTATTCGTATTTCATCAGTATGTAATTTGTATCTAATTATATATATATATATATATATATATATATATATATATATATATATATATATATATATATATGTATATATAATAAAAAATGAAAATAATGCAACATTTACATATTTATATTACAATGTAAATATGTAAATGTTGCATTATTTTAATTTTTTAAGTCTTACAACACCAACTTGTACTTCAATAACAAACAATTGAGCAAACAAATTCATTGGAAGCTTTGACTTTGCATGGTTATTCAAGTAGAAAATTTAAACTTTATTCAATAATGTAACTTGTACTTAAAAATAAAAAAAAGCAATAACATACATTTGAGCAAACAAATTCAAAAAGAGCGTTGGCTTTGCATGGTTTTATAAAGTTTGGATACATTTGGCTTATAACTTGTTGTTTTAAGTTTCAAACATGACTCGAAATTATCATTTGTTAGTTGGCTTCTTACCTTACTTTTAGTTACATACGTGCAAGAAAACGCTTGCTATCACGAACATTTCGAACCAAAGATATTCAGCTTTATAAATGCCTTACTGTAGCAATCTTGAAGATAATTCCATGCGTCGAATATAAGTGCTTCAACTCGCGGCATTTCTTTTAAAACTGTCCATTTTTGTTGCGTTACGTACAAAGATTTCTGGACCTCCAACTCTTCCAATTTGCTTTTAAACTCTGTAAGTTTTCCACTCCACAAAGCTTTATTTTATATATCTATCAATTACATTTCTAGAAATCCAGCATCAACTTCAAATAGGCCAGTATGGATTTCGTTACTATTTGTGTTGAGAGGAGTTACTATGAATACTAGAGTGTTTTTTTTGGTTTTGAATTGCTGAAATCTAACAGCAAATTCATCTTTAATATTTTTATAACTGTTCTGAAGTAATTAGTGTCAACAATTGCACTAGTTTTATCGCGATATTGCTTTAGAAATTGAAAATGAAGTAATTTACTGCTCTGAATATCTTCTGCCAAAATAATTTATTTTTCTTCGAAACAAACCAATTCTTCCACCAAAACATAATCTGGATTTCCCTTTCCTTGCAGTTTTAGATTAACATATTTATTCGTGATATTTACTTGACTCGTTCGTTCTCTAATTCAGGGTGATTTATCCCTAAAAACCGATTTCAAATTGCTAAAATTGCTAAATTAAAAAAATGCTAAATTGCTAAAAAAGAAGTTATCTATTTGAAACCTTTAGAGGTGGAATATTTTCTCCAAATTTATATGGGACCACCACCATTGAATTATAACCTATTTAAAGAATAAAGAATCGTTAAAATCGGTTCTTTATCTGCGAAGATATCACATGAAATTCCTTAAACAGTAGTCCAATATGAAACTTTTACCCCTATTTTCCACCGTTGGAGGCGGAGTTTTTCTTCGCAATTTAATGGGATCACCCTTGAGGTAAAACCTATTTAATAAAAATATAATTATCTATTAATATCAATTTAATATTAACTAGAAGTAGCTAAATTTATATACCAATAATGATATACTTCAAATTGAAGGACTGTAACCTTTGCATGTCCACTGCTCAAAATTGGCCTCCCCAAAAACTAAACACTGTCCTGATCCACCTGCAGCTATCGACTTCCTGCATGTCTTACCCAAAGCACAGTCTTATTTTTCTAACAAAATAAAAATAAATAGACCGGGTAGTTGCAAGCAAGAAAAGTATTTCGGTTTGCATGCCTAGTAGTTTTGTAAAAAATCACCATAAATCAGAATTGAATAAGTGGACGTTTTAATATTTTTAGTATGTAATATAAAATAGTCTAATTTGAGAAACCTATTAAATTGTAAATAAAATTTTTAAAACATATTTTAAATCACAATTCAAATTTAATTGTGTAACAACTATAAGCTACTATTATAGAGGCCCTAATGCTTTTCACTTACAATAAACACTTCACTGTAATCAATTTCTTTTTAAAATATTGTTATGGCCACGCTTGAAATAAGCATCGTAAAATGCTCTTTATTCGCGGTAGGTTTTTTCCTAAACGCTTTCACGACTATCGCTGGCGTGGATAAATTGCTCGCAGAGTCAGATGTGTCACACCATAGACGCCTGTGGCCCATTGCTGGTCTGAGTATGTACGTCTAGCTTATACGAGATGGTTATACCGTCGTCTATAAAATCCATAGAATTTTTCTGACTTGTCTTTCATGGTCTCCTTTGGACAGAATGGAGCGATAGATCTCCTTACGTTGTGTAATTATCAAGCAGCTCTCATACTACAAATTATCGACTTTAATATGATGTATATTTACTGGTATAACTGACAAAATGTGATCGTTACAGAATATTAAAGTTCACTGCTGAACATAGTCCTCCTTCATAGATTGCTTCATAGGGGGGAATATTTGCCATAGTTGCCACGCTTAGCAAGCGGGTTGGCGACCGCAGTTTTTTTTTTTATTTTTAGTCGTTATTAGGACGTTGCTGCCTATCTCCTGATTTATTTCCATCGGTCGCCTGTTACGACACCCAAGGGATGATATGGGGTAGTAGTATATTCTTACACCGCCACTACACGGACAAAATGTGATTTTTTTTAATAGGATAGGGTGACAAACGAGCACACAGTCCACCTGATGGTAAGTGCTTGCTGAGGCCCACAGACATCTACATCTATCCTCGATTGCAAATCAAAATGCAGATACGTTGTCACCCGTGAAGAAGTTTATTTTAAACCTTTTCGGTTATCTTTTCAATTTGTTCATAATTTATAATAGAGAAATTCAAAATAAACATAACCGAGCCTAGTGTAGTAAAGTAGGTACCGAAAAGTACAGAATTTTTTAATTCAATATTCAGTAAAAATTAATTAATTAAAAATTATATGATGACTAAGATGGAATACCTCGTTTCCAGTAAAAAGGGTCTCCGGTTCTCTACACTCACCATACGAAACACAGCAGCATTAAGCTACTATTTCACGCTGGTATTCTGTGGGAGCGTGGTCCTTCCCCGGTCAACCCATTCGTGCTACAACTATACTATTGTTACGAGCTTGAGGTTCGTGACAATAAAAATTGCCGATAGAATTACCTAAATTAACACTTTAATTTACTTTATACAAATTAAAGTTAAAAACACTTATAATTAAACACACTAATTCACTTAATTCCGCTCCGAAGCTTCGCTTGTGTCGCCGAGTTCAACTCTGACTCGATCGCATCTTGCGCCACCTATTTATTTAAATTAGCAAAATATCCGGAATGTTCAAGTAAACACGCGCAAGGTACCGAGATTTCGAGTATAGATTTTCTAGAAACTTAGTTCTTCGGGTGGCGCTGTCGGTTGAGAGATCTGTGATGTCATAAACTGCAACGCTCCCCTCGCTCTCGTTCCTGACACTAGATGGCGCTAGTTGTGTCGTCGACCGGAGCGCGTAACACTGCCCCCTCCTAAGACATGCTCGTCCCGAGCATTATCGGTCCCATAATAACGCGCCAAGCGATCCACATGGACGATCTTAGGAGTCCCTCTTGCGCCTTTCTGTATCCGGTAGGTCACATCGTTGATCCTGGTTACAATCCGGTACGGGCCGTCCCATTTAGCTTGAAGCTTAGGAGATTTCCCTTTGCTGCGGACTGGATTGTGCAACCACACTAATGAACCTTCGTTGAACCCTTTATTGTTCATTTTGCGGTCGTACCGGGTTTTCATTTTCTCACACATTTGCTGGCCCGATTGTCTGACGTGCTCATAAATGTCATTCATTTTGTTCCGCAAGTCATTTGCATAATCGGTTATACTGCGTGGGGCATCAGGTGGTATCCCGGTGATCAGGTCCGCAGGCAGCCGTAATTCTCTTCCATAGTTTGCGAAAGCTGGTGTCACTGCTGTACTTTCGTGAACAGAACTTCGATATGACAACAAAAACGGTTGTATGTGCTTGTCCCAATCTCGTTGCCGATTGTCTACAACTTTTGCTAGGTACCTCTCCAATGTCTGATTAAATCGTTCCACCATTCCATCAGATTGCGGGTGATAAGAAGTCGTTCTTGTTTTATGAGTACCCATAACTCGGCAAGTTTCCTGGAATATTTGAGACTCAAAATTCCTTCCTTGATCGCTGTGAATCTCTAAAGGTACTCCAAAACGACAGAAGACTTCATGAACTAGTTTATCTGCAACTGTTGAAGCTTCTTGATTTGGAATGGCGAAGACTTCTGGCCACTTAGTGAAGTAATCCATCACAACCATGAAATACTTGTTACCGCTTTCACTCTCCGGAAACGGCCCCGCCACGTCAATGGCTATTCTCTCCCATGGTGCACCCACATTGTACAACTTCAATGCACCTCTACTACGAGTCTGAGGTCCCTTTACAGCCGCACAACTTGTACATTTGCGACACCAGTCCTCGACATCGTTTCGACAGTGGACCCAGTAAAACCGGTCTCGGATCTTCAGTAGAGTTCGTTTAACTCCCAGATGGCCTCCTGAACAATCATTATGGTACAGCTGTAGAACATCCGGTACTTTAGCTTTAGGGACAACCATTTGCAAATGACAGCTGTCTCCCCGAACGTTTTCCCATTTACGACACAGAACTCCATCCTGAAGCAGCAAAGGGAAATCTCCTAAGCTTCAAGCTAAATGGGACGGCCCGTACCGGATTGTAACCAGGATCAACGATGTGACCTACCGGATACAGAAAGGCGCAAGAGGGACTCCTAAGATCGTCCATGTGGATCGCTTGGCGCGTTATTATGGGACCGATAATGCTCGGGACGAGCATGTCTTAGGAGGGGGCAGTGTTACGCGCTCCGGTCGACGACACAACTAGCGCCATCTAGTGTCAGGAACGAGAGCGAGGGGAGCGTTGCAGTTTATGACATCACAGATCTCTCAACCGACAGCGCCACCCGAAGAACTAAGTAACACTATTAATATAACTGTAGCATGGCTCTCTACCGCGTATAAAAATTATTCAACAATATTAGGTTTAGATCTAATTACCTATATGCTGTACATGCTTACGTACGTACGTATACATATTGCTAGGAAACCTTTATCAGATATTGCAAATAAACACGTAATTGTAAATTTTAAGCAATTAATAGAAATTGATAATTTAATTTTTTTTATAAAATAAGTGTGACAAACGAGCACGCAGTCCACCTGATGGCCGGTGAACGCTGTGGCCCATAGACATCTACATTTATCCTCGCTTAAAAATCAGAATGCAATTAAATAATAATCAGTCACTTTATACAATGAAGTTATTAATAAAATAGATATTATTCGTTTAATGTTTAAGATAAATGAATTTTGAGTTTTCATTATCACATTGATCTGCTGCAGACATAATCAGTTTTTAACGTTTTTCCGATACCAACCAGATAATTTACGAATCGATCACGACAAGGATCGTCGTTTTTAATTAAATTCCATTTTAATGTTTAAAAGGGTTTCGTTCCTATAAAACGCAATTGAAAATATCAAAATCAGTTAAAATATTAACTCAACATCAATATTGTGTTGTATTTATGTTAGGTACCTACCAAATTTTTTTGTCTAAGTAAATATTTTGTTTTTGTTTTAAGCTAGCTAGCTATTTCGGACTTACCTAAAATAGAGTCACACGCCTATAAAATGTACATATTTTTTCAATATACTTTCGGGCAAGGTGTTTTACTTAAAAAGGTTTGTGGTAATTAAAAAAATGTTTGTTATCTTATATTTTTTTTTATTAATTTCGGGCAAACGGCAGAGTTTACATTTAAATTTAACCACATAAAAGTATAAAATATAAAATGATAAAAATAAGTAATATAAGTACTATAAATAACACTCCCAGTGTTTAAAACATACAATTTTAAAGTTTGAAAAAGAAACTATTATAGGAAAGTATTCTATAATAAAATTATGAAATAAATGTAAAACCTTTATTTATATTATCATTTTACAAATGTTATAATAAAGAACATTATGTAAATAATAATAAATACAGACCCGATTTTCTTTTGTGGTTTTATTCACATTTCCATTAAATTTTTGCGTTTAGTGCTCGTCCTAAGGTTTATGATGTATTTTATGTCACTGACACAACAGTTTCAATCTCGCAACATTTTTTTTACAGAGAGCTATTTAATTTTCGGTTTTTAGAGTTCCGTACTTGAAAAGGTAAAACAGAACTTTTATAGGATCACTTTGTTGTCCATCCGTCAGTAATGACTTGCAGGAACGTGTAGAGTACGTTGAAGTTAATATTAAATGCTAGGGTCTACGGTCCCTTAGAGATGTAAAAATTCATCAGGATTCTAAATTAAACGCATTCTAAAGATAGGACCGTTTATTTCACATATTTTAATACCTGCAAACTCACCCATTAAAACTACTTTCCGTTGATCTAGAATTATGACATTTGGCCAGAATCAAGACCTTTCAGTATAAGTAAATAATCCGAAAATTGTGAATGTCTGGTTATATAAAACAAATAAATATTTTTTACGATTACATAATCACATTTGCAATTAGGAGTTATCGACCATCGACCTTGATAAAGACTGATTTATGGGAGAACATTTTTACCTCTACAAAGTTAAATTCGACTTCAATTCTACTTATATTTTCCCTAGTTTGGGACTTACTTTAATAACCTACATACATAATTGAGTTTATACGGAACCTTAGGACGGGAGTCCTACTCGTAGTTGTCTGTTTTTTTATTGTCTTAACCATGTTAATACTTAGTATATTATGTTATGACCAATCTTAATATAATGCTTCTAATTTTGTTAACATTAATTTATGTTAGTAAATTTTTGTTATTTATTATAATTCCCTCATATGAAATAGATTTTTCAATTATTTCTTTTATTTCCTAGAAATTCCTTCTTGAAGGCAACTATTTGCATCGTTCTTAATTTTAATTTATTTTATTTATTTATTTATTTATTTAAAACTTCATATACACAAGTGGTATATAGGCGGACTTAATGCCTAAGGCATTCTCTCCCAGTCTACCTTGGGATGATGCAGAGATAGAATGAAGTAGGTGTAATAAAAAGTTAATATGCGAATACTAAAATAAAATAACAAAAAAAAAATGTAATACATGGAAATAAAATACATAAGATATAAATGGTACATCGCAAAAAATAGATAAAATTATATTAATATTCATACACATATATGTATATAAAATATATAATATACATAATTACAATAAGAACAATAAGAATATATATATATATATATATATATATATATATATATATATATATATACATATAAACATACATATATACATATATATATACATATACATACATACACACACATACATACATATATACACATATACATACATATACACATGTACAACTAGTGCGTGTTGCCAGTGATGTCTTATGTATCAGAGACGTGGTCCTTCACTGCTGGCCGTATGAGGACGCTGGTTCTGCCAATGATGAGGATGATGATTCTGCCAATTTATTAAGTAAGTGTTCCCGAACCTTCATCTTGAACGCGTACCGATTGCTAGCCGTCCTGATTTCGAGTGGGAGTGCGTTCCAAAGGAGAATAGATTGAATGTGGAAAGAAGAATGAACAAGTCCAGAGCTGTGGGATGGACATAGGAGAAGAAGGTTGTTCGTAGAGCGGAGGTTTCTCTCATGACTAGCACTAAGCAACTGAAAGTGAGGAGATAAGTAGGTAGGGGAGGTAGGGGAAGTTGGAGACATCAGGATAGAATAAAGGGTGGTGAGTGCACGCAAACTACGGCGTTGACGAATAGGTAACCATTTTAATTGTGATCGATACGTGGATACATGGTCATACTTTCGAAGATTGAAAATGAATCGAATGCAGTTATTCAGAAGACGGTCATATTTGTTGAGAAGGTCTGCATTCAGGTCGAAATAACACACATCACCATAGTCGATTAGGGGAAAAATTAAACTCTGCACAAGCATTGTCTTAATTTCAGATGGTAGAAAATTTTTTAGGCGATAGAGAGAACGCAGGGTACCAGTGACTTTCTGGCTAACGGTCGTTGTTTGGGATTTCCAACTCAGAGTTGAATCAATTAATAAACCTAGATCCTTCACAGTGGAACACAATTGAATCTCAGTACTATTAAAAAAGATAGGAGGTACAGCTACTGTTTTCAATCTCTGGATCATCGGACGGCTACCAATTATTATGGCCTGACACTTCGAAGGGTTGACCATTAGGCCAAACCTGTCAGACCAGTTCTTAATGTACTCAAGGTCCCTGTTAAGTGTGTCCACCGCTGTAGAAATATCGTCAATACTCGCTTGTGTGTACAATTGCAAGTCATCAGCATACAGATGATACGCAGACTGAAGGTTTTGAGTAATGAGATTAATAAATATAGAAAACAATAAAGGAGATAATATGCCGCCTTGAGGGACACCAGCATGTATGTCAAGCCAGCTAGATGATAGCTCATCGATGCGAACCGACTGCTGGCGCCCTCGAAGATATGATGAAAACCAATCCAGTGCTTCGGGTGAGATCATAGAAAGGGAGAGGATGGAAATTAGAATGTCATAACTAATGGTATTAAAGGCGTTCGAAAAGTCAACCAAAACCAACACAGTGACTTTAGTGTCCTCAATGCCTGCCCTAATATCACCAGTTACTTTCAGGAGTGCGGAAACGGTACTATGACCGGGCCTAAAGCCAGACTGCAAGGGACTTAATAAATTATTACGAGAGATAAACTGCAAAAGTTGCTTGTGGACACAGGCCTCAAGGACCTTGGATAAGAAGGGAAGGATGGATATAGGTCGGAAATGATTGGGTAAAGTGGGATTTGGGATCTTTTGTAAGGGAATAACGTAAGCCTTACGCCACAGTGAGGGAAAATTACCAGAATCCAAGGAGAAGTTAATGATGTGCGAGATGACTGGAAGGATATGGTCTAGTATATAGATAATCATCCGTCGGCTGATGTTGTCGTAACCTACAGCATTAGATTTAATGGAAAGGATTATCTTCTTGATCTCATCTACAGCTACTGGAGAAAATTGAAACAGATTAATATCAGGACGAGGTAAACCCATTAAGTGTTCAACAGTAAGACGCTTGGTCTGGTGATCAAGAGGACTGTTGGAGACAAAATGAAAATTGATATCATCCAGACCAATCGTCCTTTGAAACTCACAACGGTGTCGTTCACCGATACCTATGGTTCCAAGGAACTTCCAGATATTAGCAGGGGAAGAAGATGAGATGTTACTAAGAATAAATCGGCGTTTGGCGTTGCGTATCATCTGATTGCACCGATTCCTTGCAACTTTATAAAGCGTCCAGTTTTGATCACATCGATCTCTTCTAAATTTGCCGAAAGCGCGATCCCTACGTCTCATCGCAATCCGAACCCCAATCGTCATCCAAAGCGCAGGTGGACGCTTGAGCTTCACTTTTTTGATGGGAGCATGTACGTCATATAATTTAAGGATAGCTTCATTCAAAGCCCCAACTTTTTCATCCACAGTGGGTGCAGAAACCACGCTGTTCCAGTTTATTTTGGATGCATCCATACAGAGCTTTTCAATATCCAAGCGACCAAAACAACGTATGTGTAGAGTTTTAGCTGGAGGTTTGAGGACGTAAGAAAGGAAAATGAGGTCATGATAGGAGAAAGCAGGTGCAAAGTGTTGACCGTGGCAGAAGACAAGAGAAGGAGCAGAGGTAAGGATTAAGTCAAGCCAGGTATCCTCCACATCAATATTGTGGTGAGTGGCTTGTAAAGGTAAAATGTGGAGGCCAACCGACTCGACAATTTGAAGGAGCTTGGAGGAACGGGTTAAGTGCGGAGTGAGGAGATCTGTATTAAAATCGCCCATGATGACGTGATGTGAGTATTCCGACCCCAAGGATTCCAGAATTGTTTCAAGACTGGAGAAGTAATCGACAGAAGGAGGACAGTAGACAACGCCAAGTACTAATTTGGCTCCTTTTACGCAAACTTCAAGGAAAAGAAATTCTGCAGATGCAGTATAATAGGGGGAAGAAGAAGCAAGAATTTTATAAGAAAAGTCAGAACGAAGATATATAGCGACCCCACCCCCTCTTCTATCAATTCGATCGTTGCGTATCAAACTGAAGCCAGAGAGAGGGTAAGAAGTAGAAGGAAGATGGGGCTTAAGCCAAGTCTCCGAAATTAAGACGGCATGAACATCTGCGTCAGAGAAAGCCTCAATCAGATCACTGTAATGACTAGGTACGTTCTGTGCATTAATGTGGCAAACATTAAACAAAGAGCGGGATTCATCGAATTTATGTCGCACAAAATCCCCTAACGTTTCAGTAATAGAGCAATAACTGTCATTTGATGAAGAAAACTCGTTGGCAGAAAGAAAAGAATCATCATCGGAACTCATCTATATGTAATAGAATATATAAAAATAAATAAATAATATAGACCTATAACTATAAGAATAAATAAATTAGTATAATTAAAATTATATAACGTAAAAAAATAGTAATAATTTCGATTGCTAAACTGCCATCCCTGCACCACCCGCCAGCTAACACACTCAAAAATTAAAAGACAAATATAATGCACAAAACAATAAAAATAAAAATGATTTGCAAGACAACTACAACTAAACTACGTTAAGATTACTAATAATAAATAGCAGAACTTAGAACAAATAAAAAGGATCATAGAGAAGTGTCTCATAGACGACATATACTCCATGTATCCATGATCATGTATTAATAAAAAAAAACTTCCCAGCGACCGAAAGTTAAATTGCACTATGCACTTGTTACGAATCTATTAATCTATGGACAAAATATAACCAAAAGCAAAACAACTTAATACCAAAACAAAGTAGAACTTAACCTAAAATGTAATAAATATACAAGTTTTAATAAATGATGTAAAACGAGAAACAATATTAAAATTAGAAATTAACTAATTAAAAAAAAATGTAAATAAATGAGAAAGAAAGAAGCTTAAGGTTACATAAAAGCAAAACAAGGTTTAATACTGTGGATAAAAAGTAATAATAAATTATACTAAGTAATTCTGCAATATTGAATAAATTTCAAGTTGTAGTAAAAGGAAAAAGGAGAATTAAGACAATAAAACGCAATACTGCGTAGTTATTTACGTGGTTTAGAATTGCATCCTGCAATGCGCTCGCCTCCAGATGAGGATTCAGCAGTCGTCTTAGGGTGTTTTTGCGTAAGAGTAGTCAGCTCATCTAAGGTAGTGACTTTATGCCGGGATCCATCTGCAACTTTCACCACAATTACTCCATCTTGGGTCCAGCATGCACGCATGCCGAAATGCTGACGGGCTTTGCCAAAAACAGTTTGCCGAGACTTTGTCAAGAACTCCTTTACTGAAACTGGACAACCTTTCAGTCTAGACTTCGCCCTCCATACTGATGACCTGAAGTCAACGCTAAGAAATCGAACTAGGATTGGCCTGAGACGATTTTTGGTGGCTACTCCAATCCTGTGGCAGACACTAATGCAAGATGCTGTGATGTCCTTCAACTCCATTTTGTGGATTATACTTAGCACTGTAGCCTTGCAGTCCTCCTTCTCCTCTTCAGCAACACCCAAGAAAAGGAGAGCCTTTCGTCGATGTCTGGTCTCAATAGCGTCAACCATATGGGAGCACTCATTAATTTGTTTACGGAGCATACCGAGCATGGAGAACATGAGTTCACGGAAGGTTCGAAACTCCTCAGCCACCTTTGCAACCGTGTCCTTGGCGGATCCCCCCGTGTGTAACTGTGCTTCCAGTTCGGCCATCCTTTTTGAAAAGCATTCCTCCAAACTGTTCTGTGCAGTTCTAATCTCATCAAGTTGAGACATTGTGTTGTGCAAAGATATATACGAAATCCAAGTGTGTGTAATATGCTGGCAGGTGGTGTATTTAGATGGAATGAATTCACATATACACAGTTGTACAAATGCGATTACCAAGAAAATGGTGTTAATTAGCACTCAAATATGTAACAAGTTATGTAGAATATTGTATAAGTTAATTTAAAATACAAATTAAAATTTTACGTATGTGTTAACTTTTTCTTCACCTACCGCCGAAAAAATTTTAACATTTTAAGCGTTTTGAGTGTATACATTATACTTGTTGTGGTCATAGGTCTGCAACATTTTTCATTGACTAAGTCAGTGTAAATGTTTTTAGATAGTGTAATAAACCACCCACTATGAAAATGGGTTAAATTTTTTATTCTATGATCAACCGCAACACAGTCAAACTCAGAAATCAACAGTTTCTATTATTGCTCAATTGCCACAATTTGCCACAATTTGTCTCGAAAGAAAAACATGCGACGAAATATCCAAAGTTCAGTTAGATAACGAGGTCTCTGATCTTTCATATTTAACACATTTGTCGTCTGCACTTTTCTACTAGTGCAAAGTATTATCGTCATAGATGATAATATGCTCAGTTCGGATGTCCGTGGCGGCGAACTTCTGTATTATATTATAAGCAGTCCAGTCAGGCTCTGACAACTCATTTAAACATTAAGAACGTTATAATATTATAGGGTAGGTGCTTCCTCTTACATTAGTGTTAATTCTGTTACCGATTAGTGTTTATAACACAAGCATGGCATGATTAAGACTAAATTCAAACTTTACATCTGAACCTCTGTAATTTTTTTTAAAAATCTTATATATCACATAAAAGTTATCAAATAAATGAAACAATGAAAGTGAAACAATTGATCTATTTTATTTATACAACTTTAATTTTTAGTTTGTTTAGTTATATTTTATCCTATAAATTACTTATATCTTAAGATTGAAAAATCGGCCATTACATAAATATATTGTTGACGATTTCTCTAATGACACTTTCCTAATGTCTTTTGATCACAATTACAACCAAACATTTTATGTCAAAGTGACAATTTCTTTTGTCAGCCAAAAAGTAAATTTAAAGATAAAGCATAAATTATTGATTTTCGGGTAACTTGTTTTCAACAAAAACACAACACCGCTTTATAGCTTCATACCTGCAATCTTATCGCGTAATAAGCATTATATCGGACACGGAATGATTCAGGGTTTGTCGCCAATACTTCGCGTAGTGTATAATTCTTTGCCAATACCGAAGTTGTCCAAGAAGACATCATCATTACATAATAATGAATACATGTGTTTATAGATATTTGATATAAATCAATCAATCAATGAGCTGCTGGTGTTTGCAATTCGCATGTCTAGGAACGTATTTTGCGTTTTGACAGGAATAAACACAACATTAAATAAACACTCATGCCTGTCATGCGGAAGAGTAGGCAGTGACTACGGACTTCTTAGTAAGTTATTTATATTACTATTGACTTCGGGGATCAACCATGCTAATCCGAGGTACTTAGCTCTGTAGCTGGCAATCACTGGACAATCAAGTAGAACGTTTAGATTTCGTAAAGAGATATTTATTTAAGAAACGGTGTCCTGTTATGGCACTGGTGACCTGTCTAGGGTGACTCGTCACATCGGGCAATAATTACGTTGTCTAAATTCCGGTTAGCAGGTGATGACACATTTGAGTACCAATTACTGGCGACGATGTGTTCGTTTCTGGTTCTGATTCAATTTTCTAGTAAAAGATTTTTGTATTTCTTCTCTATTGTCTTAAAAGGGGTCCATCTAACTCAAAACCAAACCTTTGAATTATAAATTTTAACCTCACTTCTGTATTTGGGTAACCGCAGTAACTACGTCAAATTACAGTCATCTTTGTGTAACACCCTGGAAAAAGGCTTTGTGACATGCAGATACCTCACATGTGAAAACTAAATCTTATAGGTGAACCTTTAACAAAAAGTAAATACAGAAAATGAAAACTAAATGGTTAAAATAATTTTCACGAAATAGCTCTTAGCACCGCTTGATTATTTGACCCTTTGGAGTAGACTAAGAAATGTCACAAGTTCAAACTAAATACTTAGTTATTTTAATTTATTCATCTCCTGTTTCCACCCTTAGTGATATTTCTTCAAATTCACATGGGTACCACTCCTGAAGTATAACCTATTCATTAAAAGAATAATTTATAGCGGTTCAGCCGTTACCGATAAATTTATAAACAGTCAGAATATGCATAAAAACAACGTCGAATAGGATTTCGTTTGTCTCTTACCGACACAAGTAATATTCAACAAAAAAACTATATTCTTCATCAACTAATCTAAATCCAAAAACAAATTGATGTGATTGCACAAAAATTTTGTGCGATCAGACCCTCAAAGGAATAAAATTCCATCGAAGAACAAATAAAAAGCAAATCTCTCCAACATCTTTATGACCATTTTCGCATTTTATTTTTATCTCATCTAGGCCTGTATCAAAACGCGGTTCAAGGTCGCTCATATCACTGAACTCTAGAACATTTCTTCATAACCAAGTCATAATAACAATGATATAATTTTTTCTCTCTCCAACACCGGCTAATAAACGAGTTTAGGAGGCATGAATATTTATGCACGGAGCAGGACTAACAAGCTTTTATTGGCTCTCGTGTTATGATTGAATATTTTAGAATATTCAGAGTGGGGGGTCAATTTGATGTTCTCGATCTTGAGCGTTAGTAGTGAAGCAGTTGATGCTCAAACCTAATTTTGAGTTTGTTTTATTTAAATTGCGCTGAAACAATATATTGTTTTATCATCATGAATCTCTCATGCATAGATGCCATAATGATAACTATTGTTACATTATGAAATTATTTGTCTATTTAAGATTAGATTTATGTTTTTTAATGAATTCTAGTTAATCCGTCGCTCGACTCCGGAGTCAGTACTTCCTTCATCGATATATCTATGATTTTACAATTAAGTCCTAAAAATATGCAGGTCCTTCCTTTTTTTTAAATAAAATTTTTACTAAATAGAAATATTACCTACATGATTAATATCCTCAGAGAATATATTTAAGTGTATAACGTATTATATTGTAAATTAATGTTTTAAAAGATTCCCGCTGGGTTTGTTGCTGGTTCTTTTCAGAACCGATTTTTTTTTGAACCAATAATAAAAGCCTAAACGACTTTAATTGAATATTATTGTAATTTATATTGAATAAAAATTATTTTATTCTATTCTAACAAGCTTGTTATTTTGTTTACATCGACATAAAAAATGGAGGTAAATAAACTTTCTGTCTATATCCTGTATAGGTCTCACTGCTGGGCACGAACCTCTAATTTCAGAGTGTTAATGCTATGCATGTTGGCGGAGTTGATATGTCTACCAATTTCCTTTTAATTTCCCAGATATATACGATTTTTCCTTAACCGTCGAATAAACAGTAAATCAGCACTTAAAATTGTAACTAAGATTTTCACTAGTTCCAGCAAGAATTGAACCCGGGTTGCTCGCGTAGTGTGAAATTCACGTCGACCATTTATCTCCTAAGCTACCTCGTCGCTAAGTGTATTATTTTGTGTGATGCAACATCTGTTCCATAATCTCCTAACAGATATGGAGCCTTTAAAACCTTACTAACTTAAGAAATATTAGTATGTTATTATGCAGGCGTACATACATAAATTATGGTCTAATCTAATTGAAAATAATTGCTCTCAAATGTACAGTACACTTAATAAATAATATATGAATAGGGATTGCTGTAGATTTAGTTGAAAGTAACCGCATTATTTTGATATGCTTCAAAGATGTGTTTGAAATTTACCTTGTTGAATGTATAATTTAGGGTATATGTACGTAGTAACTTGAATAAAGGGTTAAAATTTACGACCGATGACGGAAATTAAACGTTTTCTTTTTAACTGCAAACAGCACGCGGCTCGTTTTCACCTCGACTCTGATTCGCTTTTGTAGAGGTCCTTAGTGATGCAACCAAGTATTTACTTTTATTATTGATGAGACAACAGAAGAAGAAGTCCATATTCACTTAAAACGTTCTGAAATAATGATAATAATAAAATTTATATCAATTGTGCCCAAATACTCAAACGCTGCTCAATTGTATGATGGCCTTAGGTCTCGTGGTGTCACAGTCACTTTGAATTTAAGTGGTAGAGTATTGGGCAATCACTCATGAATTTTTAGTCTTAATATTTGTCTTTACATAGTTTTATTGGTCAGTAAGTTAGTTACGTTAAAAGTTAAAACTAACTTCCTCAGTAATGACTTTTGAAAGAGTGGTTTCAATAAAAATGTTTCGCACAAAAATGTTGTTATGCTTTTCATTTCAAAACTTAAAATTATTTCTTTCTTTTTTTAATATCCGTACGAGGAATTTTGTATTCGATAATTATATATAATATAATTATATATAATTAGGATAATTTTCAGACATGATATTGAATTACAGGTCAAACATATATTTAAAATTATAAAATCAAGTATAGATCTTTAATGCATGTGTAAAAAAGCAAAATTATAAAAAATACAATATTTATTTAACGGAAATATTTTTAAGGAAGAAAACAATTATTTTAAGAGTTGCATAATTCTAAGGCTAAGAATAATACGACAGTTTTTGTGATAATATTTCCGTGACTAATAGTCTATTCTGTAGCTTTTTATCGCGCCTGTCATGACCCCAAACATGTAAACATCTCACTTGGTATAAGAGTAACTTATATAACTATGAAAAAACAAAATGTTGTGTCTTAATTACTGTCCTAAGGAATATAATTTGACATTGACACTTATTTTTTACAAATATGTACATGATACAATTCACTCGTTATTTCCTTAATGCATACGACAAAACTAACAGATTTTTTTTGTAGAAATAAAGTGACAAACTAGCACTAGCACACAGTCTAACTGATGGTAAGTTGTAATATGGCCCATATGCATCTACATCTATCCTCGATTAAGAATCTAATAAGAATCACACCGTTGTCACGCGTTGTTACCCGTGAGCCGTGAGCCTACGACGGAATGCTGTTGGAAATGGGTCCTGTAAAAGTGGTTTCTGATCATCTACTCTTACCTTATTAAACACAGCAGCATTATATTTTATTATACTGTTATTTCACGCTAGTATCTGGAACTTCCCCAGTCCAGTCGATCCATTCGCACCACAACCATAATATAGCTGCAGCATTGCTCTAACATGTATAAAATGTAATTCGGTTAATATGACTGCATCCAATTGTCGCCAATTGTCCTCTTTGTTTTTTGAATTGTCAAAGGACAATTGACGCCATTACTATTGTGTCTCATTTTTAAATATTGGCGTTGTCTAAAGGCGTAAAGACGCATTTCGGCTCCAGGTATCGGTATCGTTGTATTTTACGTTTGCGTAAAGAAGTCCACACTTCGAATTAAAAGTAAATATTATTAATTTGTTACTTTTGACTTTAATCAAGCAAGTAAAGTGCCTGGTCACTGTTTTTCTTGCAAATAAAGCAAATTAATACTGTGACCCTTCGGTATCGCACTCGATCAGATAAATCTAATACACAAAAAAGAGATGAAGTTTGAAACCTTTAAGATTCAAAACTTGGACGTCTACAAATTTGCCAAGTTACCCGGTGTTAAAAGAGTTGATGAATATCTGGTTTAATTTACTTATCGTTGATCGAGAGATCAGTCATTTATCAGCGCTTTGTTACAAACCAGTAAATGATTTGTCTATTGCGTTTTTTATATTTCTTTTATTTTTTTTTTTCCTTAAATGCTAACGCGTTGTCAGGTTTGCTAATTTGAGCTCATTCTTCTGTTCCTAATTTATCGTCAACATTTAACTATGTTTTGTAAGAATAAATAACCCAAGAGATCCCTTTCTAAATATTAATAAATCTGTATTATACTGTCACTGCTACTACTATAGTTAGTATAAAATGTTATGTGTATCACTGTACAACATTGTAGGACGCAGCGAACAGAAAAAACTTAATAGTAGTTTAACAGTGGTAGAGCCATGCGGCAGCTTTGCTGTTGCACGTATGGGCCGGCTCAAACCGGGGTGGTACCACGACCTCACAGAATACCGGCGTGAAGTGGAAGTTCTGCTTCCGCGTTTCGTCGGTGAGTGCAGGTGGCCGGAGGCCCAAATCCCCCCCCCCCCCATCAACATGGTAGCGGAATTAAATAAAGATAGACTACCCCAGGAGGGTACCAGCACCCCTGGAGAATCCCTCGCTGAGCATCCACGACCATGTTTCTCCACTTCTGAGCGTGGGTGCTCAGGCTGCCCCGCGTATTCTGGGGGGGGCGAAATTCCGCTCAAGACTACAACTGCTCGGGGCAAACGGAGCAACAAGACCAAGGCGACCCCTGCCACGCTGTCCGTGAATTTCTGCAATATCAGGGGACTTCACTCTAACCTAAACGCCGTCCACTACCATCTCGAGACGGCGAGGCCGGCTCTGCTCTTTCTGACCGAGACGCAGGTGTCCTCTCCGGCTGATGTTTCGTATCTCTCCTACCCGGGGTACAAACTGGAACACTCCTTTGTGCCTCGGGCTGGAGTTTGCGTTTACGTCAGAGAGGACATCTGTTCTCGACGCCTCGGCAGACTTGAAGGTTCGGACCTGTCCATCCTTTGGCTACGCGTAGACAGCGACGACCATCCGCGCGTCTACGGGTGCCTCTATAGGTCCCACAGCGGTAATGCCGAAACAGACCGACTCTTCGACCACGTCCAAATGGCTGCAGATTCGTTGCTACAGCAGATCCCCTCTGCAGAGATCGTGATCCTCGGCGACTTTAACGCCCATCACGCCGAATGGCTCGGTTCACGTTTAACCGATCATGCGGGGAGATCTGTTCATGATTTTGCCTTGGCATATGGTCTGACACAACTGGTTACTTCGCCTACGCGGATTCCAGATGTGGAGGATCATGCACCTTCCCTGTTGGACCTTCTGCTGACCTCTCACCCGGACGGATATCAGATTTCCGTCGACGCCCCTTTAGGCTCCTCGGACCATTGTCTGGTCCGGAGTGTTGTGCCACTCACGCTGAAATCGCGGTTGCATTCTGCAGGCTGCCGCCGTGTTTGGCACTATAGGTCAGCCGATTGGGATGGGATGCGGTCTTTCTTTGCATCCTACCCTTGGGGGCGGGTTTGCTTCTCGCCGGATGATCCCAACGTTGTTGCGGATTCTGTTACTGATGTGGTACTTCAGGGTATGGAACTTTTTATTCCTTCCTCTGTGGTGCCCATTGGAGGCAAATCTCAGCCATGGTTTGGTCGCTCCTGTAAAATAGCATCATGCTATAAGCAGGAGTGCTACCAAGCCTGGGTTGATGCATCAGCGTCCCGGGATGTAAACACCAGCGCTCTAAAAAAGAAGTATAATTCCGCCTCTAGGTCCTTCAAAAGAGTCATTGCCAAGGCAAAGTCAGAGCACATAGGCAGAATTGGCGAGAGACTCGTTCGCCTTCCTTCTGGAACCCGTGCATTCTGGTCTCTCGCCAAGGCTGTCCAGGGGAATTTCTGTCAGCCATCTCTTCCATCTCTGCACAGGGAGGACGACTCACTGGCCCATACTGCAAAGGAGAAAGCCGATCTTCTAGGCTCCTTCTTTGCGTCTAACTCGACTCTCGATGACGGGGGGAGTACGCCGCCGACCATCCCGCGGTGTGAGTGCTCCATGCCGGAAGTGCAGTTCACACAGCGCTCGGTTCGCAAAGCACTCCCCTCCCTGGACATCCACAAGTCGAGTGGGCCTGACGGAATCCCCCCAATTGTGCTGAGGACGTGTGCTCCAGAGTTGGCACCGGTTTTAACGCGTCTTTTCCGGTACTCCTACTCCCTAGGCGTAGTCCCAAAATCATGGAAGACTGCTTTCGTCCACCCGATCCCTAAAAAAGGCGACCGCTCAGACCCGTCCAACTACCGGCCAATCGCCATCACCTCCTTGTTCTCCAAAACAATGGAGTCCATTGTAAACTGCCAGCTCATGAGGTACCTTGAGGATCACCAGCTGATTAGTGACCGCCAATACGGTTTTCGCCGTGGTCGGTCAGCTGGTGATCTTCTGGTCTACCTCACTCACAGATGGGCGGAGGCAGTAGAGTTCAAGGGGGAGGCATTGGCCGTTAGTTTGGACATTGCGAAGGCCTTCGATCGGGTTTGGCACAAAGCGCTTCTTTCGAAGCTCCCTTCCTATGGGCTTCCCGAGAAATTGTGCGATTGGATCACCAGCTTTCTTGCAGATCGGAGCATCAAGGTCGTTGTAGACGGTGCAAGCTCCGATTGCAAGCCTATTAATGCTGGTGTTCCACAGGGCTGCGTGCTATCGCCAACGCTGTTTCTTCTGCATATCAATGATATGTTGCATACCCGTAACATTCATTGCTATGCAGATGACAGCACTGGTGATGCTCTTTACACCGGCCGAGCCAATATTTCTCGGGAAAACGTCTCCGAGTGCCGGGACAAACTTGTGTCTGAAGTCGAGTCTTTGCTGAACAGAGTCTCGGATTGGGGACGACTAAATCTAGTCCAGTTTAACCCCCAGAAGACACAAGTTTGCGCGTTAACCGCTAAAAAGAACCCCTTTGTCGTATCCCCTCAGTTTCAAGGCACTCCCCTTGTTGCCTCAGCCAGTATCGGAATCCTCGGCGTCGACATATCGAGTGACGTGCAGTTTCGTGGTCACTTGGAAGGGAAGGCCAAATTGGCCTCTAAAAAGCTTGGCGTGCTCAGCAGAGCGGGGCAGTATTTCATGCCGGCACACCGCCTGCAACTTTACAAGGCGCAGGTTCGACCGCACATGGAATACTGTTCCCATCTCTGGGCTGGGGCTCCCCAGTACCAGCTCCTTCCACTTGACCGCATCCAGCGCAGAGCGGCTCGAATCGTCGACGACCGAGTGCTTTCCGATCGGCTCGATTCACTGGCGTTGCGAAGAGATGTTGCATCTCTTTGCGTATTTTATCGCATCTATCACGGGGAGTGCTCTGAGGAATTGTTCGGATTAATCCCAGCCGCCAAATTTCGTGAACGCACGACACGGCAAACGTCCCGATACCATCCACACCATCTGGATGCTTGGCGGTCCACCACTGTACGTTTCACAAGGAGCTTTCTTCCACGTACAACCTCTCTGTGGAATAGTTTATCACCGGCGATTTTTCCGGACCGATACGACCTGGGGACCTTCAAGAAAAGAGCTTACTCCTTTCTAAAGGGCCGGCAACGCACCCGCAATTCTCCTGGTGTTGCGGTTGATCATGGGCGGCGGTAGTCACTTAACATCAGGTGAGCCGCATGCTCGTTTGCCCCCTCTTCTATAAAAAAAAAAAAAAAAAAAGTCCATAAGGAATGTTATTCAGAATTCAGTTTTTAAATTGTTTTGTATAATTTTCCGCAACTTCGCTCTGCTGAGTCGAATCTACGTCAATTTATATATCCGCTAATAGTTTTCACGCCTGTTATTCGTAACATTGTCGTTTTATGACTGCCTTGTTGATGATGTTGTGATCGTAAGCGCGACTGCTGACCTTAGGTCTCAGTGCTTTATTCCCGGGTCAGGCCAAAACATCAATTATTTGTTTATTTCTGCTCAGAAGCAGCCCGGAGTAGGGAGTCAGGATGTTGGCGGTATTCTGAAAGCACGTAGAGTGAGGGAATAGAGAGTGCACCTGTGCTTGCGCACGTGTCGTCCTGATACGCTATATGCTACGCGTAGATACTAGTCTCCGTTAAGGCAGGCCGCTGTGACCGAAATTCCGGTCTAGAGGGCATTATTATTATTAAGTGTAAAGTTTTATAACTTCTAATAAAATTTAATTTCTTATATCCTTGTTATATCCCTAGCTTAATACCTACGCATTAATGGGTGCTGGATGCTGTAATTTTATTTATTTATATTTAACATTAATGAGTCTTAATGAGGCTTATTTATTTTTTGTAATTATAATTAAAGTTATTAAAATATCCGAGACCATTATTAATTTAGTGTGCAAATGAATTCATATTGACTGTTATTGCTTCAATGGAAAATTTATCTTATCTCTGTTGACATTAGATACGGCGTGTTATGTACATCAGAGCACAATGTATCATCAGATGCAGCAGCGCCGGGGTTATCTAGATCTGACTGGTTGCCATGTGCCTTCCTTTTTCTACTGCTATTACTTTTTATGTATTACATAAAACACTAGGAAACCGAATCAGTATATAGGCAGCAGCGCCTTCCTAATAACAACTGACTATAAAATACTACAGTTGCCATCGCCTGCATTTCTTAAGCTTTGCCTGTGTAAAATTATTTGTATGTGAAATTCCTCCACAATACAGGATAATTTTATTATTTATCATAGGACGTAACGTTTGTACAATATTTCAAATACAAAACCTATAAAACATTATATTTTGTTCAGAATATTGCATTCAGCCTATTATATATATTCAGCCTCAATGAAATCTATTATAATATATCATTATTATTGCGTAGTTCACTTTTCCTCGTATCCTCGATCTACTATAAATCGTGCTCCGTTAATAAAAATTTGTTGATGTTCATATTCTGTAATTAATGTACCTTTTAAAACTTTCATTTCTGAACTATGAGTATCTATATTTTAAATAACATTCTATTTACAAAAATATTAGCAATTTAATAAATTGATGCAGATATTTGACCAACTTAACACAAGCTTCTTGCAGTGCATTCCTATCTTCGTTTGCCGCATCCCAAGCAATAAGCGAGTATTTCAATCAATATTATAAGCTTAACCTAGTAAGCAAATTTGAGCCTAAAACTATATGGCAAAATATTTATAACTTGTCATTAACATTTTCAACATTGTCTTTTGAATATAATTCACATTGTAAATAATTTACACACTTCACGGTTATTTCAATAAAGGGATTTTTTGTAATAGAATAAAAGCAACATGTCTTTTAAAATATACTAGAGGGATTATTTATAAATACTTTTACTTATATTTAAGTAATTTATTCTTATAAAAACAGTAAAGTTAAAATTTATGTTGAAGACGACCAGTGTTGCGATTTTATTTCGTAATAATAAGGGAATGTTCTGTCTCTTGAAACTTTAATAAAATATTGTCAATTTGACTATTCATAAATAATAATGACAATCAGCGACATGCTTGGATACCATGCTACTATCAGTGTCGTCTTATCGATTGTTGTAAAATGTAATTGACTATGTTAACGGAATGTGGCGGCTTTAACAAGAAATGTTGTGCAATCTGCATTATTTACAGTAAAGATAACATTTCTTACTACCTACATACAGTGAACAGTATGAGGTCCTTTAGGCAGACATTGCCTGAATTATTTACTACATTACCAGTTTGCATTATACAACATTGTCTTAAAAAGTTCAATCCAAAATACACATGCTGCGTACAGGTACTAACTACATTTCTGTTATGCCATTAAACTCTGATAATTACTTTTTCTATCACCATTATCAAAAGCAAGACTGCTGTACATGTATATAATATATGTACGTATATATGTATGTATATGCTGTGCATATGTATATAATATTTGATCTGAATCAACCTTATTCATGATATAAGAGAATGGTAAAAGGATAACCGTGAACTGAATGCATTATCACATATAAATTGTTTGTAACACGTGCATTTGTGCCCGTTACTTTACTAATAAAGTTGATTGTATAGATGTTGAGTGTGGGTTGTCCTTTTTATTAGTTCATAATATATATTACTGTATTTTTCAATTTAGGATGTACTGTTTCAGATGTCGTCTTAATGGCTAGGAAGCCCACCTTGATTGCTGTAAATTAATAGTTTTTATGTTAAATGCACGTCCGCATTTAACATAAAAACTATCCCTTAATAAACGTGTCGAAAGAAAACCTATAAATTCGTTGAAAACATAAAACGTAAATGTTGAAAATAAAATACGCAAATAATCAGTAAAGAATAGGAAGTAAGCAATGCTAAAATTTATGTTGAGATTCGTACTTTAGTTCTGAAGACATATTATATAACAAATTATAAATGAAAGATTTAACATAATTATGGGCAGAACTTATCAAAATTATAACAAAAGATACGCGGAGATTTATTACAGTAAGTATTGCACCATCTGTAATGTCGAACCTTTGGGTGTGCACCTGAGTGCAATGCCAGTTATCACACAAGAAGTAGGCCAATGCAACTACTCACATAATTATCCATTACACATGAAGGGACGTGCTTTATCTATTTAAGATTTTAATCGTGTCTTGGTCTAAGTTTTTTTATTCTTTTATTGTGCTAGTATACACCATACGCTGTAATACAGTATATAAAATAGTTTTGGGTAATTTCGACGGAGACTCAAGCCAGCAGACAATCGATGACGATAGTATCTCGACGTGCTCTAATTGTTTGCATTTCAAAATTGCCAGTTGCCAGCACTTACCACCAGGTGGAATTGTGGTCAAACACTGGCTTATAAAAAGTAAAAAAAATGGGTATCAAAAATCTCCTCAAACCATTATTTAAGCCCAGGAGCAACAATCCGCGATCGGTTAAGGTACACAACTTCCTTGGTCGATGTAAATCATATAATAAAGCATTTTATAGCAATTGCAATCCAGTGTAATTACAGGTTCTGAAACATTCCATCTTAATCCTCCAGTAGGTACCCGTAATCATCTTGTTTAGAGTTGAGTGTCTAACATCACGATCTGCAGTGACTACGTATTGTTAGATTGACTGCGAGCTATCTGTGAAATATAGAATAACGCTCATGAACTGTTAGAAAAAATGGAGAAAATTCCAACATTGATTACTTCTAATATTTTATATATTCTGATCTATATAATATAGTTTTTAACTTTGCATTAAAATTGATTGTTAGTTGATTGAAAGAAATTTACTATTTAAATTGTCAAAACACCAAAAAATTTATCAATATATATATATATATATACAGGGTGGCCCAAAAGTCGTGGATCAAACGCAACTAGGGGTTAGATGGGGTCATCAGCTGCAAAAAGTTGTTCTACGGGAGGTCCTTAAAGTCAACCCCTGCAGAGTTATAATTTATTTTGTGTTTTTATGAGAAAATTGACTTTTTTAACTAATTCTTATTAGAATGCCAAAAAATAAACATCCTCTATCTTTTTTATAATTTTCACTAGATTGGTACTGATGAGTCCTTGCGTTAGACATGCTATTTATGGTTGTTTATTGGGTGTGTTGAAGATAATGTTAAGTTTTACGATTATTATTTTTCTCAAATCATAACTTTTTATTTACTTCGGACCCCAGTGTGAAAAAAAAAATACTCTACCGAAAAGTGACCCTGTATTACAAGTTTTGGCGCATTTAATAGGGATTCTGAAAAGGTATTACACATGGTTATGCGTGGCTTTGATATCTTTTTAGGACGATTATTCATGGCAAGGCCAAAGTTAACCCAACCATAAAACTCGGTTAGGCTTATTTAAAAATAAACTAGAATTAATACAATTAATGACAAAGACTCTCTGCCTCTCTTTTACACTAACTATTTAATCCTTTGTCAGTAAAAGGCCGGTTGGCCCGTCAGTTCAGGTAGCGATATCTTTTTTAGGAAACAAAAGGCTGGGCCGGCAGGGGCGGGGGCTGGGGGATGCGCGTGAGCATGTTTCTTTAGAATGTTTAGTGTTCTTTAGTAACTCGCTTCCTGCCTGTGGGTACGCACGTGTTCTTTTTCTCGGTTTTACGACGACTTGTGACCAGTTTCTTTCCTTTGACCTACGCTTTGTTTTTCGGACTTGTGATAGATTGCCTACCTGTGACCAGTGCTGTGTGAATCCGACGGATTGGCTACAAAAGTGGACAGATGGCTGCTGCGAGGAGAGAATACACCCAACGGGAGTATGCAGAAATGCATTACCTGTATGGCTTTTGCGACGGTAATGCCCGGGCTGCTGCCAGGGAATATCGTCAACGCTACCCTAACCGTGATCGTTTTCCGGATTACAGGGTCTTTATGCGCGTACATAATTCGTACATGGAGGGAGTCTTACCCGGTCAGCATGCTATGAGAGCAGGCAGACCAGTGATGCAATTTGAAAATGAAGATGAAGTGCTGAGAGAATTAAGATTGGATCCTAGTATAAGTCAACGCCAAATATCCAGTAATATCGGGATTCCAAGATCGACGGTGCAACGTGTCATTAACAGAAAAAAATATCACGCCTACCACGTGCAAAGGGTGCAAGCTTTGCTGCCCGGTGACTATGAACCTAGAGTGCGGTTTTGTAGAGAGATGCTAAGATATCACAGAGAAGATCCGCAGTTCTTTAACAAGGTTTTATGGACGGATGAGTCAACTTTTAGAAGAATGGGAGTATTCAATATCCACAATCTACATTTTTACTCCAAACACCCATATCATAAGAAATGATCGATTCCAGAATCTCTTTGGTATTAACATGTGGGCTGGTATAATTGGCCAGCAGTTGGTGCTGCATGAAATGCCAGCAAGGCTGAATGGTGCTCAGTATTTAAATTTTTTGCAAAATAATTTAAACCATATTCTTAACGAAGCTGAAGTTCCAGAAGAAAGAATAGCAGAAATGTGGCTGCAACATGATGGCGCCCCGCCTCACTACGCTCGAGCGGTCAGAGATCATTTGAACGAGCGCTTCCCCAACCGGTGGATTGGTCGAGGCGGACATGTTGCGTGGCCACCCCGGTCGCCCGATTTAAATCCATTAGATTTTTTTCTTTGGGGCTATTTTAAAGAAATAGTTTACCAAGGAGAGAACAATAGCGAACAAGAACTACGACAAAAGCTCGAGTTTGCTAGAGTACAATTAACTAACAACAGAAGTGCATTCCGTAGGTTACGTAGGAATTTTATTAGACGGTGCAGATTATGTATTATGGTCAGAGGCAGGAATTTTGAGCATTTATTGTAAAATGTTTTGCTTAATAAAACAATTATTTCACAATCGTTGCTTTGTTTTTTCGTCCTAGAAAGATATTAGAGCCACTCATGGCCATGTGTAATACCTTTTCAGAATCCCTATTAAATGCGCCAAAACTTGTAATACAGGGTCACTTTTCGGTAGAGTATTTTTTTTTTCACAGTGGGGTCCGAAGTAAATAAAAAGTTATGATTTGAGAAAAATAATAATCGTAAAACTTAACATTATCTTCAACACACCCAATAAACAACCATAAATAGCATGTCTAACGCAAGGACTCATCAGTACCAATCTAGTGAAAATTATAAAAAAGATAGAGGATGTTTATTTTTTGGCATTCTAATAAGAATTAGTTAAAAAAAGTCAATTTTCTCATAAAAACACAAAATAAATTATAACTCTGCAGGGGTTGACTTTAAGGACCTCCCGTAGAACAACTTTTTGCAGCTGATGACCCCATCTAACCCCTAGTTGCGTTTGATCCACGACTTTTGGGCCACCCTGTATATATACACTCACCGGCACGGAAACTTGGCCAAGCGGTTATCTCGCGATAGCAAAAGCTTTAAGTGTTTCTGATGAATGTTTGTTATGCAAGTATGTCAAAAAATGTTTACCCTCAAGTTCAAGAGGGTAATTCATTATGTTTAAGTGCACCATGACGAATTCTTTAATTTTTAGTTGAATCGGGTCATTTGAGCGACTAAGTTCACATTTTAAATTTGTGTGTTGTGAATAGTTTACTGTAAGGTTATTCAATTATATGTGGTAGAGCCATGCTGCAGCTATATAACTAGTATAGTTGTAGCACGAATGGGTCGGCTCGACCGGGGAAGGACCACGGTCTCACAGAATACCAGCATCAAATAGTAGTTTAATGCTGCTGTGTTTCGTATGGTGAGTGTAGAGAACCGGAGACCCTTTTTACTGGAAACGTGGCATTCCATCTTAGTCTTCAAGGATGACAACGCATCTGCATTTTGATTCGTAATCGAGGATAGATGTAGATGTCTATGGGCCACAGCAACCATTTACCTTTAGGTGGACTGTGTGCTCGTTTGTCATCCTGTCCTATAAAAAAAATCAAATCAATCCCAAGCTTACGATCATCAATGCCAAAATATATTTTATTTTATTATATACATATAAAATAGACAAATCGTCATTCCACTACGTCGCATCTGTGTCCTATGTTCCTAGTTCGGAGTGATAAGATACTGTGACAGCTAAGCCAATAACTCCCATCCGGAACATAACGATGCAGTCTGTTGATAAACTATTATGGTGGCGTGATGCCTTGCACTGACTAAAGCGTCATCTTTTGAACCGTCGTTGCAAAAGTAACTCGTATGCTAATACCAATAGAAGCACTAATTGCTTATCAAACTTTATTATATGATTTATTATTTCCGGGGATAGGCTACACGTTCTAAAATATGACAAAACCGATGAAAAACGATGACAACAATATGAACAGATGTTTGCTTGGATGCAGCAAACAATTGTACGAGCGACAGGGGTCGACCAACCCATTACGGCACAATTTTTGAATCGCTTATTGTTGTGTTAATATTATCATACTCTGTGCTCTATTTGTACACATGTAAATTAGAAGGGAATTTGTTATTCTAAATACCTAGAACCATATGCAGGGATAAAACCTACTATGTAGGTCTATTCGTCATAGCGTCATAGTCATAGTCTGTAATTAAGGTGACACCGCGAAAAATGCACCTCCTTTTCAACGAATAGTATAGGACTATAACACCACTAACGAAAGTGGGATTTTGATATAGGTAAATTCATGTCTTTATCTTGAATTTGCTTGCTCTAAAACACTTACTTACTTCACGCACAATCCCTAACGGGGTAGCCAGAGAGAACAGATCGCCAAGTGTCACGATCCTTACATACCTCTTTCGCTTCTTTCAGGTTCATTATCTTCTTCATACATGCACGTCTAGGTATCCGAGTACTCTTGACCTTCCCCTCTTCGAGTAATTTGCTCACATGGTCTTCGAAAGTTAGTCTCTGTCTACCTCGACACCTTTTAATATTTACTTTCGCGCTATATATTTTCTTTACCATTCGGTCTTCACTCAATCGCTCAACGTGCCCAAAGCATCGGAGTACTATATCCTATCAATTTTTGCTCTAAAACACGATTGTATAATTTTGACTCGATCATAATTATTTGCGAAAACACCTCTAAAAATCACTTTAGTTAAAATTACTTAATCTATATGTTTGGGAATCACTCAACATCAATATTCATAATTTACTTGCTCATTATTTTGATTCCTTAAATCAATAATTTTTAAAAAATATTTTAAGATTCTGACAATTTGTAAGCGGTCTTAATCGTCATGGGCGCTACATAATTTTAGTCCTTATGACGGCGTTTTTTAAGTTTTTATAGAAATATGTAATGTAATTTTTCGATGTGTCGTCTTCGGAACATCAGTGCAAGTCCTGCTACTTGCCAGTGGAAATAGGTTCGAGAGTGGTGCCGACCCTGTCGAACTCCTAGATAGAAAAGTGATACTACCCCTTAGCAGGGTACTGTTTTATCCGAATGTCATGCTTAGGTTATATGATGTCAATATTTGTAGTAGTTTTACGTTAGATAGATTTACAGACAAACCCCTTTTTTCATATCTTAATTACGTGTCACGTTGTTTGTCCGCCATGGACTCCTAAACTACTAAACCGATTTTAATCAAATTTGCACACCGTGTGCAGTTTGGTCCAACTTGAGAGATAGGATAGTTTTTTTGCGCATAAGTGACCCACAATTTTTTTGCTAATTTAAGGATTTTTAATAAGACATGACAAAGGGTCGTCGAAAAGGGCAGAACAACGTCTGCCTGGTAAACTAGTATAACTTATAACCTTTTTTTCATTTTCTAATAGTTTAGTTATTTTTGGATGTTGGATGATGTGTGGACATGGATATAGTAAAGCGTTATAGTTTTATATCGTTTACGAGCACACTGTTACGGTGTACGATGTATATGTTGCAGGCAATTTGTATGATTACGAGTTCACTTTTGTCTCGTACAAGAGCGCTAAATGTTAATATTTGAATAAATACTTTACCTTTCCCAACTACGTGCAAACGTATTATGTACGCAAAACATGTTACAGAATGTTTTCATGCACGTCTCGCCTGGATATTGGAGATCCCGGGGTCATCGTCTGCTTTTGAGCCAGACAAATGCAATGTAAAATTCCCTTTCTAGTTCATTCAACCCCTCTCCCCTCCCTAATACCTAATAGTTCAAGAAAAACATTGTGATTTTCCCTGGAAGCTAGATAAACGCGTGGGTGTACTCCGGTTATCGTCCTGCTTGCTGTGCAGTGTAACATAGGCATTTTCCTCTATATTGTGAGAATTAACGCAACCTCTGAAACCCTGTGTCTACGGTATTGCCGTTTTACGCTACTCTAGTAACTCTTAAGCTTTTGTAATTTAATTGTAACTAGTTGTTTTGAAAATCCTCTCATTAAATATTTAATAATTTGTATAATAGGTATTTATTTTCCTTTGGTACTTAGATACAGTGATGACGTAAAACACTTTCTAATTCACAATTGTTATTTAAATCGCATGAGGGTCAATGGCTGTGACTTCAATTACGTCCAATATGCCCGTGCCCATGCGTATCTTAAAAGCTTGGAGCTTGTTACCACAGCTGTCAGTCCTGTTATCAGATGAAGTTAATTTTTTACTTCATCTGAGGTACTGTTTTAAATTTTAATATATTTTACGTCATTAGGGAAATGATTTCATTTTACAAATTTTTTCGCTTCAGTGTTTACTCTTTTTCATTATGTTTTCTATTTATCTAGATATTGTCATTTTCTTTTAAAACTATCGTTCCTCGTTACATATGTACCTAATTAGCTTGCTGAGTGTTAAAGCGTATCCTTTTTAATTGCTCAATGTTTCTGAATCGAATTCAATTATCATTAATAAAAAATCAATTACGTAACGGCTTTGTACTGCTAATTACTCATTTTTCTGATACGCTTGGAGTTCATTGACTCAGTCTTTTATTAATTTAATTAAAAAAAAATCTTGTTAACCTTAAGAGAACTACCATATTTAAATTTATCATAGATTTAATATAGATCATGAATTACTTGCAGAACTTTAATAAAAATTGTTGCATTTAATTGATTATGTTTTGTCAAACCGGAAGTGCTTTTACATTACTGTTGTCCTGCCCTAACACGGCTTACGTTCTGTCACGCAGGTAGTTTTTTCAACCTATGCCGCTACGAAATTTGCCGTTCTTCGAATTCAACACTCGCGTGTTGTCGGTCACGTAAGCTTTCCGACGACTATAATACTAACGGGCGATTTTATAATTTTGCTCATTCCATACAAACAGAAATAACAAAATTGTTAAAAAATTAACCATTGTTTAGAACAAAGGCGAAACATTCCAAAGAACTAAGTCAATTTACATCAAATTGAAATATCAACCTGCAATGGATTCGAAGAAAGAGCTGCACTGCAAGTTGACCTTGATTGTTTAAACAATGGAATTACAGAACCTTTGATTATATGTTTACATGATCAAAGTACAGAACATCGCAATTTTATACATATATAATTCTTTTTTTTATAGAATAGGGTGACAAACGAGCACACATTGGCACACAGTCCACCTGATGGTAAGTGATTGCTGTGGCCCATAGACATCTACATCTATACTCGATTACGAATCAAAATGCAGATGCGTTGTCACTCGTGAGGACCAAGATGGAATGCCTCGTTTCCAGTAAAAAGGGTCTCCGGTTCTCTACACTCACCATACGAAATACAACAGCATTAAGCTACTATTTTACGCTGGTATTTTGTGAGAGCATGGTCCTTCCCCGGTCGAGCCGACCCATTAGTGTTACAACTATACTACTAATATAACTGCAGCATGGCTCTACCACATAGGTATACTAAGAAAATACGCACATTTATTTTATTTATTGAAAAATGTTTCTGGAGCCAAATGCGATCTTTATATAGACATGTATATAATCAAAGGCAGACATCAATTTTAAAATATTGTATGATAGTAGTAAATTTTTACAATAGATATTAACTAGTTAATGATTACGACAGTAAAACTAAAATAAAATTGTAATCTTTAAGGTGTAAAATCTGCATCAAGTTACAATATTACTAAAATTATTACGTATTCTATAATGTGATTTTATTGTACAGACTCACAGACTCCATTAGTTTGTTTCAATACGACGAATAACGACTTAAATGAGTCTCGCTGAAACATGCAATGATTTGTGATGGTGATGTAAGAGGCTTTAAATATTGGATAACGTGGTTAAAGTCACGTATCTAAGCTGTAGGTATTACACTCGATTTTAAAATATTGTGTACCTTATTACGTTGAAATATGATTTAAAAAACGTCACATAATAATGCATGTGGTCTTATAGTTAAAATCGGAGGTGTAGGTTGAAGTCAATGACCTCTGTACGTACGGCCCTAATTGCATAACGATTTGCAGTCCGCGTTTCATCTGCATCTTGTGTCTTGTATTTTGCAAGCCTCGTCCGACCTGGAATCTGTAAACGCTATTTACGTATCCGTTTCCGTATATGATTGTTTTCATGTCGTCTTTCGAATTTATTTATAAAGTTTTAAAAGAAAATAATGAGAATTTTTCTTAAATACAATAAGAGTAAGAAAAATAGAAAAACGTAAATACAGAATTAAATATACTTTGAAAAATTAACAAGGATTTTTTTTAAAAAATCTACTAGATTTACACTTAAATACTACTTAAATCCCGAGCTTGTTCAACAAGATATTTGCAAATAGCCAGTCATGTTGACGTAGGTATGTGTTAGTTTTGCATTTTAATTAAGTTCAAATTGATACTGATGTAAATTAAATAATTTGATTCAATTGTTAATAAACTTATTATATTGCTAGGTATAATACAACATACAATTCGCTGCCTCTATTCTGCATGACGCAATAGTCAAAATAATGAACAGTAAAATAGAATCTGGTTGCAAAATTATTTCGTCATAGGCTTTATGACAATTATCTCCTTTTAAGTGAAACCGAATTTCATATGACTATTGTAATTTATTAATCCAAAAAATATATTTTACAGTTCGTTTAATTTTACTTTAATTAATCTAAAACAATTTGACTTAATTTCAAAGATTTTGCTAATTTTTCGTTCGGGATTAAGTGCACGGCATTGCTTTCTACTTTCCCGATCATTATCGTCGTACATTATTTAGTTCAGTTGCCGCCGGAAGCCTCCATTCTCCATACCAGTTTAACCGATAGATCATGCTGCGCCGGTTCCGGTTATTCTAGTTTCATACGTCCCTTTCTTACAATACTGTACCGTACTGTAGTTCCATATAATCATAATATTATGTAAGTCTAAAATAAATTTTACGTTACATACAACATTATGAGAAACATCACATAACCTTTTACGATAAGACCCTAAATGCAATTATACTTTTTATAAAATTCAGGCTATTGACTTATCTAGACTGCTTGCTTTTTGTTTAACGAACCTCAATAACTTTATTTCAATTTTATTAAGTTAGCATGCGGTTTGCTAAATCGATTTAAAAAATTGTTCTGGATATTTTCAACGAGCGTGTTTGTTTCGTGCGTGAATCGTAATTTGCAGTATTTATCCTATGATCGTAAAGTTGTAATAATTGTCGTGTAGTTTTATCGTAAGAAAATACACTACTACGCTACTACCCATATATCCCACCGATGTTGTAAAAGTCAATAGAGGGAAACTGAAGCAGGAGATGTGCATTTTCCTGATAACCACTAATATAAGAAAAATAGGTACTGCGATTACCAACCTGCGAAGCGTGGCAACTATGCAAAATATCCACTATGGAGGGCAATCTATGACGCGGGTTTTGTGTTCAGTAGCAGTAGACTTTTGAGACAGGCTGAAATAAATTAATGATTGTTCATCATCATCATCATCATCATTACAGCCCTTCACAAGTCCACTGCTGAACATAGGCCTCCCCCAAGTAATGCCACAAAGCACGGTCCTGAGCCACCTGCATCCATCGACTTCCTGCATGTCTTACCAGGTCGTCACTTCATCTAGTGGGGGGTCGCCCTACACTACGCCTACCGGTACGAGGCTGCCACTCGAGAACCGTTCTTCCCCATCGGTTATCGGTTCTTCGAGCTATATGGCCGGCCCATTGCCACTTCAGCTTTTTAATCTGTTGGGCTGTGTCGGTCACTCTGGTTTTACTGCGGATATACTCATTTCTGAGTCTATCACACAGAGAAACTCCGAGCATAGCCCTCTCCATAGATCTCTGAGCGACCTTGAGCGTCCTTATACGGCCAGCAGTGAAGGACCACATAATGATTATTATATAATATTAAATGGTACCCGGCGCGTTGCAGCCGCAAAAGAAATAACTGTGGAAATATCGTTTTAAATTTGGAAGAGTTATAGTGTTTAATTAGGAGCGTTTAATACATTCATCGAAATTCTGTGATATCAACTTTTAAATAAACTTTTCAATACGATACGCGCGCCACCTAGTAAATTAATTTTACTGTGTCTTATAAGTTTATAAATAACCTTCCCGGAAGTGCAAGCAATATGTTGACAAAGTTTCATCGCAATCTGATGAACAGTGTGACGGCGCATAAAATACGAACAAACAAATATTAATTTTTCAACATTAGATTGTAATCTATAAAATAATTTTTTTATCAATATTTCATGTGATAAAACTTGTTACATCAGGTTAAAAAAGTATTTCATTAGATTTTTTGCGACATGCACTCAGCTCGCCACAGAACTTGTACCGGATGTAGGTACAAGTGTGAAGCACTAACACTAGCAGTGGTGGTGTTGAGTTCATGAGTCATAAAGACAGTAAATATTACAAATATCCATCTTTTGGGTTATTTGGACACAGTAGTTGCTCAATGTACCTAGCTCAGATTTATCTGAAGTCAATATCTATAGCGTATTATTTTACAAATACGCACGAGTTCCTTCATGGATTGTTTATACAATATCTAAACTACCCTGTATTTTATTAAAAGTTTTTTGAAGAAATGTAAGTTTGATAAGCATTATTCTAACACGTTAGTATTTTCAGTACAAACCGTCACTTTGTGTAAGAAAAAATGTAAACCTCGTTTTCCTAATGATTTTTAAACATTATTCCAACTCTAAAATTTAATACACTATCTGTGTGTAACACGAGTCGAGATATTATATTAAAGATTATTTGCTTATTGAATTTCTTTTTACATACAGTTGTTATGATTGAGAATGCTGTAGCATGTAAAAAAGTGAAGAAAGAATAAAAAAAAATGTGTTCACTGACAATAATTTTCATATCCACGGAAGTGATAAATTTAAAAAAGAAGCAAAGTTAAAATAAACACTCACACCTGTCACCCAGAGGGGTAGGCAGAGACTACAGACTTCTCCTGACACCTCTATCGCCTCCTTTACATCCATATACCTATACTACGCATACTTGCTCGTCAGCCTAGGGTACGTCTAATATGTCCCATTTTCAATATATTATGCATCTCCAATTTGGTTGATAAACTTTCGTCTAGGGCTCTAGGGCGTCCCTTCCCGACTCTGCCGTTCACATCCGCAATATTGATTTGCTTTGTTATGTTTCTTTTAATATTGTATAGTGTTTTTGTATAGTGCGCTAAATTTGCAAGAAATATCAATCAATATCATTTGTAATCCATTCCAGCATCTATTTGGAGCAGCGTAGCGTTCATTAGAGCTCGGTATTGAGTTACGCGGCTAAATTGTGAAACAATGCGCCTTCATACAAACGTATCGGATGACAGGCTTCTCGGGTACCTTGATGATGAAAATCCGAGCAATCCGGATTTTCTGCAATTCTCTAATCAAATATAGGATCGAACAATAAGTATCTAAATGTTCTATTAAAAGGCACATAACATACGTACATGCTCTTAGTTTGAGCAGGTTTAAAATAACTAAGAACATTTTTATAATAGTTTATTTAAACTAAATTTAAATTTATTGTAGATTTTGGGTTTATTATTTAAACTAAATTTAAATTTATTGTAGATTTTGGGTTTAAAGAATAAATTCACAGCTTCATATAAATGCCAATATCAGAAATTAAATGTTGTTGTTTGTTAAAATTTGACAAGTCAATTTATCAAAAGTACATCTACCCAATCCTTATTTTGGTTTTTATTCTTAGTTGAATCTAAGTTGTTTTAGAATTTGTTTCGGTCATTGAGTTTTTGCACTTTAAGATAAGAATAAAAATTACAAAAGTCCATCATAAATCAAAATGATTTGTAAATGAAAACAATTTGTAACGACCCTCCTCTGTCGTGTATAGTCGCAATAGTCAAAGCTTTTTTTAACCTATTGATTGCGTCTAGCATACTGTTGCGCGAATAAGACGATGGCACTAGCGCCATCTAGTGTCGGGTAACAGAGCGAGGAGAGCACGAACCTCAAGCTCGTAACAATACTGACCTGTTTTGATTGATATATCGATTGTTTTGTATTACCTTAATGCAAATACATAATGAGTTTTTAAATTACACCACATAAATACACTGTTGCACTCGTTATGCGTTGATCGGACCAAAGACAATAATTAAAAAGCTGAAGGTACTACGGCCATTAGTGCGAAATCAAAAATCATTTAAATTAAACGCGATAAAATCCGTAAAAGTAGTGTTAATAAATGTGTAAAGATTGCGTAAATATACGAAATCATTACTTAATAATTGATTTCACTCAAATTTTTGGGCCATTCCGTTTAACCACCAAAAGAAATCCACCCTAGGGTGGATACTCGAAATCGCGTGTCCGTTTATCCACGCCAGACGGGGTGGATAATCGGAATACGTTTATTATTTTCTTTCCGATTTTCCACCTCGGTTGTATACAGTCATTTATAAAAACATGATAGCAACTGGTCGAAGATTACTTAAGACAATTTTATCTTATGATATTCTGATATCTTATGGTGAAAGAAATGTTTTACTGCAATTAATTTCAATTATATTTTATTGAAGTAGGTATTTAAATTAAAAAATATATTGTTTATTATATAAACACAGTATTCGAAATAGTACGGTACTTAACAAATTTTAATATGTCTTTACTTGAGAGACGAATTTATACAGGATAAACAAGTACGTCTACTGAATAATGAAATTAGTGTTGGTCATTTCCTGGACATATTGCAGAATTTATAAATAACTTAATATTATTTCAAACAAGGAAGTTTAATTTGGTTTACATGCATATGGTTATTAAATATTAATCAATAATATGTTAAAGTATGAATATATTTTCTGTTCAACTGTACTTGGTTTGGAAAGGTGGAACATATAAACATACATAAAAATAAACACTTACACCTGTCACCCAGAGGGGTAAGCAGAGACTACAGACTTCCATTTGGCACGATCCTGACTCACCTCTCTCGCCTTCTTTACATCCATATATCTACGCACACACGCTCGTCGGTTAAGGGTACTCCTAATGTGGCACATTTTCAAAATATCGCCATTTTGGTCAACAAACCTTCGTCTAGGGCGCCCCTTCCCGACTCTTTTTTTTTTTTTTTTGCGCCCGAAGCAATTAAAGGGCTACCCTGTACGTAGGGAGGCGGAAAATGCATTACGCATACCACGATAGCCGGTCTATCGTGGTTATGGGGGACTCACAGTCCTACCGGGGACCCTAAGTGATACCCCCTAAAAACCGCCTTTGGGGACAGGCAGCTGGCTGATTAAGCTCTATTGTGCCTTATCATGAGCGACCCTCTTTTGGGAAAAGAGGGCGCAGGCGGCTAAGAGCCGCTGAGGGAGTGCCTACGAAGGCAAAATAATATTAGTTGATATAATAATAATTAATTTAATTAGAACTGGCCTGAGCCGCCAGGAGGCAGTTCAGGTCGTTTGACAGTTTATTTGGCGGGTCCGAGAGAGAGTTTCTCGGCCTGCGGACACGATAGCGAGAGGGGGGTGGGGCTGCATAAGAAGCCGCCTCACGAATTAAATTGTTTGGGTGCGACTCTGAGGCTTTGAAGAAGCTCTCAGAGAGTTTTTTAAGGAACTGTTGAATTGTTGGGAGCTCTAAGTCCCGATGAAGGTCGGCATTACGGACGTACCAAGGTGCGTTCGCAGCTCGACGGCAGAAGAGGTTCTGAACTATTTGGAGTTCATTTAATATGTTAGGGTTTGCGTGGGCAAAGACGGGGCCCGCGTAGGTCATGACGGGTCGTATACAGACCTTATAAAGGGTTCGCTTGTTCCGAAGGGACATTTTACTGTGTCTGCCCAACATACTGTTGAGCCTACTCAGGTAAAACCGTGCGTGACGGGTGACTCGTTTGACGTGGGGCCTAAAAGTGAGCCCTGTGTCTAGAGTGACACCTAAATATTTGGCTGTCGTATGCCAGGGGACAGGGGTCCCTAGCATACGTATTGGAGGAGTGTTTTTAAGACGGCGTCGTTTATAATCGAAGTGAACGGCGGAGCTCTTCTCCGGGTTCACATCGATGCGCCATTTTTTGAACCAATCTCCTAGGTCATCAACTGACTTTTGGATCTTGTTCCGTATGAAGGGTAGTGAGACACCTTTGCAGTAGATGGCAGTGTCGTCTGCGAAGAGGGAGAGTTGAACACCTTTCGACGGGATGGGAATGTCGTTGGTGAACAGGATGTACAGCAAAGGAGCAAGTACTGAGCCCTGAGGGACACCAGCCTTGATAGTTCGCTGTGAGGATAGCGTGCCTTCGTGTCTAAAACGAAAGGTACGATGCTTCAAATAGGAGGCCACGAGACGAACTAGACGATCGGGGAGACCTATTTTGTAGAGCTTGTAGATGAGGCCTGTGTGCCAGACTCTATCAAAAGCTTTGGCTATATCGAAGAAGACCGCGATGGTTTTATGACGTCGAGGATAGAAACCGCTGAGGATATATTCCACAATGCGGTGAACTTGTTGGGGACATGAGTGTTTGGCTCGGAAGCCGAATTGGTGGGGAATGATGAGAGGGTCACCGTCTGTGGGAAACAGATAGCGCCTCATCCGTGTTTGGATGACTCTTTCGAAGAGCTTGCCCATTGCCTTGAGGAGGCTAATGGGGCGATGGCTGGAGGGGAGGTTGAGAGGCTTGCCTGGCTTGGGAATTCCAATCACAGTTGCCTCTTTCCACGTAGTGGGAAAATAACTAAGGTTGAAGCAGGCGTTGAAGATAATAGATAGAAAGGTTAACACCTGCTCGGGAAAGTGTTTAAGGGCTTGGTTGGAGATGCCATCCGCGCCCGGAGCCTTTTTGGGCTTAAGTCCTTTGATGAGGGATGAAATCTCATCATTGGACACAGAGATAGGTTCGGAGGCGGTAGGGGGTGAGTTCCGGCGGCGGACCTCATCCTCTACTGCCTGGACGTGTGAGGGGTCGACAGGTTGAGAGCTAGGGGAGCATTGATCGGCAATGCTATCCGCAAAGCACTCAGCCTTCTCCTCGTCCTCGAAGGCAACCGTGCCGTCGGGACGGGAGAGAGGGGGAGTGTGGGTGATAGCGTCTATGCGGAGGGCTCTAGCCATCTGATAGTACGCTGTGTGAGATGGAGAGATATTCTCCATGAGCTTACTCTTTTCGAGATCTTGAAATTCAGAGAGGCGGAAGCGGAGTTTTCGTTGAAGACGATTGGCCGCGCGCCTATATTCGGGGGTGGGATATTTTGCTGCTCTCCGGAAAGCAGCTTTTTTGGCTTTTAATAGGTTGCTAATGTGTAGGGGAAGCCCACTATTGTTAGCAACCGGGACGACCCTTTCGTTCTCCTTAAGGGAGGATTTAATAAGGGTGGAGAGTGAGTCGACCGCGGTGTCGATTTTTTCGGGACTGTCTAAGTCCGACGGTATGGAGATGGTAGAATCCTGTGAGTCCAGAGCTTTAGCTAGGGACTCCTTGAATCCCTTCCAATTAGTGAAGGTTTTTGTGTGTATTGGGGGAGGTGGCTGATGGCCAAGAATGAGGGAGACCGGTCGGTGATCTGATCCTAGATCGTCTAGTGTCTCGATTGCTCCGAGGTTGAGAGAAACTCCTTGGAGTAACGCAAAATCTAACACATCGGGAGAGTGATCGGTGTTATCGGGAAAGTGAGTAACACCGAGAGGACTATGGACAGTGATATCAAGAGACTGCGTGATATCGAGCAGTATCTTGCCACTAGTGGACGTAGTGCGGCATGTCCATTCAGTATGCTTGGAGTTAAAATCTCCAAACATAATGACTGAATTGCCCAAGGATAAAATGGCTTCAAAATCTTTTTTGAGGGGATAGGTTCCTGAAGGGATGTAACAGGAGGCTATGAGGATGGACTGATGTCCAGTCATAGCTAGCCTGCATACCGTGGCTTCCATATTGGTAAGCTGCGGAGTAGAAATGGGCGAGCAATGAAGTGTCTTCTTGTAATAGATGGCCGTTCCGCCGCCTCGGCGGTCGGGTCTGTCATTACGAAGAAGAGAGAAGTTTTTAATAGAAAGGCCTCTAGTGTCCTTAGCTTTAAGATTAGTTTCCTGTAGTAGGAGGAAATCGACTTCATGATTTCGAAGAAAGAGCTTAAGCTCTGGGAGGTTATTTCGCAAGCCGCGAATATTGAATGATACAAGCGATAAACCCTTAGGTTTGATACGACCGTGGGATCTTTGTAGGTTAATATTATTCTCAGACATTGAAGTTAAGTTAATTAAGTTAACTTAACTTACAACAGAGCTAGTAAAAGATCATTATGTTCGGCAAGAGCAATGAGACGCTCTTGAGGGGACTTCGCCGCGCGCAGTTTGCGTGAGATTACTGTAATCTCCCTAACATCTATATTCCTAATCGCGGAATATAGCGTGTTGTAGTCATCAATTGTGGGCTCTGCCTCGTGTGCGTACGAGGTTGTCCGCGGAGGGTCTGCCTTTTTGGGCCCCCAGGGAAAGACTGGAGGCTGCATTGGCTTTGAGAAGCCCGGAGGGGGCCGAATTATGCCCTGAGGGGGCCTAGGGGGACCCTGAGGGGGCCTAGGGGGACCCTGAGGGGGCCTAGGGGGACCCTGAGGGGGCCTGGGGGGACCCTGAGAGGGTCGAGGGAAGCCCTGGATAGGCTGAGGTGGGCCCTGGCGGGGCCGTTGTTGGAGGGCCGGGAATGAGCGGTCATTCACCGGCGGTGGAGCTTTCCTACTGGGGCGAGGTTGAGGTGCGCGTGGGCAACCCTTGTAGTTCGCCGGGTGACCTGTCTGGTTGCACAGGACACAGGCGGGCGGGGATTCGGCGTCTTTGGGCCGGGGACACTCTTTGGTGTTATGAGGCTCCAGGCACTTCACGCACCTGGGTGGGGCGGAGCAGTTGGCCGCCGCGTGACCATAGAGCTGGCAGCGGTGGCACTGCGCCGGGAAACCGGGCCTGTGTGGGGGCTCAACCTTCACCCTTGACAGGCCGCACACTGTGCGCACCTGCCGGAAGATGGCTTTCGCCTCCGGCACGTTGGACAAGATTACTAGGGCAAGGTTGTACCTCTTGCCCGTACGGTTGTGCATTTTGTGCACTGCTTCAACTGGGAAACCTTGGGACTTAAGGTCCTCAAGTATCTCCTCGTTGGAGAACTCAAATGGGACGCCTCGGATGACGGCCCTGACTTTACGCTCTTCGGGGAGAGCGTACGTGTGGTAGGATACCCTTTCGGCTGTGAATAGCCGGGTAATTGAGCGGAAGTCCTCGATGGAGCTAGGGATGATTTTAATTGCCTCCCCGAGGTTGACTGCATGGTCATACTTGATGCCTGCGTCGTAGCAGGTCTTGGACAGATGAGTTCCCGACTCTACCGTTCACTATTATATCACTATTTCCTCGTTCATTCTTTCAACATGACAAGACGGAACAACAATCAAAAAGTGCATTCCGATTATCCACCCGTCTAGGGTGTATAAACGAATACGCGTTTTCGAGTAATCCACCCAAATTATTAAATCATGGTGATATTAGATATATACCACAGATTAAATAATGTATGCATTAGCAAATTATATGCACTTACTTATTTTTATTAGTAATGATTTTTCACATCGTTTTGAACGATTATTTTTGTTGATAAATGTGAAAACAGAATATTTTAATAGTTTATTGAATAATATAGGATTACCGATAAAAACTATATTATTACTCAAAAAGTTTTAGACAAATTAATATGTGACATGAGGATAAACAACAAAGTGATTCCATAAGAGTCAGTTTTGCTAATTTTGGCACGGAAAGCTACTTAGGTAGAAAGAAATAAATGATACCTAGAGGTAGGTTATGTAACTTATTTTATTTGAACGAGATAACTGCAATGACGTGCTGAATCACTTTTGTATCTTGAATATCACTTTTTAAAATAACATATGAAACGTATTGTGTTGTCTCAGTCGGTTCATTGACCTTTCTGCACGTTCACTCGCCAAAATAACTTCACCAGTTACAGTTCCGACGTACCCTACCGATATTTTGTGGAAATTACGAATACTATATTATCATTTTCTTTCGATTGACCGCCCATATATCATTACATAAACACTATCGGCACATCATAATAGCAGCTCGTAAAAAAAGTGTGCGTATCACTCGCGTGCAAGTGATGTCTCGTTAACCTGACCGTGATCGCGATTGACAACCGGTGGATCGCGAACTCTGTTATCTCGCCTCTCGCCCGCCTTATGAACGGAGCGGCAACCGGCAACCTTCGAAAATTTATCATTTTACGCCGCGCCATATAGTAAGTGCTCAAAGCATCACGTCACTCGCGTCACGAGTGCGCCGCCGCTGAGCGTCGCGTATCGTATCATTCGCTCCACGGACTTCACGGTAGGCGTACACCCAACGCTTCATCCGCTCTGTACCGACTCGACCCGCGCTTACAATCAGCTGTTCACAAAGCCGCCATCGAAACTCGTTCACTCAAATCCGTCAAAGATACCGAACGCATCGTAAGAAGTTGCCCCATCATGGTAAGAACCAGTGGTTGTGACAGTGAAGTGACATTATAGTGAATGTGTCTGCTTAAATGTGTCAACTTACCCGTCCTCTCTTTTTTTTTGTGCCCGTCGGACGCATCGTATTAACTAATATAGTGAAAATACCTCGTGTAGGGAGTATAATTGGGAGTTTGATATGTTCTGTGGAAGATGTCATTGACAGACGTTCACATCGACGACGTAGGTTTTAAACTAGTAATATCTCCCGTTAATATCTAATCTATCATCATCAATAATCACATATTATTTCCGACTGCAGCTTTTAGAGTGATCGGTTTTTGCGGTAAATTGTAAATGTTTTGCATCGGTGGAGCGTCGCCCAGCAATGCGTTTTCAGTACACGGTGCGCTTGTCTTGTTTTCGAGAGCCGCTAAAATTAGCGGATGCGTCCCCCGCCGTCCACAGCCGGTTATATAACTTCGAGATGTCGGCCTTGACTCCCGCGCCGCTGCTCAGTGCGACATAGCCCACATAAATGCATTGATCCCCTACTATCTTATGGACCACATAATTAATCGTGAAGATGAAAGGCTGTCGATTGCCATTTACCTTCCAAAAAAAAAAAGAAATATTGAAAGTAATAAATGATGTAAAAGTTCGATCCTATTATATCGGATTTTAATGAAAAAAAAAATGTTTAGTTTTATGATGAAAAATATAGCTGTATGTACGAGAAGTAAGCAATCTTATCAGTCTGCCTTGAAATTCGTTTGTAAATATTTATCAGACGATTGCAGTCTGTCCGCACCAAATTCTAATGCTCACTTATCTCGACATTAAGTAGCAATTATTTTTCATACTCGCGAATTCATTTTCGATTATATTTATGGTTATTATTCCATTACTTTAAAGTTATACACATTTTTACACATAATATTATTACATCATATTCAGTTAAGTGATAAATTTATATGGCTGGTGATACCAGAATAGTAATCAAAAAGGAAAAATTAAATATCACTTAAATATTAAAATTGTAAATTTACTGCAAACAAATTGTTTGCTATAAATAATTTATTTACTCTTATTGGCTTATCGCTCCTTATCGTCGGTTAGTTTGTTATTGAATAACTATATACACTTTATAATTTCTTACGTAACTATAAATTAATCGATGCACGTTTCATTAATTCTCATACACATACTATGTATAAATTAATATTGATGTACGTTTCATTTACGCCCATACTAATTTAGTATCTTTAAGTATTTATATTAGCTTGCTTATTTATACTTCTAAGACAGTAGCGAACACTTAAAATTATTGCGTGAAACATACAATAAAGCCGAAAAATACATTAAATTTTACCTAAAAATCATTTAATATAATATCTCTTAGTAGTATTGATATATTACATAATATCATTACTTCTAAGGGAATTATTTATTTATTTCTTTCAATCAACTACTCAATAAATGTTATGCTGCTACTGATCGAAGTACTGCTGTATTGTAATAAAATGTTATACAGACAGACAGTGCCTAGCCGTAGTGCATTCATTTTTTTCGTATGTTCGCGGATAACCTAAGCTCGACCAAGAACATCTTGACTATGCAATGCGATGACGTGACGTCGTTTGCCCTCGACCGTGCTGAGATGTAGGTAATTGTTGAATTATGTTAAACGGTTTCACGGCCAAGGTCGCTGCCGACATCTGCTGTGTCTAGCCTTCATCAGTGAAGCATTACCATTACAGTCTGCTGGTATCAAAACACTAATATTGTTTTACATTCATTGTTCTAAATCACTATTCTTGCATAATGGTATTATAATAGTATTTAATGGTTAAATATTTACATTAAAAAAAACACGATATACTTGTTAAAATTATCTGACATAGACTTGTTTCATCCATAATCGTCATAAATATAAATATAAATATAAAACATATAAAACGTAATCATCTATAAAATCATAAAATATCCTAAAATTAAAGTAGCCTTAAAATTCAACAACAAGCCTAACAAGTTCCGGACATCAACTGTCAAAAACAAATTGCTTAGGGAATATAGCTGTTTACGTATTTTACTTAGTGTTTACCGTACTAGGTAGATTGAAAATTATAAGACAACCATATTAATAAACAGTACCTATAAGACAAACATATTAGTAAACAGTATACAAATTAATAAACAGTATGATAACGCTACGATTATTAGTTTTAAATGCCGATGCCGCTTGTTGGGAACTTTCGGCGTAAGCAACTTCTGATGCGCATATCGTATTGAAATCTCAGACAATCGATACCCACCCCACCGTGTTGTTATTGTTGCGCGCGCAGCCTTCCTCACTGGTGAATGGTCACCTCAAACGCTAGGGGATGAGAATGTGCAAGGTCACCAGCAAGGCCGTACTACGTTCGTTCGCTTATCCCTCTCCGCGTTACATTACTTCAAACTCGCCATCCCTGTCAGGTGGATTCTTCTTTTGAATGTAATGCACAAGTGCATCCACCAGACAGACTCCGACTAGCATTTCATATAGCTTGAATCTGTATTTTGTGATGGATTTGTTTTGTTGCGTCATTATTACATACGAAAGACCGGTAGATCCGGCAGTTTTAATTGGAGAACTGTCTTCAAAAGAGACTTCAGGTTTGTTTGTCCTTTTAAAATCCTTTTGTCTATGCGATACTTTTCAAACTATTATGTAGGTTTTGCTTGCGATGTTAATTCGTATCCAACCTTTGTTTAGTAAAAAATTCAAACCGTGACTAGTTCGCAATTTTGTATTTAGATTAGAGAATTTCCTATCAATGTCTATTATAATCTATGAGGTTAACATAAACTTGAATCCTAGAGGCTCATCAATAACAATCACTTATCAAATCGCTCGGCACTAAACGGTTTTATTGATTTTGATTTTAGATCATTGACGTAAATATTTTCCATAAGACTACACCGTGGGTTATCTTCGATTGACATTATTATTTTTATAAAACTGGTCTATGATCTTTAAATGACTGATTGGTCGATCTATTTATGACTGATCTATTCACATAGACTTGCTATTTCTATTGCTAGATACTCAAAACGACTATATAAATCAGATGTTTCTTTTCAATCGTTTAGGATAGAATACATGAGCATGAGTTACATAATAGTAAGTTGTACTATTAGATATTTTGTAATAATCGTAAATTATACAATTTAGAATCATTCACCAGTAACATTTTTTATGTGTTCTGTGCCATTGATAAATTAGCTACATCGATTCGTGTGATGTGTGTCCCATTCCAAAATGAGTTGGACAACCTAATTGCATACATTAATGTTATCTTCTACCTTATTGGTCTTGTTGAGTACAAGTCTAGGCGTGAGCTCGTTTAAACATTGTCCTTGAGTATTGTTGGCTGATTGCTCCCAATTGCACATACGTACATCTAGTACGGTGACGACTCTACATTGTATTATATTCATATATTGTATGTGTAACGCACGTTTGCAAATCCAATTAACACTTAATACCGCCGTATGCTTGTGACTATGCAGTTGCCATTGTCCTCTTTAGTAACATCGTAAATGCCTGTTAATGAGAAATAAATGCAGGTGTGCACTAACGGTAGACCTAGTTAAGTTGTTAGATTGTTATTTTTTTTTTGTTCGCAGCGGTATCGAGTGCAAAGATGAGGTGTTTGCTGCACACCAATTGCAGCATGCAGACTTGAAACCTGTCGTGGCACCGACCGTAAAACAGACTACACCCGTACCAATCTGCCAACCGGCCACAGAGGCAGGAAACGGCGCCATAGTAGCTGCTATTCTCCCAGAAGAGGAGCGTCCTATACCTGTTACGGAACTTATTTTCGCACCGCGGAAGAAAGAAATGAACAAAGGCTTTCTCATGTTCTCCCAAGACGAGGGACTTACAAGTGAGTGGCACTCGAACTTCCACAGCTTAGGTATCCGTTGCTTGCTTTATTGTATTTCGTTAGAGCTGTGCAGATCAATGTACAAAATCCTCTTCATCTCTTACAGTGCTTAAGGACGAGCCGGAAGACCTTACCCATTTGGCACCAACAGCTGGTGACGCATGTATTCCTCTGGAGAACAGTCCTTTTGATATGTTTGATGAATTCATTTTGAACGACAACTATTGCAGCTTACTCGGTGATGATCTGGCGAGTGGGTCGCCAGTTGATTCTTTGGCTGCCGATTCTTTATTATCTTCGCCTGATCCTCAAGTAAGATTAATAGTTATTAAGTTCGTACATATAATACATTTTCAAAGTACAAATAGAAACTATTTTATTATATAAATTTGCAGGAGACTGAATCATCGTGCGAACAGTCGTCCCTATTAACAGAGTTGACGCTAGATGCGTTCGACAGCGGCAGATCGGATAATGATATCGACGATGGAAATTCTCCGTTCATACCGATTAGCGATGAACTCCCAGTCCTGGAATCCGCTGTTATGTGGGGCGCATTACCCGATAGCGTCAGCCTTGCCAGGCCACAACCTACCGAGCCGCAGGTCGTTTCATCGGCGCCTGCGCTTCAACGTTTGCTCGCAGCGGCACCCACGGGTCCACCACCACAGGATCTCATTACAAATATATACTCAGACCAAGGTAACTATCGTATGTAATATATCGTATGTAATATATGTTTAAGGCTTAAATATCTTTGAGTACAAATAACTTCTCATTTTCAGGTCTAATTGCAAACAGGAGCGTTTCAACATGGGATACGGGTATCAAGAGAGTGATGAAGCAGGATGAGGAGCCAGTCGCAAAGCGTGTGAAACGCAGCCCATCACCGGCGCCGGCAAACTCAAAGCCAACATCCCAGTCCTCGAGTGTCCTCATGAACCTCCTGGTGAGCGGCTGCGACGTTGACGCAGGCTACATTTGCATGGTGCAATGCAGGCCACGTACTAAAGCAAAGGCTTGAGATAAAGTGAATGGTTCTTGGAAAAACTGTGATAATGGACGTCCAGTGTCTACCCGATAAGTGTCCCTAGCGGTTGGCCGGCTTATTATTCAATGAGTGGCCGATTTTTATTCGATTTATAAAATTTTCCCATAATATCAATTTTGTGATATCCGTGTTTTAATCAATCCAACAATATTAGTTATGAACGTTACAGGCACAGAACCTTTAGCATCATACTTGCGGGAAATTGTTAATTTATCTTGAAGTATTTTAACTCTTTTACAGTCTTATTTTTAGGTGGGGAAATACCAGATTTTTAATATGAACTATACACAGCGGTGATTGAAAACAATTTTTAGTCTTTTTTTAGAGCTTAAGTTTAACTTACGCATATCGTTGTGGTTAAGTGATGGACAATTGAATCTATTTAGGTTTACCCAATTAGTCACTTTTTGCCGTGAAATGGGACTTCGCCGCGCGGTCCGTCTTATGTTGGTAGTTAAGTAGGAGGTTTTTCTTATTACATGCGAAATTGACGCTATTTATTTATTGCTAGGAGTTATTTTTAAACAAAGTTGTCTATGTTTAATGTTACTTTAATAAACTGAATCGATTATACTCTTAATAAGTCGACCACAGTACGTTTTTTATTACATTTTATTAGGACAATAAGTTTGAGTACGCTGTGACAAGTTATCATTGTAGTTTACAGTGACTTCACTGCCAAATGTATCAAAATATTGTTGTGTTTTTTTTTTAAAATAAATTCTGTTAATTTTTGTTAGCTGTATGTTTGAAACATTTCACTGTCAATCAACCTAGCAGTTACATTTGTAGTGAAATTTGTTTTAAATTTTAATACCTTTTTAATGTTTTTCTAGCAGCTATCAGATTGATCTAAATTTACTAATATTGGCCACTGGTAGTTAGAAATTTGAAAACATGTTTATAAAATCTTAAGAAATATACATGTAGACACATAAATTTATCAATGTTGTTCATGTTTATAGTTTAAGTAAGCGATCTTTATTTAGAACAAAATATTTTTCTTGGAAGGTATAATATGTGGATATCTAATCAATTTTTTAAAGAAATATATCAAAAATATTAAAAGAGAAAATATGGAAATAGTTGAACATGTGCACGTTGATTTCATTTAACCCCAACCTCATCCACTTTCCTCTCCTTTTCTTTCTTTGTGGGTATTAGCTTTAGCTCTTGACATACTGACGTATAATACATTAGTATCTGTACACCTAACACAGCAATAAATCTAATGTATTCGTAAGATTAATTTTACAAGTACAGTGATTAAGAGACTTTGTTGGCGTGCTTGACCAACGCATTTACTTAAACTTGTCTATTACATACTTATAAACACACTTACATTGACAATTTAAATATCGCTGCGTAAAAACGACGTGGATAGTAATCAATTATATTGTAAAAAAGAAATATATCAAAAATATATACATTAATACAAAATATGCACACACAGACGATTTAAAAATTGCTATTTATAAAAACACGTTTTTTTTTGAATAATCATGCATTAGTATGAAAATTTTACAAATCTGTAGTGTATCATTAAATTGTAACAATTCATTTTCTGCCTACAAGTCAGATTGTTTTTTTTAATAGGATAAAGGTGAGGTGACAAACGAGCACACAGCCCATCTGATGTTAAGGCGGTACCCTGACCAAAACCTTGCAAAAGTGCGTTTTTCAGAGACTATTATCTCATTAGTTATGAGAAATAAGCTACATCTAAAAGCACGTTATTAATGTTCGATATCTTATCATCACATTCCACGTTCTAATTTAAATTTTAATTTAATTTAATACATTTTAAATCTACTTTTAAAAAATGACCAAAATTATTGATTACATGCATCTGTTGCTAAAGGAAATGCTCTAATCATTTGAGGATTACACTAATGGATAGATAATTTAAAAATCTATATTCTACACGTTTTATTTAATTTATTAGGTACGCTTATCTTTTTTAATTGAAATAATTCCAAATATTCGGGCGTATTTTTACGCGATACATTGTAGCGAGAGCGCGTGGATTGTATGGGACCGAATGTTCAATGTCTCTCGCTAGGGGAACCGTCTTAAGTGGTTGCTGTGGCCCATAGACATCTACATCTAGTATCCTCGATTACAAATCAAAATACAGATGCGTTGTCACCGGTGAGGACTAAGATGGAATGCCTCGTTTCCAGTAAAGAGGGTCTCCGGTTCTCTACATTTATCATACGAAATACAGTAACGTTACTGTACGAACTGTAACGAAGCTGCTATTTTACGCTGGTATTCTAGCGTGGTCCTTCCCCGGTCGAGCTGACCCGTTCGTGCTACAGCTATATTAGTAATAAAGCTGCAGCGTGTCTCTACCACGTGTGTTCGTATCACCCCCTTATCCACCTCCCTCGCTAAAGAGCAATGCCAACTTTGGCTCTGGGTTTAAAAGTGAGAAAGTCAGTACAACTATAAGGTGTGAGGCATTTCTCACCCCTTTTGGGTGAAAAAACTTCTACAGCCTACTTTGGTATCATCGTCATCATCATGATAACAGTCCTTAACAAGTTTCCTTCGGGGAGGGATTGTTTATATATTACACGTCGAGGCTTTTTTATAAATCTGAAGTAACCTGAAGCCCCTCTGATGGTAACTGGCTACTCCAACCCTTGGACATCTTCAAACAAGGGAGGCACAGCGGTAACAAAATATGATGTAATATTTGCAAATCTCATGCCCATCAAGTGTTAGTTGTACTTAGTATACATATAAACCGGTCGGCCAGACAGATTTTTTAAATCCGATTTATTCTTGTAAGCGATTATATATTGGCAGAAAATCAATTCAAAGGAAGGTTGGTATTTATGTAAATGACATTAAATGCAAACAATAAGCGAGTTTTATGATATATAAGTCAATGGTTTTATATTAATTATAAAAGAGATTTTGTACGCGAATAAGTTCGTAGTTAAATATTTACATATAATATTTTTACACTTTGTCGTAAAATAGCACCATAATGCTAAACATCAGCAATGTTGGTAAAGAGAACCGGAGATCCTTTAAACTATTTATCAACTGATTTAGCGTTATATAACTTATAGAGGATATATTATGCCTTGGTTTCACTTATCATAAATTATTAGACTGGTTTTGTTTGTCACCCTTCTATTAAAACAATTATCGTTATACACAAGCAAATATCTCCAATAAAACATTTACTCGATTTTTTATCCTAGGCTACGACACTTCGTCATATAGTGGTATCCATATAATTCGTTGAGTACCCTCGGTCTGATTAGTGACTCTCCCAGAAGCGCTAGTGTCCTAACATAACGTCAATTACTTCGCTGCGGGTAATGTTCTATAACAGCCAAGATTATTGGGGACCCGAGATGAGATTGAGAGAGATTCCTTGATTAATTTTTCTGTTAACTTTGTGACGCTAAAGCTGTTTGGTGTTATTTATATTTACTATGTGTACTGTAATTTAAATTTACTTTTTAAAAATTATGTTTACTAATATGTAGTGTATGCGAATTATTATGAAGAATTGAAAACCGATAGAAAACTAAAAAGAATAAAGAAAAAAAACAAATAATTTTATGATAATTGATAGAATCAGGCGTTACTTTGCGGAAATCCATTATAATAAAGAAATTTATGGTTATTTTGCAACCATCCGCTAAATTAAATAAAATGATGTGTCTTCCCTAGTTTGAATGTTTCTTCTCTAAATTAAAAGTTAAATGTGTTCTCTAACTTGTAGTGGCGTTAGGAGTAGTGGTGCTGGGATTGTTGGTGACGGGATTAGTGCACGCGATTGAGGGAGGGCGGGAGGTGCTCTTCAAACTAGGGAAGACACATCATTTAATTTAGTTTAGCAGATGGTCGCAAAATAACTATTAATTTCTTTATTTAAATAATTTTATAGCTTTTCTGAATTTAATCTTTTCTGAAATTAATTTCTTTATTTAAATAATTTTATAGCTTTTCTGAATTTAATTTTTCGATAAAGAAATCTATTTTGAAGTTAATTTTTAGTTTTGAAGTTTAATAATTTAGTGTGAAGTAACATTTTAGTGGAATAAGTAATAATCACAAGCTCAAGGTATCAACTGAATCAACTAAAAATATTACATTAAAAAGGTCGTCATTTTTCCCACCCTTAACGGTAGAATTTTTAAAACTCTTAAGGTGGAACCTATTGAACGAAATTAAAAAAAATACAGTTGAATTGAAAGCCTCCTCCATTTTTTTTTGAAGTCTGTCAAATTCTGTATTCCGCCAACTTAATACACTTAATAGCACAAACCAACTCTCTAAAATGACAGAAGGCTCAGCAATTGGACTGGTCTGTAACTTATTTTTACATGCTGGACTTCTAGAAAGAAACCTTATATAAATTAATAACAGATTTAGTTTCAAAATAAATATTTGACAAATTGATTGATGATACAAGTAGATATATAGAAGTGGGTGCAATTTGGTCTCTGCTATCAAGTTTGTAACATTGTTTGCTTAATTAAATTTAATAAAACAGAACTATAATTACGCCTCGAATGAAATTGATTTCTAGACGATATCATTGTTCGAGACATCTCGAGTGTATAACACAACATGTCATACAAACATATATCTTATAAAAATTACAGTAGAATCGAACTCCAGGGAGCTCTTAAGTCAAAACCAGAACGTATTTCAATTCGTACTTTCGAAATTCGGGCCCTTTTACCACAATAGACTGATAAAAACATTAATTATTGTAATTGTCTATGCTTACGTGTAGCCTATTATTATTTATTCTGTGGTGTACCTCAAATCCGGTAAATAGTACCTACGATATGTTTTATTTTTAGCATAATTTGAAAACCTTGAAGATTGAAATAAAAATATCACAATATGCATACTAGATTATGCACCATTTAATATATTCGTATTACCTACGTGGAGCGTCACTCTTTTGTACCTTGTTTTACTTTTAAATGAAAAAAAAATCCACCTCCCTTTTTTGATTTGATCAACATTGTCTATATATAATATGGTAAATGGTTTGTTTTTTAAATGTGGTTTCTAGTTTATGAGAAAGGTCTCTTAAAAATCTTATTTTTTTAAATAATTAACTCTAATAGATATAATAGTGAATAATAAATTGAATAAGGTACTTGGCTTTTGTGAAGTCCATTGTATTATTGCTCTTCAAAATTGGTAAGACGCTTAATTTTCTTATGCGGAGCTTATTAATTTTTCACATATAAAGATAGAATTCCCAATATTATTATAGAATAAAGTTAAATTTTCCACTCTTAGAACAGGCTTTCTTGTCTCTGTACGTATATTAAGTGTTATCTGTCACACATATAATAGAACTTAAATTCCACCCAAATCCCGCAGGCTGAGATAAATGCGGACACTTGATCCTTAACTCGACGAATTAATTAAGGGCAAGCACGCCAGCAAACAACCGTGAAATTAAAGGGAAATGACCTTAAACCTAACAAAAAGAAGACTGCATGCATATAAGTAAAACTATTATAAGTTTAAAAACATAATATTACAGAAACATATTAACTATAATAGAATAGCTGTCTACTTCTTGAGAATGCCTTACAAAAATAAACAAAATGGTTGATGATTGAAAACACCCTCCTTCGCTTTCATGTATCTTATAACGTAGTAATAAATATCATACCCCGCAATGAAGCTCATAACGTAAAAGAATTTCATATCAAGAGATATTTTCTACTACACAATACATTAAATACTAGTGCACTGCTCCGGCTTCGCCTGTATAGGATCTATTAATGTGGCATTATTTAAATTATTTATCCTAAAAAATTAATAAATTTAAACATTTTAGACTTTTGATTAATGTTCAAGACCATCATTAATAAAATCGTTTAAATTTTAATACATATTTAATTGTAAATAGGGTGCAATTTGGCATTTTCTAAATAATTTGCATGCGAAATTTGGAAACGATTGTAACGTCAAAACACATCTCGTGTTGCATTTATACGTGTGAATTGACGTATTGTGTGTGCGTATGAAGTGACATTTTAGTAGCTACACGGGCTCCGCCCACACCCCCGTTCTATTATGTATGTATTATAGTATTCTATGGTATCATCAATACAGTAGGATACTGGCAATTTTACATAAAATACATTATATATCAAAAAACAAATGGTTTTATTTTGCAATACAGCGTCAAGCGACTTGTGTTTAATGTATGAATGCCTTTGGGTCATTGTCATTTAAAATTCAAAGTCAAGGTTAGAGCTAATACCAATACCTATACCACACATCCTTTTCGTAGTATTCGAAAAAAAAACGTGCATGTGTTTACTATAGTATTAAAATTATTTTACTGTTCACCTCGCGTAAAAAATTTAGGTAAAACTTTTTTTAAACCAAGCAACGAGTGCTTTGCAACATCCTTACGCCTTAATTGTTTTCATACATAGTTAACCCGGGTAACCTGTTTATTTTAGTTTTATGTTTTCCACTCATCGCCGTAAAAGATATTTACATGATTATAAATATTAATCTAATATAAAATACCGACGCTCCGAGAAGTCTACAATCCGGGAAGATGATTAGCATCATCCGAACCATTACGTTAAGTTGACAACAAATCCTCGCAAAAGAACACCGATTTCTTTTTAAAGGTGATTGATATACCTCTAAAATTTCAAGGTACTATAAACTGTTCATGAGTAATTCAAAATCGAATAATTATTGCTGAGCTGAAGGTAGCCTAAATTATTTAAGAAGTTTTAACCTTCAACACCTCAGTCCGCCGCTATCCATGGGTGCTGAAAATCACTCGAAGCATCGACTCGGAATACTGTGGATTTAAATTCGATTTAACGCAATAATGTTTTATAATTAATTATATTTAATTTATATTTTCAATTTTTATCTTTACTTACATGTTTCTTTTGTGTGTTACAGGACTTACCGCAGCAAATGCCACGGCAGATCAGTCCCAAAAATCCCCAAAACTATCAACAGGTAGTTATGAACGGACAGAGACTACCTCCCCTTGGTGCCATTAATAGGAACAGTATTCCTATTCCTGTAATAAATATTATACAATCAACACCAAATAAACAAATGCGCTCCAACACACCGTTACCCAACGGCATTACAATATGTAACGCTAATAGTAACCCTATGTCCCCACTTACCCTCAATATAAGTTCCCCAATGTATTCGTTACCTTCAAGCCCAAACACTTCCAGCTACAATAGTCCGGCTATGAGCCCGGCTCAGAGGGATCATATGCTAAGTCCTTATTCGACGCCCGAATCGCTATCGCCCATAGGTAAATTTAGTCAAGATTTTAGCCCCAAGAGCAGACTATTATCACCGGTCTGCATGATGCAAGGTTACGACCCCTATTTGAACAATAAAATGCTAGCGAGCCCCAGTTTCCCGCTTCAACAGACAGACATGCTTTTGGACTCGAATATGTCTCTGTCGTCAACCGACTTTTGGGGCGAAACCGAAGTGATGCAGGACACCAATGACTTGCTTACCGCATTCGATGACGTAAAATTAGTGTAATAAGTTTGATATTTGTTTGAATGATGAGTGATTTCTATTTTTTTGTTGGAACTGTTGTGGAAGTTGAATAACTACAAAAGCATTTACACACCAGCACCAAGGGCCATATTCACATCTTCGGACACACATTCCAATAGAAAGCTTGAAATATATATGTTAAAGTCAGAATATTTCCATAAGAAATCACTCGAATCGGGTAGAAAAAATAAAATCCAAAGTTATTCCACGCAAATTTTATCGTAGTTACCTACCTATATATATATATATATATATATATATATATATATATATATATATATATATATATATATATATATATATATTTGTGAGAACAATTTTGTGAAAGATTTTATACCCAGTGAACGAAAATTGTTATTCGCGTTCACTGCTTATGCTATTATATTTATGCAAAATGTCCTTTGTCATATCTTGATTTAAGTGTATTAAATTCAATATTATATGGATTTGGGTGGGATCTTAGTGATACAACGATGTGACTTAGCATGAATGGGATGGCTTTAGAGCACGATAGGCGAATGGCATAAGTATATGTTTTAAGTCGCAAGTGTGGCTGTAAATTAAGTACGTATTAAATATAAATATAATATACATGTTAAATTGTGAAGACACCAACAGCATTTTCATTTATATATCTGTTAAAATTTTACTTAGTTAAATAAGGTAGATATAAGAAAGTTTATATATCGATATAAATTTGTTTATATCTAACAGGTTTTGGTACTAATTATTATGTTTTTAATATGGCACAGCTGTAATATATAGCTGTTAACGATTGCGTCAGTATCTATACAATGACAAAATAATGAGGGCTGATAACAATCTTACGCTCACCAGATGTCGCTGGTTGGAACTAAGGTGAACTTATTTGTTACGCAGATGGTCACATGGGGTCATCATAGTATTGAAAAGCAGATATTTCAAAAGGGGCCAGGTCTGTTTACACTACCTCAAAAAAAGGAGAAAATCTGTAGTATTCGGGAAAAGTACAGATAATTCATCTAAATGTGTCTTGTCGTGGTAAACAATTAATGTTTATCAATTATTTTTTATCGACTTTCAACATGGCGTCTCACCAATTTAGTTACTCTGTGTTTATAGACAATGACAGTAAACCATAAAGCGACCAATGATCATAGAAAGTGAACTGTCAGTTGTCACAACAGTGTCAAAGTACTTGAAATAAACATGTCAAATCAAACGTCACTAATCAATAAAATGCTTACCGCCATGACGAATTTTTATTGTGTTGCAATTTCAAGCGTAATTTCCTGTGCTTTACCAGCAAATAAAGACATCTAAAAATAATTGGACAGTTGAGAACCATTTTAAATGTGTTTACCTATTTTTGAGTATAGTTTACAAGGACCTGGCCTAGGCTCCATACATTTTGGAACATCTCATTTGCGTTTTAACTGAATTTTTTTTAATTTTTAGTGTATGCATGTACACAAAACAATGATTCAGTGCTGTATAGAAAGTCATTTAAGTATGTAGTAGTAATAGACCGGACATCAGCAACAAAATTGTCGTCTGTAACTTTTGCCCTATAGGATATATCTCCGATTTTTGGCATTTAGTCTAAGTGATATCACCGAAAGGTCAACGAAAATATTTTTCAAATTTATCAAACGCATTCGTTTCATAAATTTGAAAAATATTTTTAAAGAAAATATGCCTGGTTGTGAATTAAGGTATAGTAAATCACGATATGGAGCAAAAATGAACATGATTTCGGTTTATTATCCTAAGAATAATGTATATTTACCAAATAATCTTTAAATTTTATTATTTCTGGTGGATTGTTCTAGAAAAAAGAAAAAATATTACAATAAGTGCCCTCTGTTATCCAGTAACGTCACTATTTATTTACAAATATGTAAGAAGTAATCGACAACGTGCCTAAAACCGATTTTAACCTTATATTTAGAAGCGTCACCTAATGGGAAATAGCTAAAATGTTTTCCAAATAATTATTCAGCGTAGTATTGCTATTTTTCTCCAGAGGGCTTAACACACGCGCGTGCTCACAGTTTTTGTATGCAAATGTTCTCAATGTCCGCTCTATAATTATTATATATTTAAATCTCTTTGGCTGTATTCTTTAATTTTATATACATTTTTTAACTTTTTTATTCTTCTACTTTAAGAACTATCTTGTGCTTTAGTTTATCCATTTCTAATCTATTTAATATGAAAAAATCATTTTTCTGAAAGAAACATTAATCGCTACACTTTTATAATACTTTGCTATGAAATTTATCAAATATTTCACCTCATTCCTATGGTGTCAAAGTGGAGTGGAAGCCCTGATCGTAGATGATTTTATTTGCTGTATGATCAAAATTCATGTACTCTTTAGAAAGTAAGCCGTTGTAATACTGGATTTTTTAATAGTTTTCATTTTATTTTTGTCATTCTATGTATTATAATTTTACATTCAGTGCCGAGTAGATCCTTTTTGAATCGATTGAACTTGTAACTCCAAAGCATATAATTTGTTATAAATCGGTACCTTTTTCTTATTTACTCGAATAATATTTATTTGCCAATTGTTAAATGGAACTAATTTTAATTTTAAAATCCGTAAAATTAGTTTCTATCAATGTTTAGTGTTGGCGTAAATATAAGAAATCATTATGCCAATTGTTATTTATTTTCCTCGTTGTTTTATGCTAACGACTGCATAGTTTAGTGTTGTTCAAAATATCTTCGTAATCACCGACAATAATTTAATAAGTAAATGAATTCATCTATCTTACATCGTACACATTAAGTACAATATATGTTAAGTTCAGTTAATTAGAACTAATGTCTTCAATAAATGCAATTTTTGCCTTGTCATAAAATCTCGGTATATTTACATTACATAATAAATAATAATTGTAAGGTGTAATTATTGTTCTTCAAACGGACGTTAAAAACTAATTTTGCAACGTTTTCACAGAAAAAAATAATTTTGACCTATATGAATAAAATACTAAAATCTTTCACATAAATATATATTTATCTATGACAATCTTTGTATGAATTTCACAAATCCGCCAATTTTCAGCACATAAAATAATATACACGATATGTTTTGGGTATCTTTTACTTTTTACATTTAATGGAGTTTTGGAAATCGCCAATGTGCCATAGAATGTTTATTTATTCTATATTTGAATGTTTTATAATTTCAAATTCAAAATTTTATTTCTTTTTTGATGTAATCATATTTCTATATCGACATATAAGTTGTAAATACATACAAAATGAGATATACGTTTATATATTTTGAGATTAAATTTCTGTCCTATAATTGCTTTTTCATTTCCAATAATTAACATATCACAAGATCACACACTTAATGAATAAATATATTAAGTATGTATCATAAAAATATACGTAATATGCAGTTCTTATAAGAGTTTTAACAACGGCGAGAATGCACAGGTTAATTTTAGTATAGTAGCACACAATATGACTTATGGTCGCCACATACGGTCAGTTCAACTGATCATTCCAACTGATCAGTTCAAACTAAAACTGTTGATATTTTTTAAAATATTGAATTTTCGATATATCGATAAATAAACTTATATATAAAACTCCGATATCGATATATTTATAATAATCGATATATCGAAAATTCAATATTGTATAAAATATCAACAGTTTATTTTGAACTGATCGGTTGGAACTGACCGTGTGTGGCATCCATTAGGGACCTTCGAGAAAAGAACCTACACTTTTCTCGCTTTATTTATTTTTGAAACCTATAAAAAGGCTGGCAATGCACCTGCAGCAATTCCTAAGCCACTGTGGATGTTACTACGGCCTACTCACAACGAAATGGAACAGTTGCCGCCTTGTCATCGCTGCTGGGTTCTGGAAGGTTGATGCTGCGAGTGCTCGTTTTTTCAGACCTGCCGCGTAAGGGGAGATGGAGGCTCTGAAAAATCTCCGAAGAACGTAGCAATGTTTCGCATCAAAATATTAGGAAGGAATTAGTTAACACATTGAATTATTTTTTGGCTAAAGACTTTGGAGGTATAAAAAGTCACAATTAATAAAAAGTGATAGTATATTTTTATTTATTTCTTGTGGCATTGGCAACAAGGCCTTCAACCAAAAAAAAGTACAAAACAATGATAAGCATGGTTTGTTACTTATATTTTAATGTATTCAGTGTAAAATTATACTTTTAATAAAATAGTCGAGGCTGACTTCTATGAACTAAAAAGTGTGAAATAATTTCTACATAATAGCTTAGTATTAGTATATATATATTTATTGTCGGCTTCTACTTTTCATTTAAAGCTTAATTTTTTAACACTCTTATAAATGAACTAATTAATGTCAGTACAATTAGTCTTCTAAAAAGTTGCAATAAACAAGTGGTAAAATTAAAAAAATTGTACAACCGAATTCAATATTAAAAAAATGAGACCATCATCGTAATACAAAAACATACATAAACACTCACGCCTGTCACCCAGAGGACAGAGACTACAAACTTTCATTTGGCACGATCTTGATCTTGTTACGATATCTTCGTTCGTATAACGAATAAAGAAATTTATTTATTTAATATTTTTAACTTTTTGTTATATATAGAGTGTTTTATTCGTAATCTAACAAAGAAACATTAACCGTTACGTTTTCCTAAAAAATTGTCTCCCCACTATGAAATTCGTATTTCACCTCATCGTATAGTGACGCTGCCCTAGTGGAAGAAAAGGTCGTGGATGAGGGCACATTGAGAACCTCCTTTTTTGAAGTTGGTTAAAACCAACCGGTTTTGCCTTACGATAACATCGAAGAGTCCACTGCCGAAATTGTTTTAGAATTAGATTCTATTTTTAACGTTTTTTCGCAACTGATTTTAATAGCGTACTCTCTTTTATTGCCGATCCAATTCGAATCGAGATGTCAGCGCTGTTAGGCATATCAAGATATTTCATTATTCGGAGATAATTTTAAGAAAGTTAGTAAGTATTTACTTCTGTATTTTATTTCATAAATAGGAGAAACAAATCAAGAAAGTGCATTCTTGTCATATAATTTTACTAACGCCATCTAGCGGCGGGCGTCTGAAAACTAATTCTGATAATTCCAATTTGAACCACCACTCCATTGCGCGCTAGCTGCGGTTTCGAGTGTTCGAATCGAAATAAAATTCGATTGATTCAGAACTCGATTCTGTCGGGAGTAGGCCGGCAGATAAGCCGAAATCTTAGATGGAGAATTATTGTTGAACCCGAAAGTCGGTTTTGTATTGAATTTATTCAAATGTAAATAAAACAAATCAAATGACTGGACTGCAAGAGTATATAATCACTACGTTTTACTGGATTGCACAATGAAAGTTTGTATGTCACTTAATAAAGTCATATTGAAGGTAAAATTTTGCTGGGTGACAACAACCGCAAGCATAAAATTATTAATATTAAGTAGTAGATTATTTTTGATATTATGCATATTGGTGCTGATGACGATGATGTTATTCGACCGATAATCTAAACGTGCCATAATACGCAAAAATATCGTGGGGTTTTTATTATCATACGAACATATTGTCTCATCGTTTTAAGTATTTTTTTTAAATTAATCAATCTACAATAAAAAAAATGTTATTTCCAACCCACCTGTCAAGCGTGGTTTCTATGGCAAATATTCGCGTTATGAGGCAATCTGTTGAGAAGCTCGTGTTTAGCAGTGGATTTAAATAGGTTATAATGAATGAATGAATAAAAAAAGATTGTTGTGGAAATAGAACAATGAAGTGGCCACTGGGGCCACGTAGGATACATGTGTACATAGTATACGTGTATAATAGTTGTTCTGGGCAGATAGTTGAGATGGGCCGAACATTCGTTTCATATTCGGTATTCGGCAGCTTTACCAAATATTCGTATTCGGCCGAATATTCGGCTAAATCACTAAACATTCGTTAAAGTGGTACTCAAAGTGTTCACAGTATTGAAATGTAATAACTGAGTAATGCTATGTATATTTTATTTATGGCTTAAATGTACTTGTGTAACATTATCTTTTTGAGGCACTGTAGATTTATTTCCAATCGTAGCAAATAGAAAGCTTAATAAAATGTTTTCGGAATCAAACAAAGAAAAACTACATTACATTGGGACATTTCACTTTACTTTGGTCGTCAGTTTCTCTTAAAGAAGTGTGGCCGTGGAAGGGACCTTTATGAAACGTATAATAACTGGCGACGAGACATGGGTTTATAAGTACGACATGCAAACAAGCCAACAGTCTTCAGAATGGCGTCTCGAAAACGAGCCGAAACCCAAAAAACCGCGGCAAAGTCGCTCCAAAATCAAGGTGATACTGACAGTTTTTTTTTGACTACCGTGGTGTGGTTCACTCCGAATTCCTTCCAAAGGGAGAAACAGTGAATAAAGAATATTATTTAGGCGTCATGAAGCGTTTGCGTGAGTATCCGCCGAAAACGTCCAGATTTGTGGCAACACAACTCATGGATGCTGCATCATGATAATGCACCATCACACACATCCATTATAGTAAAAGAGTTTTTAGCGAAAAATTCAACAAAAGTTCTCGACCAAGCACCGTATTCACCTGATATGGCTCCGTCTGACTTTTTTTTATTTCCCAAGTTAAATTTACCACTTCGAGGAAAACGTTTTGAGTCGATAGAAGCCATAACAAAAAATTCGCTGAATGAGCTAAAGGCTGTACCGCAAATAGCCTATGAAAAATGTATGGAAGACTGGGTGAAGCGTTGGAGATGTTGTATTGCAAGCGATGGGGCCTACTTTGAAGGCGATAAAATAAATTTAGATGAATAATTTGTATTTTTTTGTTTTATTGACAAATTCCCGATATTTAGTACACAGAAGGTATATTTTAATGTATTCAGTGTAAAATTATACTTTTAATAAAATAGTCGAGGCTGACTTCTATGAACTAAAAAGTGTGAAATAATTTCTACATAATAGCTTAGTATTAGTATATATATATTTATTGTCGGCTTCTACTTTTCATTTAAAGCTTAATTTTTTAACACTCTTATAAATGAACTAATTAATGTCAGTACAATTAGTCTTTTAAAAAGTTGCAATAAACAAGTGGTAAAATTAAAAAAATTATACAACCGAATTCAATATTAAAAAAACGAGACCATCATCATAATACAAAAACATACATAAACACTCACGCCTGTCACCCAGAGGACAGAGACTACAGACTTTCATTTGGCACGATCTTGATCTTGTTACGATATCTTCGTTCGTATAACGAATAAAGAAATTTATTTATTTAATTTTTTTAACTTTTTGTTATATATAGAGTGGTTTATTCGTAATCTAACAAAGAAACATTAACCGTTACGTTTTCCTAAAAAATTGTCTCCCCACTATGAAATCCGTTAAATATTTCACCTCATTGTATAGTGACGCTCCCTAGTGGAAGAAAAGGTCGTGGATGAGGGCACATTGAGAACCTCCTTTTTTGAAGTTGGTTAAAACCAACCGGTTTTGCCTTACGATTACATCGAAGAGTCCACTGCCGAAATTGTTTTAGAATTAGATTCTATTTTTATTTTCGATTTTAATAGCGTACTCTCTTTTATTGCCGATCCAATTCGAATCGAGATGTCAGCGCCGTTAGGCATATCAAGATATTTCATTATTCGGAGATAATTTTAAGAAAGTAAGTAAGTATTTACTTCTATATTTTATTTCATAAATAGGAGAAACAAATCAAGAAAGTGCATTCTTGTCATATGATTTTACTAACGCCATCTAGCGGCGGACGTCTGAAAACTAATTCTGATAATTCCAATTTGAACCACCACTCGATTGCGCGCTAGCTGCGGTTTCGAGTGTTCGAATCGAAATAAAATTCGATTGATTCAGAACTCGATTCTGTCGGGAATAGGCCGGCAGATAAGCCGAAATCTTAGATGGAGAATTATTGTTGAACCCGAAAGTCGGTTTTGTATTGAATTTATTCAAATGTAAATAAAACAAATCAAATGACTGGACTGCAAGAGTATATAATCACTACGTTTTACTGGATTGCACAATGAAAGTTTGTATGTCACTTAATAAAGTCATATTGAAGGTAAAATTTCGCTGGGTGACAACAACCGCAAGCATAAAATTATTAATAATAAGTAATAGATTATTTTTGATATTATGCATATTGGTGCTGATGACGATGATGTTATTCGACCGATAATCTAAACGTGCCATAATACGCAAAAATATCGTGGGGTTTTTATTATCATACGAACATATTATCTCATCGTTTTAAGTATTTTTTTAAATTAATCAATCTACAATAAAAAAAAATGTTATTTCCAACCCACCTGTCAAGCGTGGTTTCTATGGCAAATATTCGCGTTATGAGGCAATCTGTTGAGAAGCTCGTGTTTAGCAGTGGATTTAAATAGGTTATAATGAATGAATGAATAAAAAAAGATAAGAAAGAGAAGAAAGAGAAGATGTTGTGGAAATAGAACAATGAAGTGGCCACTGGGGCCACGTAGGATACATGTGTACATACTATACGTGTGTAATAGTTGTTCTGGGCAGATAGTTGAGATGGGCCGAACATTCGTTTCATATTTGGTATTCGGCAGCTTTACCAAATATTCGTATTCGGCCGAATATTCGGCTAAATCACTAAACATTCGTTAAAGTGGTACTCAAAGTGTTCACAGTATTGAAATGTAATAACTGAGTAATGCTATGTATATTTTATTTATGGCTTAAATGTACTTGTGTAACATTATCTTTTTGAGGCACTGTAGATTTATTTCCAATCGTAGCAAATAGAAAGCTTAATAAAATGTTTTCGGAATCAAACAAAGAAAAATTACATTACATTGGGACATTTCACTTTACTTTGGTCGTCAGTTTCTCTTAAAGAAGTGTGGCCGTGGAAGGGAAAAGGGAGATCTTCCGCCAGGCAAGGTGTTCTGCTCGGGGAGCGGCCAACACTCCGAGGATAATGCGGAGCTATTCTATATATACTGTTTTTGATTCGGAACTTTGATAGCGCGATGTAGGCTTCGATGTGTTTTCGCTTGTGGCGTGACGACAGCGCCGCCACATCACCCCCCAGCTCAGACCGGAGGTCGATTGCGCAGTCCGAATGTACAAGTGCCGGGGGATTGCCTGGTAGTCTGCGGTGAGTCGAGAAGAAGGCGAGTAATCTGCGAGAGTGCTGTGAAGCAGAGGCGAGCAGTATGGCTTCGGAGCAGTGCGGAACACTGTAGCGCAGAGAGTAGCTTGAAGGAACAAGAAGCATTATTATTTCAGTGCTGCGATGAACCTTGTGAAGCTGGATAGATGACTTCCAGGATATGAAGACTGTGGAAGACGATTCTCAGGAGTGAATGGTATGGGTTCTTGAGGGTAATGACGATGCGATGGTTTAGAGTTGTAGTTTCCGAAGGCTGTTGGTTGAGTGTTCATATCACGTCGGTCAGTCACCAGTTTAGCGGTGGAAGAAAAAGGGGAGATCTCCCGCCAGGCAGGTGTTCTGCACGGGGAGCAGCCAACGCTCTGGGTGATAGTGCGGAGCTATTGATTCGGAACTTTGATAGTGCGATTTAGGTTTCGATGTATTTTCACGTGTGGCGCGACGACAGCGCCGCCACATAAGTACATATAGTAGATCTCCTGCCACTCATTTTTATGATATGACTATCAATTTTTACTAAGTGTAAAACCACGAAATACTTTTTTTCTCACAAAGATAGTTTAAACATAGGCATGTGCCGACAATTGGCTCAGTACTAGATAATGAGCGAGGGGAAGGGTACCAACGTTAATCTCGCGCGCTTTATGGTAACAAGTTTCGACATAAATTGGTGAGGTACCGAGGTGATCCTGCCGAATTATGTTCGACCGAATATTCGGTTCGATAAAAATTTTACCGAACATTCGGCCGAATATTCGTATTCGGTTAAATTCATATTCGACCCATCTCTAAAAATTAATCAGTTTTCGAAAAATCAACGAGTTTTTTTAATATTAATTTATAAGCACCACATAGCGGAGTAACAACCCCAATATATTGTAGTGCGTGCTATGTTTTTTTAAAGAAGAGGGCAAACAAGCATGCGGCTCACCTGATGGTAAGTGCCTACCACCGTCCATGAACAACCGCAACACCAGGGGAATTGCATATGCGTTGCTGGCCTTTTAGAGAGGTGTAAGCTCTTTTCTTGAAGGTCCTTAAGTCGTATCGGTCCGGAAAAGTCGCCGGTGGTAAATTCCACAGAGAAGTTGTACGAGAAAGAAAACTTCTAGTAAGACGTACAGTAGTGGACCGTCAAGCATCCAGATGGTGAGGATGGTATTGGGAATTTTGACAGTGATGAAACATCCCTACGCAGCGCCAGTGAATCGATTCGATCAGAAAGCACTCTGTCGTCGACGATTCGAATTGCACTGCGCTGTATGTGGTCGGTTTTCAGACGCCAATTTAGACTTCCCCTCCAAGTGACCATAAAACTGCACACTATTCGATATGTCGACGGGGAAGATTCTGTATTTTTTATAGGATATGGTGACAAACGATCACACTTTCCACCTGATGGTAAGTGGTTGCTGTGGCCCATAGACATCTACATCTTTCCTATATTACGAATCAAAATGCAGATACGTTGCCACCCGTGAGGACTAAGATGGAATGCCTCGTTTCCAGTAAAAAGGGTCTCCAGTTCTCTACACTCATCATACGAAACACAGCAGTATTAAGCTACTATTTGACGCTGGTATTCTTTGAGAGCGTGGTCCGTCCTCGGTCGAGCCGACCCGTTCGTGCTACAACTATACTACTGATGCCAGCTAAGGCAGCAAGGAGAGTGCTTTCAAACTGAGGAGACACGATAAAGGGTTCTTTTTAGCGGTTAATGCGCAAACTTGTGTCTTCTGGGGATTGAATTGGACTAGGTGTAATCGCCCCCAATCCGAGACTTTGTTAAGCAAAGACTCGCCTTCAGACACAATTTGTTCCGGTACTCGGCGACGATTTCCCGAGAAATATTGGCACGGCCGGTGTATAAGGCATCACCAGTGCTGTCGTCTGCATAGCAATGAATGTTATCAGCTTGCAACATATCATTGATATACAGAAGAAAAAGCGTTGTTGATAGCACACAGCCTTGTTAAGCCGTTAATAGGCTTGTATTCAGAGCGTGCATCGTCTACTACGACTTCGATGCCCCGATTAGCAAGAAAACTAGTAATCCAATCGCACAATTTTTCAGGAAGCCCGTAGGAGGGGAACTTCGAAAGAAGCGCTTTGTGCCAGACCCGATCGAAGGCCTTCACTATGTCCAAACTAATGGCCAATGTCTCCCTCTGGGACTCTACTGCCTCCAAATGCCGGTCAACTTAGTGAATTTAGTCCCACTTGTTGTTTTTAATTTTATATTTGAGTTTTTTCATTTTTAATTGATTTTTCGTCGTTTGTTCGTTATTGTTGAACATAAAAATTGTTTGTGAAACAAATTAAAATTAAACGAATTTCATCCTTTGGTTGGCCCCCCTTAGTGTAAATTTTAAGTTTTATCCTTAAGACCATAAAAGCGACCGAAACGAGTTCGGGACTTGGGACACCCCGACTCGGACAGGTTAGGTTATTTTTTTATTTTTAAGTGGGGCTCTGTCACTCATATCACTCACGTCACTATATATATTGCTATATATCAGTGTACATACCAGTATATATACCAGTATTCAAAAATTGAGCTCTGATCACTGTGGACAATTAGTTTCATTACCTTATGTTCACAAAATGCAAGTAGATAAAAAGTTGTGTTTGTTTCCGTAAATGCAAATCACTTGGAGAAGTTTAGAAGTAACATAGTAAAAAAACTTTCATCTCTTTCATAATAAAATAATCCAGATTTTTTGTATGGAACATTATTTAGGCTTATTTGCAATGAATTTAATAATACCTTTACTTGTAAAACATTCTCCTTGAACAATCGCAAGGCATTTAATGAATGGGCGATAGTAGGAGTCCATAAGAGTAGACAAAGAAAGAAAAATATTTAAGAGTGTGCTGCACAGCCTAGTATTTGAGCAACAAAATAAAGACTACTTCTAATAAAATAAAAATGACATGGAGTATAATTAATAGTGAAACTGGTAAGGTCAACCCTCGTAGTTCAAACTACCAGTAAATCAGATCAGGACGTTGCAATGGTTTTTGCGATTTTACTGATATTTCGATCTTAACCACTAAGTCACTGAATTCTTCTCCTGCCGTCGTCTAATCATACTTAAACAAAATGTTAATGTATGTACAAATAATTTAACATTTCATAAAGTGTCATCAAAACATATTGTAAAAAATTTTAAGACTATCGATATTAAGAAGACCGCTTATCTGTGGGGGATTTCTGTTAAAGTTATTGTATCTATAATATATAGAATTGCACCTCAACTGTCTATTATTTTTAATACTAGTATCGAATCTGGTGTGTTTCCTGATTTAATGAAATATAGTAAAGTAATACCTTTATTTGGATCTGGTGGTACATTGGACCCCACTAATTATAGACCTATTTCTGTACTGCCAACACTTAGTAAATTTTTTTTTAAAAATTGTTCTTGATCAAATGTTATATATTTTTTAATGTTAATAATTTTCTTCATAAAAATCAATTCGGTTTCACAAGGTGCCGCTCGACAACTGATGTTGGTGTCGAGCTGATTAAATATATCTTCAATGCATGGGAGAACTCACAGGATGCTTTGGGTATATTCTGTGACCTATCCAAAGCCTTCGATTATGTTCACCATGAAACATTAACGAGGAAACCTCAACACTACGGTGTAAGAAGTGATGCTCTTAAATTTATTATTTCATATTTAAGTAACAGAACGCAAAAAGTTGTCCTTAATAGTATGAGTTCTTCCACGTCGATAGTACAAATAGGCGTGCCTCAGGGCTCAATTCTCGACCCCTTTCTGTTTCTCGTGTATATTAATGACGTACCTTACGTAGTAGGGGATAACCATGATATAGTATTATTTGCTGATGAAACTTCATTAATTTTCAAATTAAAACGTCGGTTACTAAATTATGACGAAGTAAATAATGCTATAGCTAAGTTAGTCAATTGGTTTAATGTTAATAATTTGCATTTAAATAGAACTAAATCTAAATGTATGAAATTCTTAACTCCGAATGTCGAACATGTTGATACTAATGTAATTTTAAATGGGAAGGAGTTGAGTCTTGTTGATACCACCATTTTTCTTGGAATCACACTAGACGCAAAGCTTCAATGGGATCCCCCATATATCAAAACTAGCTAGCAGACATAGTTCTGTAGCACATGCTGTACAAAGATAAGAACTCTTACCAGTATTGAATTAGCTAGACTAAGTTTACTTTAGCTATTTCCATAGCATAATGTCGTATGGTATTTTGCTTTAGGGACACGCGGCTGATACTGAAATTATATTTGTTTTACAGAAGAGAGCCATTAGAGTAATATATGATTTAAAACTCGCTTTAAGAGTCGCTCAGACAAAAATTTAAGGAAATTTATATATTGACTCTGGCCTCTTAATACATTTATGAAAATGTAATGTACGTACACAAAAATAAAAGTAGTTTTGCAAAAATAAGTGATATTCATTCTGTAAATACTTGGAACAGACACAAGTAATTCGTTCTTGGGGTGATGTATACGCTTTTATAACAAAGTCCCAGAATATGTACAAAATTTGACATACACAAAGTTCAAAAACTTTATTAAACTAACTTTGTATAAAAAGGGTGATCGCTATCAAGCTATTTCTAATTTGTTTTATGTTGTGAATTGTAACATACATGATTATAAGCTGTTATTTAAAAAAAATTGTCCCGCTGGGTTTCTTGCTGGTTCTTCCCAGGACAGAGGTTTTATTTTGCGAACCAGTGGTAAAGAAAAAAAAAGAATTTCTTGTAATCCACATTGAACAAAAAAGTTTCTGTTTCTATTTATGTAGGCGCATGCGTAACGCAGCCATAAGGGGATGACAGTTTTTTTTAATTAAAAATATTGAATAATTAACAATTAAGTTGTGTTTATGTTCGAACAATCATCAATAGCGATCAAACAAACGGTATTTAGAAATAATGTATTATATTGTTCGATTTATTATAAATAATTAAAAGACGAATTAATTACGAACTAACGACGATTAATCAATTAAAAATAAAAAAACTCAAAAAACAAATAACCTAAGTGGGGCTAGGTTCAGTCATATTAAAAACAGAATAGTAGGACAACTAATGCACAGCGCGAGACTTAGGTGCCTACTGTTGCGGAGTTGTCAATGTCTTTTTGTTTAACAGCTAAGCCTCATTTAGTTTTATAAGCACCTAGTTATAATATTAACAAACATAACACATAAGGGTACGTACCTATGCATCATATTTGATAATCATTTCTTTAGTTTTCTCCGAAAGAATCAATGATTTTCAAAAAAGTTTAAGCTTTACATTACAATAATTGACAAATGAAACTAAAATGTGAGTAAAAAAACACTGAGCATATGCATCAGCTCAGGTTTAATGTTTAAAATTAATTTGATCTGTTGTGGTATGATAATTGAGGTATGTATCTATGTATAGATATAGTAATATAACCTACGTAGACAGAGAAACCCATAGACAAATTGACGCCTTCTTTGGCGTTCGCACATGAAAAAGATAGATTTATGCATACGTCTTGCATAGAAATGAGATAGAGCGGTGTTATTGTTTGTACCTTTCTCCGTGCCGGTTTTTTTGTTTAGCAAACTACACTTTCCTAAACAAATTTGACAGTTCGTAGCGATCTAAGGAGTTTACAAGTTGGTTTAAGTGAGAAAAAAGTGTTTTGTGAGCTTATGATTGGTGAATCTTGTTCAGTGCAGTTCTTAGAACAATTAAAAATTTTATCTAAATATGTTTGAAAGTCATACTTAAAAGATTATTGTATAACCTAAAACTACGCAATCGTCCTTTCTCACTCGAGGCCACGCTAATCATTAGTCTATAGGTTTCTATGTCTACGATAACCTATTATTAAAAAGGAAATTCTTTTAAATAAACACATACATCTATTTATTTCACAAAAAGAGAAAATAAAACGAAAAAAGACTGCTAGCAAAATTTTATTAAAAGTCGAAGTCTCAAACACATTGCGGAGCGTGGCGGTGGGCGTCCTCGACTCCGTCCGGTCTTCCCGACTTAGTAAGTGTCACTGTGTGCGTGCTGTGGCTCGTGAGTACGAGGCTGTAGTCACGTGCCAGGCACGCACCCATATTAGCGGCATTCGCTACATTTCTTAAAAGATAGCCTACTATTCTGTTTTTACTATGGATCAGTGAGCCGTGCCGGTCACATCATAATCATAGATGTGACACGTAATTACATGACAGCACTGCTTAACAAGACGTACACCTTTGGCGCTGAATTCTCATGTCTTCGTTTCGTTACGGAATTCTCGCAATGAAAAGAATCATTGTTCACAAGATAATAGATTGAATACCTTATCCCGCACATCGCCTGTATCCAATTTTATTCTGCCGTAACAAATGGGGATTATTGACTTCTTCCCTCTATCTCCAACGTATAATAGTGTAGGCTTGCACGTTGCAGCAACTTGTTACCGGGTTGGTTTAGCGAGTGACGAAAACCGAAAACACTCTTTACAGGCAATTTATCATGCCATCTTAGTCCTCAGCCTCATGTCTTCATACGTCATATTTTGATTCTTAATAGGGGTTAGATATAAATAAGTGTTTACGGACCCATTGCTTAGGAACTACGTGCTTATTTATTACCATTATAATCATTCCTATATTATTTTTTCTATAAAAATATTGTAAAGCGCTAAAAGTAACATTAGGTATCTACATAGAGAGATTTTTAGCACTGTCGAGACATTAATTGTTATTAATATAACAAGACATTAATTAAATTACAGTTTAAGTAATGCAGTTAGAACAAAATAAAAGGTACAGCAATTACAGGTACTAATAAGTACTAATTTATACAGTTAATTTCAGCACATTCAAGTTGGTAAAAATAAATTGATTCAGATTTAGTGTCGATTTCAGTCAATTAATAATCATTACTAAATCGATTCATTATCGATTTGCTAAAAGTAATTGATATTTTTCTTCAAAAATTTATTACTACCTTTGAGTATTCAACCAACTGGAGAGGCCATGCGCGTTAATTCCTGTACAAAAAGTCTGTCAATGTCAGGGGGGCGCAAGAAAGTCACACTTCTGTATACTTCACTACAAATGCAAAATTGCATCGCATCACTATACACACTATGTTGGAGCCACGTGTCTAAGGCTGCCGGAAATCTAATTCCCCGGTCGAACCTTAAACCTATTACGCGAGATATTAACTAAAGTGGACTGTATATGCGATTGCTTCTACGCTTACGTAAAGGCGACTACTATAGCATGCGTTATAATGCACTCGCTCTTCCCTAAAACTAAAACTATTATTTTGCCAAGTCGATGAAAAGGAATCCTGCCTGATTAGGAGAAAACACAAAATTGGAGCGGGTAAAAACAATTATATCAGGCAGGAACTAATTAAAGGAATATTGACTCACCGGGGTTTCTTCTATCCTGTTGAGCACTATAGCTGCAACTTCTGGAACTTCTTCTGGAACACTCCGGAGAGAGGCGGTACGCGACTATATCTCACACGAGGTGAGGCGGGTCTCCTGGAGCTCGACTGCTTCCAGGCTAAAGCGGTTTCTACTAGCGGTGTGGTTTCAACGACTGGCGCGGCGGGAAGAGACTCGCGCAACTTTTTTTTTTTTTTTTTTGCGCCCGAAGCAAATATGGGCAACCCTACGGAAAGCGGGGGAGGGAGGTTGGGAATGCTCATAGCATACCACGCAGCCGGCTGCTTGGTTATGTGGCGACTTTTACTTACTAAACCCAACCTTTTAGGAATTGGCTTAACGATCTGACTAGAGATCTCTAAGCCGTATACGAACGCGACCCTCCTTGGCAGAAAGGAGGGCGCATAGACTCGCGCAACGGTCGCGCGTGTCTTATATATCCTCGGCTCCGATGATTACGTGACATTCTAGAATCATCTTCTTGCCCCTCCCACCCCACCACCCCGATGTGTCGATAGGAGGGTATGAATGATATCGTTTTTTCGGAAAGGAACAAGCGACTTATGGCACCTACTGTCCGATATAAAATAAATACGAATGGGTTTTCCGCGCAACCATTTCCCCCGCCCTTGAAGGATTTCCTTCAAAATTAACTAATACAACTAGAGCTAAGATCAACTAACAAAATAACTAACTAACGCTAAGATCACCTAAATTCAACCACAATTTTAATCTAGAAAGCTAATTTAAATTATGGAAGAGGCAGGGGGCACAAACGGACAACCGGACGCAAGTAAGACCCAACCGTGGTCTTAACGCGAGCTATCCTAACTACTCCGTCGGAACCGGGAAAGACCTCTTCGACAATACCTAACGGCCAGTGGAGAGGTGGCGTATTCTCTTTGGTGAGCACAACTACAGTTCCTACCGCTAAAGGCTCAGTTGCTGTGTTCCATTTTTGTCGAGACTGCATACTTTGCAAGTATTCCATCCTCCATCGTTTCCAAAACGATTGCACTAACCGATCTAATAATTTGTGGCGTGCGGAAATGCTAAGTCTGTTCTCATCCATATCTGCGGCTGGCAAATACTTTAAAGGCGTTAAATTCAAAAAATGTGCTGGAGTTAGAGCCAGCGGTTCCGAGGGGTCACTAGACAACGTACGACAAAGTGGGCGACTATTCATTACGCATTCAATTTGAGCGAGCACCGTACTTAGCTCTTCGAAGGACAAAATTTGATCTCCTATTACTCGGTATAAATGACTCTTTAGACTCTTGATATTAGTCTCCCAATTGCCCCCAAAATGACTCGCGGCTGGGACGTTCAGAGACCAATCAATGCGGTTCTCGGCTAGAATGTGAGCGAACTCCGAATTATAATACTTGCTAGCTAAGAGCTCATGTAGTTCCGATAGAATACGTTTTGCACCGACGTAGTTCGTACCGTTATCCGAATACAATCTACTTACAGGGCCACGGCGGAAAAGAAATCTCTTAAATGCACCCATAAAGCCTGCTGTGCTTAGATCACCAACGAGTTCTATATGCACCGCTCGAGTAGTTAGACATACGAAAATGCAGACGTAAGCCTTTGTGGATCTTATACCACGCCCGCGCGTGACCTTAAACGGACCAGCGAAATCAGACCCGGTGTGCGTGAAGGGCTTTATTGATTGTATTACTCTACAAGATCTAAGTTCCGCCATTTCCGGAAATGACGGCTTGGGGCGTGCCCGAAAGCAAGCTATACATCTGTGCACCCGATTGCGTATTAAACTACGTGCAGAAAGAATCCAATAATTCTGACGCAAAATCGACATCAACAAGTCGGGGCCAGCGTGCGAGTTCAATTTGTGATGGTAATCGACTAATAAGTTCATGATATGGTCTTTACGCGGTAAAACAATAGGGTGCCGTTGGTCGAAACTCAATTGCGAGTTGGACAAGCGTCCACCTACCCTTACAATCCCATCCTGTAAAAATGGCTTAAGGCGTTGAAAGGCGCGACTACAAGCTCTATTCGATTGTAATCTTCTAATTTCTTCAGAGAAGTGCGCACGTTGAAGTTCACGTAATACTAGCGACTCGGCATAGTTGTAATCGGATGCTAAGACATACGAACGTCGCGGTAACAGCTTCGCGAATCGACAAACGTAAATTACGCTACGCAATAATTTCGACCAAGAGGACAAGCGGTTCGCCAAAGCAATGATTGGAGAAACCTCGCTCGAAACGTTCGCCACTATAGCGTGTCTCTTTTCTTCCGGCGGTTGTGACACTGACGAAGGTTCGAAGTCGGTTATTGGCCATTGCGAGGGATCCAAGTGAACCCAAGCAGGTCCGTGGAACCAAAGCGGGTGGTCCATTATTTGCATCGGGGTGAGTCCACGGGATAGACAATCGGCGGGGTTTTCCGTACCGGACACGTGATAAAAGTTCCGCGTTTCTAACTCGTCTTGTATCTTGGCCACTCGGTTCGCAACAAACGTGTCCTAACGGTGGGGTGAAGAATGAACCCAGCATAAGGCGACGGTGGAGTCGGAAAAGGCAAATATCCTTTCTATGTGAACTCTATCCTTACATGCACTGATAACTGCGGTAATAAGCTTGGTGAGTACTAATATTGCGCAAAGCTCTAAGCGCGCCAGAGAGACAACCTTACGGGGGGAGACTCTCGACTTAGAACTAATGAGGCTAATCGAATTTCTACCATTATTCTGGACGTGGAAATATACAACGCCCCCGTAAGCCTTCTCGCTGGCGTCTGCAAACCCAACGACCGTTATGGCGCTATTCCTATCTACGTTTATATGACGCGGTATTTTAATTTCTCTTAATAAAGGAAGTTCCTCTCTAAAGCGCTGCCACAACCGAACAATGCTGTCAGGCGGCGAGTCATCCCAGTCGCATTCCAATAACCAAAGTTGTTTAATTAAAAGCTTAGCGTATAATACCACCGGAGCTACGAAACCCACGACGTCCCATAATCTAGCAACACATGACAGTATCGTGCGCTTTGTGCATTTCTCTACGGGCGGATTTACCTTAAGGCTAAACACGTCGGACTCTGGTGACCAACACAGACCGAGCACCTTGTGTGTATCAGAATCGTCGAATTCCTTTATCGCCGAAAGACGGTGTGATAGTGGGATTGTATCCAAAACCGGACGCGAATTACTAGTCCACTTCACAAGATCGAACTGACCCGATTTCATGAGCCTTATAACCTCGGCGGTGGTTAGGGATGCCTCCTCCACGCTATCGACCGAGTACACAAAATCATCCATATATAATCCGCTCTCAATTGCCCTCTTAGCTTTAGGATAAGAGGGACCTTCATCGTGAGCGAGCTGTCTCACCGTGCGTAACGCATGAAATGGGCTCGACTTTAAACCAAAACAAACGCGGTTAAATTCAAACACCATTAGAGGTTCCTTTGGGTTGAAACGATATAAAATGCGTTGGAATCTACGGTCGCATTCACGAACCCCTATGCAAAGAAACATTTGGCGAATTCGGCGGATAGTGCTATACTAAACAAACGAAAATTGACTATTATATTAAATAAACTGCCCTGTAAATTTTGCCCACTATAGAGGATATCGTTAAGCGACAGGTGAGTGCTAGTTTTAGCACTAGCGTCGAGCACTACACGTAACTTAGATGTAAGTTTGTCTTCTCTAATGACTCCGTGGTGTGGTATGAAATACGACGGTGTGTCTTCGTAGTTATCTAATTTCGAAGCCACAAGTGATATGTAACCTTCTCTTATATATTCGTTAATGACGCCGTCGTAAGCTTCCTTTAACTGGGGTGAAGCGAGCATCCTACGCTCCAAGCTGTAGAAACGTTTTTCCGCCATTTGACGCGAATCGCCGAGAGATAAAACATCTCCCTTAAAGGGTAGCGCTACACTATATCTACCGTCGCGATCACGAACGGTCGTGCGGACGTAAATTTCCTCGCATAACCTGTCATCTGAGCTAGCTATGGGTGGGACGTTCACCTCCTCCATCTCCCAAAATTTGCGGACTAACGACTCGAGCGGTTCGACAGCCATACCACAATAAGAGGTTGCCGAAATACTATCTATGATGGGGGCGGAGCCAAGGATCACATAGCCCAATACGGTTTCCAGTGCGTAAGGCGCGGTATGCGAGGAGTTGCCCCTGACCTTATTGTTTAACAAAAGATGAGGGAAAATCGATGCTCCAATGAGCAGATCTATGTTTCCAGGAACGGCGTAAGTGTCGTCCGCCAGAGTCAAATTCTTAAATTCAATCATTGCCGAGGTGTCAACCGAAACGGTTGGCAACCGTTCAGTGACCCTATCTACTACTAGTGCATTTATATCAAAGTTAACATTACGATCTATCCGAGAATAAATTTTTAAATTTATATATCCCTGGGTCGTTTTACTAGTACCTCCGATGCCCTTAATTACCGGACATGAAAGTGACCTATTTATTACTAAGCCTAAGCGCTGACAACATTGTCGCGTTATAAAGCTATTTTGGGCTCCGCTGTCCAGCAGTGCACGGACGCTTTGTTCGTTTCCACGCGAATCCCTAACCAAAATACGTGCCGTACCCAGTAACACGGTTGAAGGAGGTTGTGCTCCCATATTTGCCAATGAGCACAGAGCGACATCACCAGGTCGACCGCTAGAATCGTTGACCTTAGTAGGGGCGAATTCCTTGTCCGCTTTACTTGACGCCGCTATGTTGCTAATTTCAAAATGTAATAGCGTGTGATGTTTCCTAGCGCACTTGCTACATACGGAACTCGAATTGCATTTTGCAACTAAATGCTTATCGCTTAAGCAGTTCAAACATAGGTTGTTTGTCTTTACTAATTTATAACGCTCGCTTGGTGAATATTTACGAAAAGTCGCACAATTATATAAATTACCGTGTTTATCTTTACATACTATACAAGTATGCTGGAGTGATGTTGGCGTAGCGGTTACGTAAGTTAACGACCCTGCTATTTTAGATGGTTGAGTCTGTCTACGGTCGACGCACCTTTTAATCTCCTGGTTAACGTTCGGAGAGCGCTGCATCACCTTTATTTGATCTCGCGCGAACGATGCTAATGAATGAAAGGAAGGCATCTCCGAGCTACGATGCTCCATTTCAAACGCACGCACGGTGTCGGGGTCTAATTTCTTTAATGCAACATGGAGAAACACCACGTCCATAAGATCATTAAATTTCAAATTCTTAAGTGCAGCCACCGATGCCACAAATTTATCTAGAAACTGCTCTAAGCCGTTGATGTTCGCGGATGATATAGGTTTAAGATCGAATATCTGGTTCAAATATTCGGAAGCTAACATTCTCCTATCTTCATATTTAGTGTTAAGCGTTTCGAATATTAATAAGTAATTGTTTGCTGTAGGTGTAAAACCAGATCAGATCGACTGTGCTCTGCCACTAAGTTTACTAATTAAGTAATATAAATTTTCAGCGTCCGATAACGATGGGTTATTGTGTATATTGTTTTGAAAACTACTGAAGAAGAAGGGCCACGTCTTAATATCACCATTGAATACCGGAATATCTATTGGTGGCAACCTAATTGAGTCACGTGGACGTACCTGTGTTTCCGGCTTTGCTTCGTCTTGAGATTGTAGGGATTTCGCAGTTCTTTTCACGCGACACAACATATCTTCGAATGCCAGCAGCGGTTGGTAGTTCACTATGTATTTCGGGTCGATTTGTAATTCCAAATGATTAATTTGGTCTAATATTCTTTCGTAATCTATCCGCGAAGAATCTATCGTTTCGATTTCATTCAAAAAGGTTTCCCGCACTGCTTCTATATTAATGTTCTTTATATAATCACTTATATTCTGCATACGCGAAAAGAGTATGTCCCTCTTGGCATAAAGCGTTTTAATTTTGATTTCACTTTCACTAACTGCCATTTTCAATTATTATAATAAAGTTATATTAATCACAATTAATCTCACAACGCACATACAATGAAGGATGGACACTCGGTATGCCGTATTACGTAATTAAATCGAACACCTGCGCAGCGAGTCGAGGTGACTCGTCATTTTCTAAACTCAATAATTTTATCAAGATTGTGGGTAAGCGTATCAAACGGTTCCTATTACACTGTTTCAATTATTTAATAGGCTTTAAATTTAATCAAATACGAGCGCTATAAAACGAATAATTCTGTTTGCGAGTACCTAATCAAATTTTAAATTTAAACGAACACTATTTAAGTCTATTCCATAAATTAGAGTGCATTATCTAATTAATAAATTCAACAATTCGACCAAATCCGGCTCGAAGGACCATAAAATGTTGGAGCCACGTGTCTAAGGCTGCCGAAAATCTAATTCCCCGGTCGAACCTTAAACCTATTACGCGAGATATTAACTAAATTGGACTGTATATGCGATTGCTTCTACGCTTACGTAAAGGCGACTACTATAGCATGCGGTATAATGCACTCGCTCTTCCCTAAAACTATTATTTTGCCAAGTCAATGAAAAGGAATCCTGCCTGATTAGGAGAAAACACAAAATTGGAGCGGGTAAAAACAATTATATCAGGCAGGAACTAATTAAAGGAATATTGACTCACCGGGGTTTCTTCTATCCTGTTGAGCACTATAGCTGCAACTTCTGGAACTTCTTCTGGAACACTTTCTGGAACACTGGAGAGAGGCGGTGCGCGACTATATCTCACACGAGGTGAGGCGGGTCTCCTGGAGCTCGACTGCTTCCAGGCTAAAGCGGTTTCTACTAGCGGTGTGGTTTCAACGACCGGCGCGGCGGGAAGAGACTCGCGCAACGGTCGCGCGGGTCTTATATATCCTCGGCTCCGATGATTACGTGACATTCTAGAACCATCTTCTTGCCCCTCCCACCCCACCACCCCGATGTGTCGATAGGAGGGTATGAATGATATCGTTTTTCGGAAAGGAACAAGCGACTTGTGGCACCTACCGTCCGATATAAAATAAATACGAATGGGTTTTCCGCGCAACCACACTACAACATTTGTGTTTGTGCATTTACGCATATCATCAAATTGTACACCACTGGGTGCACCAGTTTTCTATTTTTTTATTCTTATAATAAAAAAACTGTTTTTTTTTATTTTCAACCAATGACAAGTCGAGATGTAAGTACTGGGTTCAGTATCTAAGTACTATGAATACTCGAATCTATCGTCGAGTTTTGTTTATCCGAATTCTTAAATTTGAAATTTCAAGTACGTGATTACAAAAGTCTACTGGAATGACCGGAATTGGCACATCACTAACGACTACAGAATACATTACCTTAACTAGCATCTCTTTAAAGAGTATCTCCAATAAAATAAAAACGTAGTGATTATACTTTAGTTCTTGTTAGGCTCTCTGTTGGAGCTCTAATTAGCGATGTGACGAGTTTATTTTTTGAGTTGAGTTTGAAAGTGAGTATGACTACTGACTCAAGTTGCAACTTGTGTTGATTTGACACCTTGCTTCCAAGCAATGTGAGCAATGCAAGGTTAGCTGATACGTAATGTAGGCGCAACACTAGTTGTCTCGGTGTCTTTGTTATATGACGAGTTAAACGACGCGCGCACTCAGGCGGTTAGCGCTCTCTGTAAATTTCACAGTACGTGACCAAACCAGTCGATCGCCACTGGTACCAATGAAAGTGTGCTCAGTGGTGAAAGAAAACATCGTGAGAAAACCTGCATGTCTGAGAAATAAGAATAAAAAAATATGTCAGTGATATGTGAAGTTCGCTAACACGCATTGAGACAGCGCTGCAGATATTTCCTTGCCCTAAAACCGTCTCAGAAATGAGGGCAGACCTGTGCCCAGCAGAGGGACGTACATAGACTGTAACTTTAACTTTTAAACGACGTGCGCAAGTAAGGCAACGTGCAAGCTATTCCTATTTCATTCGATTCGAATTGAGTTGAGTGAAATGGACGGCGCTAGTCGTGACTCATGGCTGATGAGTACACCGTTCTCGTGGGATGCAAAGCACAAATTAATTCACATTTGTATCTTGCCACAAATATTTATGTTATTTAGCATAGTGAAGTAGGTTCTTGATCGCGGACCGAGTTGATTCAAGTTGTTAAAAACTGAACCAGATTAGACTTGCTTACGATTTGATTCGAGTTACTCGAGTTAAAGAACGTTCATAGTCTGTGTAATGAAATATATTTAATTGTATAAATAATAATTTGAATTGGATTTTGATAGATAAAAGGGATGCCATATATTAATAACAGTAACTTGAGCTCATCATGCATTAATAGAAAATAAGCATTCCCAAACTACACGAAGATTATTTATTACTATTATATTATGAATTTATTTTATTATTCTTCAAGCATATGAATATTTTGAAGAACCATGACTGTGCATGTGAATTATTAGTTGGCACGATAAAAGAAGTGCTTCATGGTGATTTCACTTCACCATAGGAGCACTTCTCTCACTCACCTTAAGATAGTGTCTACTTAGGCGTCTTGAAATAATGTGACTATCTACCGTCTGTTAGCTCAAGCTGTCGTCAAAATCTCCCATATTCTTTACAATGTGACGTATCAATATATTGTGACGAAGTTTATAACCAAAAGTCTATTAAAACGAAGGTTTCGAATGAAATGAAGCCGGGGCTTAAAAGACAGGCATCCAAGCCAAAAATCTTAATAAATAAATAAAGTCAGTGCTGCCAACATAGTGGACTTTCCACTAAAACTGGTGGTTTAGAACATACTATTAGTAGCTGGTGGTGTTTTCTAGTGTTCATTAGGTTCAACTAGTTAAGATCATAACCAACCATTAGGCAAATTATACCGTTTTGTATAATATTTCTACTACATATCAGGAGTATTTACCTACTTTTACTGTGTAAAAAATTAATTATTCATCAGACATGAGGTGAAGTCCGATGATACATTATGGTGGCTACACTATTCGATGGGATCTTTCGTACAATATATTATAGTAATAGCTTCCTTAACTCAGTGTCGTACTCTTTTACGACGTCATACGCTAAAACCGCAGTTAACGCAAATGTTTCACGACTTGGGCTTCAACATTTAAATGATTGGCTCCAAATGATTGAAAATACCACGGGTCAAGTAGCGAAATGCAAATTTTGTGTAACAATTGTAAGGATAAAAAATATAAATTTTGTAAAACCATTATCATTGATGGAAGACAATGATAATGGTTTCACAAAAATGATTTATCTGGAGAAGACGATTTATTTTAAAATAACACTACTTAGATCAAATAATATTTTTCTTTTTTAAGCTATTGCATAGCTTCTATCGCGGGCCTTGAGCGCGGGGACCGAATCCAGAAATTTATTCCGTAACGAAAAAACCTCACGCTCCCCACTCCGACGGGCACGGAGGTGTGGCTTGAAGTCGTTTCTTTTCGGCAGTCTTCGACACGGTGTTTGTGTGCGTGCAACTAGACATATTGTACGACTCTACGAAGCTCGCACGAATCGAGACGAGCTGCTCCGAAATCGGACGAATACATAAGCAACTGTTTATGAGAAAGTATTTAGGTGTATAGGTATTTATGTACAGCAGTGAATAGCTGTACTTGTAAAATTTGTGTATAAAGTGTTTTGAATATGAATGAACAAAGTGCATTTATTATTTATTTATTTAATAAAAGAAAAAAAATTGTTTTCTTATCCGTCACCACGCTCAAAAAGTGTAACTTGAATTGATATCAAAGAAAAAGAAATACTGCATAAATAAAATAAATAAATAATTATAATTGCATAAGTTGATACAAAATGCTATGCAATAGCTTTACCGCGGCAGTCCCCGAGTGCCACACGTCTTTTTCTTTTATTAAATAACGTTACTTCCAAATTATTACTTACTCCTGTATCGTATGGGGCAGCTTATATATACATAAATTTCACAAGGACAAACATCCTGACCTGGAACAATTATTTTTAGGCTATTCAAATACTTGTTAAGCAGTCCTCAGCGCTGGCACTTGTCGCTGAGCCACTGCTCCCCGTACCCCTTCGATCCGTCAGGGTAAATGTAATCTGTGCCATCGATCAACAATAGTTGCCGGACCCGTTATTTTTCAACTTAATTGTATCTTGATTGACTGGTTATTTACATAGAAATTAAATAATTTATTACACAGTAAGAAATAATAAAGGTAACCTATTACTATTTCTATTGTATTTTTTCGTAAAAAACAAAAATTTGTATGGTGGAAAATTTAAGGATTATGTGAGCCGGTTCGTTTTATATTGTGGTTTTATGGTGGTTTGGTTTTGGAAGTTGAATCCGAATCTGGTAGAGAGCTCGTTTAACTGTTGGAAATACTGGTGTCATTATTCAATTCATTCAGTGTTTCCCTGTATTTATACAGATTTTCGGTGTGTGATACAGATTAGCACTAGATACAGAATTTTATACAGAGTTTTGTAACTGAATTGATTAGATTACCATAATATTCAACTTAAAACAGAACGAAGCAGAATAAGTGACTAGATACCGCGTTACGCACATCATTGCATGATTCTTCTATCTTTATAGGTAATTTATTTTTTCACAACGTAATTGGTTAGTATGGCAGAATTACAAGTGTATTATAAAATATGTATAACTGAAAATAATAAAGTAATAATATGTTCGTTTGTTGCAAATGTTTTCAATTTTGCTTGAGTAATAAATGTTTTCAATTTTGCAATATAAAAAATTTAGTGTATATTTTATACGTGGTAGAGCCACGCTCCAGCTATGTTGGGGTTGCAGCACGAATGAGTCAGCTCGACCGGGGAAGGACCACGCGCTCAGAATAGTGTAGAAATCCGGAGACCCTTCTTTACTGGAAACGAAACATTCCATCTTAGTCCTCAGGCGTGATAACGCATCTGCATTTTGATTATAAATGTAGATGTCTATGGGTCACAGCATCCACTTACCATCGGTGGAGTGTGTGCTCGTTTGTCACCCTTATTCTATAAAAAAAATATATTTTTATTTAATAACGATACTCAAACCTTATCAGCTTATCACGTTAGTAGTTATTCCTCGTTTTTGAAAAGAAGCAACGATGATGATGATAAATTATTCTAGTTTGGTTTATTAGATTATACAGATTTTAAGTTTAAATAGCATACAGATTTAATACAGATTTTAGCAGTTTCTAATACAGATAAAAGGTTCTAGGCATCTGGCAACACTGAATTCATTCAAGTTCAACCGAGTGAAGTCGATCGGACATCGAAACTGATTTTGTTGTTCATAAAAATGAGATAAACACTGCAGAGTACCGTGAAATTTGTCGAGCGCTGTTTTTAATATTACTAGCTAACTTTTGTGTAAAAATTATGTCATCTACACCCAAACAATTGAACAGTGTTCCATCATCGGTTAACGGTCCTTTGGGAAAACGAAAGAAATCCCGTAGTAGTAAGGGTTCTTATCTTTCTAAATGGCTGGACAAGGCTATGCGTCATATTGAAGACTCTACAACAAATATGGATCCATATGATTCGTTTGTCCCACCAAATATGGATTGGCCGATGAATAATTCCCATATCGGCCCTGGGTTCGATTCGTACAGGCACAACATCTACGGCTGTGTACCTGAAGCAACTTCCTTACCTGTAGCTTCAATGTATTATAATTCGCACATACCTCCTGCTTATAACCATGAATATCGATGCATGCATCACGCAAGAGCCGATCAAACGCGAAGACCGAGGTTAAGGAGGCGAAACGAAAATAAAGCGGAAGAAGTTTCTAGTGCTCCTATGGAAAACGTTGATAGTGTGTTAAGTCAGACCAATTATCTTCACCAAAAAAATGTTTCAGACAGCCAGGATTTTGCAAGTTTACCCCCAATAGTGACATCTGTAGGTGATACCAATTCCACTAGTGATTTAAATGCTGCTGAAAAGGGGAATACTGGTAATGCGAGGAGGTACAGTGATCCTTGTGTAAGAGGTTTACCAGATGTAGCACAGCCGGCAAATGGTGATTTAGATTCTGCATCAGAACAGAGCTCTAATTCATCAGATAATGAGGTTGGTAGCCGTTTGCTGGCTTGTCTTCTTGACCAAATTACATCTTTGAAAATGGCTAATGAAAAACTAAATAAAGAATTACAGGAAACAAGAGGTAAATTGTCAACAAAATTTATATATTTATAGAATGTAATGCTGATATGTAATATTGTTATAATTACATAAAGGCTTTAAATCTAATTAATAGTATTTGAAATTAAAGCCTTTGTGTTAGTCATAATATTTTGTTGTTCAACGAAAGTCTGGGTTACAAAAAATCATTATGTCCCTTACATAAGATATTGGTAAATTCAAATAATTATTAGAATTGGATTGTTGGAAGGGGGTAATAGAATCTACTACAAGTTTACATCCTGTGGGTGTAGTAACAGAGGACGGAGGATGTCTGAAGTGGAGATAGAAAGCAGCAACTTCATGATAAAACTGAAAATAATAAATAAAACTGCAGTTGAAAACCCTGTCGAGGTGGCAACTATGATGATAAATAACTAAAGGGCAATTTATGGGATAGGCATAGCTAGACCTCATTCATTCATGGACTTTAATGATTAGGTTATTCTTAATCCGACTTTCACACACAACAATCTTAAATTTACCTTTATTTCTTATAACCTTACCACCTACACTACAAATGAGGTCATATTAACATTTAGACTTCTCCACCTATGCATGAATGCCCACACAAACATGCAAGCAACTCAAGGATATAAAGTATTAAAATTGGATCTTTATTGAATATTGTTCATTTTAAATTTAGATTTTCTTTGTTTCAAAATTTGTTTAGCTTTGACTACATTTCATATTATTACCAGAATAAGACTTGAATGAACTTTATGAAATATAAAAATTATAGCTGTGATACTTAAACAATTTAAAAAAATTTCAAAATACTGTTGACAAAAGTTTTGTAAGGCGGTTATAGAATTTGTTGGACTATAGAGTACTGCCACAGCCCCCTGGTAGTCTGGAATATTAGAAAAAGAACACCTTGTAGTCCAGCAGATTAAATATCAAATAATAAAATATAAAAATAATTATTAATAAAACTAAAGTGTACAACCAGTGCATGTTGCCAGTGATGACTTATGGATCTGAGACATGGTCCTTCACTGCTGGCCATATGAGGATGCTCAAGTTCGCTCAGCGAGCTATGGAGAGGGTTATGCTCGGAGTTTCTGTGCATGATACACTCAGAAATGAGGATATCCGCAGTAAAACCAGAGTGACCGACATAGCCCAACGGATTAGTAAGCTGAAGTGGCAATGGGCTGGCCATATAGCTCGAAGAACCGATAACCGATGGGGAAGAATGGTTCTCGAGTGGCAGCCTCGTACCGGTAGGCATAGTGTAGGGTGACCCCCCACTAGATGGAGTGACGACCTGGTAAGACATGCAGGAAGTCGATGGATGCAGGTGGCTCAGGACCGTGCTTTGTGGCATTACTTGGGGGTGGCCTATGTTCAACAGTGGACTTGTGAAGGGCTGTAATGATGATGATGATGATGAAAATATAAAAATGTCATGTGATGCACAATGAATACCTAAACAGTAAATAATGAATGCCCACTAGGCCGCTACCATAGTTATACATTTGAACTGAGACAATGTGTCAAGTTAGATTTGTGGTGGTGCGAACTAATTGCAACTTATTGTTTTTTGTTAATATGTGTATATGGCTCTCACAATACAGGTCTACGTGCCTAGTGTGAGAACCACTGCTAAATTATTTGTAAAGGTGCTAACTGTTAAATAAAGTATTTTCATTTTCATTTTTCATTTTCAACTAGTTTGCCCATGTTTCCCCTGTGGCGGATTCATAGCGCGACTTGAATGTACCAATGATTAAAAATGAAAAAATGGATTAGTCTTGGGCCAGATTACCGGGGGTCCACTGTATATAAAAATATTATAGTATTTATCTGATTACAATCAAATATTAGTGAGTTGTGATCTCTCAAAAATTCTGACAAAAAATATTTGTTTGTGTGTTTCCTATGAGTTCTTATATCATACATCTAAATAAGATGGCATTTTTGTGAGTAATTCATGGGCATAACTGAATGTTTCTGTAAAAAAAGGTTGCAATACATGCCTGATACAGCTACTATAGTCACTAGGTTTCGGATTCGTTTTCTGTATTGGAGTATATCTGGGTGGGAAGTGGTTTGGTCTTCTGTACAATTTGCCAAAGTCCTTTTGTAAACCGGCTTATTTGGCAAGCTGGAAGTTATTGTGAAACAGCATATAGAAGCTGTTTAGTAGGGAAATCGGTTGGTAGGGTTAATTGAATATTTTCGCCTTTCTTTAAGAACTAGACTACTACATTTTTGTTCCATGCCTCCAGAGTAGTGCCCCAATGGATGACAGAATTGAATAGCTTCTGGAGGAATTCAAGTGCCAGTTTTCCACCCACCTTCAGAAGCTTTATTGTAATTCCATACTAATCTGGGGCCTTGCCATTTTGAAGAGGCCTGAGAGCCATACTAATATTGTTCAGACTGACGTCTGGGATATTATCAGAATTGTGTCAGATGAGACCTGCTTTTAGATTGTTACTTACAGTAGCATGTGGCCCAACCATTATATGTGCAGTTGTCCGTAGGACCTCGCAATCTCACTTAAATTGTTAGTTATGTAAGAAATAACTGCTACCGTCATCCTTCAACTCTTATAGTTGGCTCTTTCCAGTAGACAAATCCCTGGCAATAATAATTTCAAAATCATTTCTTGCCTTACAGCTGAATTAGACGCTCTTCGACATCAAAGTGCATTCTTACATAACGCCTCTACCCCGGGCCTGGGTGCCGCAACGAACCCTCTCAACAATAACGGTATGTATTTTAATCTTTGAACTTACAACTGCTGGTGCTATAATTTCCCCACTTGGGCACTAAGAGGGATCGCAATACCTAAATATAAAAGTGTTGTCACACATGCCATTGATACTGAACTCCTTTGCCAGTCTGATATAATTATCTGGTGTTAATAAGAGATGATATTACTACCACCTAATGGTGATCCCAAAAAATCTTTGACCTTTTTCTATGTTGCGTTTTACGATACTCACGCGATGTATCAGGTTTCTCTACATCCATCAGACTGCGAAATAACTATTGAATAAACGGTTTTAGGATTCTAAAAAGTATAAAAGTAAACACTGATTTATTATCACATATTAATTGCTTCTGAAGTCGGTCCAGAAGACATTGTATCGAAAAGGTAAAACTCCTGATCCACCAAATATGAATATATTAGTATACTTATGGGCCATTCATTAATTACGTAACGTCTTGGAGATTTTTGTAAATTTCTCGAATCCCCTACCCCCATGTAACGGTGCATAAAATTTCTCGAACCCCCCCCCCCCCTCCTCTTATTACGTAAGATCCTATCTCGTTTTTCAGAATAATAAAATGTGAGAAAAGGATCAGTTACACTAAAACTCACAGTTTGACGTAAATCAAAGATTTTAATTTTTTCAACAGATAATTTAAGCTATACCAACGTAATATATAAGTCAATGATACCAACTCTTTTATTCTTATCAGATATACATTACCATTATGTTATTATTAGACAACTAGTTGATATAGTATATTGTCTTTGTGTACATTATAGAATAAAGAAAACCGTTTGGTATTCGAAATGGAACTAGTTTTATGACTTAAAATTTTACGTAAGGAATGGTTTAACCTCCCCCTCCCCCAAAGATAGTGAAATGTAGAGGATTCCCCTCCCAATGAATGACCCCTTATTACATTAATTAACATGATTGAAGTTTGACTCCTAAAAGACGAATTTCTGTCATGCCTGCATCTCGATTTCTGTTAACAATTGGCCATGAGAAGATTGCAAAGAGATATTATCAATCCTCGCACGAGATAATACGGTCTAATAAATGATATTATGATGTTTGAATGTGGAAAAAAAATTCAGACATGTTTCATATTACCTTATATGAATCACGTTTCAGAATAGGTAATTTCATTCCTCAAGTCACTGTTGTCAATCAGTTTTTGTAACGCAAAAGCCTCTAAATAATATCAGAATTGCTCTTAGAATTACGACAGTGTCGTAAAACGTGCACGCATTTCATTGGAGAAATCAAAGAAAACGAAAAGCAAAATATGATGTGGGATAGTTTTATAGTTTTCCCTTCTGACCTATATAACCAAATGTAAGTAGTTAGTTTATAGTTTTTAGTATTATATAAATTACAAATACGCGTTAATAAATAAAATATGGTCAAAATAAATTAAGCAAAATCAATTCAGAGAGGAGCATAGTTTTTTGTTACCTACTTTGTATTTAAAACATGATTAGATATCAAACTCAACATTTGCGGCACGTGCCTTAAATTCTACCTAATTGGTTGTGGTAGTTTCTTACGATTTTCTAGTAACTACAGAAAATCTTCGCGTTTTTCAAAAAAAAAAATTGCCTTGAAAGTAACATACCGGTAGGTAAAGGAATAGTTAACGTGGTTAAAATTATTAGAGGTGAGCCGAATATTCGTTTTGTATTCGGTATTCGGCATATTCGGCAGGTTTACCGAATATTCGTATTCGGCCGAATATTCGGTTAAATCACCGAATATTCGTTAAAGTGGTATACTCAAAGTATCCACTGTATGGAAATGTAATGCCATGTCTTTCATCAGTTTACTGTTGAAAGTATATTTATTTATGGGTTAAATCTAATTGTATAACGATATGTTTTTGAGGCACTGTAGATTTATTTCCAATAATAGCAAATAGAAAGCTTGATAAAATTTGGTTTGGAATCATCAATAACAATCAGGTGTGGCGGGGGAGCGAGGAAGGCTCTGGCGCTAATCCCGCGCGCTTTACGGTAACAAGTTTCGACATAAATTGGTTAGTTACCGAGGTAATCCTGCCGAATAATGTTCGGCCGAATATTCGGTTCGGTAAAAAATTTACCGAACGTTCGGCCGAATATTCGCATTCGGTGAAATCCATATTCGGCCCATCTCTAAAAATTATTCTTATTTAGCTTGGTAAATTAAAAACGTTTACCAAGTTAGATAACAACCAACGGCCTATCGTAAATGTCTAATGAGTCCAAACATTTTCCTGCAACAAGTGTTTTTTTTTTTACTAAAAAAATATATATCACGTTTTTTATTCCTAAATGTTGTCTAGCTCATCGTTACCTGCAACATCAGACAGACACACAAACAAGAAAATGACAGTGGAAACGTGGTAAAAATTCATATGAGTCTATCCCAATTATCCTATTGTAGTAATGATTGCTCGAAATTGGCACACGGTTTCAGTTCAGATGCTACAAATCCTATGCTGCACTTCTTTGCTAGGACCAGAATGTCGGGCTCCTCAAACTAGCATCTATTTATCGGATCTACAATATGTTGTTATTGTAACATCGTAACTAGGTTAAATAATGTAATATCACCCAGATCTTAGGTATATAAAAAAATATAAACATGAATTGAATATAAAGAAAACGTATGAAAAAGTAAAACACTTTCTTATGGCAAAAATTTTGCGACCTTGACACTACATTCTAACACTGACGTCAGACCAAACGATAAGATATAATAGTCGTATCTTTAAACACTACTGACTTGCTTGTTAACAAAAGCGCGAGTAAAAACTTTAAATGGATCTATTTTTTTTCGATGACGATGAAGATGAAAGTAATGTCGAGTATATCCGAAAACTAGAAGTACTTTCTTACATTTTATTACCTACCTTGTTTATTTATATATTCGTACGTTTATTAATTTTAATAAGATGCATAAATAATCCATAAATTGGAATCTTATACGTGGTGGAACCACGCGGCAGCTATATTATGGTTGTAGCACGAATGGGTCGGCGCGAACGGGAAAGGACCACACTCTCATAGAATACCAGTGTAAAATAGCAGCTTAATACTGCTGTGCTGCGTATGGTGAGTGTAGAGACCCGGAGACTATTTTTTACAGGAAACGAGGCATTAAATCCTAGTCCTCAGGGTGGACAACGCACCTGCATTTTGATTCTTAATCGAGGATAAATGTCTGTGGACCACAGCATCCACTTACCACCAGGTGGACTATGTGCTCGTATGTCACCCTTATGCTATAAAAAAACTTAAACGCACACAAAAAATCAAAATTGTTTCAGTTTTCGAATTTTAGCGAGATTAACGCGTTCGTAAATCTGTTAATCTCGCTAAAATTCGAAAACTGAAACAATTTTGATTTTTTGTGTGCGTTTAAGTTTTTTTATAGCATAAGGGTGACATACGAGCACATAGTCCACCTGGTGGTAAGTGGATGCTGTGGTCCACAGACATTTATCCTCGATTAAGAATCAAAATGCAGGTGCGTTGTCCACCCTGAGGACTAGGATTTAATGCCTCGTTTCCTGTAAAAAATAGTCTCCGGGTCTCTACACTCACCATACGCAGCACAGCAGTATTAAGCTGCTATTTTACACTGGTATTCTATGAGAGTGTGGTCCTTTCCCGTTCGCGCCGACCCATTCGTGCTACAACCATAATATAGCTGCCGCGTGGTTCCACCACGTATAAGATTCCAATTTATGGATTATTTATGCATCTTATTAAAATTAATAAACGTACGAATATATAAATAAACAAGGTAGGTAATAAAATGTAAGAAAGTACTTCTAGTTTTCGGATATACTCGACATTACTTTCATCTTCATCGTCATCGAAAAAAAATAGATCCATTTAAAGTTTTTACTCGCGCTTTTGTTAACAAGCAAGTCAGTAGTGTTTAAAGATACGACTATTATATCTTATCGTTTGGTCTGACGTCAGTGTTAGAATGTAGTGTCAAGGTCGCAAAATTTTTGCCATAAGAAAGTGTTTTACTTTTTCATACGTTTTCTTTATATTCAATTCATGTTTATATTTTTTTATATACCTAAGATCTGGGTGATATTACATTATTTAACCTAGTTACGATGTTACAATAACAACATATTGTAGATCCGATAAATAGATGCTAGTTTGAGGAGCCCGACATTCTGGTCCTAGCAAAGAAGTGCAGCATAGGATTTGTAGCATCTGAACTGAAACCGTGTGCCAATTTCGAGCAATCATTACTACAATAGGATAATTGGGATAGACTCATATGAATTTTTACCACGTTTCCACTGTCATTTTCTTGTTTGTGTGTCTGTCTGATGTTGCAGGTAACGATGAGCTAGACAACATTTAGGAATAAAAAACGTGATATATATTTTTTTAGTAAAAAAAAAAACACTTGTTGCAGGAAAATGTTTGGACTCATTAGACATTTACGATAGGCCGTTGGTTGTTATCTAACTTGGTAAACGTTTTTAATTTACCAAGCTAAATAAGAATAATTTTTAGAGATGGGCCGAATATGGATTTCACCGAATGCGAATATTCGGCCGAACGTTCGGTAAATTTTTTACCGAACCGAATATTCGGCCGAACATTATTCGGCAGGATTACCTCGGTAACTAACCAATTTATGTCGAAACTTGTTACCGTAAAGCGCGCGGGATTAGCGCCAGAGCCTTCCTCGCTCCCCCGCCACACCTGATTGTTATTGATGATTCCAAACCAAATTTTATCAAGCTTTCTATTTGCTATTATTGGAAATAAATCTACAGTGCCTCAAAAACATATCGTTATACAATTAGATTTAACCCATAAATAAATATACTTTCAACAGTAAACTGATGAAAGACATGGCATTACATTTCCATACAGTGGATACTTTGAGTATACCACTTTAACGAATATTCGGTGATTTAACCGAATATTCGGCCGAATACGAATATTCGGTAAACCTGCCGAATATGCCGAATACCGAATACAAAACGAATATTCGGCTCACCTCTAATAATTTTAACCACGTTAACTATTCCTTTACCTACCGGTATGTTACTTTCAAGGCAATTTTTTTTTTTGAAAAACGCGAAGATTTTCTGTAGTTACTAGAAAATCGTAAGAAACTACCACAACCAATTAGGTAGAATTTAAGGCACGTGCCGCAAATGTTGAGTTTGATATCTAATCATGTTTTAAATACAAAGTAGGTAACAAAAAACTATGCTCCTCTCTGAATTGATTTTGCTTAATTTATTTTGACCATATTTTATTTATTAACGCGTATTTGTAATTTATATAATACTAAAAACTATAAACTAACTACTTACATTTGGTTATATAGGTCAGAAGGGAAAACTATAAAACTATCCCACATCATATTTTGCTTTTCGTTTTCTTTGATTTCTCCAATGAAATGCGTGCACGTTTTACGACACTGTCGTAATTCTAAGAGCAATTCTGATATTATTTAGAGGCTTTTGCGTTACAAAAACTGATTGACAACAGTGACTTGAGGAATGAAATTACCTATTCTGAAACGTGATTCATATAAGGTAATATGAAACATGTCTGAATTTTTTTTCCACATTCAAACATCATAATATCATTTATTAGACCGTATTATCTCGTGCGAGGATTATTCAAGGAATATTCAACTCTGATATAGCTGAGTATATTTTGCTAATATTTATTTGTTAATTATTTAAAATAAAATTACTAAAATAACAAATGCATCAACTAAACTGGTTGTCCAGAGGGAAAACGTATGAAAACTTTCGTACAACAATATATTTCACACACACTACATATTCACTACATACACACACACACACACTACACGTACTATTTTTACTCTCTAAATTTAAAAATTATGTCATTTACGCTTAGCGTTAAACTTACTTCTAATACGGGCGCATTTCGCGTTCAAAAGAAGTCTACTATGGTCTACGTATTTGTAAGACCGTGTTTATGAATAAAACCTTTTTATTAATTAAAAAAATGCACACAATTGCGTCAAAAATATCTTCAGCAATGACTTAACATTTGATTTCTTTAAGAGTTTAGTGGGTATGTCCATATCAATTTTTTCGTAGATGCACTCGTTCTTTTTATACTACTCTTAACTATCTATTATCTTTGATGTAACGCTTATGCAGTAGAAACGAACTCTGAACAAAACGGAATGTACCTTACTAGTTGACTCCTTAAGTTTGAAAGTACGTCTGGGTTGGCTGACTAGCAAAAAGCTTACCTATGGGGAAGAAAGTCAGTATGATAAACGACAGTGAGAAGTTTGATATCGTTTGTGCATAACAAATCCGTTTTTTCTTCATTAAGTGTAAATTTTTTTTGTTGAGCGTCTTTTAAATCAAATATTCCAGTTCCGAAATATGGGAATAGTGAATTTCTCTAAATCCGGATTTTAAATATGATGGATATGCAAATAATTCGATTATCCGTATATTTGAAAATTACTAGATATCCACATTATTCGATTATCGTAAAATATGAATCGCAAGCCCTAATTACCCCTAACGGTATTTTTAAAAGTAAGCAGTCTAGTGATGCTGGATACTTGATACGTCTAAAAATTAATACATACTTAATACGGTTACGTTGATCAAAACGTCGTAAATGAAAGATTTATATTATCTGTATTGTTGGTACATTAGCGTAAAGTGAGGAATATCAAATTTGGGAGGCAAAGGATCATAGGCTACCAACCTTTTAATTACATATTTTTAAGTATAATTACATATTTCAACATATTTTTAATTAACAATAAGCATAGTATACGTGGAAACAGTCCATGCGGTCGGAGCTAAGTTCTGCAAGACCCGCCGCAGAAGAACACAAAAACTCTCTGATCACACTCTTAATCTCATGGCTGTTAGACGGAAGATGAGGCTGCAATCGTCAACAGATTTGACAGCATACAGGCAACTGAATAGACAGATCTCCAAATGCATGCGGTGAGACTTACGCAACTTTAATACTGCTCGTATTAAAGAAGCGATCGAGCGGAACCAGGGCTCCAAAGTCTTTGCCAGAGATCTGTCTGCCAGAAAGAGCCAACTGTCAAAGCTGAAGACTGAGTGTGGCAGCATCGTTTCCGGGACACCTGAGATTTTGAGTGAGATTGAGAGGTTCTATAGGCAGCTGTACACATCATCGTTGGAGCCACACGCAAGTGTGAGTAACGATCCAAGAGCAAGTCTTACCCGACACTATTCCGATGATATCCCGGACGTCAGTCTGAGCGAGATTAGAATGGCTCTCCAGCACCTTAAAAACGGCAGGACCCCAGGCGAGGATGGAATTACAGCGGAGCTTCTGAAAGCGGGTGGAACACCGGTACTTGAAGTCCTTCAGAAGCTCTTCAATTCCGTCCTCCATGGTGGCACTACTCCGGAGGCGTGGAGCAGAAGTGCGGTGGTCTTGTTCTTTAAGAAAGGCGACAACGCTCTCTTGAAGAACTACAGCCGATTTCCCTTCTGAGCCGCGTCTACGTGCTGTTTTCGAGAGTCATTACGAATCGTTTCGCACGCAGACTCGACGACTTCCAGCCTCCCGAACAAGCCGGTTTCCGAAAAGGCTTCAGTACCATAGACCACATACATACCCTGCGGCGGATTGTACAGAAGACCGAAGAGTACAATCTGCCACTTTGCCTGGCGTATGTGGACTATGAGAAAGCCTTTGATTCCGTCAAAATTCGGGCGGTGCTAATTGTTATTTCTTTTACGATTTCTCGAACTGATTTTTTTTATATAGAATTTGTAAGGAAATACCAGTAAATGACATTAGTTTTTTACTTCTTTTCTTTAGTCAACTTGGCACCGCTGAAGTGACTGTAGCACCGCCCAATTTTCGACGGAATCAAAGGCTTTCTCATAGTCCACATACGCCAGGCAAAGTGGCAGACTGTACTCTTCGGTCTTCCGTACAATCTGCCGCAAGGTATGTATGTGGTCTATGGTACTGAAGCCTTTTCGGATGTAATATATATACATAAAATAATAATACTAAATGAACATTATGGAGTATTAATTTTTTTCACTCATCTTTATAAATAAATTATAATTGTCATGTTCTCAGGTCTTCTCGGTGGGCAGTACTCTCCCGGCTTTCTCACAGATCTGGTGCGGGAGATTCGCGACGCTACCCGCTTGAGGGAGGAAGCGCTCTACACCAGAGTTCGAGCAATGGTGCTCGAGAGGATCGATGTGAGTTATGGTAGTAATTCTGAAGTCAACGTATAAAAAGATATATTTTGTCTCATAATTTTTATATATATATATATATATATATATATATATATATATATATATATATATATATATATATATATATATATATATATATATATATATATAATTGCATGCAATCTGCATATACTGCTGTAAGGTTCTTTCTCCAGTTCTGGATGCAATTTATCTTAATCGTCACACTTGGCAAGAGGATTGACTAACGCAGTAACATACTGAACTAGATGATAATTCCGCCACCTATTGAAAAACCTGAGCTTTTGGCATTTCCTATTAACATCTTTTACGACACCTACAGTTCAAAATGGAGTCACGGTTTCTTTAACGCCGCAACCACAAGTCTTAAGGTAAGGTATACGTGGAAGAGTCACGCTGCAGATATATTATGGCTGTAGCACGAAAGGGTCGGCTCCACCGGGGAAGGACCATGCTCTCACAGAATACCTACGTAAAATAGTAGCTTAATGCTGCTGTGTTTCGTATGGTGACTGTAGAGAACCGGAGACCCTTTTTACTGGAAACTAGGCATTCCATCTTAGTCCTCACGGGTGACAACGCATCTGCATTTTGATTCGTACCATCAGGTGGACTGTGTACTCGTTTGTCACCCTATTCTATAAAAATAAGTAAACATAAATTTTTTGTTTGCACAGTTGTCGAATGGTGGAATCGAATCCACGACCTTTTGATTTGATTTCGTAATTATTTCACAGAGAATTATGTGTATATTTTAACAACGGCATCAGGTAGTGAGATTTAGAAATGTATTGGCACAACTTCAAGAATGTACACAGAGGCGACGAGTCTAGTGGTTCGTAGTGAGACATTTTGTATTTTTTTTTATAGAATAAGAGTGACAAACGAGCACATAATTCATCATCATATCTTAATGTAACAATTTAAAATAAAAGAATACTAGAAATTCTTTAAATGCACAAGCATTTAAGCATGTGTGTAGGAATACTTCACGTCACTATTGAAATAGTGGATTCGAACTCACGATCCCCTTGCTTGCAGTCCATACCCTTAAACTAATATTGTCAATGAAGAAAAAAATATTAGTATGGTTGCTATCTGTTCGAGTTAGACTGGGAATGCCCTTCTACCTAATTTTAGGCATTCCATCTCACTCATCCATATCATTGTTGCAGTATCTTACGGCTGCAGTATCTTACGGCTGTGTCTTTGACCACACAAAAAACTTAGAGAGAGTTAAATGAAGTGATGAGAGTGTTTTAAAAATTTGTAACAATCATATAGTACCCGTCTTAACACATATAGTGAACCTATGCTTAACTACAGGTGTATTTCCACAAATATTTAAAATATCTATTATACATCCTATACATAAATCTGGGCCAAGAGACTGCATCAACAATTACCGCCCTATCTCAATATTGCCAGCCCTATCAAAATTTATAGAAAAGGTAATAAATAAAAGATTAATATGTTTTTTGGAAAAGAATGCTCTGCTATCAATCAATCAATATGGTTTTAGAGCCGGCCAGTGTACTTCTGATGCAGTTACTGGATTAACAGATTATCTTGCTCAGCAAATCGATAAGAAAAATAAATGTAGTATTCTTAGATCTTGCAAAAGCCTTCGATACAGTCTCTGCATCCATACTTCTAGATAAAATGCATAAAATAGGTATACGCGGAAAACCATTATGTCTGTTTGAAAGTTATTTTTCTCACAGAAGACACAGGGTAAAGGTTGGTGACCTGACTAGTCTAGATTCTCCCATCACTTATGGCGTGCCACAAGGCAGCGTCCTCGGCCCTAGTCTCTTCTTAGTATATATAAATGAATTATGTAATCTTAATTTGAATAATTGTAAGATCTTTACATTTGCCGATGATACAGTACTAGTTTTTCATGGTAAAACTTGGGAGGAAACTAGAATCAAGGCTGAAATGGGATTGCAACAGGCAACACAATGGCTTCAAAAAACCATACTGACACTAAACGCATCGAAAACTAAGTTCATTACTTTTTGTATAGCACAAAATAACATTCCTAGTAAAATACACATTAAAGCCCATACTTGTAATAATATTCATCCACACATATCATCTCAGTGTATAGTATTAGAACGTACAACCACTATAAAGTACCTTGGCGTAATTTTGGATCAAACTCTAACGTGAACCACAAATTAAAATGATATCAGAAAAAATTCGCAAACTGATTTATATTTTCAAAACGTTGCGGCATGTTGCTGACAATGAACTTTTAAAATCAGTCTACTATGCTATGGCCTAATCCGTAATATCATATTGCATAAGAGCTAGGAGAGGTGCTAAAAATCTCATATAATAAGAGTTGAAAGGGCCCAACGCGCGTTACTTAAGGTTATGACTTTTAAACTATACCGATTTCCCACTGCTGAATTGTATACAATGTGCGATGTGCTGACGGTAAGACAACTGTTTGTAGTTGATACTATCTTATCCCAACATAAGAAAGTCACTTACGACCCAAAACAACCCCAAACGCGAAGGAAGGACAGAGTGTGTCCTAATATTCCCTTTAGGACTTACTTTATTAAAAAGTTTCAATGTTTTATTGGTCCTTTTGTATATAATAAAATTAATCGAATGATTAATATACGTCCGCTTAATAAATACAATTGCAAAAAAAAAGTTGACAGTTTGGCTTAAATCACAAACTTATGACGACATTGAAGATCTATTTACAATAAAAAAATGAGCTGAGTCCTAAAATTTAAACTTAAATTAAAATAAAACAATATTAAATAATTATAAGCACCTATTAACACGTTATTAAAAAGTAGTAATTTGTAAAGCGTTTAAGTGTATATTCTATGTTAATTTACTTTAAGGAAGAAACTAGCATTTAAGACACAGACTTGGCCTAGTTTAAATGCTAGCAATTTTTATCTTATAGTGTACACTTTTCGTTCCAATGTTCCAAATATTAGATTTATTCAATTAAAATTAAAATTTCAATTTTGTACTATTAAATACACAACGTAAATTACATTCTTAATAAATGTTCACAGTTTTAGTGGTGAAACTTGTTTCTTGTTCGAATTAAACTACATCTTAAGCATTCAAGTATCTATTGTTTTAAAAATTTTTGTTTTACCCGAAACTTTAACCTTAAGATTAGATTATAAGAGTGTGTACCATATTTTGTTTATCAATAAACATTATTATTAAACATTATTATTAGAGTTGGATTGATGTTGACTGCAGTGGTCATACTATTGGGAAATATAGCAGATATTTTTTCTTTTCTGAAATTGAATGAATTAAATAAATTAAAGAACCAAAATGAACCTTCACTTCGATTTTTAATAGGACGATCCCAATAGTCAACCGTCTAATATCATGATATAATATTATTATAAATTTGTACCGTAAAGTATTAATATTAGAAATTGCTTACAGAATAGTCTGGCGTCGAACGAGGCCAAAATAGCGGAGAGAACACTTGAAGATATAAAGGTATGCCTAAAAGCGCCATCTATGAGAATTTATAGAATCAGCTTTCCGCGTTGTGTATCAAACTATAATAAAAACAGTTCATTTATCGGAGTTGTCTCGATTGTTTCATAGATGGCGGTATCATGAAGTGGTTTGGTAGAATAACTCAATAATTCCATAACGTTCCAACAGATGGTACTTTTTATAAAATTTTGAAAGCTATTTTTAAATTTTATTTTATAATCAAAACAAAAACAATTTCCAAAGAATAATTATAATGATAATATAGTTACTTATCTTACTTGTTAATTTTGGTCACATTGAATCGAAATTAATATTAACCCCATATTCCGAGAGAAAAAAAGATTTAAACTTCGAAAAAGCATTTGACTTGTTACGGATTTTATCCTACGAATTTATCACCTACAATTTTCACTTATTTTTAATTCGCAAGTTTTGAGTTTTTTATGGTACCCATTCTTACGGAAGGACTAAAGTATTAAACGTCGTGATATTTTAGTTAATAAATTGCATTTATAAAACTACTTTAGTATTCACTATAATATCTTTAAATTTAACCGGAGCCGTGCCTATAGATTTCTGTACCTTGCCGCCTTCTTATTCGTCGTTGACGCCGAAAAGGTCAAACCTCAATTTTTTAAAAGTTATAGGAGAGCAAGAAAACATTTATTATTCCCTGATTACTAGCTTTTTTTATTTAATTCCTAAGATCTTCTTACACAGCAAGTTCTCCCTGTAACAGGAAAGCAGCACCTGTGGCCTATTGCGATTTGGTTATGGAAACATATATTTTCATAGTTACTTACCACATGTACCATTTATATATGTTATATATTTGTATAATGTGTGTATGTATATATTTGTATACTTTATATATTAAATATATTAGTTAAATGTATATGTTTCGTAGTTAATTAGGGTTCCGTAGTCAACTAGGAACCCTTTTAGTTTCGCCATGTCTGTCTGTCCGTCTGTCCGTCCTCGCTTAATCTCTGTGACCGTTAGCACTAGAAAGCTGAAATTTGGTACCAATATGTGTATCAATCACGCCGACAAAGTGGTAAAATAAAAATTGGAAAAAAGTGTTTTATTAGGGTAGCCCCCCTATATGTAAAGTAGGAAGTGATTTTTTTTAAATTTCAACCCTAACGTGTGATATATTGTTGGAAAGGTATTTAAAAATGAATAGGGGTTTACTAAAATTATTTTTGATAATGTCAATAATTTCGGAAATAATCGCTCCAAAAGTAAAAAACAATGTGTCCCCCCCCCCCTCTAACTTTTGAACCATAAGTTTGGAAAATATGAAAAAAATCTGGGAAGTAGAACCTTATAAGGACTTTCTAGGAAAATCATTTTGAACTTGGATGGAAACAACAGTACCCACTACCGGGAGCAGTTGCAGGAGCGCGGAGCGCTGCTGGAGCGCGAGCATAATGGATACCCACCTTTAAACTCATAAGTGGTAACACTTATTGTGACGGACGGGAAACTATGGAACCCTACACTGAGCGTGGCCCGACACGTTCTTGGCCGGTTTTTATAATTTTTATTTAGCTTTTATTCTATATTGCCACACCTACGTCAAATTCTCACCACTCCATGGGTTGACTGGTAGGGAGTGCTTCATAGTCCGCCCTTTGTGTTCTTTTATTCTAAGAAATGCAATAAAAAATAAATAAAGAAAAAGATGAAGTTACTATAAGCATTATACTATAAGCTTTGATAAAGTTACTGTAAGCATCTGAAACAAGATCGTTAATGACGGGTTTACTCTTGTTAAGAAGAGACGTCAGTTGAGACCCGTCTTTACCCAGCGTGGGACCGCCACAATAAACGCAAGTACAACTCTGCGTGTTGTGGAGCCCACCAGCTGTACACCTCCCGTTTGGATAAAAGTACGTTGGGAAGGGATGTCCTGCGTTTCGTGGAAAAACGAAGCCGATGCCGCATAGGGAACCCAATCTCTACATTTGCAGCGTCTGGAGTCTAATAGGTCAACGAACTTCAAATCGTACGTACTCCAGGTTCCTGCAAAATACAAAGCCATCCCTCGCTCCCGATTTCTGGCCCACTGGGGTAGTGTTTCGCCGATTCAGGGAAGCGCCAAAGAAGAAAGTTCCCTAAATAGTGTTATGTATATGTTTGATGCTTATTATTAGGTTATGGTATACATTGCTAAGGGCCAATGTTCTTAGTTTTTTAGGGTTCCGTAGTCAACTAGCAACCCTTATAGTTTCGCCATGTCTGTCTGTCCGTCTGTCCGTCCTCGCTTAATCTCTGTGACCGTTAGCACTAGAAAGCTGAAATTTGGTACCAATATGTGTATCAATCACGCCGACAAAGAGGTAAAATAAAAATTGGAAAAAAATGTTTTACTAGGGTACCCCTCCTATATGTAAAGTGGGAAGTGACTTTTTTTTATTTCAACCCTAACGTGTGATATATTGTTGGAAAGGTATTTAAAAATGAATAGGGGTTTACTAAAATCATTTTTTGATAATGTCAATAATTTCGGAAATAATCGCTCCAAAAGTAAAAAACAATGTGTCCCCCCCTCTAAATTTTGAACCATAAGTTTAGAAAATATGAAAAAAATCTGAAAAGTAGAACTTTATAGGGACTTTCTAGGAAAATCATTTTGAACTTGGATGGAAACAACAGTACCTACCACCGGGAGCAGTTGCGGGAGCGCGGAGTGCTGCTGGAGCGCGAACATAATGGATACCCTTTAAACTCATAAGTGGGAACACTTATTGTGACGGACGGGAAACTACGGAACCCTACACTGAGCGTGGCCCGACACGCTCTTGGCCGGTTTTTTAAAGAACGTATCACGGTCACACTAGGATTTTCTACTGTATCGTGGGAGCAGTTTACATACATAAATTGGACAAGGACAAACATCCAGACCCGGAACAATTATTTGTAGGCTATACAAATACTTGTTCCGTGCGGGATTCGAACCCGCGGCCCCTAAGCCTGCTAAGCCACTGCGCCATGGAGCCGTCATAAATCATAAGTTATTAAGTCCTTGATGCCTGAAATAAAGTTATTGTATTGTATTTAAAGCTTTTTACATTTAACACTTACAGCCATATCCGCATCATAATATGAATGGTATATTATAATAACATATAACATATAACAACAATACTTATAATGAGTATTAATATATCTATATACCTGTCTCTTTCTATTGTCATTAAGTGAAAAGAGAAAGAGCAACTTTAGGCATTTCTTAAATTGACATCGAGTTTTATGAGTAAGATCGTTAGTTATACGAGTCATATTATATGTTACGTGATGTTTAAATGTTCTTAAAATATCTTTATAATAAGCAAATACGCCCATAAATAGCGATCAAAACAACGTTTTTAATCCATGGTCACTTCTCATTTGTTTGTTTGCGTTTTATCCTTTTTCCCCCGCATTCACTTGTCGTATTCCAACTAGGCTCTAGAATCAACATTTTTTGCATGAGTGTATTTTTTGCGTTTCACCTCGATTCGGTGCTATTAATGCTTGTTTACACTGCGACCTGGGTGGTCCGTTTCGAGTGCTCTCAACGCCTACCCCGTTCCTTTGCATCACACCTCGCTTTCGTACCTGTTTGTATGCGTGACGCGAGGCGTTTAGATATCCAGGATTCGGTATTTATTGAGATTTTCCCAAATTTCTACCATTGTTAAAAAAATACAGCAACAGGCAATATAAAGGTTGCTAGTTTCTGTCTGGACCAATACAAACAATTAAATTGACTATTTTAATAACCTGTAAAATACTTAAAATCATACCATTAAAATAAGATGACGCTGATTTTGGGGAATAACCTATATTTGATATGAAAAAATAATTATATTATTTTTATAAGAACAAATTTATCATTACGAATGTTTTCTGAAAGTTTTAGTTTTCAGAGGTATGTTGTGTAGAGCCGTACTAAATATGCCTTTCCTTTTCTGATTGTCAGTTTCATTCGTCTATCATCTTGATTTATATTATGTGCAAATTTTGTAGATTAGTGATAATATTTTAAGCAAATAAGGTGAAAAGACGGACAAATTTCTTTAGTACATTCGCCAAGTAAGTGTAAAAATTTGCCAAATCGTGAACGTCCATTTTGACTGCCTTCAATCTTTTTTGTATCTTGTTCTCAATTATTGTTTTCGAAGAAAAAGTTGTTCGGAATAAATGAAATATTTATTGCTGATTTAGTAGCAATGTTTCCATTGATAGTGATAGTGCGCCTTCTACTACCGTGTCCGGATTCTAAACACTAATGGTAACCCTGGAAACGCCGATTGTATACACTTGAAGTGACGTTGCAGAGTTGTAGAGCCATTTTTGTGTTGTGTCCATTGAGTTACAATACCTATAGAGTCACAATCTCTAACTGACAATACTCAAAAAATGTCCGAGCGCCGTTCCATATACCTATATATTTTGATATTATATAGTTCAAAATGACATTTGCTCGAATTTAGACGTTAACCTGCTTGTACAATGTTCAAAGTCGCTCGTATGCAATGTCATCATCATTCACTCAAGGGCACGTTATCGCGGCGCCGCGCGGTCGGCGGTGAGTGATTTAGTTTGCTAATAAAATGAAAATTATTGAAATTTAAATGAAAACATGCACTGTGGATACATAAATACGTAAATTTGGTATGATACTTACCTAAAATATGAAACACCATCCTTTTTTCGCACGTGTCTGCTGTTATTTGGGCAGGAAATCACCGAACACTTTGGCATCGCGGACGTTGTACGAGGATTGTGGTCGCCTTACAACTAAACAAAAACTCTGCGCACTTCGCAGCGTGCGCCGAGTTTTGGCGCGGACATTTTATTTGTCTGTTTGTGACTCTATAGGTATTGTAACTCAATGGTTGTGTCACTATTTTTAAGTACACAAAAATTTGCCATCTCACTAAAGTCGTCTATGCATTCGAGTTATCCCAACTGTTTAAGAAATTTCTGGGATACCGGAAAATTGATTTATCTATTTTAGAAGTCACAAATTATCTAATTTTTCAGAACGTATATAAAAATTTTACTTAAAATCCGTGCTTGATGTCATCTTATAATCGGTATTACATTCTAATAAAAGGTTGCTTTGCTATGGAACGCCCATGGATTTTACATCAGTGTTGCCACTCTTACTATAATATGCAGTATCGTACCATATTTCAGTCAATTTTACTATATATTATATAAAAATAGTATAGTACGAAAAATACTATATTTTTCGTCGCGCTTAACCTTTCTTGACAGATTAATAACAGCTGACGTTCAATGTTGCCATATGCGTCCGAAAAATGTCGCCAAATTTAAAAATGCGAAAAGTTTGCACTTCATTAAAAGAGTAATATGCTCGGTACTCTACTTCCGATCAGTACATTTTATTAGCTTATTGAAAACCGGTGTGCTTCTTATATTTTTTTTTCATTTCTGTAAAGCCTCGTATCATTTACTACCAGGAGGGACGGTATTCAGAGAGAGCAGCAAAGTTACAGTTACATTACGAAGAAAGTGCATCGTAGTTCATCGGCTCGTAGATAGTCCACTGCTGATGGGATCCCTTCATTATTAGGGTGGAAGGCAGTAGTGGTGGGGTCTATGGGTTCGCCCGTATCGTATCGTTAGACCGCGTGAGACCATCAGGTATTCCAGATGTACACACCGAGACTGGCAATTGGAGCAGGAGAGGTAGATTGCGAGACGTCTGATCGTCTATGCCAAGCGTATTAATTATGAAATTTTTTTTTATAAAAGAGAGGGTAAACGAGCATGCTGCTCACCTGATGGTAAGTGACCACCGCCGCCCATGAACAACCGTAACACCAGGCGAATTGTCGGTGCATTGCCGGCCTTTTAGAAAGGAGTAAGCTCTTTTCTTGAAGGTTCCTAAGTCGTATCGGTCCAGAAAAGGAGGGCATCGGAGGTCTAAAAGTGAAAGTGGTGTGAAAGCGATTAAGAAGAAGGTACAATCGGGCATCCCTGAAAGAATATATAACGTAGCATGTGTTACAGCCTCAAGCTCTCACAGTATTCGTATCCGTACTTTCTTTAAATTAAAACCTGAAACTGTACTTTTTCTCTTAAAACTTCCAGCCCAAGGATCTATTGTTGCATATCTGCACTTAATAATTACGTAAAGGTAAAATATGAAGTTGACTAATTTTGATTCCAAAAGCGTTTCTCATTGTTTTCCATATTATGTATAAATAAAAATGAATGTTTTTGAAAGCAACGGTAAAAAGATAATTTATATAATATTTAAGGATCTCAAACGTAATAATTTCAAGATAATTATACGACCGCTTATTCAGGTGGGACACACTTTTTATACTTCACTACTCAACATATGCTTACCACCTAGATTGTCTCATATTATTGATATTATATATACAGGATATTTGCCATAGTTGCCACGCATGGCAAACGGGCTTGCAACCGCAGTATTTTTATTTAGCTGTTATCAGGAAAATGCTGCTGATCTGGTCTAGTTTTCTTTTGTCGTGTCTTGACACACTTGGGAAGATATGGAGCAGTCTCAAACCTCAGCACTCTTAAACCGTCGTTACACTGTTGTATTTTAATTTACTTTGAAAGTATTTACTCAATTTGTTTTGGTTTTTTTTTTACTTTATGTGGCATTAAAGATAAATTAGCGTGCAGTGACTTGAGTCTTCGACTTTAAAATGTCATACCGGTTCACAAATTAACGAACGTTTGAACCCCACGCGGTGACGTCACGGCTGGGGTGGCGCCACACTGCAGCGCCATCCACTTACATCTGCCAATATTTGCCCAGCACCCCGCCCCGCAACGCACCCGTTCATATTTCAAATGCTCCGATGTGGGGAGGACGCTAAAGACTACAAAATACACGAGTTGTGAAACTGTAGTTGCACACCGAGGCGTAACAACGAACATACGTAGGTGCGTTTTTAAGTTCGCGGAATGGGTAAGTAGGTAATTAGTGGGGACGTCGCTGAATTACGTGCTAATTGAGCAACTCATTATTAGTATAAATATCGGGTTTTATTGTAATTAGATCATTAGTCTTTGAGTTATCGTCAACCAAACGAGTCGATTGGGAAGAAATTGCGAAATATGGAGAAAATCGAGTTCCGTGCCGTTATAAAATTCCTTACCAAGCGCGGAAAATCAGTTCAGACTATACTGGAAGAGATGTCATCCGTTTACCGAGACTCTTGTCCAAGTAAAACTATGGTTTACAAGTGGCATAACATTTTAAACAAGGCAGAGAGTCACTTGAAGAAGACCCACGGCCAGGAAGACCGATCGATTCAAAAAGTCGAAAAATTAATATCAGAAGATAATATAAGAAGATAAAAGAAGTCTAAAGAAAAAAACAGCTCGTAGAAATGGTTGGAATATCAGATACAACCATTATCAAAATTCTTCTGTGTCTTCTTCTTCTTCTTCGGTGTCTAAAATGCTCACGCTGCTTCTAAGGCGCTGTGGTCTTAGAAGCAGCGTGAGCATTTTAGCGTGGAGTATGCTCGTGAATTTTTGGACCTCTGCATGGAAGACAAAGCTGGAGTGTTCGAAGTGGCTCGAATTGTTACTAGTGATGAAACTTGGGTTCACCATTATGAACCTGAGTCCAAATAGGACTCTATGCAGTGACACAAAAAAAAGGCACACCACCACCCAAGAAATTTAAGGAGGCACAATCGGCTGGGAAAATCTTGGCGACAGTCTTTTGGGACTCAGAAGGAATCCTTTTGATTAATTATAAAGATAAAGGTGTCTCAATAACCGGAAATTACTACGCTTCAATTCTAGAACAATTGAAGGTAGCCATAAAGGAGAAAAGAAGGGGAAAATTGACCAAAAGATCCTTCTTCTGCACGACAACGCGCCTGTTCATAAGTGCCATGTTCCGATGGCTGCCCTGCAGAATGTGGGCTTCGAAATTTCGCCTCACCCACCCTATAGTCCTGACCTGGCCCCCAGTGATTATTATCTATTTTAAAACTTAAAAAAAGAACTTCGTGGGAAAAAGTTTCTAAGTGATGAAGAAGTGAAGGAAGCAGTTTCGGAGTATTTTTTTAGACAAAGACAAATAATTTTTGAGGGTATACATAAGTTAATTGAAAGGTCCCAAAAATGTTTTAGGGTAGCAGGTGAATATATTTAAAAGGAAAAATAAATTTGGATTTTTATTTCCACTCCTTACCCCCTATTCCGCGAACTTTAAAATGTCCCCTCGTAAGATAATTAAATAAAAATAAATCACTTGAATATTTCCAAAGCGATTTTATGTGATTACTAAAATGCACATGTCCATTCAATCCATTACAGCCTATATGAGTCCATTGTGAACAGAGATCTCCCATGGATTGCCGCTTCGGAGGAATTTTGTTATAGTAGTTATTAGCCATAGTTGCCACGATTTGCAGGCGGGTTGCGCAACCGCAGTTACTTATTATTTTAATTTGTCTACATCTAAGCTGTAAACATCTGTCATCATCTGTTTCCATCTGTCGCCTGTTTCGACACTTACGATATGGGGTAGTGGAGATTGTTACTCCTTATATGTTTTTATATTGTTACCACACGCTGTGCCGTTGTCACCACCTTTACTAACGCCACTTCAAAATTTTGCCCATGCTTAAATCTAAATCTGTGTAATGTTGTTTCGTTTTTGCAGAATAAACCGTTCACCAGTTACTTTGAAATTTTTTGCCAAGCATACTACTGAAGTAATTCTGTTTAGTCATCATCACGATCATCGTCATCATCATTACAGCCTATCAAATTTCCATCCCTGAACGTAGGCCTCCCCTATAGATTGCTTCATAGGGAATGTTAACCATAGTTATCATGTTTAGCAAGCCGGTTAGCCACTGCAGATTTTTTACTATATTGTTAGTTAGTTTTACTAAGTTGTTACCAGGAATATTTAGCTGCCCTATCTCCTGTTTGATCCAATTTTTTCCAAGAGCCTATTCCTTTTGAAAAGGCCGGCAACGCATCTGCAGCCCCCCTGGTGTTGCAGCTGTTCATGGGCGGCGGTAATTACTTACCATCAGGTGAGCCGTATGATCGTTTGCCCCCTCTCCTATAAAAAGAAATTTTTATTAGTTTATATGATTTTGTGGGTGTTTTATTAATTTTTTTAAATTTAAACAATTCACCACGGTGTAACACGCGGTCGTTTGAATCAGCCAAAAGCCCTCGCTTTGTATTGAATCGATGCGTACCGCTCTTGTTCTACTCACGGTGATTTTATAATCCGACGTCGACGAACGGGTACTACATGCCCCATGTACGCTTGTATTATGTATTTATAGAAACGTGCTTATTATTGTTTGACGGATGTAGGATTTTGAACTTTTAAGTACATATTATGTCTGGCAGTTGATCGCACGTTTTATGACTTCGTAATTGACTGAGGAGGCGATTTATTCCGATAAGGTTTATCGACATCCGACACAGTAGAGATTATGCCTGTATATATATCTATAAAAGCCTTGAATTTTTTTTAAAACAGTAAGTACAAGACCAAGACCGGACAAACAAGACAGAGATCGATACCAAGACTGTCTTAGTCTTGCTTTACTCATAACTATTGTGGACCATCTATGAGAAGGGCCTACGTTTGACTTTAATAGGCTATTGTGAATGTATGACGAGCACTCATACCTCCTTTAATACCTTGCTGTTTGTATATGATTTTATGTCATCATGTCTATTTTGTAATTTCTCTACCTGTCGATAATCCCAAAATACAACACTCAATTTCCAATTGTTAATTTTAATGAGGATCCAACAGAGCTTACTGAAACCAAGCTATGAAATTGTTTCTTCCTCCTAAGTTGAGCGGCCAACTATGAGCTACCACTTAAAGTTATACGGTTTCGTTATCTGTTGTACGAGTATATGTAAGTGAAGTCCGTGGGCGCGCTCTCAAGGTACGGCCAAAGTGAAGTTTGCCCGCCTAATTAGCACCCTCGCGGCGCGCACTGCCCGTAATAAGTTAATTGAGGTGCAAAAACATATCCCCGCTTAGCTGCTTAACACTATCACCTTAATGCGTTACGAAGTAAGTAAGTATGCTAAATGCCATAGAAATAACTAGTATCTAAATGAAAGCACTGACACGCCTCTCGTGCGCTTAACGGAACGGCTAAGTAGATTTATGTATATTCGGATTGCGTTTGTTCGATTCATTAGTGGCACAGCTGGGTTTGTTCAGTGTTTTATTACTTTGTGAATTATGTGCTGATTTTATGAATTAAACTTCGTGATAGCTAAGGAGCTAAGCGCGTAAATTTCGTAGCACATGAGTTAAAAGTTCGATTCCCGGAGGTACCTACTAAGTCACTAGTGTTTTTTTTTCACCTAATTTTATAGCTATCTCATGTAAGATTTTATATGTACTACAAGTTAAAGTTTTTAATAAATTATTGTTATTATTAAGTTGTTCGTTGAAATTTCAAATGCTGATTTACCACTAGCTGGCCGGTAAATGATACTTTGGGGGCCGAAAAAAACATTTTTGGGTCTTGTGATGCGATGCGGCTCCTCCATGTACCAAAATCGTTATTAAGTTGTTGGAGGAGAGCTGTGCCCAGCAATTAGACTTACGTAAGCTGTCACTTGACCATTTTGATGAATTCTGTTTACTACGCATTCGCATGCGTTGGGCAGTATTTAGTGGTATTAGGCTTCACCTGGTAAGAAACCATATTCAAAACTCACTTGTGAACGTAACGTAATTGACGTAAAGTTTATAGTTAGAGTAATTTTTAAGCTAATTTCCTAAATTTTTTGAAATGTCAATGTCACCACCAGAGCCGTGGTAGTTCAGATGGATAACGCTCGCTGTAAATATAACAGAACGCGAGTAACCCGGGTTCGATCCCCGCCGGCTCAAATGAAATTGTAAATTGCAATTTTAAGTGCTGATTTACCACGTGCTCGGCGGTGAAAGAAAACATCGTGAGGAAACCTGCTTGTCTGAGAAATAAGAGAAAAAAATATTTCGAAGACATGTGAAGTTCGCCAACCCGCATTGGGGCAGCGTGGCGGACACTTCCTTGCCCTAAAACCCTCTCAGAAATGAGGGGAGGCCTGTGCCCAGCAGTGGGACGTATATAGGCTCTAAATTTACTTTACTTTACAATGTCACCACATCGACCTATATCGGGTTTCATCGAACTTTTACCACAAAGGGTCAACGGTATACAAGTATTTATTTGCGCAATAAACACATAGTGCTCCGTGGCGTAGTGGCTTAGCAATGAGTTGCAGCGTTGAGGGTCACGGTTTCGAATCCCGCACGAAACTTAAGTATTTTTTGGACTACTAATAATTGTTCCGGGTCCGGAAGTTTGTCGTTGTGCAATTTATGTTTGTAATCTCTTAGTAACCTTTTACTTAACAGGATACACTTACTTTTTTTGTTACAATCTTTTCAACCTACGAGAATGTCGTAAGTCGTCATTTGTGAACGTTATATTATCAGGATAAAATTGACACAACTTATCTAATGATTTCTTATATTTACACGAACACTGCACTTTTAAATAAAACTAAATTTTACGGATTTTATCGCGCATATTAACTTATTTTATGTTTTCGACCTTTCGAGCAATCAAGGGACTGAGTTGTTCGACACCCCAATGTCATAGTTAACCACCACGGCTATCTCCAGATTAAAATTATTAATTTTTTAATTTTTGCTCCGATCTATTTTCTTATCTATTAACCTATCTATTTTGTAAGCGATAATAGCATAATGGTAGGGTGCAAACTGCTAAGCTGTGGGTTTGAATTCGCCAATCGACGAGCTTTGGTTCCAAGCACTTTAAGCTTACTTGGAGTATTAGTAACGTTAATAACATTATTTGTAAAAAAATTGTAGTTACCTAAGCCATCGGCCACCGCTGGGCAAGTGGAAAATAATCATGGTTTCATTGTAGATTATAGGTGGTAAACCAGCACACAGTTCACCTGATGGTAAGTGAACGCCTGTGGACACCTACATCTATCGTCAATTAAGAATGTAAATTCAGAAACGTTGCCACCCTGAGAAATAACAATCAATGTCTCGTTACCAAAAGGCTCTTAGTTCTCCCTATTTTCTATAAAACATAATATTATAAGTTACTATTTAGCTACATATAGTTCAAATAATATATATAGGAATATAGGATAAAAGGTTCACGAGTGGCAGCCTCGTACCGGTAGGCGTAGTGTAGGGTGACCCTCCACTAGATGGAGTGACGACCGGGTACGACATGCAGGAAGTCTATAGATGCAGGTAGCTTAGGACCGTGCTTTGTGGCATTACTTGGGGAAGGCCTATGTTCAGCTGTGGACTTGTGAAGGGCTGTAATGATGATAAGTTACTATTTCACTATGGTATACTGTGAGAGCACGGTCCTTCGTCGGTCAATTCGATCCATTAGTGCTGCAACCATAAGTGCAGCGTGCCTCTACCACGTAACAGCTTACACGAATTAATTACACGAACCCGGGTCCTCAGTTTAAAGTGGATACACTTGACTAATTCACCAAACAGTAGTAACAATAAAAAGTTTAAAATAGTTATAACACATATGTGCCGTCCACTGCATACGATCTCAAAGAGAAACTTTGTTTCCAGTTTGCGAAAGGTCTGTATATGTTTGTGCTTACGATGCTCTGTGTGCAACAATGATCGCAACTAACGTATCAACACTTTGCAACGGAATAGCGGAACAAACAAAATTAGCCGGCTCGCCTGCCTGTATGTTTGCGTGTGTACACTCAGCCGTGTCTTGCTCGACGACACTAGGTCGACGCTTTTGTAGCGACCTCATACGAGGTGTGGATACGGGCGCAAATAATAGAGGTTGTAAAGTCTATTGTAAAGTTTATTATTAACAAAATTTGCTTTGTACGCAACGTTGCGGACTTTATTGTAATTATTATCTATAATATAATAAATTGTTACTGCTTACGAGTAAAAATATACTTTTTGTATTTCTGCTGTATAAACATACTGGCCTAGAAGGACTGCACGCTAAAGTAAATATGTAAAAAACAAAAAGAAAAAAAAATAACGACGCTATCGGTTGTTTTTAAATAAAATAAATTCAATACATACACGTTAAATTTTGTAAAAGAACGCTGTAGTTTTGGATATTATCATCCCATCTACATAAAATTTTATTGAAATCCTTACAATAATATCTAAAAATGTATATATTATATATGTACTACCCGAGCGGTTAAAGAATGGGATTCAGAATGGCTTCATCTCTATTCACCTCTCGCTCGCGCGCTGTCGCTAATCGCTATCGCAAAAAAAAAATACTTTGCGATATGCGTTCTTCGTACGTTCTATAACTTCAGTCGAACTTGTAATTGGAATCAATGATAACAAATTCCCATAAACTACAAAAAAAAATTCAGTCCGATTATGTTAATTTTAGAGCTACGGACGCGTTCTTAGAGTTTTCTTCATATTTATAGTTGGTTTTGTTTCATAAAATTTGTGTATAAACTATTAACAGGCGTGATTTAGACAAACATTTTATTCGAAAAAATCTAGATTTTATAAAATAGAAATATTGATAGGATAAAATAATTGGTCTTTAATGAATTATCTCGAATTAATTATCTTAAATCTTAAAATAAAACTACATTAATAGATTCCACCCAGGAGAACCCAGAGAGGGTTGCTATACATAAATATTATGTTAAAATGAATATACCTACTTGCGGTTACAATTATTTTTAAATATTTTCCCATTAATATAAAGTTTCCAACTAAGCGAATAATAATATAACGATATACCGTTATTAGCAGGTTTACGCTATTGGTACTGTGCATGCTGACGGTACGGATTTGATGACGATGAGTCACCATTTCTAATCCCAATCTTTATCCGTTCGGACTATATGCTCTATGTACTCTCTATGTACGCTTATACTATTTATTTTTATTTTCTTATCATACATATTTTTTCTTCCTTAATTTTATCCCTGCATCACCCAAAGGCAGACTATCATCCAAAGGTCTATTAGAAGCTCAAATAGATAAATTAATTATAATTACCAACGGATATAGCATTTTTCTGTCGTAGATGTCCGTGTCGTAAAAGCACGCTGATCGCTAAGAGGAAAGCTATCGCTGAGGGTATTTAGTTGGTATCCATGAGGATTTCTTCACGTTAATAAAAGAGCCCTGTAGAGTGACAGCAAAGAGAAAGCCTCCCTTTGATTACAATTGAATTTTGTAATATTAGACGAAATAGAGTTAAAGGATCACTAAATAATATTAAATAACTTACAATACCATCAGGAAAGAATTTAAGTTAGGTGATATCCGAGGCTACTTTAGTACCCTTGTCGCTTGTGCGCTACCCTCATCGATAGGGACGGTCTTAGTACAGACTGTAACTGCCTATTCGTCCTTAATAAGCGATTTTACGATTGTATCATAAATTAGCTCTATCAGTTTGCTGAATATATCTTTAATGGCCATAACTTTTGCTAAGTTGTTACAGGGATAGCGGTAATTATGTATCCGACGTGCACACCACAAGTAAGCAACGTCGACTTTCAGGATAGATTGTGGACTAAAATGACGCTTGAAACCTTGGCAATTTTAAGTCACTAAAATGTTTAATTTAGTTTTGCATTTATTTATTGCATCTTTGATTCTTTTAATAAAACGAATTGTATGTATACTTCACATACATATAAAAAGCGCCTTTTATAACCGAAAATGTAGGCTGCGTACTCATTTAACCAAAAAATATGGATTTAGATGGAAAATTGTGAATAATGTGACAGATAGATTAAGATAGATTTTTACGTGGTAGAAGCCATGCTGCAGTATAATTGTAGCACGAATGGGTCGGCTCGAACGGGGAAGGACCACGCTTTCACAATACCAGCGTCAAATAGTAGCTTAATGCTGCTGTGTTTCGTATGGTGAGTGTGGAGAACCGGAGACCCATTTTACTGGAAACGAGACATTCCATCTAAGCCTCACGGGTGACAACGCATCTGCATTTTAATTCGTCACGCATTAACACATTACATACAAACATAAAACCTTAAAGTTACAGAGCAACACGAGACTAATTTAGGGGGAATATTTACACTATTTATGTGGATACGAAATTTCGTTCGAAAACCAATTAGTGCTGAAACGTTAGATCCCTCTTTATCGCTCAACAGTGCAAAAAATTCAAATGAATTTTTTTTATGCGAAATTAAAATTAAATCAACAGGGTAATAATAAATAACCATGTAAAAATATCAAAAAAAATATTTAAAAAGTAAACGAGAAATATTGATTGCTATTCATAAAAATGCTTTATAAGTTTTATAATTATATTTCAAAAACATTTTTTTATCTGTGGTTCAAATCTCCAAAACGCTGAAATCAAATAGATTCCGTCGTGACGTCGCTGGTTAAGTAAACTAGCTAATATGCTGTGTGTTATTTCGAAATTTTTCAAGTTATCATTACGATTGTTGAGTTTTATTCCGAATTTTATTGAAAAGGCATCATGGAAGACGGATTCGTAAAAGCAGAAAGTACTAATCTACCGAGGAAAATACATTGATAGTGGCAAATTTTTTGCATGAAATCCAGATTTTTGTTCTGCCGCGTTGAGGAATGTTAAAACATCAATGTAAGTACTTATTACAACAATAAGACAATACCAAGTCAGATTGTATCCTATACCTTTAAACGAGCAATTCTTGTATATATATAATCAGAATCTCGGAAACGGCTCCAACGATTTTCATAAAATTTAGTATCCGTGGAGTTTCGGGGACAATAAATCGATCTAGCTAGAATTTATTTTTAGAAAATGTCTTTTTGTCCGTGTTTTCAGGCAATGAAAAACTGCTACAATATAAGAAGGTAAATTTTGACACTGTGTTAATGATCGTAATAGCCAAGTGGATATCGAGCGGTCGCGAAATCGTAATGCTTTGGTTCGCGTCCTGTCTTCGGTCCGATTTTTTTTCAAGTTCCCTTCTTTTGTGAGGAAATCTATGATTTCGAGCTCTTTTTTTAGTATTTTTTAAAAATACGAAAATTTTAATTAAATTAATTGCACTCATGATTTTTTATTCAAATAACCAGTTCAGTTTTTTTCTATTATGTCAATAAGATCAAAAAATATTATCAGTATGTAATTTGTATCTAAATGTAATTTCCAAAAAAAAAAACCGAGCAAAGCTCGGTCATCCGGGTACTTTTGATAATACATAGTTATGTTGATCTATGAACACAATCATAGCAATAATTAGTTATAATATCTAAGATAACCTAATCTATTACAAAATTTAACTTGCAATACCTATCACCTCATGATGTTTTGTTTTGTGTAAACGACAGTTAAATATAAGTCACACTTACATCAAAATGATGTTCCGAATTACTTATAGTCTAGTTTTTGTAAACAATGTATTCGGGTATATCTTCGTGCCGGTTTTAACCAAGTATTTTATCATATTTCAGTTTCCATCATATTTAAATCAGTTGGCACTTGAATCCATAACTCAGCGTTCTTATGCTCGTATTTTTGCATTCAGGCACAACACACCAATGATAAAGATGATAACTCATTATTAAACATCCAAAAATATCTGATCCCTTAAATCGGTAAGATCCTAGGTCAGTGACGTCACAAGTTTTCGCACGAAAATATAAAACGATAAATTAAAAGTAATTTTTATGGCAGTATTCGGTTTTAAAATATGTACATAAAAATTATAGTGGTTTATTACCACTATGATTCATTTAAAACACTATTTAAAAAAGCGTGTAATACCCTATATGCGTTCAGGAGCTTCAGGAGCTTGGGACGGAAGTTGTCGTTGCTAAAATCCACGAGTTAGGTCTAGAAATAGCGCCTCATAAGACCGAGGCCTTATGGTTTCACAAATTACCTCGGAGCAGGGAACCACCCGACTCGTGCGTCCGCGTGGGTGGATCTGAAATCAGAGTGGGCCTGTACATGAAATACCTAGGGCTCCATCTGGACAGTCGCTGGGACTTCGAAGAGCACTTTGAGCGCCTAGTGCCCCGGATTGAGAGGGTAGCGGGTGCTATGCACAGACTGCTGCCCAATCTAGGGGGGCCGAGGGAGGAAGTCCGCTGCCTCTATGCTGGGGTGTGCGGTCCGTAGCCTTATATGGGGCGCCAGTATGGGCGAAAAGGCTAGCCATCCGACGCTGTAGAACTAAAATCTACAGTGTCCAGTGGAGGATGGCCATACGGATCGTGCGAGGATACCGCACGATATCCTTTGAGGCGGCAACAGTTCTGGCTCGCTTTCCACCCCTAGATATACTGCGGATATGGATGCGGGGGTGTACAACTTGTCGGGTGTAAAACGTCGCTTTGGCGACATGGTGCACTCGACTTAACGAGGAGCGCTATGCACGGGAACGCGTCATTGGCGCAATCCTGCCGGTATTCGAAGCCTGGATGCAGCGACGAGTGGAAAGACTCACCTACAGACTTACACAGATAATTACCAGGCACGGGTACTTCGGTGATTATCTGTGTAAGATATCGGTTTGCCCAGCATGGGAACGGGAGCAGATAAACCTGGCAAGCCGGATCGATCAGAACCTTTCCCTGCCAGCAGTTGTGTCGGCGATGCTGTGCGAGGATTCGGCGTGGAGGGCCGTAGCCAACTTTTGTGAGTCCGAAATGGTCCAGAAGGAAGCTGCTGAGCGGGATCGGAGGAGGACAGATCACACACGGAGACGACGCCGTGAAGGCGCTCGTCACACCCCCCGCAGGAAGATGGTGATCTCCTACCAGAAAACCCTACCAGAAATGGGGCCTCTGGGGTTGCAAGCATTAGGGGCGGGGGCCCGAATGCCTAGTAATGTAACTCCTGAGGAGGACTATGGCTTGGAAGTGGTCCCGAAATATCGCGATAGCACTGCGAGGGTGCTAGAGGTAGTAAGTACTGCCCCTAGGACGTGCTTTCAATAAAGCAAAGCGAGAGAGGGGCTCCGGTTGCGTTCCGAACGGAGGTCCCGGGACCCCCCTTACACGCTGATGGAGACCACTGTGGGGTTTTAGCCGGTAGGAGTCCGGCATAACCTTCCGGGTGTCTCAGCAGCCAAATGTGTCCTTGACGATTACCCCACGAAAAAAAAGTGTCTATGGGCCACTGCATTCACTTGTCATCAGGTGTTTGTTTGCAGCCCTTATATGAAAAAACAATTTGTGAACTTTTATAGGCTGATAAAGACGGATATAGAATGTAGGTAGTTTGGTAGAAGCATTACGTTTGCCTTTACCTTGTTAGATGTATTAGGATTTGAAATGAGATTTAAATGTCGTGCGTGTAACAAGTAACAATACGTAGAGATACATATCATTAATAAGCGTCGTCTTAGGCGCCCGCTAGACGTGCACGATCAGCACCGTGTCCACGAATACATTAGCCTAACATTAATGGCTCGCTGAGCACTCTTGCGGTAAGACCCGTGAAATACGTGCCCGCCGCTGGAACCCGATACGAGAGACGGATTGGCACGCACTCTGCTGTCATTGATTTTACTATTGCCTGATGTGAAGACGTTGGTCGAAAGGATAGATTTACGTCGCAATTGTGTGTGCTCGTGGTGACGTCTGACAAATATATAGATAGAAGGAAGTGATGTTGATGTTTTGAATATAATATAATTAACTGTAGACTAAATGATGAATACCTTTAAGATGAGAAAATTCATATTTGGATTAGTTACCGAGATAAATGGCCAAATCAAAAATTCTCCAATATCCGGGAGACGTTGACTTTTATTCCATACAAATGCATTCCTCTGTTTTCTCTCTAGAAAATGATACTAGAGCACATATTTTTTTACTGTCTGTATCCACACTTGCCATATTCCTGTTTTATTTTTACATACATAAACACTCACGCCTGTCACCCAGAGGGGTAGGCAGAGACTACGGACTTCCATTTGGCACGATCCTGACATACCTCTTTCGCCTCCTTTTCATCCGTATATCTACGCATACATGCTCGTCGGTTAAGGGTACTTCTAACGTGGCCCATTTTCAATATATCGCCAATTTGGTCGATAAACTTTTTTCTAGAGCGTCCCTTCCCGACTCGGCCGTTCACATCTGCCATATAAATTTGCTTTGTCACTCTTTCCTCATTCATTCTTTCTACATGACCAAACCACCGAAGCATTCCTTTCTTAATCCTTAATCTTTATTTTTATTCCATGAATTAATTAGTTTAAAACCTCGGAACTCTAAAATTAATAAAGTTGACTAGTTCAATCTTTGATATCAGGCATATAAAGAACAAATTTAACGAACATCAAAAATGAAAGAATAACACATAGATATACTACGAGTATTTTCAATTCCATACACATTTACACAGGCTCAATTTCAGAGGAAGAAACAGGGTAATACGAGAAGCTGATAAAACAAGGTCCATATTACCGTAGTAAAATGTACTATGATATTACGATGACACTAATGTCACGTGTTTTTAACTACGTTATTTTATGCAGCAGATGTATTATATCTACAGCTCGACCGGGGTAGGACCACATTTTTTTTTAAATTTATTACGACCTATTAAAGCACACTGCTGAAGTAAAACCTCTCTATAGATTCCCCAATAAGGAGGTTGGTAATTCACACGTCACGGTTGGCTCGTTATAAGAAAGATGCTGCTGCACCCTACGGGGATGATATGTGGTAGTGGCTAATATTAATCATTCATCAGTATTGTTATTACGCGATACGACGTCGGCAATATGGCCTTGTGTGCATAAATATATGTATGTGAAAGAAACCGGAGAGGTATGTCCGGTTTGTGCCAATTTGGAAGGTCGTAGTCTCTGTCTACCTCCCTGCGCGACAGGCGTGATAGTTTATGTATGTATTTACTATAACCTTGCACAATTCTCTCCGACTCAAGTTTCATTTTAATGTGCTAAAATCTCATAGTAATTTTCCAATATATTGACAAATGAAATTGTCTTGTGTTTTATCATGACTGAAAAAATGAAACAAGATAACGTGACAAAAAACACGAGGTTTTTTCCGCCGAGGAAAACCCAATCAGCTAATTGTTTTCGTAATAAGGATATCGTGTTCTTTGTTACAGAGCTCTTTGCGCGCTTCGGAAGCTGACAACCGCCGGATGATGGATCGCATCGTCAAACTGGAGGAGAACATGCGCGCTCTTAGGGTCGCCAATGAGTAAGTAGGATAAATCAAATGTGTCACCGACTTTATGGATTATGATTTTAGGTTGGGTTATGTAGTTTTCACAATCTCTATATATAAAAACCAATTGCCGTGCGTCTAGTAAGTCCGTTAGTATCCCTAAAACTCGAAAACGGCTCGAACGATTTTGATGGAATTTTTCGTGTTGGATTCTGTTTTTTTTCTGGATTGGCGCTGTTGTCGAGATCCAGAAATCACTTGTGCGATGCCGGAGTGGATGACCTAGTTTAAAATATTAAATACTCAATAACATACTTTGGTATATTTTGTTTGAAACGTGAGCGTTTGCTGGTTTTATTTAAACAAATTTATTTGGATGGGGATTTCATCTATCCATCCATTCATTACAGGCTATAAAAGTTCACTAGTGAACATAGGCCTCCCTCATAGATTGTCTCATGGGGAGATTTTGCCATAATTGCCACGCTTGGCAAGCGGGTTTTTTTTTAAATTTTCAGTTACTATTACCTCTTACTACACTCGGGACGATATGGCTAACTGGCTATTCTCACACCGTCACTACACGGTTGAATGGGGACTTGATAAAAACGAAATGCTTGTTGCGAAATGAGTAATTGTTGAGTTTGCACTATAACTCTATTGTGCTCGTAAAGCCACGTTACCAATGATCGAGTAAACGTCAAAGTGTGCTAGATATAATTAGGATACTTTTGGAACGACACTATTTTATTTTTAACAAACAGAATTCAGTACGTTTGTGACGTACCGAATTCTGTTATTATATTCGTAGTACTTTATAGTGAAATATAATCACAGCGTGCGTATGGGTATTTAGAAGTTAATAACTCTACATCCATTTTCGAGTTCAATAAGATTTTGAGTTAAAGTTACTGCCTATACGTCCCTCTGCTGGGTACAGGCATTCTCTCATTTCTGAAAGGGTTTTTAGGACAACGGAACATCCGCCGCGCTGCCCTATAGCGTGTTGGCGGACTTCAGATGTCTTCAAAATATCTTTTTTTGGACAGTGTCATTGTCGCAGGCTTGGGTCGAACCCGGATTGCTCGGTTATTGTGAAATTTACAGCAAGCGTTCAGAGCTTAAGCTTTTTGAGTGTTTACAAATATATGAATAATAGAACTATACAAATTATGCCAACATAAAATACTGCTCTCCATACCGAATATTGGTCGCTATGGCTAGTTTTAACGAACGTAACCCATTTGTACAGGACGGAATTATAGTGGCCGAATGTGGTACGCAAGCACAGGTTCACTTACTCTCACAGTCGGACGGGACAGCGAGCGATAGAGACATCATGCGCATAACTATCGTGATATGGAGTGTAGAAGTAAGGAGTACAGAGTACAGACTGTGTATTAAAAAGTGTCCATAAATCCGTTAAATAAAGGTGGCGCCACTATAACTACGGGTTAAATTTTAAAGAACGCACCGAAAAATATTAGTGGGATAGACGACTTTTTCGAGGTTGTATTTACTAAATAAAATAATTTTAGATTTTAGAGCTACTGAGCAGTTTAGCAGCACACTAAAACCGTCAATAATTGCTAAGTTCATTTCATCCCAGTGGCTACTCCAGCGCTGTTGTGGAGAGTTCTGTTATTTTCTGCTTATAGGTGGCCACTTTTTCAACTATTCTACTATGAGAGTTGGTACTCCTTACTTCTACACTCCATACATCGTGATTTCCAATGCCCCATGGTGAAACATAGCCAAAATGATGTTGCCATGAAAGGATGTTGGAATCCATGCCATAAAAAGGAGAACATACTAGTAACACTGCATGTAGCTTTTAGCCTTTGTATTATTTTTAATATTGCGTATGAACTAAGTAGAAAACTATTTTAATTTTGTACCTTTTTCTATAGATCAGACTCAACTGAAAACAGAATTATGAATGGTAATGTTGAAGACGCAGAGGCTGAACGTTTACGCTTGCGTAAAGAAGTAGACAATATGCGCAAAGCTAAGCAGTGCTCCGAGGAACATGCTCTCAAGTGAGACAAACATATTTAGCTTAGCTTAGTAAAAAGTTACAATACGTGATTATTACGAAGAAGCTTATCCCGTTACGTTTCAATTCATTTTATATTGGTAGTATTATAATAGTTAGCTTCACATATTCCTTATATATTCTTTACATTTTTGTAGTCATTTTAAGTATTATTACAAATAGAATTGGTTATGTAATTTATAAAACAATTTTGACTAATTTTTTTCGTGTTTCTTTTGTTTCCTTTATGGTGTGAAATAAACATTTGTGCCAGTCTCCACATGCGTGCTCATCATTTTTGTTCTATGCCTTTTGTGTTACGGATAATGCTTGTTTGTAAAAATTGTATTATTTGTCTTTTTCTTAATATATTTTAAACACATTTTGCTTCAGTAGCGTTTTAGTAGGCAAGTATTATGTAGAAGAGTGCTTATGTTAAATTAATACTAAATACATATTTAGCATTATCGAAACATATCTATCCAAGTTTATTAAACTAAATATTACTTTGTAGTTTTTGAGGACTTAATGACATGCTAAGTAGTATTTCAATTCCAGACTGGAACGTCTAGTTACGCAGCTACGTTCCAAATTCAGCGGTCTTCAGCTATCGACGAACGGACCGGATTCGCTTCCGAGCGAATCCGACCACGAAACGAACGCACGCATTCGTAGAACCAGTGGCAACTCGAGCAACAATTCCACTGTTGTCTTTGGACCCGTAACTGATTTGTAGCGAACGGAGCTGGGACAGATTGTATACGCTCTTGCCACGGACATGGTGTTATCCATTTATTCCATGTTCAGTGCTTAAATATACTTACGTATATTAATGGTAGACCTAAGACGTTACCTTGTGGAATTATCTGATATTGAAAAATCGAAGTGAAAATTTACCACAATTGTTACTTTCATATAAAATAGAATAGAAACATAATACTAAATAAATGCTAAACCTTAATATTTGTAACTTCGATTGAATCTCATATTTACTATGTGTACGCAGCAAATATAATGTAGATGTGTATTAAAACAGGTAGTTTTCAAATAAAACTGAGTTTGAATTCGATAATAATATTATTATATAAAACCTTATAGATACAGGTATAAATTAGGCCTAAGGTGAAATACTTAATATGTAATAGCTCACATATGGTGATTTTGTTGTCTCAAATTTGTTTTGTTTTGTTAAAGGTGCTACTATGTCGTATCTACGCGTATATGTTAAAAGTAATTTTTAATGATGTCTTTAACATATCTTTAATGGCTGTTTTGCAAAAAAAGATACATTATTCACGTGGTTTGTTTAATTTATTCGTCTACAATGTTATTTGCTAACACATTTATACTCGCAGTGATACGTCTTGCTCTCGCTTATATTTTGTTGGTTTTTGCAATTCTCATTCAATTCGCTTTTGACACCTATCTTGATATTTGTCGTACTCCATTAAGATTTCCACTGTCAATGTTTTCTTTAAGGTCGGGTTTGTAGCTTATTTTATTTTGCCATTGTCATTTACCAAATGTTTCACCGGCTGTATTAACATAGAATACTAATAGAATGTCTTATTACACACTAGGAGTAAATCGTAAATGAGATGATTACCATATTTAGACATGAAAGTGATATGTCTTTTCATTATCTTAAAGTATCGTGCTATGTGTATATGTTAGAAAACAAAAGTTTAATTATATGTAAAAATTTATTTCTATAACAATATGTCTTGCGTGATTTCCATGGAAGCATCAAGTTTTTTGTATGACTTGTTTGTTGAGTTTTATTCGCACGGGTCGTTTGTCTTTTTTTATGTGATAATTGATTGATTGCTTGTGCGGTGTATCCGAGCTGTGCATAAGCTGGACGTGAGATGTTCTTATGTGTTCTTTACAAGAAATCTAATTCTTTACCCATTTTATATAACAAGTTACAACATATTTAAAATTATGATTGAAGAATAAATTAATATTGCAATATTATTAAAAATAAAGGGATGAGTTTAAAATTATTATTTAATTTTAAACTCATCCCTTTATTTTTGCTTAAATGTAAAAATTAATAATCAGAATTTATTAAATTGGCGTATGATTTCCATAAGATACCAATATGCTACTAATAAGGTACATTTAGAAATATATTGACTTTGTATTAACAGATTAAAAAATGACACATAAACTATCAGTATGTGCCGTGGTGGCTCAGATAGTTAGCGCTCGCCGTAAATTTCACAGTACGCGAGCAAACCGGGTTCGATCCGCGCCGGTACTAACGAAATCGTTAACTGCTGTTTTAAGTGCCCACGTGCTCGACGGTGAAGGAAAACATTGTGAGGAAACTGGCATGTCTGAAAAAAATATTTCGAAGACGTGAAGTTCGCCTACACGCATTGGGACAGCGCGACGGACACTTCCTTACCCTAAAACACCCTCTCAGAAATGAGATGAGGGCTGTGCCTAGTGGGACGTATATGGGCTGTAACTTTGAACTATCAGTAATTTTCGAGTGTCTATGATTAACCTTGGGCATTATATCAGCGGTTAAACATTTTTAAATACAACTTCTAAATTCCAGCTGACATTTACGTTTCTGCATGTTCGTGTGATTATTATGTTAATGTAACGAATTTTTGAATTAGTGTTAGGACTCGAACGCTCTCCGTCGTTCCGCTTTACCCTTGATCATTTTACGAACAAAGTGTGAATTGTACGTCGCAATCTTATGATGTCATCAGACGGATGGTCTGTCGAAATATTCATTGGCATTATGTAACCTGTGCATATTATGTACTTAGAGATGTTCGACGCTTTAAATTTGATGATTTTTTAAATTATATTTTGCTTTTCTATCAAAAATTAGGATAAAAAATAATTCATATACAGAATGGGTCCCACATATATGCAATAAATGAAACCACAAGTAATACTAGTCCGTAGAAGTGTAGAAAAATTAAATATTAAATTAAAACCCGTAAAATAAAAAAGTGAAATTTTCAAACAAAATAAATATTAAAATAAATTCAGTAAAAGAGTTGCAACCTTGGAAGAGTGACAAGGTTGCACGCGGGTGGCACGCCGACAAAAGACACCGCTGTCGATATGTCGCAATACCAATAGTTTGCACTGCGTGGCAACGTCGCTTTTTAATGTTCAAGGATTCATTCAAATTCATTGAATCATTGACTTAGTGACCCAATTCTATAGTGCTCAAATTTGCTTAAAATTAAAACTCTACTTTTTGACCTAATTACTGGACCGATTACGTTCAGTTTTTGTATATCGTCAGCAAAGGCGATAACAAGTATATGGTTTCATTTATTGCATATATGTGGGACCCATTCTGTATACTCAAGATAATCTGGACTCGTGGCAGATATCAGTTAGTCCATTTTTGCTCCCAAGAAACGTCCTCTTCCTCAGGGGTGATTAGAAACTTATCAAACAAAACTATATTGGCATTCATACTGTTTATTGTATTAAATAATTAGATTTTTGAATGCATTAAATAGATTGACATATTCGAATGATGTTGATTTTGGTACACATACTAAAAGTGGTATTAAATTTGCAAACAAATTTCTGAAAACAATGTACAACTATAAAACTAATTCACTAGCAGACCTGAAAACAAAAAATTTTTTTAGGTTTCTACTAAAGGCTGGTTGTGAAATTTAAACTCAGTGTAATGACCATACAATTCTGACTAATAGGCGACTTCATTTTTGTGATATTTAAAACGCAAAAATATGATAAAAATGCCTTAATAATATTCTTAAACGATAATGTGTTAGACTTTATGTTTATGTTAGCATATAAAATTTTTAGTTAAAAAAAAATTGAATACCTTAAGTTTTCTTTTGTTTCAAATAAAATAATTTAATCGCTTCAATTAAATCCAGATTTTCTCAGCAATATTACACTTTCATCTTTTTAATTTCTTATTTGTATTATCGAATCGCATGAAGATGCAGTATATATAATGCGTTTAAATGTTCCTAGTTAAAGGTGCTCTAATTTTAACAATTTTTATATTTCCGACGCATTTAGAAGTGGTTACATTCAACCCAGCTCCAATAGCTTCATTTTATTATCTTAAAAAATTCATGTCACTGGTCCCTTGGCCTGAACTTTACTAACCACCGACGACACACTTAGAATAGACTGACTTAACTAATTTATTGACTATTACTTAAGTAACATACCAAATTGTAATTTTAGAACTTAATATAATTTAGGGAGTAGGAAACATATTGTAATTTATTCAAAAATTGTTAATGTAAAATTAGCCAGAATTTAAATGCAAAACGCTTTTTTCGACAGAAACCATTGAATTTATCACTATTATTTTTTGTAGTTTTTAAACGAATAGTATTGTTTTTTCCTTTTTACTCTGTAATTATGTTGCCAGTTAGAACTTGGTTTCATATTATTTTTTCTATATATTAAAATATTATCGATTAAAGTTCACCAAGTTCCTTTAGCAAACTTCTGGTGCGGCTGCGTTTGGGTCTTGATTAAAATTTTGTGGTGCTATATACATACGTTTTGCATTTATATTGGGTATCTTATTGTAGGATATATTAAGTATATGATATATTGCGACAATGCGTGCGAAAAAAGCACGTCATAACGTTAGGAGACCAAAGTTAAATTGACATCGCTGTGCAAATACAGTATACATATTGTGCGGTGTAGGTGACTGGCCGCCTTTGTCCGTTACATATTAGAATAGTTTCACATTCTTGTATTCGATAAACTAATCCGATCTATCCTAATGCAAAGAAGTTGATCACATAAAGTCGTATAGTTTCGAAGTCAATTGATGTACAAGTTACTCTTTCTTAACCTAAGATATTTGCCAGTCTTTTCTACCAAAAACATTCTACAATAACAAATACAGGATATAGAAAAGACATTGATTTGTTAAAAGGCTATACACCTATTGTAATTTTTTTAATCTCCCTTATAGATTTACTGAAAAGGACCGAAGAAACGTTTCGTTCTCATTACGATCCATTTGTAAAAAGAAATATATATTTTATTACAAACTATTAATTTGGCTACTTAAAACTTCATTAATTGAAACAACTTAAGTCTTTTGTCTTTTAAGACTCAACGTGTTGTTTTATAAATGGAGTTTTAAAGCATTTTTTGCATTGTTAGAAAAGTCGTAAGAACTGCGAAACGTTTTTTTTAAAATATTGGAAGCACACATAATATGTTTGAAATATAGGAAACATACATAAGTTAATGTATATTCATAAATTCCTCGTTAATTTGTTTTCTCTATAGAGTTTGGTCCTTGTATAGGGTAAAATATTGGTGCCTTACATGCGTAACGTGTCCGCCCATTTAGCGAAAGAGAAATGTGGAAATTATTTGATGTCTTGTGCCATTCGTAATTTTCGAGTGTGTGTGCTAACTTTAGTGCATTAATGACAAAGTCTCTAGATTGTGTCGAGGATTTTAAATTTCAATGATTACCACATATGCTCCACAACTCCACATACCTACTTAATGTTTTCGTGTTATGTGTGGCAATTTGTTGTTTTCCGCATTCGCTTTCAAATTTTAGGGATGGAACGACTGCTCTTACAATTTGTTTTTTAAATGTTACACTGAATGATTTTTTTTCCATCTGTAAAAAAAGGGTGTAACAAATCAACGGAATAAAAGTCTATCATCATCATCATCATCATTACAGCCTTTCACAAGTCCACTGCTGAACATAGGCCTCCCCCAAGTAATGCCACAAAGCACGGTCCTGAGCCACCTGCATCCATCGACTTCCTGCATGTCTTACCAGGTCGTCACTCCATCTAGTGGGGGGTCGCCCTACACTACGCCTACCGGTACGAGGCTGCCACTCGAGAACCTTTCTTCCCCATCGGTTATCGGTTCTTCGAGCTATATGGCCGGCCCATTGCCACTTCAGCTTACTAATCCGTTGGGCTATGTCGGTCACTCTGGTTTTACTGCGGATATCCTCATTTCTGAGTCTATCACGCAGAGAAACTCCGAGCATAGCCCTCTCCATAGCTCGCTGAGCGACCTTAAGCGTCCTCATACGGCCAGCAGTGAAGGACCACGTCTCAGATCCATAAGTCATCACTGGCAACACGCACTGGTTGTACAATCTAGTTTTTAGAGAGTCTATGGTACTGACAAATTACAATTTTTTTACATTAACATATTATGAAATTTATCTATCAAAAATACTACTAATTGGGTGCGTATTATTTACTTTCGGTAGTTTTTAATTGATTCATTTAAGTGTAAAATTTATGTTTTTATTATTTTATTACTGAAAGTTTATTTACAATTAGCAGTATTTATTGATAGATTAATTTCATAATATGTTAATGTAAATGCAAAAAAATTGTAACATATGAGTGCCGTAGGCACTCACCTCATTGCATTCACCTATTGCACCCTTTTTTTCCAGACAGTGAAGAAATCATCCAGTATATTAAAGTGATTTGAGCCACATAATTTTCATTCAGTCTTAAAGTCTAAGACTATTTAACGTAGTGATTATAATGAGTCGGAGTTCTTGATGATGCGTGTTACATTGTGTAACGGTCCTAAAACATCTTATACCGAATTAAATATAAATTATAGGATATTTTATGGTAAAACAATCATATTTAAGCTATAGTACCCTAATGACTAAGGGTCTTCTGACTCTTGTAAACATTTTTAGATTATACATACAGTGGTTAACGGGGTGCTAGTAATCTGAATGCGTCACTGGCATTCTTTGAAAAATTGAATAATTATCATCGTCATTCCGTCACTAATTTTGCTTCACAGCTGTGAAGTCCTTTTTACATAATATGCAACGTAATACACAGTTCATAATATATAACCGAATGTCCACAATATGTTGACAAATTGTTTATTTGCAGGTTTCTGCATGGCATTTGCTTTAATTTTTTGTTATACAATTATTTAAGTAATCGAAGGTGCAGTCAGTTTTGATTATTCAAAATGATGATTAAAGAATGTTTAATTTACTTACTGTTCTGTTGATTTTAGCTTTTTATATAATACTCATTTTAACGCAGTGATTGCCTCAAATTAGCATCCGTAATAGTATAATTTTGTAAAACTACTGATATAAAGAGGTTTTTAATAAAATATTGTAAAAATAATCTTAAATCTTGTTTTTTCAACCTTAAACTTCTGTGGTAGCGGTCTAAGATTATTTATCAGAACATTTTGCCCCGTCGGCATTGTAGGAGACTTTGAGCATTAAGAAAATGTCTGTGGTTTCCGATAGATGGCGATATAAGTAAGTAAAATAATCAGACAGGTGCCGGGGAGTTTAGTGAAAAGTGCGAGACGTGCGCGCGAGTGCACCGCGCCCCTATAAGGCATTCTACGGTCTATGTTCAGCAGTGGACTCTCTAGTACATAGTAATCTATGGCAGTGGACTTTTATAGGCGGTAATGGTAACATGAGAACTTAAGATTTATATAACACAAAAGATCGAACAAATTTATAGAACGTATCGTACTTACATTGTTATTTACACAAGTATGCTATGTTTATCAATGTGACACAGAATAATGTTTTACAATTATTTTGAGTGATGGCCAAATACTAAAACGCTACAAAATTTTAAGAATTTTTTAAGACTCGTGGTGTCACAGAGACTTTGAACTAAATTCATAAAAATAGCTCGCGACTTAACGGTATCTTAAAATTGAGTAGAATTTGAGTATTTGGGGCGTTTTGACATTTTTGCATCATAAGCTGTTGATTAACTAGACGTCTTTATATGTCTTCTTTACGTAGTTACTCCTTGTTTAACGAGCGATGATAAGATAAATTTTTCTATCCATCCATTACAGCCTGTACAATACACTGCTGAACGTAGGCCTCCCCCATAAAATACCTCTATTTTGCCATAATTGTCAAATTTGGCAGGCCGTTTGGCAACCGTAGTTTGTTATTATTTTGTTATGAGGAAGATGCTGCTGCCCATCTCCTGTTTCAGTTTCCCTCCGTCTCCTCTATCGACACCCACGGGATGGTTTAGAGTAGTGGATATTTTTTCATCACCATTAGAATGAGGCAATATTTGCACGTGGTAGAGCCACGTTGCAGCTATATTATGGTTGTAGCACGAATGGGTCGGCTCGACCGGGGAAGGACCACGCTCTCACAGAATACCAGCGTAAAATAGCAGCTCGATGCTGCTGTTTCGTATTGTGAGTGTAGAGAATCTGAGACCCGTTTTACTGAAATCGAGGCATTCCATCTTAGTGCTCAAGGGTGACAACCCATCTGCATTTTGATTCTTCATCGAGGTTAATGTAGATGTCTATGGGCCACAGCATCCACTTACCATCAGGTGGACTGTGTGCTCGTTCGTCAATATTTTTTTTTGGATATATTGTTCAATGTAATTGTTTGACATTATTAAGTACATATTCGTATCGAAATTTAGAGCTTGCTGTAAATAGATCACCAAAGCCTAATTTGTCTGACTACCGAGTGCACTTTGTGCAGGTAAGTATTAAACAACTTGGTAACTTTAATTAACATTTTAAAAAGTTTCTTGGTAATCAAACTAGGTCTTAAATTTTGTTTACCTAGCAGCCTTCTATATGGTACAGGCTTCTCTGATTACTGCAAGGTTTATAAATCAATAAAGAGTGCTCTACTATTTGTTGACGGATTTTATATGTCAGTAATATTTTTAATTTCTTAGACCCGAAGGTGTGTTTTATCAAGCACGCGGTAAAGGCACTTTATTCACATATGTGTTCACTGCTGCCTGCCATACTGGGCAACCAGTATCACAATTTCACCATCGCACATCGCGACATAACTCGCGATACCATCCATACCATCTCCTGTTTCAGAATGACTGGCGGTCCACCACTGTGCGATTTAAAGGAAGTTTTCTTCCTCGCACAACTTCCTCGTGGAATCGAATACCACCAGATATTTTTTCGGACCGCTACGACTTATGGACCTCAAGACAAGAGCCTACTGCTTTTTAAAAGGCCGGCAACGCATGTGTTGCAGTTGTTCATGGGCGGCGGTAATCACTTACCATCAGGTTTGTCCGCTCACCTATAAAAAAATCTATGGAGAGTTTAATTTTTAGCCGTATAGTGGGTTTATTATGTGCATGATATTGGTTATCTTCTGACCTTTTTCTTAATAGGCGAGATGAAGTGGATGCCCTATCATTATCATCATCATCATCATCATTACAGCCCTTCACAAGTCCACTGCTGAACATAGGCCTCCCCCAAGTAATGCCACAAAGCACGGTCCTGAGCCACCTGCATCCATCGACTTCCTGCATATCTTACCAGGTCGTCATTCCATCTAGTGGGGGGTCGCCCTACACTACGCCTACCGGTACGAGGCTGCCACTCAAGAACCTTTCTACCCCATCGGTTATCGGTTCTTCGAGCTATATGGCCGGCCCATTGCCACTTCAGCTTACTAATCCGTTGGGCTATGTCGGTCACTCTGGTTTTACTGCGGATATCCTCATTTCTGAGTCTATCACGCAGAGACACTCCGAGCATAGCCCTCTCCATAGCTCGCTGAGCGACCTTGAGCGTCCTCATACGGCCAGCAGTGAAGGACCACGTCTCAGATCCGTAAGTCATCACTGGCAACACGCACTGGTTGTACAATCTAGTTTTTAGAGATTGAGGTATACCTGAGGAGAAGATATGTCGTAATTTCCCGAACGCTGCCCAGCCGAGTTGAATCCGTCGATTGACATCTCGGTCGAAGTTGGACTTACCTAGTCGGACTATTTGTCCCAGGTAAACGTACTCGTCAACAACTTCGAACATAGTGCTCCCAACAACTACCGGCATAGGTGTGACATGGACATTAAACATGATCTTTGTTTTGTCCATCTTCATATTAAGACCTATCCGTTGGAGGCACTATTGAGGTCATTGAGCGTAGTGCTTAAGTCCTCCAGCGATTCTGCCATAAGGACTATATCGTCGGCAAATCGAAGGTGAGTGATGTACTCGCCATTGATGTTAATACCGTATCCTTTCCAGTCCAATAGCTTGAAAACGTCTTCCAATACAGCGGTGAAGAGTTTCGGGGATATAAAGTCACCCTGTCTTACACCTCTCTGCAGTTGGATAGGTTTCGAGCTCTGGTTCTGTACTCGGATAGCCATCGTAGCCCTACTGTACAAACACTTCAGTACTTCGATATACCGACAGTCAACGTGGCACCGCTGATGGGACTGTAGCACCGCCCAAATTTCGACGGAATCAAAGGCTTTCTCATAGTCTACATACGCCAGGCAAAGTGGCAGATTGTACTCTTCAGTCTTCTGTACAATCTGCCGCAGGGTATGTATGTGGTCTATGGTACTGAAGCCTTTTCGGAAACCGGCTTGTTCGGGAGGCTGGAAGTCGTCGAGTCTGCGTGCGAGACGATTCGTAATGACTCTCGAAAACAGCACGTAGACGCGGCTCAGAAGGGAAATCGGTCTGTAGTTCTTTAAGAGAGCGTTGTCGCCTTTCTTAAAGAACAAGACCACCGCACTTCTGCTCCACGCCTCTGGAGTAGTGCCACCATGGAGGACGGAGTTGAAGAGCTTCTGAAGGACTTCAAGTACCGGTGTTCCACCCGCTTTCAGAAGATCCGCTGTAATTCCATCCTCGCCTGGGGCCCTGCCGTTTTTAAGGTGCTGGAGAGCCATTCTAATCTCGCTTAGACTGACGTCCGCGATATCATCGGAATAGTGTCGGATAAGACTTGCTCTTGGATAGTTACTCACACTTGCGTGTGGCTCCAACGATGATGTGTGTACAGCTGCCCATAGAACCTCTCAATCTCACTCAAAATCTCAGGTGTCCCGGAAACGATGCTGCCACACTCAGTCTTCAGCTTTGACAGTTGGCTCTTACTGGCAGACAGATCTCTGGCAAAGACTATGGAGCCCTGGTTCCGCTCGATCGCTTCTTTAATACGAGCAGTATTAAAGTTGCGTAAGTCTCGCTACATGTATTTGGAGATCTATCTGTTCATTTGCCTGTATGCTGTCAAATCTGTTGACGATTGCAGCCTCACCTTCCGTCTAACAGCCATGAGATTAAGTGTGTCATCGGAGAGTTTTTGTATTCTTCTGCGGCGGGTCTTGCAGAACTTAGCTCCGACCTCATGGATAGTTTCCACGAGCTTGTCATTCATATCGTCCACTGTATTGCAATCTTGTAGGCACTGAAAGCGGTTACGTAACTCGAGCTGAAAGTTTTCGGGATTCTGGATTAGAGCACGAGGGGGACGGAGCGTTGACTTCATTAGACGAGACCTCTCCAACTTAACGTTTAGGTTCAGTGTGCCTCTAACCATTCGGTGATCGCTGCCAGTTTTCACCCTTGCGATCACTGAGACATCACTGAACAGTTGGCGTCTGGTCGTCATAACGAAGTCAATCTCATTTTTTGTCGAACCGTCGGGGTTCGACCAGCTCAACTTCCTGTGGGGCCGCTTTTGGAAGAAAGAGTTCATCATAAAGAGTCCCTCTTTCTCCATAAAGTCGGCCAGCTGCTGGCCCCTTCGGTACCGTTGACCTACTCCAAATTACCCTAACTTCAGCTCACCGTTTTCTCTTATGCCTAGTTTTGCGTTGAAGTCTCCCATCAACACCGTGTAGTGGGTTTTGGAGGAATGTATGGCTTTGGAAATATCCTCATACATTTCCTCCACCTCCTCATCGGGATGTGCCGAGGTTGGTGCGTAAACCTGTATGACCTTCAGCGAATACCGTTTGGTGAATCTGAGTATCAAGTACGCGACCCTCGTCGACACACTCCCAATCTTTACAACGTTGTTGACGAGAGACTTGTGGACGATAAATCCGACACCTCCTTGGGACAGATGGTCGCCCTCCCGGTGATAAAACAAGTTGCCGGATTCGAGAATCACCGTGTCCTCCCCCTCTCTTCGGACCTCGGATAATCCTACAATATTCCAGCGCAACTTGTCTATCTCTTCTTCCAGCTCCAGGATCTTCCCGTCAGTCCTCAGGGTGCGTGCGTTAAATGTTGCCAGGTCGAGTCGTCGTAGGTGGCAACCGAACCTCCACCGGAGATTCTTAGCACCCCCTGCCCCGCCGTTACCATGGTTGCCACCGTAGCCAGGAATAGCGGGGCCGCCGGGGACTGGGGGCCGTCTATTTGTGTAATTGTTCATGGAGGGTATATTGCCATAGTTGCCACGCTTGGCGAGCGGGTTGGCAACCGCAGTTTTTTTTTGTCGTACAGTTGCTGTTATCAGGAAGATGCTGCTGCCCATCTCCTGCCTGTTTCCCTCTGTCGCCTTTTACGACACCCACGGGAAGATATGGGGTAGTGGATATTCTTAACCGCAACTACACGGCTATCATTATACGTTAATATATTTCGATTTTTCATTGATAACTTGATGGCATTATTTAATAAGCCAGATCAAGAAACTTGATTCTGACAAAAAAGTATTTTCAAACGTTGCTACCAACACAACAGTTCAGAATACAAACAAGTCTATCGTTTGTAATACGAATTCCGTTATGCGTTAATAATGATCAGTTCAATTACGTTTTAACCCCAGACTTCCGAGTCTAATTTATTCGAGAGTGGGACCGCGGCGTATTGTTTCTATTATTTTTGAGCGTTTTCAATAAAAACAGTAAAAGCGCAAAGGGCGCGGTGGACACGTGTTAGCGCGTGGCGGCCGCGTGCATGCGCCATCTTGCGTGATGGGTGGGAACTTCCGTAGGTGCACGTCACGAGGTGCATTGTGGGAACAATGGTCAGTATAAAGTACCTAATATTTTTTAATGACAATGTAAATTTTTGATGACATAATTCCAATTTTTCTATATTGATGACTTATATTTTTAATTATTATTAAGGAAACTTAACATACCCAGTGTTTTAATGGTAAGTTCATATTGGTGTTACTGTTATCTCGTGTATTTCGTCAAATTATAGCTTAGTAGCGCAGTGACCGAGTGTTTAGCTGCGGTGTTGCGGGATCGTCAGTTCAAATCTTGCAAGGAACACGTGTTTGTATGACTTACAAGTACCTTATTTTTCCGTTCTTAAATCCCAAAGGTTATAATACTGGTTACACGTTATTACTATTTGGCTAATGGTTTTTCGATAAATCTTTTTTTTTCTAGGATAGGGTGACAAACGAGCACACAGTCTAACCTGATGGTAACTGGTTGCTGTGGCCCATAGACATCTACATCTATCCTCTATTACGAATCAAAATGCAGATGCGTTGTCACCTGTGAAGATGGAATGTTGCCTCGTTTCCAGTAAAAAGGATCTTCGGCTCTCTACACTCACTATACGAAACACAGCAGCATTAGCTACTTTGTTACGCTGGTATTCTGTGAGAGCGTGGTCCTTCCCCGGTCGAGCCGACCCATTCGTGTTACAACTATATTACTAACATAACTACAGCATGGCTCTACCACATACAAAAAATCTATCCATGAGCTGGAATTGTTGGTTTCGGCTCTAGATACTTTGTGGTTCTACCAATGAATCCCTGTGTAAGACGGATTTTACCATACCTATACCTACCAGGCGGTCCCATAATGAACTGGCATGATATAGTTCAACGCGACATGTCGCTACATGTTGTGTTGCATTAAATAGTACGTTTATCGTGCACTTAATATAAGAAACATGCATCGACATGAAATGCTTAGTCTTAGTTTAACAGGCATTTGAATAACGAGAGTCGCGTATTTTTTCAAAATGTCGAAAACTGAGTATCGAAGTGTCATAAAGTTTCTGTTTAAAGAAGGTTTATCCCCAGCCCAAATAAAAGAACGATTGGATGGCGTGTATAAGGAGTCTGCCCCCTCATATAGCACAGTGAAAAATTTGGTGAAAGAGTTTCGCCTCTGGAGAGAAACCGTCGAAGACTTTGGCCACGACGGTCGACCTGTGGAAGTGCTCACTCCCGAAACGATTGCTCTTATCGAAGAGGAGGTTCTGAGTGACCGCCGTTTGAAGATTAGAGAAATTGCAGCAAGGCTTGGGCTCTCTAAGAGTACCGTTCATCGCGCGATCCATGAACATCTTCACATGAAAAAAGTGAGTTCAAGGTGGGTACCGAAACTTCTTTCAGCGGTACAGTGACAGGAAAGAGTGCGCTGCGCTTCGGAGTTTTTGGATCTTTGTGGCGAAAATCCAAAGACTGTGATCGAGCGGCTAGTGAATGGTGATGAAACTATGATCTTGTATTATGATCCACAAAGCAAGCGCGAGTCAATGGAATGGCGTTATAAGAGTGACAAGCCCCCTAGAAAGGCAAAGGTGCAACAATCGACTAAAAAACTGATGTGCACAATATTTTGGGATTTTCAAGGCATTTTGATGGTGGATTTTAAAGAACGTAATGCAGTCGTGAACGGCGAATATTATGCTTCTTTAATATATAAATTACGAGACAAGATAAAGGAAAAACGAAGAGGCAAGCTGTCTAAAGGTGTCCTGTTGCTCCATGACAACGCCCCTGTTCATACCGCTGGTGTTTCGAAGGATGCAGTTCGTCAATGCGGGTTCACAGAAGTTCAACATCCACCTTACAGTCCAGACATGGCCCCGTCCGACTATTATTTATTTCCAAATTTAAAGCGTGACTTAAGAGGAAGAAAATTTTCAAGCGATGAAGAGTTGCAGGCGGCCGTCTTCAGTCATTTTGAGGATAAAAAATGTGATTATTTTTATAAAGGTTTGGAGATGTTGATTCACAGATGTCAGAAGTGTGTTATTATTCATGGTGATTATATTAAAAAATAAAATTGGTTTCGTTTCATTTCCTTCATTGGTTCATAGTTAGGCCAATTCATTATGGGACCGCCTACGTGGGTGTTACGAGAAAGCATTATGCAAGACTTTTCCTTTAGTTTCCTCTATTTAACATTAATTCTCAGAATTTAACAGTTATAAGTTATAAGGGACACTATGGTATATTAAAGAAACGGCATAGATAGAGGAAATGTAAAGGAAATAACTAGAATGAAAGAATGTAGTTTTTTTTTAAATCAAAATGCTTAAATAGTTTTAATTGCACTTGTTTTAAAAAATGTTACATCGTGGCGTGTTATATCATGGGGGCAGTTTACAAACATAAATTTTACAAGGAAAAACATCCATACCCGGAACAATTACTTGTAGACTATACAAATACTTGTTCCGTGCGGGATTTGAACCCGCAGCCCTTAGCGCTGTAACTCATTGTTAAGCTACTGTGCCACGAAGCCGTCAAAATAATTAATTAATTAAGTTAATTTAATTTCATCGATATACTAAAGATTTGGCTAAACACAACACAGTTGGAAAATTCTACCCGTATAAGTAAGGGTATCAATAAATATCAATTAAGAATGAAAATGCAGAAAAGTTGTAACCTTTGAGTACTAAAATGAACTACTTACTCGTAAAAGGGTTCTCCAGATTTCTCATCAGATGAATTCGCTTTACGCTTGTGGGACTGTGATTCATCTCTTTTTTTATTACACTACTGCGTGGCTTTATATGAAGATTTTTTTTGTTATTAAAGTTCGTATCAATTGATACAAACTTACTACCGAGTAGATCTTACAAGTTAATTCCTCTACATAACTATATTTGGGAGCAAATGAAAAGGCTTTTTTTAAATAGAATTAAGGTGATCATCGAGTACACAGTTCACCTGATGGTAAGTGGATGCTGTGTCTCACAGACATCTGACCACTATCCTTGATTAGAAATAAAAATGCAAAGGCGTGGACCATCTTTGATAACTAAGATAGAATATCTCAATTTTAGTAAAAAGGGTCTGCGGTTCTCGACACTCCATATCAAAGCGCTATTTTACGAAGCTGTTACTTTACGCTACTTTTACTTTTTATTCTGTAAGCATGGTCCCCCCGGTTGAGCTGACCTTCGAGCTGCAACCACCGATTTAGCTGTACCGTGGCTCTACTACATATAAGATAGCACGGAGAGAATATTAAGATAAACATAAGTTACCTATCCGAACTATTTCCAATAAATAGTTCAAAATCTTTGTAAAGTTACAATACGTCCATAAGTCTGAAAGTTATTTAAATTCCTAAGTGTTCGTCAAAGAAAAATTCGTTACCTATTAGACATTATTTATTAAAATCTAAAGCGTTATCAATTTTTATTTTCAATGTCACAGGGGTCATGTAGACTATTCGATCAATTATTCATGAAAACCGCAACGCGACAAATTGGGCACAAATCTTTTGACGGTCGCGAGTCGCGGCGAGCGCTAAAAAGCTCGACCTCATTATTGAGCATGAATTAATCACACTTGCCGATTGTCCTCTAGTGATGACTAAGCATTTATCGATAACTGTGATGTTTATGTAAGTTACGAATATGCTATCAAATGTAATATCAGATGTACATAGTAGCGACTCGGTGTCGATTCAGCGAAATTGCCTAATGTAAAAAAAAGAATGATTAGGTCTGTGAATAGGGATCCTTGTAACAATATATAGATGATATTACCTATGTAGTTGATTCAATAGAATTGGGGAATTCTCGCAGTGATCGAAATTGGCCAGGGGGATATTATTACACCCTTTGGTAAGACTTAATATACCTAGACATAAAGTCATCTTAGGATATTAATTTTGTTTAATACCAGTAATCTTAAATTAGATAGCTTATTCAGTTAATTAAACTCTTATATTACATTATTCCAACATATATTGGCTATATAAACTACCTGTTAATGTTTACAATAAGTTAGCAGGCCAGCTCTTCATTTCATCATTCGTCGCTCTATGAAAGTACCGTAAAATTATCTCTAATACCAGAAAATATATTATTATTGGCAGTACCTATGTCAATTTACTTTATGGAAACGGAGACAAGAACAAAGTAGAGATGGTTGAGTGTTGTGGATAGGAAGTCTTCTAATTGTTTTTGGGTAGCAGCAGTGCTTAGTAGATGCCATCGGGTTTCGACTTCTCTATCAATCAAGTTATAAGTACATATCATAATCATTCGTGTATTGTTAAAAAGGTTACATCAAGCAGTTCATTATTATATAGGATGGGAGATGATATACTAAAGAAAGTAGTTAAAAGTTGTAAATTGCTGAGTATCTTAATAATTTTGCTTATAGATAGATGTGTTGAAAAAAATGTGGTTAACCAAGTCTCAGCTCATAGGTATGGGGTCATGAGAACCGGTAAATCATTTATATGTCAATAATCGATAAACTAAAATATTTATCGCGTTCGTGTAGACACGTCCCTACCACATGAATATTGTACGTTGCAATTTGTATAATTTGATTAAGTTCCACCTGTGTGAGTGGTGCCTTGGAAAGGGGCGACGCAGCGTACCTACGAGTTAGATTGTATAGTCGCGTTGAATGTTTACTATTAAATAACCTTTCCGGGATATAGAAAAACTTAAATATAATTATGCCGTAATTTTTAAGTGCTTCTCCAATTATTTACAATATATTTGTATATATATATATATATATATATATATATATATATATATATATATATATATATATATATATATATATATATATATATATATATATATATATATATATATATATATATTCCATAAATACATGGCCAACCAAGATCAATTTGTCAAATCTTTTGGATTTCGTACGTAACTGCGTTGTTGGTATCACTCGTTCTCAATTTTTCCAAAGTTAACAAGTTATTGAAGTGCTTGAAATATCTTAAGACAACATAATTTATAAACAGTAGCGACGACAAAATTTAAGAACAATGCATTATTACATCGTTGTTATCAACAACCCATCGATAACCCATTTACAAATCTAACGTGCTGAACACAGGTCTTCCTCGAGAAATGCTTTACAGAACGCTCCAGGGGCAACTAAACACGACAACCTATGCATTACTTAAATCATCATTATCGTATTTTTTGGAAAATATCATTGAAAATTAAACCTTTTTTCTATTTTTGTGTAGGTCTAATGGGTATTAAAATAACAATATGCCATCCGCAACGTCTCCTAACTGATCCCTTATCATTCGAAAACATTTAACTACTACCTATCCGCTTTGTGCACGCTTATTTAATCAATCAAACACCCTCTGAACACGCTTATCACAATGCCCATCCCGTCAAATTACATATTAATACTAGCAACACTAAAAAACGCGCGCTGCCAAACTGACAGTTATCGTTCTTCGTTAGTGTGACCAACTTTCGGGATAAAACTTCCACAATTTATTTTCAATTAAAAGTTTGTTGCGCCTCTTGTGATGACCATGTGCGGTATATGGCGTTATTATATTTACTGGGTTCGAATCCCGGGTCGGGCCAAAAATCAATTATTGAGTTTTTCGCTCAATAAATTCTCAGTAGCTGCCCGGAGTCAGGAAGTTGGCGGTGTCTCACCCCCGTGCCTCGGAAAGCACGTAAAGCCGTTGGTTCTGCGCCTGATCTCTCTCCGGTTGTCGGTTTACCGTCCCATCGGATTATGACTTGGGCACCTGGGCACTATAATCCTGTCAGCGCCGATGGCTAGTCTCCATTTAGACAGGCCGCCTTGACCGAAATTCGGTCTGGAGGACATTATTATTATTGTGGATAAAATCTTTAGATGCGCGCACTCTTTAAATTAACCGCATTAGAACTAGAGTGACTGACATAGGCCCAATGGATCAGTAAGTCAAAGTGGCAATGGGTCGACCACATAGCTCGAAGAACCGTCAACTAGTTGGATGAAAGATTCTCGAGCGTCAGCCTCGTACCGGTAAGCGAAGTGAAGAGTGCCCTCTCCTCTAGACTCTCTCTCTAGTACTCCCCCTAGATGTAGTTATTACTTGGTAAGAAATGTAGGAATTCTATGGGTGCAGGTGGCTCACGGTCGTGTTTTAGGGCATTCCTTGGTAGAGAATAATCTTAGCCTTTGATGATGATGATGATGATGATGATGATGATTAGGCAATATCGAGACAAAAACAAGTTACAGGGGCCTGGGCGTGAAACTAACTCGGAGTGCCGTCGTTCGACAAATAGCGGAATTCCATGTCGATATTAAATATATCCAAATACAATCACCCAGATTGTATTTGGATATATTTAATATCTACATGGAATTCCGCCATTGTCTTCCACGCAAGAGTGAATAGGCTTTTATTGGGCTGAGACACTACGAAAACTAACTTTATACTAATAAGCAATTGCAGTCACGATCTAATTGTTGTTAAGAAATTCTTACTCAGGTTATGGCTATCTGAATACTTTAATTTGAGAATTCAAGTACTCGTATACGATCACATATCCACTGGAGACATTTGTGTGCAAAAAAATTAGTTATTCATAACCGTATGCATAATGGTTAGACAGGGGTCATCATCACAGGCAAATTACTGTATAAGCCATATTTTCGGACTATCCCGCAAAATCGCTCATGTATTGTTAACAATATTCTACCCTTCTAATCATGAAATAGCGGACAACGGACGGAAGTACTGACGTGCGCATATGATTATAATTATATTTTTACAAGTATTATTCTAAAATTAGGGTGTCGTGGGAGCAATGAGGGTGAGAGGGAATCCAGGTAGGGTACTGAGGGATGAAACCGTAACGTGCTTATTGCACCCGAATTGCGTCGTAACCGGCAGGTGTGTAGTGACTTTTTAATCTGTAACAAATGCTCTCTTATTCGTGTTTTGTTATAGGACGGATTAATTCGTTTCTGTAAATAATATTATGCTTCAGATTTTGATGTTTATATTTAAAACTAATATATGTTTAAATTAAAAAAAAAATTTAACACGTGCTAATTTATGATTTACGTATTTCTTAATCCTGAATATGAGTTTCTAATCCTGATATAGCTGAAAAATTTTGCCTGAGCTCCTCACAAGATGTTGAGCAGGCATGTTAGTGAGCACCAATATCGTACGTGGTTATGCTCCTACATTTTTTTAAATTATTTTACAACTTATTAATTTATTTAGGGTTTTACCAGTATTCTCCTAAATCTAATCCTACCTGCACGTGCTAATCAACGACAAGGAAGGCTTGGGTGATAAACGAGATGTTTCTGTAGTTATATTTCTGATGTATATGGCATTTACCACGGGGTGTGTTCAGAAAAGTTCGGATTATTCCAAACACCGAATTCCACCAATGCAATGACAAAATCCATGATGCTAACCATACCATCTGAATGCTTGGCGGTTCATCGCTGTGCGATTTAGTAGGAGTTGTCTTCCTCACACAACCTCTTTGTGGAATTCGTTTTTGCTTCCTCTAATATACAAAAAAGTTATGTACCTTGATATTACGAGCCTCAATATGACGAATTTTTTTGAAATTTTCTAGAACTGCCCTTGAGAGCTAATACAAAATATACATGTCTCTACATTACGAATACTTTTGTCAAAAATCTCTTTATAACGACATGTTAATATTGCAGAGTATGTATAGAGTTATTTACCCCTATTTAACGAATTTTTTCAACAAAACTAATTATTCCCACTTAATTCCATGATACTTAAATCATGTCTTGACAGGTGCAGATATGTTAAATTCTTAGTAATACTTATTGTTGAGGCTAATAAAAAGTTTTCTTACCTTGTTATAACGAATCGTAGGCCCACCTAGCTTTTATATAATAAACCTCTTTATAATTACTTAGTATAACGAAGATTTCTAATTCCCTTCAGTTTCGTTAAATCGAGGTTGCACTGCATTTAGTTTTGTATATGCGTGGCGTTATATTGTTATGTTATAGTTTTCAGTTTTTGATTTTTAATTATTACTTTTCAATTTATTTTTAATTTCTTTTGAAAATAAAACTTAGGTTTTAAATATTATAAGTACCTACCTGTACATCATTGTTATAACAATTATTGAGATAATAAAGCTTTGTCTTGGATAAAGGCAATTTTCTACCACACACTTGAATTTCAACAATGCTTCCATTATCTTTCGGAGACCCCAGTATAAACAAAATCTCGGTTCAATTATGGTCCGTGTGACCCTTTTGAGGTTATTTTTTACGCGCATCGTACTTGAAACTCGCTATGTAGCTAAAGTTCTTTGCTAAATAGTTAGTCACTCGATATTGATCCTTATCAGTCTTCAATAAAAGTGATTCAATATTTTATATGCGGCAAATATAAGAACTTGTAAAAATATTGCGCGGGAATCGGAACGCGTGCGACGCTTTCAGATCGGTCATCCGTAACGGATAGAGGGCTCGCGATCGCCGCCACGCGTATCTATTTTTATTTTATTTCAATTAATGTAAAGTACTTGTGTTTAGTTTTAATTAAATTCGTTTTATGAAAATATTTTCGACAAAATGACAATGGTTCCTGAAATCAGTTTTTCTTTAGACAATTTCTTATTTACTTTTTAACTATGTGAGTGAATTTTCTGTTAGTACGTCATTCCGAAATAACACGAAACGGAAAACATAACTCCGGAACATTTTTCTAATTATGTCGTACATCAAGATTCATCACTTGTAAGGTAGAGTCGGCTCACGTGAATTTTAACAAATTAACTCGGAGCTGTCCGTCCGACGGTCGCAGCCGACCACCCACGCCGTGTTTACACAGCATCCGTTTAATTGTCTAGGCAAACATTTATTAGTATGCTGCTTCTTAGACCTACGCGCCGTTTTGTTGGGGCAGGTCTTTATCACTCGCGGGTAAGGGTTGTAGATTATATGGTCACCCGGGATAAATATTTGCTTGGTTTATGCGATAGCCATGAAACTGAACGCCGTCGCGGTAACAGACTGGTTCGTTTTGTTAATATATATGTTACGTGTGGTTTTACTTTTGTATTATTGCATCTAATAGAGTGGTTTTAAAAATTGGGACAATTTATTATAAAACTTTTCTTTGAAACTTACTTTGATTGGAAAGACCAGAGATTCAATTAATTTTAATTGATTCTGATGGCTCTTATTGTAACGATTTAATACTTTTCCTGTTGACAATTCTGTTGACATTACTAGTAATCCAAGTAAGTTTGCTTTAGAAGCAGCTTACAAAATAAAAACGGCGGTTGCCAAACCAATAATGAAAAATATGAGAAAATATATGCGGAAGGCCTATGTTCAGCAGTTGACTTCATAGGAAGTATTGGTTATATTATATGGTATTTTATATTTAGATAGATATCTAAATATAAAACATAAAAATGTTTCTAAAAGTCTATTACCTACGGACTTACCGTTATAGACTTTGAAACCAACCAAACGATTTTGATGAAATTTTTTGTGTGAGTTTGAATGGGTCCCTAGGTGGTTTATATTCACATTTGAACCCGGTAAGTGGCGCTGCTGTCGACCTCTAAAAATCACTAGTGCGAAACCAGGGCGGACCGTTAGTATATAATATAATATGTAGAATTGTATTGATATAAGCTGTCACGTAAGAAGTTGTATGGTGGGTTCGTAGCTCGCCTTTTATAGTATACTACTATATCATTACAAAGATTTTAATAACTTGAATATTGTGTGCAACTCTTAAAATATACTGTGTCTCCAGGAATTACATGACTCCCCTATCCACCATCGGACAACCAGGCAGTCGGCTGATCTTCATTTCTTTGTTCTCGATATTTCACGTATTCGAACCAAACGATTTGCTTCGTCTTTCTTATGCGTATAGCAAAGGAGTGGAATAATCTGCCGGCGTCTGCCTTTCCCTCCGATAACAATCTGGGCGTCTTCAAGGCAAAAGTGATAGGCTTTTGTTACGCCGAGACAGTGAAATATATCATCTAGGGCTTCATCACCACTTAACACCAAATGGTAAACAAGTAAAAATATATTTATTTTAATATAGACTATGGGTGACAAACGAGCACGCAATCCACTTGATGGTAAGTGGAAGCTGTGACTTATAGACATCTACATTTATCCTCGATTGAGAACCGAAATTGCGTCGAGTCACCTCTGGAGACTAAGATGGAATGCCTCGTTTCCAGTAAAAAAGTGTCACCGGTTCTCTACACTCACCATACGAAACACATCAATTAAGCTGCTATTTGACGCTGGTATTCTGTGAGAGCGTGGTCCTTCCCTGGTCGAGCCGATCCATTCGTGCTACAACTAATATAGCTGCAGCGTGGCTTTACCACAGACTATATTTTTTTATAGAAGAGGGGGCAAACGAGCATGCGGCTCACCTGATGTTAAGTGATTACCGCCGCCCATGATCAACCGCAACACCAGGGGAATTGCAGGTGCGTTGCCGGCCCTTTAGAAAGGAGTAAGCTCTTTTCTTGAAGGTCCACAAGTCGTATCGGTCCGGAAAAATCGCCGGTGGTAAACTATTCCACAGAGAGGTTGTACGCGGAAGAAAACTCCTTTTGAAACGTACAGTGGTGGACCGCCAAGCATCCAGATGGTGTGGATGGTATCGGGACGTTTGCCGCGTAGTGCGTTCACGAAATTTGGCGGCTGGGATTAATCCGAACAATTCCTCAGAGCACTCTCCATGGTATATGCGAAAGAAAATGCAAAGGGATGCAACATCTCTTCGCAATGCGAGTGAATCGAGCCGATCGGAAAGCACTCGGTCGTCGACGATTCGAGCCGCTCTGCGCTGGATGCGGTCAAGTGGAAGGAGCTGGTACTGGGGAGCCCCAGCCCAGAGATGGGAACAGTATTCCATGTGCGGCCGAACCTGCGCCTTGTAAAGTTGCAGGCGGTGTCCCGGCATGAAATACTGTTCCGCTCTGCCGAGCACGCCAAGCTTTTTAGAGGCCAATTTGGCCTTCCCTTCCAAGTGACCACGAAACTGCACGTCACTCGATATGTCGACGCCGAGGATTCCGATACTGGCTGAGGCAACAGGGGGAGTGCCTTGAAACTGAGGGGATACGACAAAGGGGTTCTTTTTAGCGGTTAACGCGCAAACTTGTGTCTTCTGGGGGTTAAACTGGACTAGATTTAGTCGCCCCCAATCAGAGACTCTGTTCAGCAAAGACTCGACTTCAGACACAAGTTTGTTCCGGCACTCGGAGACGTTTTCCCGAGAAATATTGGCTCGACCGGTGTAAAGAGCATCACCAGTGCTGTCATCTGCATAGCAATGAATGTTACGGGTTTGCAACATATCATTGATATGCAGAAGAAACAGCGTTGACGATAGCACGCAGCCCTGTGGAACACCAGCATTAATAGGCTTGCAATCGGAGCTTGCACCGTCAACAACGACCTTGATGCTCCGATCTGCAAGAAAGCTGGTGATCCAATCGCACAATTTCTCGGGAAGCCCATAGGAAGGGAGCTTCGAAAGAAGCGCTTTGTGCCAAACCCGATCGAAGGCCTTCGCAATGTCCAAACTAACGGCCAATGCCTCCCCCTTGGACTCAACTGCCTCCGCCCATCTGTGAGTTAGGTAGACCAGAAGATCACCAGCTGACCGACCACAGCGAAAACCGTATTGGCGGTCACTAATCAGCTGGTTATCCTCAAGGTACCTCATGAGCTGGCAGTTTACAATGGACTCCATTGTTTTGGAGAATATATATCTACTAACGCGTAATAACTGGAACATATAGCCCAATCGTCAGAGCTATCACACACATTGTAATCAGTGCCAATTGGTTATGTATGTACCTAACACTCCATTAAAAGTTAAAGTTACAGCCTATATACGTCCCACTGCTGGCCATCCTCCTATAATTTCTCAGAGGGATTTAGGGCAGGGAAGGTGAAATTTATAGCGAACGCCTAGCCACTCACGGCTCAACACTCCATTAAATACATATGATTTAATATAACAGAAAATATAACTTTTAAGTTACATAGTTATTTTTCTTGCTCGAAAATAAAATATGAAAGAAAATTGAGATACAAAAATCTAATAAAATATCGGAGCAGCAAATTTAAATATTTTTAGGCTTTTTTTATTTACTCAATAACTGATATTGCTCCGTATAATACACAAATATCAATTTGTCTCCTATATAAAAATATTCACCTGTTAAGCGCTACAATTCCTTTGCTATGAGGTGCTTATCAAGGAAAATTCTCCTTACAACACGGAGCCGTGGGGGGGGGGGGGGAGTGTCCTATGTTTAGCATTAAAGTTTAACCGACTGACGAAGAAAAAGGGAATAAAATGCAATTAAATTGTTTATTTTCGAGAATACTTACATGCATAAAGAAAGGTTCTTTAAATAAATACAAAGTATTTCTCATACTCAAGTATACATATCGGATTCTATATTCTTATTGGATTTTATAAAGAGTAATTTTATTTTAATTTTTTACATTGTTGTAGGTACATCAGATGCAGACAAAAGTATCTGGGAGGCATACATAACAAGTCGATAGACCAAGAGCACTCGAGCTCGGGTGGTCCAGCATAGTGGCAAGCAATATTGACTATCGAAATTAAGTTTATTTAAGAATTATTAATACCTGATTTGTTGTTATTAGCATGTAATTGTTAGTAGTAAAAATAAAAAATAATCTAAGCTCTTGACTTGGGAATCAAAGTAATGAAATGAATCCAAAATGTGTAAGCCCAAATTTTCCACTTTGATTTCACAGTTTTGAAAGGATGTCTATGTTTCTAATGCTTTCTTTCGTGCGTGTGTGTGTGATAGAGATAGACTGTATGCTAATCTACTACACTATTATAAATATTGCCTTACTTTGGCGATCATTATGTGGCTGATCAGAACCCGGAAGAAAACTTCTTTTTTCCTAAAATAAGGGTGACAAACGAGCACACTTTCCACCTGACGGTACGTGGATGCTGTGGCCTATAGACATCTATATCTATCCTCGATTAAGAATCAAAATGCGGATGCGTTATCATCCCTGAGGACTAAGATGGAATGCATCGTTTCAAGTAAAACGGGTCTCCGGTTCTCTACACGCACCCCACGAAACACAGCAGTATTAAGCTGCTGTTTTACGCTGATTTTTTGTGAGAGCGTAGTCCTCCCCCGGTCGAGCCGACCCATTCGTGCTACAACCATAATATAGCTGCAGCATGGCTCTACCACGTAAAACTATCCTTATAAAATTATTGTTTACCTCGCAAATTCTTATAATCGCTTAAGTCAATTAAATTTAATAATTAATGTTCAGAATACAATTTATTAATTCATTATTTTGTTGCGCAAATCTAAAGTGTCCATAAAGCGTCTCATTAAACTTCCTCTGCCTGTGCGCGTTATAGCGAGACACAAGTTTATGATGGTTTTACTGCGAGAGCCACTTAACGCCCGACACGGCTACCGTGTACCTAACTCCGTCCCCCCCTCACCCCCTTTAATTAGATGCATCCACCCCGCGATGTTATGCCGTATTAATTTTGGTAGCTTAACTAGATGTATATATGGGCTGTAACTTTATAGGGAAGACTTTGATTGGTGCGTAAAATATTTTACATTTGACGAGGTAGCTTGTGTTAGACTTTCAATTTTTTTTTCATAAAATAAGAATGACAAGTGAGCACACAGTTCATGTTATGGTACGCATGCTGTGACCTATCATCTATTCTCGATTATGAATTAGGTTGCAGACGCGTTGTCACTCTTCAGGACCAAGATAGAATGCATCGTTTACAGTGAAAAGGGTCTCCGATTTTCTATATTCGCCATACGAAACACAGCAGTATTAAGCTGCTATTTCACGATGGTATTCTGTAACAGCATGGTCCTTTCTCGGTAAATTTTGTCATTTGTTACGTGTTATTAAGGACTTCAAAAGAAATATATCTTTTTAAATAAATTTTTCAATACTTTTTATATTTTATAGAAGTAATGGTAGCGAACGGGCACACCGTTCATCTAATGACAGGTAGATGCTGTGACCCATAGAAACCTACATGTATCCTCGACTAAGGATCAAGATGCAGATGCGTTGTCAACCGTGAGGACTAAGATAGAATGCCTTGTTACCAGTGAAAAGGGTCTCCGGTTCTGGTCTTTCACCATACGAAAGACGCTCGCGTTACGTTGCTATTCAACGCTGGTATTCTGTGGTTCTTCCATATTAGAGCCGAGCCATGCTGCAGCCATAATACGCCGCAAAAATTAAGAAAGAAAGAAAGAAAGACCGTAAAACTAAAAACATCTTTCTTTGTTAATCTTCCTTTATTAAACTTTCTTTCCTTTTTGCTTTCGTTCTTTCAAAAAATTGGCGTTCTAAATTCGTTGCCAACTGTAGCTGTAACTATGTATAGCTTTTCTGAAATCAAAAGCAAAGTAAAGTAACAACCTGCTGGGCAAAGGCCTCCCCTCATTTCTGAGAGGGTTTTGGGGTAAGGAAGTGTCCGCCGCGCTGCACTAACTTTGTTGGCGGACTTTACTCGTCTCCGAAATACATTTTTTTTATTTCTCAAATATGCAGGTTTCCTCATGATGTTTTCCTTCACCGCCGAACGCGGGGCACTTAAAATTGCAATTAACAATTTCATTTGTTGCCGACGGGGGTCGAACCCGGGTTGCTCGCGTATTGTTAAACTTACAGCGAGCGCTAAGCTCTTGAGCTGCAACGGTTCCTGAAAGTGCACAAGGGAAATTGCCTGTATCCCCTGTTTCGTTCCACCTTCCATGTCCTATATCCCGTATATTAGCAATTATGTGAAACCGCATACCAAGTGAAGCGTATGAAGTAGTAAGGGTCCGGTATCGTTGAACCGTCCATTCCTGCCTCTTATGAAATCGTAGAGATGAGGTCAGGTGATGAAGTATCGTCATTCTTATCGAGTAATGAGTACATTTTACTTATCTTTGTGGCGAACCTAATTATTTAACAGCGTCTGCCTTAATGATAATATTTTGGCCATAGCAGTAGCGCTACATGTAAAGTATAGTTTGATTTTAAATTTTATGAAAAAAAAATTAAACAAGAATTTAAGAAAACAACGACCCTTGATAGCAAGTCCTATGTTATATAGAAACTTACATTAAAATAAAATTTCACTTACAATAAAATTAAATAATAATAGATTATTCTTAAATATGTACATAAAGTCTGAAATTGTTTCAATGAAAGTAAATATGAATAAAAAATAATTTCGGATTATTTGCGTTTCACTTATTTACTTTATTGTAATTCCCTGAAGTTTCCCGTTGCAGTAACGATAGTTATACAGTTCAGTGTGTAATGTCTTGTAATAGTTTACCCCGGGTTGCTTTCAGTTTTCAATTATTAATTTTGGTTCAATAAATGCAGAATGAATTTACATCTTAGACGCTTCCATCTCATTGTTTATCGAATTTCATTAATTATAGGATCCCAAGCATTCAACTTTCTTTATTTAACTACTCTTTTAATGACTTGGTGTTCTTTTGCATAAATTGTATGATCAGTCAAATTTAATAGATTACTGTTAACATGATAAAATCCGTCAATAATAGTTTTATACGATGTGTAGTACTCCTTAAAAATAACACTTCATTAAATGAATATTATTTAGGTAATTAAATGAAATTTTTACAAAATATTTAACTACTACAAGCAAAACATATATTGATACAGTATTATTTATATTCCATCCGGCCCAAATGACAGTCCAAATATTGCGGATTAGAGTACCACTTTGCCTGTGGCACGATCGCAAATTAATTCCGTATTACAACTTTTGAATATTCCAATCTCAGACTCCCACAGCGAACCCTTTAAACGGGATACCGGCCTAAGCCGCCAATACACGGGAATTAAACAACCAACGGTAATAAAGTTCCCAGGAATCCCCTGAGGCGGCCACTTGTCCAGGATTACGCTGCGCTAGCGGACTACGCCCAGAATTCGCGACTGGTATCGCTTAAGGGAGGGTTTACATGTGGATTTATTTCGATATTTTGTAAACTCCTCTTCTAATGATTTCTTAAATTTACGCGAACACTACACATTGAATAAAACTAAATTTACGGATTCTATCGCGTTTATTTAACTGATTTTACTTATTTTTAATTCCCGACGTTTCAGCTGTAAAGCACCCGAAACGTTGGGAATTAAAAATAAGTAAAATCAGTTAAATAAACGCGATAGAATCCGTAAATTTAGTTTTACTCCCTTCCTCTTCTGTTAAATATAATGCTAATGAAATAGATTATGTTAATAATGGGTTTAGTGTTTATTAAGCTGCGAAGGAAATTATGTTGTGAAATAATTATCATATATTTTTTATTTTTGTTATAATATACACATTTTTGATCTGTTCAAGTTGTGGTTGACTGATCAAACTCTTTCGCTGCCATGTCGGTCGCTTTGAATGGAGTATTGCGCTTAAAACATGGCTTAAAACAATTGATCTTCTCTTTAAGTATTTAAACTATTTGTGGCGTGTTTGAAATTAATGTTTCTTCCTTTCGTTTTTATTTTTATCTTGAGGACATGCGAAATCCGTCATTACGCATTAGGGTTGCGCCGCTTACGTACTTGCCTTGCTTTCATGTCCTCTCAATAATGAGGGAAGACTTGATCGCAGGTGCGGGAATTTAGCTAGACGTTTTGTATTAAAAACTACTGGCGATCCAGATTTTATGTCTTTATTCAATTTGTCCGCGATGGACTCCTAAACCACTCAACCGATTTTAATCAAATTTGCACACCCTATGCAGTTTGGCCTAACTTGAAAGATAGAAAACTTTTTGTCCATGAGTTACCCACAATTTTTTTTGCGAAGATAAGGATTTTTAGTGGGGCATGACAAAGTGTCGTTGAAAAGGGCAGAACAACGTCTGACTGGCAAGCTAGTTAACTATATATTTTGTATTTAACTGATTATGAAATTCAAAAGTGGTGTATGGACATGATATGAGAGAATGGTCTCTCATATCAAGGTTATGTGATGATAAAGCATAGCAACGGACACCACCACGTGCTCTCGAAGGTACGAATGTGAAACATCATCAATTTATGACTTTAGGGCTTTCTGGTAATTTCTTTCCAGAATAACCCAATAACTATTCAAAAAAACTATGCAATATATTGAATAAGACTTTTTACACGAACTTTATTCGATGTTTCTGCAATATCCATGATTATTTCTGGACAAAAACATCTAGATGTAGATAACTTAAAATTATAAAAAAAAAACTGCGGTTGCCTAACCGTTAGCCAAGCGTTGAAACAATCGAAAAATCCCTCATATGGGGCTGTCTATGAGGGAGGTCGGTGTTCAGCAGTAGACTCTTATAGGCTGTAACAGATGGACGATCTCTAGCTTTTTAATATGAATTTTTGATCAACAGAATGAATTAACAGTATCTTAAAGATTGACAGTGACACGTTTGTTAAATTAATTATATTATCTCAAACAGATAGCAGCTAAAAAGCATGTTTATCAATTTCAACAGCCTAAATTTCGCTCTTCGTAGGAATTTGCGGCTACGTGGCGCAGTGGCTTAGCAATGAGTTACTGCGCTGAGGGCCGCGGGCTCGAATCCCGCACGGAACAAGTATTTGTATGGCCGACAAGTAATTTTTCTGGGTCTGGATGTTTGTCCTTGTGCAATTTATGTTGTAAACTGCCTCCACGATACAGGAGCAAATCCTAGTGTGGGGGTAACGTTTTAAAAAAATGTGTGCCGTTGCGAGGATCAGTGACTTATCTGGAGTGTCGTGTAAGTGGTTGAGTGAAACTGGAAACACGAACAAGATTGGCTATAACTTGAAACGGGCTTCCTTAGGAGCATACTGCAAGCCCCGCAAAAAGATGAGTTCGTCTCTCTATAGTCAATAATAATATAAGAGATTAATAGCGAATGTGATCTCACGTACATAGAGTAAACAAAAAATCTATAAAAAATGTATCTCTTCTTGTTCACCAGCCCGTCCATCCATTGCTGCACATAAGCCCTTCCTGTAGTAAAAATATTTTGCTATTGTCGCCACGTTTGAGACGTGGATTGTAGATTTTAGGATTAGATGTTTTGCACCTTTCAAGTTGCTTGCAATCATCACTCAGGGTATTTTATGTCTGCCGTAAGCGGGATAGTTATACCATAATTTAACGGAAGCCATTAGATTTTATAGCATTTTATTTTATTTTTGCATATAGTGCCACGCTGCAAAATATTATAGTTGTATTGGCTCGATCGGGAAAGGACCACGTTCTCACAGAATACCAGCGTAAAATAACAGCTTAATACTGCTGTGTTTCGTATGGTGAGTGTAGAGATCCGGAGACCCTTTTTTACTGGAAACGACACATTCCATATTAGTTCTGAGGGGTGACAACGCATCTGCGTTTTGATTCTTAATCGAGGATAAATGTAGATATCTATGGGCCACAGCATCCACTTACAATCAGGTGGATTTTGTGCTCGTTTGTCACTCTTATTCTATAAAGAAATGCATGGTAGAGCGTCGCTACAGCTATATTATGGTAGTAGCATAAATACATCAGCCCAAAGGGGTTGCGCAGACGGTAGTCTCGTTTGCAGTGAGAACGATCTCTGGTCCTATACAGTTACCCTACAAAACACAGCAGCATTTAGCTGCTATTTGACGCTGGTATTCTGTGAGAGCGTGGTCCTTCCCCGGTCGAGCCGACCATAATATAGCTGCAGCATGACTCTACCACGTATAAAATGCATTTTGCATTTTATTTTTAAAGAATTATAGAATAAGTCTATGGGCCCCAGCATCAATTTACTGACTGTGTGCTTGTTTGATGCCTTTTGTCAATCGACTTCAAAAAAAAGGAGAAAGTTCTCGATTTGATTGCATTTTTTCATGTATGTTACCTCAGAACTTTTTCATGGTGAACCGATTTTGATGTCTTTTTTAATTTGAAAGCTCGCGGATGGGCCACATGATGCCCATATAAATTTGATTAAGATATAACCATTAGTTTTTGAGTTGACTTCGACTATATTAACGATGTTCTCATTTTGTTTATACTGAAAACTTAAATGGTAAATTTGTAAATTTTACTGCTTTTTATACAATAAGTATGACAAACGAGTACAAAGTACCTACTTTATAAAGAAATGTTCGCCTATTACGACACCTGCGAAATAAAATGGAGTCATGAACGCTCTCACGCTGCTGCAACACGGTAAAGAAGAAAAATATTACGTGACATATATTTACGACATTATCAACCTTTAGCAGGGCTATGTAATCCTGCCCTAAAACTAGGTCCCGGCATAACTTTAATTGTTTATAAAGTGCGTACACACGGGCTCGTTGCATGCGGAGGGTGGCAGATCGTTCGCTGTAGAATGCTTCTATGAGAAATACTAAAAACTCTATTGTTCAAAGGGCTCTTTAGCTTAAATACTGATACTTAGCTTTATAAGAGGCAAGTTTTTAATGCTTCAGTGATCGATATCAATAACGACGTGCGTGCCGGTTCGTCGTTATTGCTTGTTAAAATTAAAAAAAAATATGTCTAACTAAACGTAATTAAATATTTAACGAATAGTTATTATTATTTAGTGTCACCATGGAGTGGTAGGGTGACAATAATAATAATATTGTCCTCCAGACCGAATTTCGGCCATGGCGGCCAGCCTCAACGGAGGCTAGCCATCGGCGCAGGACAGGATTATAGTGCCCAAGTGTATGCGCAAGCACAGGTGCACTCTCTATTCCCTCACTCTCATAATCCGATGGGCGATAAACCGACACGACCGGACGCAGGACCAACGGCTTTACGTGCTTTCCGAGGCACGTGGGTGAGACACCGCCAACTTCCTGACTCCGGGAAACTACTGAGAATTTCTTGACGGAAAAACTTAATAATTAATTTTTTGGCCCGACTCGAGATTCGAACCCAGGACCTCATGATCAGCAGTCGCACTACTACAACCACTAGACCAACGCAGGCAGTCAGTGTAAGAATATCTACTACATCGTATCGTTGGAGTGGTAAGAGGCAGCTAAGGGAAACTTAAACAGGGCGATCGACAGCAACACCTTCCTAATAACAATTCAAAATTATAAAAAACGGCGGTTGCCTACTCGCTTGACCTGGCAACTATGGCCCCCCCTATGTGACATATACGCTGTAATGATAATGGCATATTATATGGTGTAAGATATTTTTTAAGTATATTCAACTCCGCACAAGGATTTTCTCCTGTATTTTGGGTGAGATTTACTACTACGCAACAATTATTTGTAGGATATACAAAAACTTGTTTCACGCCGTATCCGAACCCACTGCGGGCACACTCTTCGTTGCAGGCCTGTATGTTTCACTTCTGGTATCATCTGGTTCATGCTGTGGACTGTTACACAGTAAATTCAATAAATAAAGCACATTTTATGAAACTTATTCTAAGATACTTAATAGAGAAAAAGTGACTTTCGATAGGTATTGTTATAATCTACATTGAATAAAAAAGTTTCTGTACCCGTTTCAAAGAGTGCGAATCTATTTGAAAAAATGCGTACAATGCTTATAAGCATGTAAATATTCCAGAAATTGATGAACCAGTCAGTACCTTTTTTATGATTTTGGTTCAATGTATTCATATCAAATCATAGAGTTTAAATAGTTCAGAACGAAGCTAACTCATGCCGAAGTAACTTTTTACATTTCGTTTACAGTATCTATATTCTATATTCTTAATATCTATTAAGAAAATATACTTAAAATGTATATTTTATCTCGCTCGCTGTATATTTCACAAAACGCGAGCAACCCGAGTTTGATACCTGCCGGCAAACAAGGTGAAACACATCGTAAGAAAACCTGCATGTCTGAGAAATTAAAAAAAATATTTCGGAAGACATGTGAAGTCTGCCAACACGCATTGGGGAAGTGCGTTGGACTGTTCCTTGCCCTAAAAACCTCTCAGAAAAGAGACCTGTGCCCAGTTGTGGGACGTATATAGGCTGTAACTGTACTTTCATTAACACATCAACAGAATCTAGGGGTATTTTGTATTTCATCAAATATCTAGAAATTTATGAAGAATTTTCTGATATAGTAAATGGAAGAATGATAGCTTTTAAGGTCTTTAATAAAATATAGAAAACATTTCTTTTTTTGGGTTTAAATAAAAATAATAAAGAAACTTCATTCTTTCATAAGAAACTATTAATTTTAATTAAAAATGAAAAAATCTTATTAAATAATGAATAATATAATTATTAATAATCAGTGTTGCCACCTCTTACGTTAAGCACACATCATATTAAAATAAATTGTCAATGTCTTGTTGCGGTATGAGGTCCCATGTTCTTTGCAAGTGTTCGTAAAGTTATTTGTAAAGTTGCACCAGTCGCGCCGTATGGGAAGGTGCATTATCGTGCATGAGTAGAAGTTTCTGGTCCATTTGGATTCTGTGTGAGACAATAACAGGCTCTCCTACGTCCTCGTAAATTTTTTGTGCAGTTATGCTAGCTTGGATCCAAATGAGCTGGTGTCGTCCGCCAAGACGAATTCCTGCCTGCCTGCCATTATTGTCCCGCCTTGTTATGAATTGACCTCCTGAGGGTGCCGTAGACGACTAACTGTCCCTGAAGTTCTTCAAACGCGTGTTATTCCTGAATCCGTATGAAACCCAAACCGGACCCATCGGTGAACACCACCAAAGGCGGCCATTTGTAGATATCGATCCTGTCTCTGCGTAGTTACACAATAAATACCTAAACCAGTAAATAAAAAACCAGTAAATACCTACACGTGTGCCGTTCAGCCACATCCCCAATACTGCGATAACGTGACCACAACCTTGATATCATTTGGTGGGCGTGTAGGGCCTCAGCAACGACTCGTTGAATAGCATCATTTTCTAAAATGCCCACGGCTCATAACATTTCAACTTGACTCAAATGATGACGTGACATGACTCTTAAAGCTCATTTGGCAGGTTGACCAAAAAATAAAAAACAATACAATCCCTTTTCATTAATTAAGTACCCGACGACCGAGCTTTGCTCGTTTTTTTTAAATTACACTTAGATACAAATTACATGAATAATATTTTTTGTTCTTATTGACTTAATAGAAAAAAACTGAACTGGTTATTTGAATAAAAAATCATGGGTGCAATTAGTTTAATTAAAATTTTCTAATTTTAAAATACTAAAAAAAAGGGCTCGAAATAATAGATTTTCTCACATAAGAAGGAAACTTGAAAAAAGAGGGAAAAAAGTCGGGACCAAGACGGGACGCGAACCAAGGCATTACGAGTTCACGACCGCTCGATATCCACTTGAGCTATCACGATCATTACCAAAGTGTCAAAATCTACCTTCTTATATTGTAGCAGCTTTTCATTGCCTGAAAACACGGACAAAAAGACATTTTCTAAAAATAAATCCTAGCTAGATCGATTTATTGTCCCCGAAACTCCCATGACACTAAATTTTATGAAAATCGTTGGGGCCGTTTCCGAGATACATATATATATTTTCTTTTTTTATTTACATTTTCAAATTTTGAGGTAAGAATAAAAGAGGTTTTAATCTGTACTGTTATACATAAACTGTTTATGAAAACTAAAAATATTTTAAACGATTAAGTCGTAAATAATCTGGGGATAGATTCTGTTGATGTATGTAAACATAAAATTAGAAAATTACGACGATAATGATAATATTTTTTGTAAATTATAACGAACGCGTTTAACAATTTTACATAAAAAAGAAAATTAAAAACACTAGAAACTAAAATTCAATAGAAAGATCGTTAAAAAGTTGTTTGAAATTATTTAGTTTTTCCAAAGTGAGTATCAACTCAGTGGGTGGTCTGCATCATGCCACTTAGCATGTGACGTAAAAAAAACACCAAAATATGAAAATATTAAAGGTGCAACACGTGATGTCTAATATGGATATACCAAGGCCGTGCCATTGAGTAGTTATTTAACAGGATATTTTTTAATCCCGTGTAAACTTTTGAGTTTATATAAATTTAAATTGTCCGCGTGGTGGTGACGCGACGTGTAAGATATATTTATATGTGAACGTTTAGTAGATGTCGTAAGAAGCGACTGTGGAAAACCCCAAAATGTTATTATGGTTTCCGATAGATGGTGGTATAACCATCTCGTTTTATAATCATCATCATCATTACATCTCTTCACAAGTCCACTGCTCTGCACTGAATATAGGGCTCCCCCAAGGAATGCTACAAAGTACGGTCCTGAGCCAACTGCATCTATCGACTTCCTGCATGCTTTATAAGAGCCGTGGTAGCTCAGTGGTTAACGCTCGCTGTAAATATAACAGAACGCGAGTAACACGGGTTCGATCCCCGCCGGCACCAATGAAATTGTTAATTGCAATTTTAAGTGCTGATTTAGCACGTGCTCGGCGGTGAAGGAAAACATCGTGAGGAAACCTGCATGTCTGTCGTGTTCGTCAACACGCATTTGAGCAGCGCGGCGGACACTTCCTTGCCCTAAACTCTCTCAGAAATGAGGGAGGCCTGAGCCCAGCAGTGGGACGTATATAGGCTGTAACTTTACTTTCCTTTACTTTATGCTTTACCAGATCGTTCCACTCCATCTAGTGGAGGGTCACACTATGCCCACCGGTACGAACCTGTCACTTGAGAACCTTTCTTACCCATTGGTTGTCATTTACCCCAGACCAAAATACTAGACCGACGTTCATGAGTAGTGTCTAGTGCTGCGATCACCAATCTACCTGCCAAGCGTAGATAAAGGCAAATCCTTCTAATTATGGTCCACGACTCTTTTGGGGGCTGATGAAGAAAATTAAGTTGTATAGTCGATAAATTGTGTTGCTTACGTAATATAAATTATTTTTCAAAATAGTGTGCGCAAGCACAGGTATACTCTCTATTCCTTCAAGATCAGCAATCTCGCTTAAGAATACTAGGCGAACGCGCCATTAGGATACTTACGTAATATGCTATAAGCTTAGAGTGGTTAGAGTGATGCGGTAGTGACTACAAGAGTACATAATAATATATGTAAATAATAAGTGTTAATGATTACATTTTTGAATTTATGATGAATTATTATGAAGTGAAAAAATCGATTACTGCTATTAATTATTATTATTATAACAATAATCATGTATGTAATAGAAGAAATATGAATATGGTGCTATTAAGATTTTATATAAAAAAGCATCATATGATATAAAAGTACTACTATCTAAACTTAAAGAGGTACTACAGAGAAGAACATAAGGGCAACAACTAAGAAATAGCCATAAAGTATTACTCTATACATGTCCACCCTATATTAACGTAAATCTCAGCGCCATGTTTGTTTTCCTAGGTCAGGTACCATGCGCGAGCGCACAGGTACGTGATGAAAGTCCCCCTCTGCCCTTTCCCTCCATTATCCTTGGACTTGAGAGCCTGTTTCCTTTGGCCTTTTAGATGATTATGAAAAAAAATTTTGAATAAACGGCGGAACAACGCGCCTATGGTTTAACTTGTATTTAAAGGAAAAATTAAAACAAAAATCACTTTTGATTCGTACGATTTTTGTGTTTCACTACCAGTATATTATTATATGTAGTTATGGTAGGCAACACGCAAGCAATTCTTAACCGGTAATCTCCACTGGTATCTATTAAATTATTAATTACAATTTTAAGCATGTAGTATGCGCGGCGGTGAAGGAAAACATAGTGACAGAACCTGCTTATGTAAGAAATTAAATAATTCAAGTACTATGAAGTTTGTAAACACGCACTGGAGCAACTGGATTAATAGCGCCATAACCCAGCATAGGTATATAATATAATATATATAATATCTTTGTAATGATAATTATTTTCATTACAAAGTTTTTATACGTGGTGGAGCCATGCTGCAGCTATGTTATGATTGTAGCACGGGGTCGGCTTGATCGGGAAAGGACCAGGCTCTCGCAGAATACTAGCATAAAATAGCAGCTTGGTGATAAATATAAGCTTAAGAAGAAATAATGCTGCTGTGTTTCATATGGTGAGTGTCTGAATCTGAGATGATGAATCTTAAGCCTCATGCGTGACAACTCATCTGGATTTTGAATTTTAATCCGGGATAGATCTATGCCCATATCATCAGGTGGACTGTGTGCTCGTTTGTCATACTTATCCTATAGAAACAACATAATGTTGACAGAATGTCAGTATGATTTTTGTTTTTCATATAGATTGATTTCATTTACTCCGAGATCTAACACAATTCTTGTTTAATTTTGGGAGTTGTTACGTATTCTAGACAGACACATATGAGTCAAATTCTATCTTAAGGTCGTAGCAGTCTTATTGGATTTTATTTTAAAGTGGCAAACTTGGTGTCACTTCTCTCGTTCGTCTACCTTTAACATCTCACGTTTGTTTACTTTAGCTTTTGTAAGGCTAGAAATACATAGATCCCGTCAAAAAGTTATACACAAGTAATAATATCCAATATTTACAAGAATATATATTTTGTTTATTAATTTACTGGGACGCAGGAAACCATTTCTGCCTAACAGTTCGTATGGGTTGATATCACCCTCTTTGATGTCTATATCTGCCGCCAAACTGCAGTACCCTGAAGTTGGGTGCAGTCAGGTGGACTGAAAAGTTGTCTGTAACTTTTTTAATGAAGACGTGTAGAAATTCGGACCAACTTCAGGTGTTCATTTTCACCATCGCACATTCCGACGAAACTTGCGATGCCATTCATACCATCTGGATGATTGGCGGTCCACCACTGTGTGTAACCTTGTGAAATTGACTACCGCCAGTGACTTTTCCGGACCGATACGACTTAGGGACCTTAGAGAAAAGAACCCTACTCTTTTTTTAAGAGACCGGCAAAGCATCTGCAATTGCCCTGGTGTTGCAGTTGTTCATGGTTGGCGGTAGCCACTTACCATCATGTAAGCCGCATGCTCGTCTGTACCTCTCTTACATTATAAAAAAGTATAAGATAATTTATTATATGTATATAGTAATCGTTGCATGTATGCCGAAAAAATTAACTCAAACTAAGAGATATGTCGGAAGAGATAGTAATTTATGTAACAAGTGCCAGGTGATACCTATGTTTATAACAGACTTAAAAAAGAGGTTTTTAATTCGACTGTATTTTGTTTGGTTGTTATATTTTATGATTCTTTTTTGTTAATTAGAAGAATAAATAAAAAATAATTACAAAATATTTTTGAAATTTCATTAGTAAGACTAAAAGAAGAAATCATTTAGACGAAATTCTAGTTGTCACCTTGATGTCATATTGCCTAGGTGGACTTAGCAATACGACAACATTATAAAGGTATAATAATTAAAGTTAAAAAAATGAAAACTGACTTCGAAAACTTAAAAGAATAAAATAATTTCTATAAATGTTTCGAAAAACCTCCAACTTCAGAAACGAAAATTATTATTTTTAAATTTTTTGAGGTCGGTTAAAAGTTTTGATTATTTATTTCGAAAGTTGTTCTTGTGATTCATTTATGGAATTTTGTTTGGTTATCACATGAAAGTGGGGAATTTTCGTTAGCCGAATGCGATCTTGAGTCGTTGAGTTAACATGCCACACCTAATTTGTGCATTAATGGTTCTCGGACATGAGGGGACGGTGCTAATGTCGGCTGCTTCCTTTTTTGGCTGAATTTCAAGTTCTTTATCCTTTTAAGTAAATATGGTGTGTGACCACGCAACGATGTAAAGATCGTAGTATGTATGTATAATAAAAGTTAAAGCATGTACTTATTAGATGATATTCTATCTAAAAATCAGTCAGAGTAGATGCCACCTGTTGGAATCTTGTAACTATAGATTTTATTTTTTAACCCCCGACAAAAAAGAGGGGTGTTATAAGTTCGACCGCTATGTGGCTGTCTGTGACACTGTAGCTTAAACTGGTGATCCGATTTGGGTGCGATTTTTTTTTAAATTTAAAAGCAGGTTTTCTAGCGGTGTTTCTTAGAAATGTTTTATCAAAATCGGTTCCATCGTTTGAAGATCATCAGCTTTTTTATTTTGATTTGATGGCATAACGCTGATACCAGACGTTTACAATATACGCTATTTTTAGCACATTCTAGTCTATTTACATATTATATTTTTATTGGTGTTTTATTTTTAGTGGCAAATGAATTTACAGTCAAACTGATGGTAGGAGGCTACTGTACATGGACACATACAGTTAACTTCAAACAAAGAAAGCCTTCTTAAAGAGATGCCTTGTCTCCTCTGTAACTCAGACAGAATGCCTCACAGCCTGTGGCTCGAATGTAACAAGGGCTTTCAGTGAATTTCTTCTTAATTTATAGGGAAATATATACGCTTTTACAACAAAATCCCAGAAAGTGTACAAAATTTGTCATTTAACGAGTTTAAATGTTTTATTAAAGAAAAATTGTACAAAAAGCGTTATTATAATATCAAAGAATAAATAAATAAATGAAACTAACCCCTGGGAATGAGGTTACCGCCACCATGCCGGTTCTTTAAAAATTCATTCAAATATTATTCAAAATAAATTATTGTAAAGTGAAATATGATTAAAAAAAAGCCCTGCTGGGTTTCTTGCTGGTCTTTCCCATGTTGTCTAGCTTAATCTTGCTTGCTATTCGATCAAAGGCAGTTAGTTTAGTTACAGTTAAACTTTTGTTACCGCAATAGTTTTTGATGTTCAGAGCTTAGTTGTTGGGGATCCTCAGACTTATTTGTCATGGGATTCGGCTGTTCTTCAGACGTACTAGTCTTAGCAGAGTCGTACATAGTTTTCGTACGCTCATAAATGTTTTATTTGAAGTACTTATTATACTTATATATTACTTATATATATTTCCTTCAGCTCTAATAAGAACTTCGTGGTTTTCCAGGACGGAGGTTTTTTTTCAGATCAGTGGTAAATAAAAAATGAATTTCAATGAGTGTTATGCAATAATCTATATCGAATAGAAATCATTCATTTCATTTCAGGAGTACGATTAGCACGATGTTATGTTTTCTCCATTCTTTTGTATTGCGTTGAAGCATGGACACTCATAGCATCGAGCTGTAAGAAGATTGAAGCCTTTGAAATGTGGGTATACAGGAGAATGTTAAGGATTTCCTGGAGAGACAAAGTAAAGAACGTAACCGTGCTAAGTCGCATAAAGAAAAACCCAGAAGTTGTATAATTTGTAAAGAAAAGAAAGCTTGAATATCCCGGCCACATAATGAGAAACCGAAAATATGATATACTACAACTCATTATACAGGGCAAGATCCAAGGGAAACGAAGTGTGGGTCGAAGAAGAACATCTTGGCTGAAAAACCTACGCCAATGGTTTGGAAAGAGCACCCGTTCCTTATTTAGAGTCGCGGCATTAAAGATTCAAGTTGCCTTAATGATCGCCGACCTTCGAAAGAAGATGGCACTTTAAGAAGAAGAAGATTTCATTTCATTTAAATGTTAAACAATTTAAAAATCCCACAGCAGTATATCGCCGACAGAGACGAAATAAAGTAGCATATCAGATGTAGATACTATTTAACATTTTGTTTAATAACACGCAAATGAAAAACAAACTTACAGTCCACCTGGTTAGGTGGCTACAGTCCGTGGACACCTGCAGCGAACTTCACACATGGAACGCTACGGATGCGTTGTCCTTTCTAAGGACTAAGATGAAAATCCTCACAGTCTGTAATTATACTGGCTCTGTATACTAGACATGTGTCAATCATGAATGACTCGTTCGTTTGAGCTGGTATACTTAAAAGTATTGATAGTTTATTCATTTGTTTTTAAATGTTCCGTTACAAATAATCACAAACAATTGACGGAACCTTTTTAACTCGCGATTGGTGTGAATTGTGACTCGAAAACCGACCGAATCCCGAATTATCTGAATGTATTGTTCTTAGTGTAAGGTACTGGATCCAGAAATGATACATTTGAATGATCGATTCGAATGTATCGGTACGCGTGAAGAAATGTACTAGAATGATTCGGTTATGAGAAATGAACGATTGACACATGTCTACTATATGCCCTTCAGCCCGGTATACAGCAGTACGTACCCAGACGGACTCCTAGCCAGTGAAGGAGACCTAGCATCTAGTAAAAACTTCCATTTTATTACGTTTTATTCCATTTTATTACGTCGTTGTTGTTCCGGGTGGAATTTATTAATTGATTTTAAACTAATTTTCCGATGAACTGGAAACTTGACATTTTGAAAACAGCTCAAATTGAAATGATAATGCAAGAATACGGTGTAAATTTTTTTTATATAAAATTTTAACAAATTTTCACTTGTTGACTTAATATTTCGATTAGACTCTTATAGTTATTTTTAACTTAGTTCTAAGCTCTCGTGGAAGTGTTTTATTGCTTTTCTTTAGACAGTATCCATCATATTTGATTCTAATATTATTTATAACTAATAATAATATATCTAATATTATTTATAACTAATAATAATATATCTAATATTATTTATAAGTGGTAGAGCCACGCTGCAGCTATATTATGGTTGTAGCACGAATGGGTCTGCTCGACCGGGGTGGAACACGCTCTTACAGAATACCGGCGTAAAATAGCAGCTTAATACTGCTTTCGTACGGTGAGTGTAAAGATCTGGAGGCCCTTTTTTACTAGAAACTAGGCATTCCATCTTAGTCGTCAGGGGTGCCAAAGCATCTGTGTTTTAATTCTTAATCGAAGATAAATGTAGATGTATATGGGCCACAGCATCCACTTACCATCAGGTGGACTGTGTACGCGTTTGCCACCCTTATTCTATAAAAAAATTTTTCTTAAATATTAGATTGACTAACGGGCACAAAGTCTATCTGATGATAACACTACATTACTATAGCCTAACCTACGACCAAATTGAAATAAAAAGGCTGAACTATCCTATGAGGGCTAAGATGAACAGCCTCTCTACCAAAAGGATAGTCTTTATTATAAAGTTGTTAGAATTTTTTGCATTTGCGTGATGCGTATTTCGATTAAGCCCATTCCTGAGACAATTTCCTTCATAGATAGAAATCCCATTACTCACTCTCGCAAATTCTCACGTCATTTTTAGCTCGATCTTCCAACAATGGTCAGCTTGACAAAAACGAAATATGCTTATGAATGACAGATGAAAGCAAACTGCAGAGGGTTAAAAGTCTTACGTGACGCTATTGTGCTGTGTCGGCTTACCTCCGCTTACCTGTGTGTTATCTGTGGAGTTAATGCAATTATACGGCTTGTTGTGACTGCACGACTTATCTTTATCCTTAGCTATTGTTCGTATTTAGAAACAAAGTCGAGATGGACCGGAAGAGCGAAATATGTGAAATTTTTTACACTTCTAGCGGCTGTTCAACCGACTTCCAAAAGGAGGAGGTACTTAATTCAACTGTATGTTTTTTGTGTGTGTTACCTCAGTTTTTTTTCTGGGTGAACCGATTTTGATGATTATTTTTTTATTTGAATGCTGGTATTTCTTGTGTGGTCCCGTATAAATTTAATCAAGATCTGACCAGTAATTTTCGAATTATTCTTAACAATGCTTATTTAATTGGTTTGTAATACATTGATAATCTTCGCATTTTATTTATGGATGACCGAGCTTTGCTCGTTTTTTTTTAAATTACATTTAGATACAAATTACATACTGATGAATAATGAACAATATTTTTTGATCTTATTGACATAATAGAAAAAACTGAACTGGTTATTTGAATGAAAAATCATGAGTGCAATTAGTTTAATCAAAATGTTCGTATTTTAAAAAATACTAAAAAAAGGGCTCGAAATAAAAGATTTTCTCACAAAAGAAGGGAACTTAAAAAAAGGAAGAAAAGTTGGACCGAAGACAGGACGCCAACCAAGGCATTATAATTTTGCGACCGCTCGATATCCACTTGAGCTATTACGATCATTAACAAAGTGTAAAAATTTACCTTCTTATATTGTAGCAGCTTTTCATTGCCTGAAAATAGGAACAAAAGACATTTTCTAAAAAAAATCTTAGCTAGATCGATTTATTGCCCCCGAAACTCCCTATATATATATTGAAGTCGGTTGTACAAATTTTTAAATTTTATCACTTTTTAGATGATGTTTTTATTTTTAAATTATAAGACATGTGTAAGTTGCTGATTTAATTATAATTAACTTCCGAAAATTAAAATATGAGGAATACACATCTAAAACCGAATAAATATACACATAAAATAATAAAAGTATTTGTTTATTTAATATGGTGTAAGCAGTCAAGTGCAAGATGTACATTATACTACAATATGTGTAGCATAACATCAGCTCGGTTAATTACTAAATTTTTCTTATTTGTTATAGAAATAATTGTAACAAACGTGTGCTGTAATATATTAATAAATGGATGTTGTGGCCCATAAACCCGTAACCCAAAATGCAAATAGGTTGTCTGTCTTGAGTACTAACATGAAATACTTTGTTACCAGTTAAATTTATTCTATATCACGATGAAGGTTTCACCTTGATTGTAGTAGTGACGTGTACCGACAGGCGTGTTTGTGTGTGTAACTACGATTCGTTCAACTCGCGATCGTCACTGAGCGCCCCCGAGGACTATGCACACTAACACAATGTGTATGTGTACGGCTGACAACTACCAAAACCAAAACGTCATCGTGAAATAGAATAATAATGTCCTTCCGACCGAATTTCGGTCACGGCAGCCCACCTCACCGGAGGATAGCCATCGGCGCAGGACAGTGCCCAAGTGTATGCGCAAGCACAGGTGCACTCTCTATTCCCTCACTCTCACAATCCGATAGGACGGAAAACCGAAACGACCGGAGAAAGATCAGGCGCAGAACCAACGGCTTCACATGCTTTCCGAGGCACGGGGGTGAGACACCGCCAACTTCCTAACTCCGGGTAGCTACTGAGAATTTCTTCACAGAAAACTCAATATTTGATTTTTTGGCCCGACCTGGGATTCGAACCCAGGACCTCATGATCAGCAGTCTCACTAGTACAACCACTAGACCAACGAGGCGGTTGTGAAATAAAATAACTACAATATAAACATTTTTAATAAAAAAGTAAAAGTCGACTTTGAAATCGTAAAAAGAATAAAATAATTTCCACAATAGCTTTAGAAGTCGGTGCTAGGACGTCTTCGTTTTAGTTGTTTGAAGTAGACTTCACTAGCTGTGACCAAGACTTTATTTATATTAATAATTTTTAGTAGTTTATTAATATACACTAGTTTATTAATATTCACCATTTGAATCCGATTTTGTTCAGAATTTTGTGGGCTAATTCTTTTTCTAAAATAAAAGTATCCTAAGTTACTTCTTCCAACATCAGCTATACGTCAATGAAAGTCCCGTCAAATCGGTCCAGCTGATTAGGTGATTTGCTGGAACTAAGAGACAGACAAAAATTTTAAAAATTATTTTTTGTTATATGTACCGTATATACTTTCATATACATTTAGTAAAAAGCTGTTACTTTAACATTAAAACAGATACTTCAATTTTATTTATTAGTATAGATAAAAGGTGTAATTTTTTGAACCTTTTGAGTGAACTAAGGAATGTTACAATATCAATTATCTTCGAAGTAATAATTACATTAAATACGTCATCTCCTATTTTGTCATTAGATTCGGTTCACAATTGACGTAGATATCGCGTAACATATAAAAGGTCTCTGAATAGCACAATCTGCTATTTCAGGCTGGCATTCTGTGCAACGCGGGGATTCCCGGTCAAGCTGACTCATTCATGCTAATCAATTTGGATTAAACTAATGGACAATTTTATAGTTCATGAAATTATTTAAATTTTACTTAACAAACTTTTTTGATTGGCCCGTTTTTTTTTGCGCCTGAAGTAAATAAGGGCAACCCTCCGGTAACGGGGGAAGGAGGTGGTGAATGCTCATAGCATACCACGCAGCCGGCTGCGTGGTTATGTAAAGACTTTCTCCCACTAAACACCACCGTTTGGGTTTGGATTAACGATCTAACGAAATATCTTTAAGCCGTGAACGGACGCGACCCTCCTTGGGTGAACGGAGGATGCAAGCGGCGAGTGGCCGCTTAGAAGTGTGCCTAACTAAGGCAGATTACGGTAGGCTCGGCCTGAGCCGTCAGGAGGCAGTTCAGGTCAGCCGAAAGCTTATTGGGGGGAGGGGGATATGATAAGGGCAGACAGTAAGTTTTTGGGGTTTGCTATGGAATGTTTTGAAAGTATTTAAAACCGCGAAAAGCAAATTTCAAAATGCTCATATGAAATGAAGGTAAAATATTCAAATTATAATAAATCATATACTCGTAAATTTTGCTTAAAACTAACATTCAGAAGAGTAGGTACTTAATTACGTTTACACAAAACCAATTACAATTGTTCTGAATCTATTAATAACATTTCAACAAAGAGAAAATTCATCCATCGCTCATTGATATCCATTTAGTTAATACCTAATTACGTCATTAGTGAAGAAGCATAGTCCACGTACTGTGTGAATATCTGAGTTGTTTGTGTGAGATTATGGAGGCGCATTAATTAACGTTGTTTGCTCACAACTCGAAGACATTTGGGCTGACTGCGTGTTTGCCTAATTAACTGTTTTGTTTATTTCTGATAAATTTCGCTTATCGACTGTTCTGGTCTGAATGTGGATGCTTTGAACTTTGTAATATGTTCCATTAAACGAATACCTAATATAGTTAGAGTATGTTTTTATTTTGTAAGAGTGATTTACAGCAAATTCAAATGGTTAATGGTTAAGTAGCCTATAGATTGTAATATAGTACAATACAATAACTTTATTTCAGGCACCAAGGACTTAAAAATTGACATTATTTTATTTATTCTTATTTTTTTAAACATTACTAATATTCCCCTTAACCACTCGTGGTAAGCTTAAATTGCTTGTGTTACGAGTGGTTCACGCCAGTAGTCGAATGTCGGATTCGAACCCACGACCTTTTTGAGTTCGCGGTCCGCGCCTTCCATTAGACTATTGTCGCTTAAATTACATTTACCCATAGCAATATATGCCAACTAAAATAAAACATAAAAATATATATAAATCATAAACATAACACTATTTAAAGTTTCTTCTTTGGCATGTATCGACGAAACACTACCCCAGAGGGTCAGAAATCAGAAGCGGGGAATGTCTCTTTGTATTTTTCAGGAACCTGGAGCACAGAATAAATATTTGCCTGGAGTACTTAGGATTTGAAACTCAAGATTTGAGATTCTAAGATTTGTATAAAGAATTCGAGTACGTATAGGTAATCTTTATATAATAATTTTATTCATAACCGAGGAATATACTTGTCTATGGAATATATATCTATAATCAGGTGGACTGTGTTCGTTTGAAACTCAAAATAGGTTGAGTACTGGTTAAGGTTTAGCTCAAAGGTCAGCAAGTCAAGCACCGCATTGTATGATGATGGTGTTGTACCATAATGCAATCCCATTCACCCACGATATGAAAAGAGATGATGTATATATCCTTACGCCGGCAAAGTTTCAAGGCGCAATTAAAATTATTCAATTACTGGTCATATAAGGATTGAGAATGTTATCAATCCTTACATGACCAGTAATTGGGTTATCGTATTGGGGCTACAAAGAAATAAAATACGAAGTTTTGTTTGACAGACCGCACGCTGACCTATAACGAAAGTGTTTTCGAAACATGGTTGTGTTTGCGATTCGGTCATCAGCTAACGTTACATAACTCTATTTTAATCACATCCACGCTCCGCAGTTATTTTTTAAATCGCGATTATTTATGTAATACTTAAGTACTTACTAAGATTTCTAAAAAGAAGAGCAGTGCTATCAATTATAAATTAGTTTTAACTAATTTGCGATAACAATAATAGTGTCTTAGTGATGTGAAACCTCTTCTGCCGAGAAGTCGAACTGAGGAGAAACCACTCTCATTTTTTTATTAAATGCGAGCAGCTATGCAGTTATAGGGAAAGAGACCAATATCACCGCGACCTAAAGGATCTATTATAATCGCTGCTATGGCTTTAGCTCACCGCTAAGCCCTATATCTTCAATGAATAGAAGGAACTGCTTAGCCGTGAGCAATTTCACTTCTTCTGGGCGGAGTGCATAGTTTCCCTGATGGGTGTTACGTTTGCGCATTTAGGGTCCGCAATCAGTTAGGATGTGCAGAGATGTTTCTTCCGTTATGGAATAGGACCGAACAGCCTTGAGTTGCTTAGTCCCGGGATGGACATGGTAGGGCTCGTTAGGGCTCTTAGGCCGGAATGCGCAATTTATTTATACTTAATCCCAGGGCTTCTGAAGCGAATTTACGCTACCCTCTTACTTATTTTGCCACCATGCACCCCTGTGTTTTGAATTGTAGGGTATATACCTAGAGCCAGTGTAATCACGGGCTGTGAGGATTTTCATCTTAGGCCTCAGAAATGACAGGTGTGCAGGTATCCTTGGATTGTAGCAGCCGTCTAATCTATCTAAAAAAGATGTAAGTTCGTTAGTCGTTTGTGTGGTTTTTAACAAAAAGTCCAATAAAAATAAATAATATCTAGGTACCTACATCAACTATGCTATTCTATTTCGTCTTTGGCACAGAAAGCCCTCATTTCATTCGTCAATTTTGACTGAAGTATTTTAACATTTTTATTCTTTATTATCCGCCATTCAACTTTGAGAAAATAGGAAAAGTGTTGGAAAAAACCAAATGAACCGGTAAACATAACATACATACACATACAAACAAACCATACATAACCATTACGCATAAATATATAGGGTCGCTAACTTAACTTACTTATAATATGTATTAAGAAAGAACTAACGCAACGGCGTCTCTTGCATGGAAGAGCCACGTTCCAGTTAAGCTTGTTATACCTATATAAATGCAGCATATTATGGTCGTCCCGACCGAGGTAAGTTCTATTACAGAATACTAGCGTAAAACACCTACTGTTTTTCGTAAGGCGCGTGTAGAGAATCGGAAACTCTTTTACTGGAAACGAGACATTTTTTCTTAGTCCTCAGGGGTGACAACGCGTCTACATTTTGATTCTACGTCGAAATTAGCTAAGAAAGTAGAAAGAAGGTAAGAAGTGAACGGCAAAGTCGGGAAGGGATGCCCCAGGCGAAATTCTAAAGAACAAATTAAGAATTAAGAGTACATATGGATATAGAGGAGGCGAGAGAGGTGTGTCAGGATCGTGCCAAATGGAAGCCGTAGTCTCTACCTACCTCTGGGTGACAGTCATTAGTGTGTTTTACACGTTAGGTTTAAATGGCTATGTGCCACACATGCACTTATCATTAGGTGAACTGTGTGCTCGCTTGTAACCTTTGATTAATATTTAAAAACAATCTCTGCCTTCTTAATCTAATTTCTAAGTCATGGTATTGTTTCAACTAAGACTTAACAATTTGCGCAAAATAGAACTAATAGTGCACAAGTATGTGAGCAATAACAGGTGCACTCTTAAATCCTTCACTACTATAGTCTGATGCAATCGGTGAGGTTTTGGTTGAAGTTGAGGTTGACGCAATCAGGTAACATTTCCAATGTTATCAACAAATGGCAAATTAACTATGGCAAATGACAATGTTTATTAGTGGACGTTTGATAATCTGTAATGAAGAAATGAAAATAAAATCAATACCTGTAGCGCGCGGGAATTGAACCTGTGGCCCTGCAGCGTCACAATTAACCGCAACCACTGCGATACCGTACCGTCAGCTTTTTCGTAGTGTCGTGAATGAAGAGGGCGTAGTGCTTCGAAGTTATTTAATTTTGAAGAAAAATTAGCGTCCTTTCATTCAATCATTAGTTCATACATTCACGAATTAAATAAAAAATTTGGGGACGAAATGTACGTAGTGATTAGTACATGATAGATACTCTATGCTTTGTTTGATAGATTGATGCAATTGTTTGATCACGGAAATCTAAATAATATTGTTTAGATTAATGTTCTGTGTTGATTACAGACTATTTTGTTTGACACATAGATGAGTCTATGGTTTGACTTTGGTAGGTACTATGAACGAAAACAACGCATGTTTTATTTTATTTTATTTTCATGTATTTGTATCACATATTGTACATAATATATTTTGGCTTTATGCACTCCTTCACCTTATAAACATTTATTATGCCTAATCTCAAACTCTTCTGCGCGCAATATGTTAAAAAGGGGTATAAAGTTTTCTCTTAACGTATTAATATTTATATAGATGACGTAATTTATTACCATAACTCGAGCGTCTAGCTTCTATAAAGCTTATATAGAGCCAATATATCGAGTTCATGTTACGTTGGGGGAATAGAACAAGCGTCTACCATTAACAAGAATCCGGTGTCGGGTTGCCGGCAACAGCCCGCCTCGCGAGCTCGCACTGACGAGTAGAGCCCGAGAAATATTATTCGTGATAAAAGTTTAGGTATTCATGACTAGACATTCGAGTAGTCTGTATTCAATGGATTTCCTAAGTAGGTTAAAACGACTTAAGTGTTTTGCGCCGTGGTGGCTTGCACGTCACTGGTAGAACCAGTGGAACTAGTGACATTTGTTATTTTAGTCAATGATATTTGTTACCGTAACCAGTGATATTTGGTAATACCACTGAAAGAAGTCCACTGCTGTACATATGCCGCCCCTACGGTATGGCACAAAGCACTTTCCTGAGCCACCTGCTTCCATTAACTTTCTGCATGTCTTACCAGATCGTCACTCCATCTAATGGTAGGATGCCCTACATTTTATCCACCAGCACGAGGCTGCTACTCGAAAACCTTTCTTCCCCATCATTTGTCGGTTCTTCAAGCTATATGGCCGGGACATTACCACTTCAGCTTACTAATCCGTTGGACTATGTCTACTACTCTGGTTCTACTGCGGATATCCTCATTTCTAAGTTTATTACGTACGGAAACCCCGAGTATAGCCCTCTCCATAGCTCGTTGAGACCCTGAGCTTTTTCATAGGACCAGCAGTCTAAAATTATGCGTGTCTAAGATTAAAATGCCCTGTAGCATCGCGGCTTTAAAAGCTATAAGGAATGATGATTACGATAATATTTATTAATTCCATGACTAAAGAACTATGATATCCAGCTAGAATTTATTATATATTTTTATTAAGTTCTTAAGATTATTTAAAGTAGTAAGAAGCTCAAGAACTACTTTATTCCAATGCCAAAATCTCCGACTATCTCAAAAGGATTATATAACTAAACTGGTTTAGAAGTTTGTAGCAAATATTAACTTGTAGATTTGAAACTCGGAAGTTTTCAAAGTGACTTTTAGTATTATATATAGCCATATGCTTTTGAAGGTTTTATGCGCAGTTGGTTAGCATTGAGTTGCAGCGCGTAAGGGCCGTAGGTTCGATACCCGCACTAAAAAGTATTTGTATGGACTGCAAATAATTTTTCCAGGTTTAGATGCGTTTTTATCGCAATTTATACACGAGTATATAAACCGCCTCCACGATACAAGTAATCTTTGTTTAGGGGTAACGTTTTTTATACGAAATGGAGGACAACATATAAAACTCCACTCTCATACATACATAGCCCTCCCTCGTAGACTTTGTCTCATTGGAAAGATTTTGCCACAGTTGCCATACTTGGCAGGCAGGTTGGCAACCGTAATTTCTTATTATTTTAAGTTGCTATCAGGAAGATGCTGCTGCCCATCTCCTGTTTCAGTTCCCTCTCTCTACACTCACGGGGCGATATGGCAGTGGATATTCTTACACCACATTTACGCGGTTGCTTTCTGATCTTTAAGTTTAATCACATTCAGATTTAAAATGTTTGAATTTATAGTAAGTTAATTGTTACACATTTGGTGACTACCCTTTTTGGGGTATTATAATATTAATGAATGTGGGAAATAGAGTAAATGGGGCCCTGCACTCTATTGTGAAGAGTCAAAATGTGTCAAAAAAGGCACGTATGACAACTCACAATGCTGTGTTGGTCCCTACTTTAAGGTATGGTAGTGAAAGTTGGGTGTGTCAGAAGAAGCACGAGAGTAGAATCAACGCAGTTGAAATGCGGTCCTTAAGGAGTAGGTATGTTAGGGCTGAATCTGAACGACAGGGTAAGAAATTGTGTAATAAGAGAAGAGTGTGGTTTGCAAGATGATGTTGTGACCAGGATTAAGAAAGGAATGCTTCGGTGGTTTGGTCATGTGGAAAGAATGAATGAGGAAAGAGTGACAAAGAAAATTTATGTTGCAGAAGTGAATGGCAGAGTCGGAAAGGGACGTTCTAGGCGAAAATTTATCGACCAAATTGGCGATTTATTAAAAACGGGCGAAATTAGGAGTACCCTTAACCGACGAGCATGTATGCGTAGATGTATGGATGTGAAGGAGACAAGAGAGGTGTGTCAGGATCGTGCCAAATGGAAGTCTGTAGTCTCTGCCTACTCCTCTGGGTGACAGGCGTGAGTGTTTATGTTATGTATGTTATGTTATAATATTAATACTATCATAAAGACTAAGGTAATAAGGCCTAGCTACGGGATATTTGAATAAAATGTGAAAAATATCCAACTTGGTCTACATATTTTAATAAAAATCTTTGGATTAGTACAGTTTTTAAAAAGCATGAACGAAAAATTGTAACATTTGCCGTAAACAAAAACAAAATTAAATATTTCTAAAAACTTTGCTAGTAGGTATTATTTTACTATGGTTGGGTAACAAGACCTACTTACTGCTTTCACGAACTCAAATTATCAAAATATACGTAAAATATTTAACATTTGTGATCAATAATTACAAAAATGCAGCAATTACGACTTAAAGTTCTAACAAAAAATATAAACTTCCTCGTATTACAGCACTGAGTCAAGTCAATATTATAATCATGAACAAATTGACAAACAACGCACTCCTCGTAATTATCATCAGTGCTTCGGCTGTGTCTCGAGTAATTGAGTTAGATGAGTATTAGGTTGAGTTGAGAGTTGGATTGGTTGTTGGGTTGAGCTTGAGTGTTGTCTCAACCGAATTTTCGTCTCAGCGACCAGTCTCCACGGAGACTAGCCTATCTGCACAGTACAGAATTATAGTGTTTGAATGTGCAAGCACAGGTGCATTCTTTATTCCCTCACAATCATCAAATCGCAATCCAACACGGTCCGATTTGCTTGATTTGCTTAGGCGCAGGACCAATAACTTACACATAATTTAATAGCTTCTAATGTCAAAGCCTAAATTCTTCGACACACTTTATTGTACAGCATTGATTGTACAGCTGAAAAGGTCGTTTTCTGACTACGATATCAGTTTAGTAATAAAAGCGTACGATTTATTTGCATTTACAATATTTTTAAAGAGATATAAAATACACTTTAAAACAAAAAAAAATTACACACGAAGAGGGAGTACAATAAGGCCTATTGTGAAATTTCGTAGGCCTTAATAACCGCCGACCAAGTATTTAAGAAAAACCAATTTTTTTTAAAAATTACGACAATACGTTATTCAAATCTTCAAGATCAACAAAGCACTTATTCACACAGATAAAAATTGTGATTTTAGATAGCTAAGTGTAATATAACAAAACATATCTTAAGATTTATTTGGACTGATTTTTATTATTGGTCCAGTGCGGACGTATCTTATGATAAATAATACAACTCTGTAGAGACATTATCGTGTAATAGGAATCTGTTGTTATCTCCTTGAGCGAGAGCGGTTATTATAAATACGATTTTTGCTACTTAGGCCTTATTAGCCGATAGGCCTTATTACCCCTAGGCACCTTATTTAATCACTAATATAATAAATTACACCACATTCAAATACAAAATATTTGTATTTATGGTAAGTTAAGTGTTACACATTTAGTGATTACCCTTTTTAGGGTATTATAATATTAATATTATCATAAAGACTAAAAGTTAAGCTTATTGAACTGATTTCAGTCAACCCAAATAATAGTACCATACATGTCGTAAAAGGAGACTATGGGAATCGCTTGAAAGATCACATGACTTTCAATATCCGGCATGTAACAATCCAGTTTAAAAAATACAGCCTATGTACGTCCCACTGCTGGGCACAGGCCTCCTCTAATTTCTGAGAGCGTTTTAGGACAAGGAAATGTCCGCGTGTAATGCAATGTGTGTTGGCGAACTTCACATGTCTTCGATATATTTTTTTTCTTATTTCTCAGATATGCAAATTCCCTGACGATGTTTTCTTTCACTGTCGAGAGCCGAGAGGTATGTAACATTTCTGGTTATGTAAGACTTTAAATACCCAGAGTGGCGATGGAAAACAGAGTTAAAAGTGAAAAACATCTGGTTATTGTACAACCCAAACACCTGATACGCATTATTTATTAAACATGGCAATAAAGGCAAGTCTACCAATTTATGAATAAGTTTATTGATTTTTTTAATTTAGGTTATTTTTGTCTCCTTGTTGAACTACACATTAAAATGCTCATAGTTCACCTGTACTGCCACTATTATTTGCTTATAACGTAGAATTATTAATATGCAGACGATAAATGAGTGTTAACCATTTTAAATAGGTGTTAGAGTGAATACGTGCTCATAATCATAGCTCATAATCAACATTTATACGTGGTAGAGCCATGCTGCAGTTATATTAGTAGTATAGTTGTAGCGCGAATGGGTCGGCTCGACCGGGGAAGGACCACGCTCTCACAGAGTACCAGCGTGAAATAGTAGCTTAATGCTGCTGTATTTCGTATGGTGAGTGTAGAGAACCGGAGACCCTTTTTACTGGAAACGAGGTATTCCATCTTAGTCCTCACGGGTGACAACGCATCTGCATTTTGATTCGTAATCGAGGATAGATGTAGATGCTTATGGGCCACAGCAACCACTTACCATCAGGTGGACTGTGTGCTCGTTTGTCACCCTATCCTATAAAAAAAAATAAAAAAAAATATCCGCTGCATCCCACGACACACGTAACCAACATAAAAGCAGATTACAATTGCATCTTTGAGGGTAGTCCTCAAACGTGACGTGATCGTGACTTTTATTTTTCGAATAAAATGTGAGTGACAAACGAGTACACAATCCACCTGATGGTAAGTGTATGCTCTGCAGGCATTTTGATAAATGTCTGTGGGCCACAATATTCACAATGAAGATACGGGGTCACCACTGTAGACTAAGACGGAACGTCTCGTTTCCGGTAAAAAGGGTCTCCGGTTCTCTACACTCACCATATGAAACACAGAGAACTTTCAAGGAGACAATATTAATAGTAATAACTTTTAATGTAATTCCTTAGCAAGAAAAATAAAAAAGTAATTAATGTAAGCCTGGATTAATTCATGCGAATTAAGTTAATTAATTATTACCGAACATGTAATTAATAGTTAATTTTTATCTTTGAATGATGCAATAGCAGCTACGCGTTGCCAGTCAAAAGACTAGCTCACTTAAATATTTTAGGAACGTTTTAATATAGTGAGTCGAAACTGATGATGTAATAATTATTAATTGAATTATTAAACTTCATTAAATTCTAAAACATATTTCTCTAAACGTAGCGTAACACGACGTTAAATATCTTACTATCACATTAATAGTTTTTCTACGGTTAGAAATAGGCCAAAAATACACCAGCTGATAAGCACGACTTGGATAATCTGTTCTTACTCACTTCTGGGCAGACGGGTGGGTGACGTCTGTTATAAGTATGAATCGGATTTGTGTACAAATTCCGCCACTGTAAAATAGCGATGTAAGAATATCTACTACACCATATAAGAAAGTGGACGATATAAGAAATTGTATAGTACGAATTATATTCTCGTTTATTCGAATTTCGTAATTTTTTTACATTTTATAGTTTATTTTTGCTGCACTATCTCCCATATCATCTGCGCTTAGCTTTGTGGTTGACTGAGAGAGAATGCCTTAAGATATTAAGTCCGCCATACGTTCGATTTTATCATTTGTGCATAAAGTTTTAAATTAATAAATAAAAGTAAAAATAACCACTTTTTAAAAGCGAAGGATTCTATTACACTGACACCATACGGCGCACGCGCACTCGATCAGGCGCCAAAAATGGTGCACGTGTATGAACAACCGCGCCATATTAAATATGTGACTAAATACTGCTCTTTTAGGTGTTGCCTAAACGCTGTGTCCCGTAAAATCTCATAAATCTAATAAATAATGCCAGTTAATATAATTAATAACAGTTGAAAATAAACTTCCGTTTACTACATCACTCTTTGTTAGCTTATTATGTTGGTATTCAAATCCATTTTAACTACGATGACGTAGTAATCATATAATACCAATAATAAACTTTAAAATACTAGCGAATATTTTCAAATGTGATATGAATAAGCCAGTATATGATATTTACTATTATTTTATGCCATGCAATATGATGATATGCAAAAAACGTAGCCTTTCTTCTTTTGCCTATTCCAACTATCTATAAGAATTTGTTCTTGATCGCAGTATCAAAGACACAGACATATTGTATGTACATTGTATCCAGATTTAAAAAATCGCTTTTTATTCAATTTATAAGTATATACAGACTTATTTTAAGTAACTAACCAAATTTTAAAGAAGGTTTAGAATAAGTTATATAGTTAAGTATGAAGAAAAATTTATTTAAATAATCTCAAACATTCCTCCTTTTTATCTTTCAAAATCAAAATGCATGGTAACGTATTATTTCAATCGTTTTTACTGCGCACGCATACATTCGCTACGGTGGATCAGTAGGCACGTAATAACGTTGTTGTCCATAAATCACATTAAATTTGCAATAATTTCAAATTAAAGTAGACGCCTTATTTACTCGTATTTTCAAAAACTACAATAACGCTATATTATTATTTTAAACTTAGTTTTAAAATTTACCTACTGTTTTTAAAATAACCCTGTATAATAAGCGTTTAATGAAGGGTGTATTATGGCGGAGTAAGAATATCCATGACCTCATATCCTCTCGTGGGTGCCGTAATAGTTGACAGAGGGAAACAAACCATGTCATGGATAGCAGTGTCTTCCTAAAGAGAAGTAAAAATAAAAATAAAAAACTGCAGTTGTTAAACCACCTGCCAAGCGTGGCAACTATGGTAAATATATCTTTTATGAGAATATCCCCTCCATGAAAATATCCCTCTATGAGAATATCCCCTCCATGAGAATATCCCTCTATGAGAATATCCCCTCCATGAGAATATCCCTCTATAAGAATATCCCCTTTATGAGAATATCCCCTTTATGAGGCGCTCAATGGGTAGGTCTATGTTTATCAGTGAACTTTAGATAAGCTTTAATGAATCAATGAGTTAAGTAGCCTAAGGTTTAGGCGAACTATTGAAAGAGCTGTGCTAGGTTTTTCTAAGCTACATAGTCGAACGGATCAACAAACTGAAGCGGCAATGTACCGGCTATATAGAACAACTGACAACCGTTAGGTAAGCAAGGTTCTTTGGTGGTAGTCTCTCTCGGTAAGCAAAGTGCAGAGAGGCCTTCCTTTTAAAGGGGCGACGACTTGGTAAGGCATAAAGGAAGTCAATGTACGCATTTGAATTAGGACCATGATTTGTGGCATTTCTTAGGGGAGGCCTTTGTTCAGCAGAGGACTTGTGATGGTGATGGAGGAGGACGATGATTTAAAAGCTGGCAACACAACAACAATTGCTCTGTTAAATAAACTCCTATATATAAAACGAGGCATTCCCTCTTGGTCCTTAAGGGTGTCAAAGCATTTGCATTTTGATTCCTTACCGAGGATAAACGTAGATGTCTATGAGCCACAGCATCCACTTATCATGAGGTGGACTGTGTCCTCGTTTGTCAATGTAATTTTTTATAGTTTTTTTGAGTGCGTGTTTACCTTACTATATATTTACTATTTATTTACGGTATATTTGCAACTATTTATGTTTCACTTTGAATTATATTTTATTTTCTCGACATTGGTGATATTGTCTCCAAATCAGAACCTTCTTTTGTCAAATCTTCTTAATTACAATGAACGCATTCTTTAAAAAAATTGAATTTAATATAAGTCACCAATGGGATAGTTAAAAGTGAAGCCAGACCGACTTGCCCCCATTCAGTTTTTAAAATATTTGTATTTTATTGTTATTTGAAAAAGGTTTAAAGCATAACCTAAGTAAAATCTGAACAAGTCTAATTTAGCTCTCTGTATTCCTGTTTGATGTGCTGACAAATGTCTGGTAAGACTTAATTTGTTCGGGTCCGCAGTACTGCAGCGGCACAGTCCGGCGACTGTCACAATCCACGACAACAATAAAAACAATACAATATTTATTTAAGTTATTTAAAGGTAAAATATAGTAGTATTAATGCTTATTCTTTTCTTTTACATATTTTTGTTTTTATTCTTTATTTAAGTCACACTTTGAGAGAATTAAACAAATTTTAATTCTGAGGTAAAATATTACTATGTACAATTAATATAAAGCATCAGTTCAATGTATTACCACAAATTTGCTACAGCTTAAAGTAAAGATAAGTTAGTACTATATTATAAGTTATTATTAAGTTTTAGTTATTATTATTAAGCTTATGAAATTGATTATTTTTTTACACGAAGTTAAGTAAGATGTGAGAAGGTAAGTAACCCTTACTATTGTAGGTACACTATGTGTATTTAACATGTTAGAGGATGTTTTTGATGTAACTTTTCGAAAACAAAAATAATAAACCAATCATTAAGTAGTAAATTCAATTGTTAGTGATAAAATCAATTATATTTGGTGTAATCTTAGCGCCCTTGTTTTCTTATATACTTGTATAAAGAATGCAATAAAGAATAAATAAATAAAAAAAACATTTCAATCAATGAAGTTAATAAACCTATAATCGGTATGAAAAAAATCAGAAAAGCTCCGAGACCGCGCTTTTTTAAATGTTACTTTTTTATCCTTTTTTTAAATACCTAGTTACCTACTTAGAAGCACTTACTTCCATATTGTGAAAGCATTTTGCACACACACACACACACACACACACACACACACACACACACACACACACAAATTGTAGGTACAAAGATAGACATCCAGACCCCGAAACAATTATTTGTAGGCCATAAAACACTTGTTCCGTTCGGGTTCTTTCGTTGGCTACAACCAAACGTTTAGCTACTGAGCTAAAAACAACATAATCAATAAACCTGTAATCGTTAGTTTTCATCTTATTAAGTACGTATTTAGGTTAAAAGTAAGTTCTTTAAAGTTTCTTAATTTGTTTACAATTTCATGATTATAATGCGATTGCGAACAATGAATATGTCTGCATGATGTTGTTGAACAAAACAACTTAGACAACTTAGGAGAAGCAATTAAGCTAAGTGGTGATTTATTTGTTTACAATTCGTTATTCGCAGCTTCTTTATTGCAAGAGAACCCCCCAGAATCAAAATTATTGTCTTTATGTCTTCTCACTAAAGTTACTATTTATTATATAAATTTATTATTAAACCTTTAGAAAATTTTAAATTAGAGTTTAAAAGTCAAGTAGGGATTATTATTATTATTTAAGCTTTATGTAGGTTTACGTATTATCCCTAGATTCGAAAGAAATTCAATTAAAGCAGCGGCAAAATGTGTTGAAATGGTATAAATAAAAATTTAGTCTATTTTTTATTTTAAACCTTTCATTTTTACTGTATATTATAATGTTTATTATACCTAATGTTAATTTTGTATGTGTAAAATTATCATTTTGTATATGTATAATTTTATGTATAGTTACTTTTTTATTGATTAAAGTTTATCAAAGTCCACTCCTAAAAATAAGCCACTCCCTTAAATTGCCTTGCGGGTAATATTTGCCATAGTTGCCACGTTGGCAGCCGGGTTGGCAGCCCATGCTGCCTGCTGCTGTTACAGTCTGTCGCCTCTTACGTCACCTCCGGGTTTTTGTTGTATAAACACAAAAAATTCATATTAAAATTATTCTTAAAAATACTGTTTAAAATATAAAGTTTTATCATAAACAGCGAAACAAAAAAGTAGTTAATATGAATAACAAAAAAAAAAAACTAAAAGCTTAACTGAAAAAGTAGTTTTCCATTCAACATTAGACGTCGAAAGATTTGCTTTAATCTGATGTTTTAGAATTTCAATATAATAATATCTTATTTAACTGGGATTATAATATAGTATATAGTATTCTTATATACAATAATAGATTATAATTTATTATGGCCTTATGAATTATTTTTTAATCTTTTAAAAAGTTCCCCTATAAGTGTCATTTACGAGTACGAATGTTATATTATAGGCTAGAGATTGTTAAAACATAAAAGAGAATAAATTTGTGATTAAATTAAATGTTAGAACTTTACTATGTATAGTTCATAATGTACTTTCGAATAGAATACCTATGTCAACGTTCACTTTTTATATCTTCAGACAAAGAACTGTAACTGTAAGATTCACACCAAAACTTAAAAAGTTACCTACTTACGAAAACATTTTTATATAATAACAAAGTAACGACATTCAAAGCTCCACACAAATACAGATTCAAGCTAACGCACTTACAATTATTTCATATTTTTATCTTTCCGAGATGTGGTATTATTAGCGGCGGATCGCGGCGAGAGGTTCTGTGCGAGGGGGGGACGGGTGAACGAGTGGGGGAGCGGGCGAGTAGAGGGGAGGCAGCGCTTGCGTGCGCAGAGCAGGAGGGCTCGTAAGTAGCCACGCCCCCAAGCGCCCATGACGGGTACTTGGAGGGGAGCGCGGGCCCCTGTTCTCTATTTACTCTTTCAATCAGTGCGAGTGTTTGCCCCTGGCCGGCGTGCACGCGCGGGTGATGCGCTAGCCATGATCTCGCAGAAGCTATCGTACGGCGACGTACCGACGTCCGCGTCGCTGTCCTCGCTATCACCGGGCCTCGCGCCACCATACGTGAACGGCATGGGCTGCATGCCCGCTCAGCCTTATCCGAATATATACTCCAACAACATGGTCGCCGGCGGCTCGTGCATGGGCTCTCCAGGCGTGGGCTACTCTCCGCCCAGCACCATGGCCTCCTGTATGGGCGGCGGTGGCGCCGTACCATACGGCGCGCTCCCACGAGAACAGGAGGCCGCCTCTCCGACATCCGCTCTTCAACGTGCGCGCAATGACAAAACTTACCGCCGCTCCTACACGCACGCCAAGCCGCCGTATTCGTATATTTCCCTGATAACGATGGCCATCCAGAACAATCCGTCGCGCATGCTCACACTCTCGGAGATCTACCAATTCATCATGGACCTATTCCCGTTCTACAGACAGAATCAGCAGCGTTGGCAGAACTCAATAAGGCACTCGTTATCATTCAACGATTGCTTCGTGAAAGTGCCGCGCACACCCGACAAGCCGGGCAAAGGTTCGTTCTGGACTTTGCATCCCGATAGCGGAAACATGTTCGAGAACGGATGCTTTTTACGGAGGCAGAAACGATTCAAAGACGAGAAGAAAGAGTCGATACGGCAAGCGCAGAAGGCGGCTCATACACACGGGCACCACAGTTCAGGTCATGAAAAGAGAGGTGAGCATGGACATGAGAAAACAGCGGGTGCGGGCGCTGGTGAAGACAAAGAGATGCGAGATGATTTATTAGCTCAGCTGCACGCGGCGCCTGAATTGTGCTTGCCTGAACACACGCCGCTAGCGCTTGAGCATTACGCGCAATTAAAACAGGAGCCAACAGGTTACGCGCCCGCTCCCCATCCCTTCAGCATTACACGGCTACTCCCTGGTGCAGATACGAAGACAGATCTCAAGATGTATGACGTGAATTACGGCTACGGGCACGCGCCAGCGGACAACTACTACCAGTCGCCGCTGTACCACCATCACGCCCACGCGCACTCGCAGCCGCCCTTGTGACAGTATCCGCTGGCGTAGGCGCCAGGGCTGTGGCCACGCCGGGGGTAAGTCCTCCGGCCAACTACAAAAGCAAAAATCTCATCTTGGACTCTTTGTGAGCGTGACTTGTGTTCTTGTGATATCATGGACGACGCTACGACGTAAGCCGGGGCGTTGTATAGATATTGTGTAAATATTTGCTATGATTTTTTTAAGTCCGTTTTGTGCATTCTCTTAGAAGGTAGATGTGTGCACGGTGGATGCGCCCCGGACGGCGCGGCGGCGGCGCGATAGGCCTAACTGTTTCAGGGACTTCTGAAAGTGTCCTGCGTAGCCCGTTTAGATAACTCGTTAGTATACCAACTCTTATTAGAAACTTGAGTTTATGGTTTAAATTTTATCGTTGCTATTTTATTAGTTGATTACAAAAATCTTTATTATTCGTTGCTTAGAAAAATGCTATAGGATTAACGGTGTGACTTTTTCTAATTTGTTTCTAAAACAAAAAGCTTGTATCTGATATAATAAAAACTGTAATACGATCAATATCAGACAGTTATCGGTCACTATCTATTGATGTTCTGATAACTTAGTTTAATAGCGCGCGTTGAAATCTTTTGTTTCAAAGTAAACAATATTAGGTGTCAATTGTATTTATATAAAATGATTTTAACCATTACAACTAAAAACATTATAAAAACTTCTGATTAAGTATTGCTGCAATTTAAAATAGATTTAAAGTACGTAATAATTTGCAAGAAAAAGTTGTTTTGAACAATATATTATGTATGTTAAACTGAAATGTAGAGCGAGATTTATCTTTTAAAATATCAGTCGTAAATCAATTTGTTTTTACAACTTACTCAACTTAATACGGTGTAATACATACCCAAACTAAAATTTGATTGACATATAATAAAAAAAAGTACTTAGTAATAAATGATCAACCTATATTCCTTAAATTACAATCAATATATAATGTTACAATAATAATACAATATTATAACTTCTTTAAATTACAATTAGTTATTATGATTTTGTATATGTTGTATGGTCTGCATTAATATAAATTTTCTTTATATAGAAGGAGCCGATATTCAAAAGTAAGCTATTTATAAGAAAGATATATGAAACAAATCGCGTAAATAAAAATGTAGAGTTGGTATATGTATGGGTAAGACGGGCGTTCTCATATCGGACCGTTAAACAGTGCAATGTTGTTTGTGTATAACAAAATATGTAAAATATATATAACTAATTAATTAGATAGGCGAAATGGAATTATATTTCAGTCGACCATCGCAATTAGGTATAGATAACTTCTGTATATATAGGTATAAGATAAATATAATGAATTATAAGTACATGGTGTTTGGTGTAAGATAGGTACCTATCTACGCGTCTGCACATTCCATTTAAATATATATTTATATGCAAGTTTCAATTTAGCATTTTTAAACTTTCAAATGTTGTTTGGTGAGCGTGCAAACTAGTGTGAAGAGAATAATATGTGTAAAATCGTTTGTTGAACTATACTCCTCACATTGATATTGTTGTATAAAATTTTTAACAACTTCGTCCATATTTTTACGTAGAATGTCACAGTCTGTCTATATTTTTCTTTTAATCTTTTTCTTTTTTTAATAGAATTCGATACAAATTAAATATGATAAAAACAGTTTTAAATCTTTGTTAATTGATCAATAAATATAAAATATGCACGATTGCTTTTAATAAGCTGCAATATTCCACCTGTGGTTTATGACATCTTGAAAATTCTTGTTTGAATCGATGTCAAAGGGAAAGTGTTGCTTACTGTGAATTAAAAACCACATTCATATGAAAGATATTTTATACTTAATCATAATAGTGTTATTTTAAATTCATTGTTATTATTACAACGATAAAAAATTTCGCACGCTTGCCAAAAGCTTCATGTGTTTAATTTAAAAACAAATATGTGCTAAATTAACTCTTGTAGCTATAAATACATATTAATGTCGTATTACTCGAATCTAGATAGGATACTTATATATCATCTGTTAGTTACAGAGTTAATAAAATTAAGTATTTACAAAAAAATTATAAAGTGTTTTCTTTATCAGATTTTGATTTCATTTTACGATATAAAAAAAATATATTCTATTCTTAACAATAACTTTCGTTCTAATATTTATTAGAAATTAGAATTTATTTATTAGAAAAAATATATTATTATTATTATTATAATTGCTACCTTTTCCCACAGTTGTAACAAAACTAAAATCTATCCTTTGCAAAGTAATGTATCGTTGAATTTATTGCTTTGTATAGCGTATAGAGGAATAATTAAATATCCATAACTTCTATTAAAATATATTAATAAAGATTGTTTCAAATATAATTTTCCTTCTTGGCGACGTAAAATTAATTATATGGATATTGAGTTGATTAAAAACTTCGATGTTACATAGAGTAACATTTGCTTATCTAGATGTTAAAGAGTTTTTGTGTAATTAACAAACAATGTTAAAACGTCATCCGTACTAATAAAATATAATAAAAACCTATTCTCAATAACAATGTACAGACTCTCTTGCCGATGCTAGCCACAGAGAACATTAAAAAAAAGGAAATAAAAATTGCTTATCTGTGCAACTTTTACTGCCGAACATTTTCACTTTTGACGGCTTCGAATTGCGCAAGATTCTATTTTGGTCGGCGTCACCGACGGTTTATCTCGACACTGTTCGCTCATAAAACTATAAAAGAACACAAAAGGGTTAACACGTGGACCGGGGCGTTAATTTGTTGGAAGAAATCAGCAATACTGAGATGTAAAAATGAGGCTTAGAGCCACTCGAACAGGCTTACTGACATTGTTTCTTTAACTATTGGAAGTATAAAGATTTAAAAAGTTTACAAAAGTCATATATTTCGTGCGAATCTTTTAAGACGTTAATGGAATTCGACATGATTTTGATATATAATTCCTTCTAAGTTAGTATAGGAGATTTATTTAAATTTGTGCATACTTTTTATACTTGCAAGTTACTTATGATGAGTTTTTAAACCAAATCTAGTGAGAGTACCCGCTCTGTTCAATGATGACGCCAAAATTTGAGGAAAACAATTGTGTTATCTGGTATGGATATAGCACAGAATGTAGCGTTAATATTGCAGTCTCTCCAACATTGCGTTCAATCCCTGTTCAATGTTGTGACATAAATATTTTTCATATCATACAGATAGAGAGTCATAAAAATCTCTTGACTTCATTTTAACTTTACATTGTTTTTATTGTATAAGTGCTTTATCGGAAAAGGGTATTTAACAGCAACACACCACAAGCACAAGGATGTTATAGAACTTAATGTCGTAGACGTAGGCAAAAATATTCTTCAAAAATATTTTAAACTTATCATCCGAGTTAAAGTCGACCTATAGAACATAATTATCAAATTCCGTATAACTAACACAACTGGAAATATAAATCGAACAATAAAGATGGATTATTTTAACAAAAGTTTTATCTCAATTATTAATTCCATTTTTAATAATGTTTAAAGTGATAACTTTATTTCTTTTTTAACGACAGCACATCAATCGTATATTAATGTAACCATAACCTTTTTTTTATAAAGGTATATTAAGAAAAACAATTTTTTAAAGTGTTAGTCATAAGATACCGTTCGCTGGTTGATAATAAAGTTAAAATTTATGTTAATAAGAGATGAAAATATATCTTCAAGGATGTTATGTGCTCGTATAGTTAATACGTTTCTAGACTAACAACAAATAAATGATCAAAGCAGTTCGGTTAGTTCTAGTAAGGTTTTCATATGTATTCGAATTGTAAATTAGGTTTTATTTATTATTTTAACGTTTTTACATAATGGTTTATTAAATAGGAATAAAAACTTTTTTACGAATTCCATCGGGTTGAAACTCAAGTTTCTAACTCCCGAAGTTTCGAGTGCTTTGCCGAGGGTGGAGTGGGGGGTGGGGGAGTTGAATATTATGTCTATAACATGAACATGTGCATAATTTTTACCACTGTGGAGCCGCGCTGCAGCGTCGTGATAGCAGCGTGAAATAACAGCGTAATTCTGCTGTGTTTGTGGGTAATGAGGTATTCCATGTTCTTATGGGTTATAGCACATTTTTTTAAATAAAATTGAAGTTTAGCTCCCTTGATGGTAAGAAGCAATTGCAGCCCATGGGCACTTACATATTTAAACAAAAAACATTACTGATGCTTTGTTACCTCTGAGAACTAAGGTAGAACGCCTCACAGCCTGTTGTTATACTGAATTTCTATAAAATTTATTTTGATTCTTAATCGAGGACAGATGTGTACAACATCGTCTGTAGGTTACAACACCCACCTACCATCAGATAGGCTGTGCGTATGTATGTCACTCTTTCTTTTCTAAAAATTCCACTTTGTAACATGCATATTATGACGGTACCAGGGAAAATAGAGCCGTATGTAAAATTAAAGCATATTTTGAAACGATGTAGATGCATTCTTACAAATGTTATTTAAATGATTAATAATAATATAAACTAAAACACTTAAATTTGGCAGAAATAGTTAAGAATACTTTTGTTACAGCTAAATGATTATGTTTTAAATACCAAAAGCGGTGATGATGCGTCGCCGTTTCTAACAATAGACATTGACGTCAGTGATATGCGAATCTTAAAAGGATTTACCAGTTACTAGAACAATGCGTTACAAGATAGGTGACATCGCACAAATTTATATAAGAAAAAAATATACAAACTTCAAAAACGAAGTTTCTCCGTCAAGAATTTTTTGTTTAACTAAAATATATGTTAAAAAACTTTTTATTTCGATTAAACTTTGATTGGTTGACGGTTACAAATCGTGGATATTGATATTTTGTACAAATTTGTTACATATTTAAATAAATGAACGAATAACTTTATTAATCGATTGACAAAAATAAAACGAAATTAAATTGAAAATATACTTAAATGTAGGTACACATACCTATAAAAGAGGATGTTTGTGTATATGAAATCGTTCAACATAAAATCTATTTGATCGATCACCATGAAAATTAGTATATAATATTATTTTTCAATGGAGGTTTATAATTAAAAACTAAAAAAAATTTAAAAAAAAAATTTCTTTTTTTTTGTTTTTTTTTTTCAATCAAACGCGGTAATTAATAAATTAAATTGCATGCGCTATGATAAAAGACATTGCTGAAACACGACCTATGATATTAACTGGCAGGACAATTTCTGCGGGGTTCAGCTAGGCTAGGTATAATATAAAGAGTTTTTCTCCTTTGATCCGTTGTTAATTATTCCTCAATTATCTCTTAAGATATTAACACACCAATAAAATTTGGAAGGTTTGAATTATTTCAACGTCGTAGAATAAGATCAATGAAGTTGTTTTTCAAACACGTACACTTTTTTCTTTAGTTCGAAACTCTGCGGGTGGTTTACAACGGTCATAAAACTAACCACTCCATTGCTAACCCATTGTCGATTTCTACGCACAGGGAATGGATGACGCATTTTCATTGTTACACGTTACGCTTAATGACAGAAGAGTTATAAAAAATATAAACAATAAAAATGTATACATATAATTATTATAGGATACTAATCTTCTAATAAAACTGCCAGCAGTTTTTATATTTCGTAGTTTTATGTAGTGCGTGAGGTAATTTTTTCTTCATCCATATTTCGTGGTGGCCTTTTTTTCGATGTGAATTTTTATATGATCAAAGAGATTGCAGATTCACAAGCATTGACGGGGAAAAATAATTTTAATATATCAAGACACAAATCCATAAACTTTTTAGGTGAATTAACATTATCTTAAAGTAGCAAGTATCAAAAAATAGAATGATCTTATAAATACGCGGCAATCAAGGCAAAACACAAGAAAAAACAGACAAATTGCAATCTGATTTACATGAAAATTTTATGATGCTATTTAAGATGTCCAGATAATCTTAGATATAAAGTTGACTGTAAATATTAATATGAATGAGTACAATTATAATATGGTGCCGTACTAATTTTTAAGAAGGTAGTTATGTCTACAGTTTGTTAACAGTAAAGTATAAAATATTGGTGATCTAAATAAATCGTCATCAGCATTATTACAGCTCTTCACAAATCTATTGCTGAACATTGGCCTCCCTCAATTAATGACATAAAACAGGGCTGAGCTACCTGCGTCCACCGATTTCCTGTATAGTACTCATAATTCCATCAATTGTGGGATCGTCTTACATTCCACTAGCCAGACACGAGGCTGTTACCCTAAAACCTTTCTTTTCTATCAGTTGTCGATTCATCGAATAATTAAATATATACTACTCTGTGTAAAAAGTATCGGGAATATGTCAATAAAAACCCGCGTAAAAGAGGTCGTTCTAATTTTTTTACTGCATGTTGGTAGCACTGTACTGATTTAGCGCGCAAAGTTTGAGCGGGATATGTCATTTAATTTGTTTTAAACTACACTTTTTGTTGGTCATAGTTTTGAGTTCTCGGCGATTTTTACAATGGAAAATATTGTTGAACAAAGAGTGTGCCTTAAATTTTGTGTTTCGAATGATATTTCACGTGGTGGATCACTAAAAATGTTGCGAAATACCTACGGCGAATCGTGTATATCGAAAACAAGGGCTTATGAATGGTATAAGGCTTTTAAAGAAGGGCGAGAAGTAGTAGTAGACTTGCCTCGTTCTGGTAGACCTTCAACCGCTATGAGTATGAGTCTGAGAGAGTTGGCTAGTGAGTTGAACATATCTTTTTAGTCCCTCCACAACATTCTCATTGAATAAATTTAGATGAATAATTTGTATTTTTTGTTTTATTGACAAATTCCCGATATTTAGTACACAAAAGGTATAATTATGATACAATAAATAGATACGATTAAATAAATTAATCAGCAGAATTAAGCACACGGTTAAATCATCATTTTGAGGTATCATAATGGAAACGTATCCCTAAGTGTGTGGGCGAATCTTTTTATTTATTCATTTATTGATTTTGTATGTTACTCCATTCAGCTTGTTACCCAGAAAGCTACCGGGCTTGGTCCCACCACCTCTAAGCACGCTGATAACGACCATTCAATCTTTAGAACTCTTCAAATATCTCCGACAACGTATTTTTGCTTTTCGAACGACTTTACAATCAAGTGATTACGTCTTTATTACAAGCTAATAAGTGTTACTGTTTGTATTGATTTGATTTATTAGACTGCATCGATCGAGAGGTTCATTTGTATGTTTTATAGTGAATCACTTGACATATTAAGTTTTTTTGTTCGGTTGTCCGCATTTGATTCTGTGTTTTCATTTTGTTGTAACATTTTTTTAAATATTTGACTGCGTGTGATATTATGTCAGCGAGGTCTCGAGTCATCTTTGTTTTGTGTGGTGATAATAAAAATAAGACATTTTCTTTGTTCGATGTAACGGTTTTGTGGTTCCTTCAATGCTTTTTTTTGTTATACGGACGTGTTTGAGATGTTTTCTTACTGATATCACTTTTAAATGAAAAATCTAATCTATTTTTTATATATTATTTATATTTTAATATATTCAATTTATATTTTAATTTATACGTGGTAAAGCCACGCTGCAGTTATTTCAGTAGTATAGTTGTAGTACGAATAGGTCGGCTCGACCGGGGAAGGAACACGTTCTCACAGAATACCTGCGTAAAAAGCTGCTGTGGTTCGTATGGTGATTGTAGAGAACCGGATACCCTTTTACTGGAAACGAGGCATTCCATCTTACTCAAGGGTGACAACGCATATGCATTTTGATGTTGAAGATGTAGATGTCTATGAGCCACAGCAACCACTTACTATCAGGTGGACTGTGTGCTCGTTTGTCACCCTATGTAAAAAAATATTACGGAATTAGGTTTATATAAACAAGTAAATTTTCAAAAGATCACACAGACTAGGTACCTGATGAGAAATAGATTTTGAAAAAAATAGCCACGTATGACTAATTTTGATTAAGGATCTAAACGCGTTGAAATTCCTGAGGATCAAAATGTAATCTACGGATCTTTACCAGGAGAAACTGTACTTCACTTTTATGTTTTACACTGGTATTTTGTGAGAGTTTGATCCTTCTCCGGGTGAGATTAGCTATTCATCTGTGCTGTGCAGCGTCAGCTGGGCTGTAGCCATAATGCTGCTAGAACTTGGCTCTGCCAATGTACGAGTATGTAACAGTTTATTTCACATCTTGATTCTTAAACATGCAGTTGGTAATTACATGCAGTGAGATAGGTACTTATTTTTTCTCAGTCCTCATAGATGACAATCCATTTGTAGCTTTCTTTGTTTGAAGCTGATTGCTGGAGTCCTGTAGTGTAATCACTTACTATCGGGTGGACAGTAAGTTCATTGGTAACTTAAATTTTATAATAAAAAACCTTCTTCAAATTAGCTTTTCTTGAATACTATACATTTTAAGGAATGTAAACGATTATCTTTTGTTTTATCATACTACATTATTAAAATCAACTATTATGAGTGACATATCCTCTCCCATAATATAGAGGATTTGCAGTTATTGCCTCGCTTGAAGTAGTGATCTCGTGATATGTAGGTATATTGTTGTCCTCTGTCTTTGGCGGTCCGTTACTTGATGGTGATCTTAAGATATTCTCTGTCTTTCCTATTATACTATACCAAACATGATTCCACTGTTTGCGTTTGTTTTTTTTTTCTTATTTTAACTGATAATAATTTTCTCATGTTATAAAATAATCGTAATAAAGTAGAAATTTTTATATTTCAGCTTAAACCTTAGATGTTTGAAAGCTTACAAAATACAAAAATAAACCTACAGAGTTTATTTTTGTATTTTGTAATGGGGGTTGACCACGCTCTCACAGAATACCCGTGTGAAACAACCACTTAATGTTAGTGTGTTTCGAATGGTGAGTATGTAGAAACGGAAACGCTTTGTACTGGAAACGAGGCATTCCATCTTAATTCTAGTTGATTCTAAATCGAAGATATAGGTGTCTATAGATGTGCACGCTTGTCACCCTTATTAGGTTTATAGCTTAGATCCATCGAACTACATAAATTGCAATAGTTAGTCTGACCAGGGCCTTTTTATCAAAACTCACAAGTCTACTTGTTCACAAGTTACACTTTACAAGAAAATTTTTACAAGTTTGAGTAAATTACGTTTATCAAAAAAATCTACAGGGCTTGTAAAATTTAACACTTGTTGGTTCTACTTGTAAGTTCTAAAATCAAAAACGTGTGCCACATTCTTTTCCCGCTATTTTGTTTTTGCTTTTTATTGAATCCTTCCTTATTTAAACGCATGGCTGTATGGTATATCGCCTGTGCCTAATTTTGATGCGACATTAAAAAAAGTAGTAGCACAGGTAGTAGCGACAAAGTATTTCCGCCTTTTATATATAATTTGAAGTGTATTCTAGAAATGACAATAAAATAACGATTTTACAACTGATTCGCGACAAGTCGAAACCTTCCATTAAATTCATAGGTCGTCTCCATATGACCGTAGTCAAATCTTTCTATATGTTCTATACGTTCTTGGTTCCATTATTTTAATATTTCCATCATCGCTTGAGTCACTTGACTATATTTTAAAAAGGACAATCAAATTAAAAAAATATTACAGTACTACTTAAAACACTTGTAAGACGGAATGGAGAGTCGCTGGACACTCTTTGGATTTGCTACGATTTTCTACAAACTGTAAGGGATTTTTTATAAACAAAATAACGAATACAATACAATAAAAATATACTTGTGAAATAAATAATGACCCTTGTAACTTGTAATTGTGCAGTCTTGATAAACACATATTTGTAATAATTATTTTTTTACAGGAAAATTGCTTGTAATACAAGGCTTGTAAGTTTTGATAAACAGGGCACAGGTAGAGTTTACGGAACGAATTTGTTATAGATACTATAAAAGTTGTTTCGTGCTATCATGAGCTGAATACGTCGCTTTGTAGGAGTTCTTTAAAGTATGCGATACATCACACTAAAATAATATATAATATGTCAGATGCCATGTCACAGTTTATTGCGTCTTACTGCTTTCAGATAGATATACCTACACACTTACCTTCACTATTTGTTTAATAAAATGTAGGTGTAAATGTAATAGTAGTAGTAGATAATTTGTTTATAGTTAACTATAGATGTAAACAATGGATTAAAAAGATTGGCGAAAGACCCAGTCAAAACTAACAAAATGCGATATGTACCGCGTGTTTCAGACTTAATTTTTTCTTTAATTATAAAAAAAGTTATCATTAGATTTGGAGGCGTTAGAGTTAGAGGCATCACCTAGACATGAAATAGTTCCAACAACTAACACCTGCAACTCGGTAAGATGGAGAATGAACCGTGATACTCAACTTTGCTCATTGGCGTGTAAACGTTGATGAATATCTGGCATATAAACATCAGAAAATTATCATCATACGTCAAAACGTATTTGTAAAATTTATGCTGCAAAACTTTCATAGTTATATAAACTAAAACTGAAATACGAAAATGCTACTCATGGTGGAGGTTTTTATTAATTAGACTACATTTTTAATAAGTATCGTAGTCTCTTGTCCCGTTTTTATATTTTTTTTATATTTATAAATTGGTATAAAAATAAAGTGGTTGATTTTCCATTATTAATAAAATACAGAAAGCTTAATAGGTATTAAGCTTAAATATCTATAGTAAATGTATATATAAAGAGCCTTAACTTTAAAATTAGGCTATTTATATATAGGTTTCTTACGCTAAAACAGTGCGATTAGGTTTCACTAGCTTTTAATAAGTAAAAAATGTACAGGTAACACTCTCGTTCATCATCAAAAGTTTGTGCTCAAGGCAATTTCAATCCACAATTTTCAGCTTTAAGTTCAAGCAAAGTCGTTAGTCTCTACGCTCTCCGAATTCTCTCTTTATTTTTTATATTTTTTATATAGGATAGGGTGACAAACGAGCACACAGTACACCCGATGGTAAGTAGTTGCTGTGGCCTATTGACATCTACATCTATCATCAATTACGAATCAAAATGCTGATGCGTTGTCACTCGTGAGAACTAAGATGGAATGCCTCATTTCCAGTAAAAAGGGTCTCCGGTTCTCTGCACTTATCATACGAAACGCAGCAGCATTAAGCTGCTATTTTACGCTGGTATTCTGTGAGAGCGTGGTCCTTTCCCGGTCGAGTCGACCCATTCGTGCTACAATTATACTACTAAAATAACTGCAGCATGGCTCTACCACGTGAAATACCAATCATTGATATTTAGGTATTTCATCATCATCATTACAGCCCTTCACAAGTCCGCTGCAGAATATTGGCCTCCAAGGAATGCTACAAAGCACGGTCCCGTGCCACCTGCAGCTAACGACTTCCTGCGTCTCTAACTAGGTCAATAAACAATATTCAGTTTTATTTTTTTTGTTTTGAAAAACGCAGATGAAAAAAATTAATAGAAAAGATATCGAATTTATGTAATGATTTCAGAGTAACAAAGCAAGTTTATTTTGCAGAAGTGAATGGAAGAGTCGGAAAGTTTATCGATCGAATTGGCGAATTGGCGGTACTATTGAAAATGGGCCAAATTAGGAGTACCCTTAACCGATGAGCATGTATGCGTAGGTATATGAATGTGGAGGAGGCGAGAGAGGTATGTCAGGATCGTGCTAAATGGAAGTCTGTAGTCTCTGCCTACCCCTCTGGGTGACAGGCGTAAGTCTTTACGTTTATGTCTATGATAAATACGTTCCACTGCTAGGCATCATTTCTGAGAGGGTTACGGTGCAATCAGTGTGCCACGATGCCCTGGTAAAACATGTTGGCTGATGAAGGATTTTTTCGTTCCTTGAAATATTTTTATTCGGCAGACATGTAGCTTTTCTCACAATGTTCTGCTTTACCACCGTTACCATTAGAGCCCATTACAGTCCACTGCTCAACATAGGCCTATCCCAAAGATTGTCTTTGGGAGGATATTTGCCATAGTTGCCACGTTTGGCAATCGCAATTTTTTTTTAAGTCGCTATTAGGAAGACGCTGCTGCCTATTTCCTGATTTGTTTCTCTCTGTGCCTCTTACGACACCCTCGGGATAAGATAGGGTAGTGAAAATTCTTAGTTCTTACACCGTAACTTCACGGTAAATCAGCATTTAAAATTGCGGCTTACTATTTTATTAGCGCCGGCGGAAACCCGGGTTACTCGCTTATTGTATTTTTTTTAAAAATATGAGTGATAAACTGGCCAACAGTCCACCTGATGGTAAGTGGATTCTGAAGCCCACAGACATCTACATCTATCCTCGATTACGAATCATAATAGAGATGTATTGTCATCCCTGAGGACTTGATGGAATGCCTTGATTCCAATAAGGTGGGTATCCGTTTTTCTTCACATACCATAAGAAATATAGCAGCTTTAAGCTTCTATTTTACTTTAGTATTCTGTGAGAATATGGTTATTCCCCGGCCGAGTTAATCCATTCGTATTGCAGCTATGTAAAAACAGCATATTTGCGGCGTGGCTCCACCACATGAGAATCAAGTTATCAATTATGTTATATATGTGCTCGTTTGTCACCCTATCCTATAAAAAAACGTATGTCTGTCTTTGGTGTCACTTGGTGAAACTTCAACTTCATTTTTGTGATTTGGATACACACTTGTACTTGTTTCACATTATTTATTTCAATTATTAATTTACTACCTTACTATAAGAACTGTCCGGTTTCACCCCACAGCATCATTAGGGTACTTATATAAAAAAGAAAACTAAGATTTGTGTCTATTAATGTATACAGAGTAGCGACAAAAGTCAGAAACATCCAATACTGATATCCCTAATCCGCCTGACAAACCTGGCGGTAAAGCAAGCGAATTCTTCTTACGATAAGAGAGGCCCAGCTATTGGCTGCTATGAGCTGATGATGAAGAAAAATAACAATAAAAATAAGTTATTGAAGTTTATCTTCTTCACTCAAAATGCAAATGTGCGTTTCCTTATATTTTTTGGAATATATGGACAAGGACGTAGTATATTCGAGATTAGATCCCCAATATCATTTTCGTGAGTGAAATCTTTAGGCGTGACGGTTCAAAGGGGAGGGGACGGGGGAGAGGGCGGACGGCGACATAAAATTGAAAACTATTTGTTGAACAAACACCATCCATCAGCGGTACGGCACTTAGGCGTATTGCCGGAATGAAGACTGCCCCTGGTCCGAACCTTGTTACTTGGTTTTGCACACTTTATACAGAATGAGTTTTGTTTAATATCTTAAAATTTTAAGTAGACTATTTACACATTTATAGTCATTTAATAAATAAGGCATATCCGGAAAGTGTTAACCCAATTTTTATATTCTTGTACCTCAAACGAATAATTTATTTTTTACCTCAAATTAAGGTGACAAACGAACTTTCATTCTAGTTGATGGTAAGTGGATGCTATAAGTCATAGATGTCTACATTTATCTTTGGTTAAGAATCAAAATGCAAAATGCAGAATGCTCTTTCACCCCTTAGAACCAAGATGGAATGCTTTGTTTCCAGTAAAAAGGATCTCCGGTTGTCTATAATCACCATACGAAACACAGCAGCGTTAAGCTGCTATTTTATGCTGGTATTTTGTGAAAGCGTGGTCCTTCCCCGGTCGAGCCGACTCGTTCGTGCTACAACCATAATATAGCTGAAGTATGGCTCTACCACGTGTTTTGTATGTATACAATCTGTTTAAATTGAATAGATGAAAGTGTTTACTCACATACATATATGTGTATGTCAACGCAAGCAAGGCGGGCAGCTCCTAAGATATAAGGATGTATTTAAGAGACACGTGGTGAAAGACTAGCAAAAATGGAAGCAACTTGTAAAACAATACATCAACAAGTCAAAAATGTTTACTGAATAAAAAGTACATAAGAAGCGTAGAAAAATGAAATTGTGATAAGCTGTGAATTTAGGGAAGTTATTAATTTGTATTTTTAGTAATTTGATGAAGTAGTTTATTATGGTTTACACATGAAGTTAACTTTATTTTTGTATTTTATAAAATTAGGGTGACAAACGAGATCACATTCCACCTGATGGTAAATGAATCCTGTGGCCCATAGACATCTATCTATATTTAACCTCGATTAAGAGTCAAAATGCAGATGCGTTGTCACCCCTGAGGACTAAGATGGAATGCCTCAATTCCAGTAAAACGGGTCTCCCCTACACTCACCGTACGGCACACAGCAGCATCAAGCTGGTACTTACTCTGTGAGAGCGTGGTCCTTCTTCGGTCGAGCCGACTATTTCCTGCTACAACAATAATATGACTGCAGCGTGGCTGTACCACGTTCTTAATATAAAAAAAATTAAAATCATTAAAATGTTTTACTTTTTACAAAAGGAATTGGTTTTATCTATAAATATAAACAAAATTGACGTGTCTGTCTGCTATATCAAAATAACAGGCTTTTATTAACCTCAGGGGGCTGTTTAAGTGCTACTAACACATAAATTACCATTAAAAAAAAGTCTGAACTAATCTTCAGAATGGCTCAACCAATTGTGACGGAAAATTACGAACTGATGAAGAACAATGCAAGAGGGATCTAGGTTACCTATATTTTATCCAAAAAACTTTAAAGTTTTTATTTAAAAAAAATTAAAAATGTAGGTACCTATAAAATAAATGGTCTTTGATTACTTTCAATCCCAATAAATCAGGTTTCGAAATGTGATTTAAAGAAAATAAGGATGCATATAGTCCAGTAGTGTATACTGCGGCGCATAGACGTCTACCTACATGATCTACATCTATCCGCGATTAAGAATAAAAATAAACATAATTAGTTACTCCTCAGAATTAAGATGGAATGCCACGTTACCAGTTAAATGGGTCTCCGGATCTTTACACTCACCACACAAACTTTACACTCAACTCACAGCATTATGCTGCAGTTCCACGCTGGTATATTCTGTGGGAGAGTGGTTTCTATCCTATCCTAGTCGAGTCGACCCATATTAAACCTGCAGCGTGACTACCACTTTTTTATAGAATTCGGGTGACAAACGAGCACTCAGTCCACCTGATAGTAAGTGGATGCCGTGGCCCATAGACATCTACATTTAACCTCGATTAAGAATCAAAGTGCAGATGTTGTCACCCCTGAAGACTAGGATGGAATGCTTCGTTTCCAGTAAAATGGTCTCCAGTTCTCTACACTCACCATACGAAACGCAGCATCAAGCAGCTATTTTACGCTGGTATTCTGTTAGGGCATGGTCCTTCTCCGGTCTAGCCAGGCCCTTTCGTGCTACAACCGTAATATAGCTGCAGCGTGGCGCTACCACTTGTATACAAGAGGTCTTCTATTCTAATTAATACAATATCACGCATGCACTTCTTAGGATAGGTCCATTACAATGGCAAGTACCTACTTTTCAAAATTTCATATAATATTGTAATAAAAATACTGAAACAAATTGTGACCCGTTCTAGAAATTGATTATTTTAGAATTATAAATTGGTACATAAATCCGTCGTACATTAAGTATAAGATCATTAAAGTTTTCTAGTATTTAACTTAAGGCTTAAATACATTGTCTTTACATTATTTATTTACATTCTCCATTGTAACAGACAAAATTGGTATGAACTCAGGCTAACTACTGCCAAAGTAAATAAACTTTAGCATTATTCAATGTTAGGTCTCAACTTGACTTATTTATAGCAAGTTCTAACATTTGAAATTATATTTCATAAAATATTTTATTGTTATACCTTAAATGCTTACATACATATTATATCGATATTGTTTTTGTTTGTAATTGTGATTAACGTTATTGTAAAAATAAAAATACCTTAAAAGTAAAATGAAAGCACTAAAATTTACATTAATTATCACAGAATTCGTAAAGTGTAGAATTGGTTGAGGCATTTACTCATCTCTTTGCTGCACCGCTTCTGAGTGCATCGACCCCGGCGCGGCCATTTTGTATTCCTCTAATTATTACATCATGGGTAGCGTTAATCAATTTGCATTTAGTTATTTTTGAATAGCTATAGAAATAAGTAGGAATTAATACGCACATAATAAGCTAACAATAAAATTTACTTTATTTAAAATTGTTTAAAATTAATTATTAAGTATATTTTTTGATAGAAAATAGTTTATATAATTTATGAACTTTGGCTTGATCAAGATTTTAAAAACCTTATGCCGTCAATATTTAAAATAAGCGTTCTATGTAGATCATTAGTATTACTACTAAGTCTTAAATAGTGTATTTGATGGTAATGTGTTAAAATGAATTAAGTTTATTCGCCAAATTAAAACCAGTGTAATTTGAACCAGCGGCATCCCCTTCAAAGAGATAAATATGGTTCTCTAAATTTCTATTTCACAGATTATTCATAAGAAAGGCGAAATGCTATTAAAACATTGCTCAACAAAAATTTTTAATTTAAATAATTGGAAGGGAAATACTTTCGTTTATTCAATCAAGTATCTAAGTATACTGATTCAATTACTTATTTGATCATTAATAAAAATGAGTTTAGCAAATAATCAAAATTGCACTTTTGTTCGGATTCCTATGCGAATTAGTAGTTAATTGATTAAGTACCACAAGCTTTATCGATGTTTTGCTTGACTAACATTAAAAGTTAAAGTTATAGCCTATACGTCCCACTGCTGGGCACAGACCTCCTCTTATTTCTGAGAGGGTTTTAGGACAAGGAAGTGTCCGCCGCGCTGCCCCAATGCGTGTTGACGAACTTGACGTGTCATCAAAATATTTTATTGTTCAGACTTGCAGATTTCCTCACGATGTTTTCCTTCACCGCCGAGCACGTGGTAAATCAGCACTTAAAATTGCAATTAACAATTTCATTGACGCCGGCGGGGAACGAACCCAGGTTGCTCGCGTACTGTGAAATTTACAACGAGCGCTAACCATCTGTGCTACTACGGCTCACTTCACTGAATGTTGTATCATTTTTGGCGTTCTCTTGAATATAACTATCTGTTCAACAAGCTCAATATTTGTACTTTTGATTAGTGTTGATTAAAATCTAATCGAAATGTATCAAAACAAAAGCCTGTGTTTTGTTATTGATAGCTAATATCGTAATATGAATCGATAGCTGCTACAAACAAACAAACGATGATTATTGTATTTTTTAAGGTAGGGAACTTCACTGTCGCATATTTTCGTAAGTGTAACTAACGTACGTCCACATGCATATATGAAATCTTATCTTACGGTAAAGTGTGACTGACGCAAATTTTTGTAAAGCGTATTTCGAAATACGGTTTATTATCAAAAAATACCCGGAATTCAATTATCAGAAGAGCACAGTAAAGCCAGTTTTATATAAAGTTTGCATTAAAATCTAATATCATGATATATTGCATTGCATTGCATAACTTAGTTCTTCCATCTCCATTCCATCATCGGGCCATCAGAGGCTCGACTGTTCTCCTGTTATCGACATACCATGTATTCGAACCAAACGGTTTGATTCGTCCTTCATAACGCGTAAAACCAAGAATTGGAATAACTGATATTGGTTTATAATAGTGAAAAAAAATTATAAAAGAACTTATATTATTAGCCTTATTTAACCCGCTGAATTTGTTTTGTTATGTAGGTTACCTTGGTTTTACTGCAGAATAATAAATACGGATTCTGTCACGTAGAAATACTCCGCTATACGTGTAGAGCCATGCTGCAGTTATATAGTTGTAGCACGAGTGGGTCAGCTCTACCGGGGAAGGACCACGCTCTCACAGAATACCAGCGTAAAATAGTAGCTTAATTCTGCTGTGTTTTGTATGGCGAGTGTAGAGAACCGGAGACCCTTTTTACTGGACACGAGACATTCCATCTGAGTCCTCACGGGTGACAATGCATTTGCATTTTGATTCGTAGGTAATCGAGGATATATGTAGATGTCTATGGGCCACAGCAACCACTTGCCATCAGGTGGACTGTGTGCTCGTTTGTCATCCTATCCTATTAAAAAAAAACTCCAACGATAGGCCTCTCCATATCTCGTTGAGAAACACTAAGTTTATTAATACGACTAGGAGTGAAAAAAGAGGAAGTCTCTAGTTAGTGTTTTTTTTCTTTTTGGGGGGTTGGGTCTGTACTAAACTCTTATCCATTTCTACCGCCAAGATACGGTGCATCCATTGCTATTCCAGTGTTAGGGGTTTGGAAGTCAGTATAATTGAAACTTGTGGGTATTTTATCTTAGTCCTAAGGTGACAACTAATTCTGTCTCTAAACTTCTTTGTTCAAAGTTAGTCACAATAAACATTTTCCAAAACGGGTTTGTAAGATACACGTTCGTTTGTTACAATAACTCTTTTGTCCATAATCATACGGCGGATGTGGTGAACACTATCTGACTTCGAATCGTGCTTATTATGGCAAATACTTTATACTATGGGACACCTTTGTTACCGGTTGATAAATGATATGCCAAATAAAAAAAAATATTTCGCCTAAAAATTATTTCTTTATAATCATGTTTTTTATTTTAAATTATTTCCGTATGAGGTTGGTTAAGACAGCTTAGATGAGGTTATGAGTTTTCTTACGCTGACACCACACTACCAAGTATTTTTATAACTTTAAAGATTATTTTTCAATTCGAAGTAGGTAAGTACATGCTTATCACCGGGAGCAGCGTCACTTGTGAATACAATATTTATGTGTTACTTCTATATTGTTAGTGTATACTAGATTAATAAATAGCACATTAAACCCTCTTTAAGTTACTTATATGCAAAGAACAAAAAGAAAAAAATATAAAGGAAAATGATTCAACTTATATAAAAACAGAAAATAAATAATATAAAAAACGTAGATAAACAAATTACGTTTACGGACATAAAGAAAAGTGATATTTTCTTAAGGTATTCTTCAAGTTATTTTTACTTAAATATTTTTTCAGATAAATAAATATATGCTTTGTTCGACATCTTTCCCGGTGGCCGCGATATAATTTTGCTTAAGGAACATTTATTGTAGGAGTATTAGCTAGACGTGTTGGATATACATATACTCTCTTTCCTGTTTATATTTTGGTAGTGTTATATGTTCAATTAAGATAACTATTTTTGATTTTAAGTCTACAGGCAGTATTCCATGTATTAATTAGTGGCAAAAACCGTCTATCTGCAATCAACTTCAAGCAGAATGCAAATGTGTCTCCCAATATCCTTAATATCGTAATGCTATTAAATAATATTATGAATCTGTGTATTTAAAAATAAGCTCTCTGTGATTTAATTGAAGCAACAATTCCTATATATTTACTATAATTACACAGAATTTTATTGCTGTGAACTCTTAGATACTCTTACGACATTAAATCGGATCATTTCAATTTGAACCACATTCACTTTTTATCGCGCACCTAGTATTTGCTTATTGTCGTATCAGTGCGGGGTCAGTATCGATTGACGCATCAGTTATCGAATAGTCGATATTTTTGTTTGCACAGCCCCATCAATGAGAGAGTTTCGAGTATCTTGCGTATTTAAGCAATAACTTGTTTGATAATGCTTTACAGTGCTTGCACTGTGATTAATTCTGCCTCTTTAGATTGCACATTTTTTGTTTTATCTAGTATTGCTTGATTGAGGCTAATTAACGGACAGTTATCGTATTATTTTATTTGTTTTTAAATTCCGATATTATATTATCGTGTTTGTTTTTAGATAATGGTGAAACGTTTTATCCAATCTTTGCACGATGCATTTTTAAGATGGAGCATAATCAACGTAAGGAGTACAATAATGGGATTCTACATCGTTACCATCATCAGTCAATATTTTTTTTATTAATAGTCAAGTCTTTAGTGCGATTGAATTCGTAACACAACGATCCCATCTGAATGATCCAATTTTGCCCATATTCTACCTGTGATGCTCCAAAATTAGTCTCATTATAATAAATACTGGGCAATTTCAGTCAGTCAGTATACAGTACCTATATAAAATATTTGGCGCTCAGAGATACTAGTAGGATGGGGTAATGTGTCTTATGCTGCATCTACAAGATGTTTTGATCGCAAGTTTTTCTATATATATTTTCTCTGTCATACGGACAGTTTAAAAAGGGAAATGAAACTGTAATGGGTAATAGTTGAATTAATATTTCACTTTAATATTACACTTTACTTTGACTTAAGTTTTATACACCTAAGTATGTCATGATGTTCGCTTGTTGTCGATGCGTTACTTAAGGGGAAATATAATCTCAAATGGCTTAGCAAGATCCTTCGTCATGCCGAAAATATTGCAGCATCAATTTTGAAATAAATATATGGTAAAGTTGAGGATTGATGTTAAGGATTATGTTAGACGAAAACACGATTTCGTAAAATTTTCTCGATAGAAAAAAAATCCAAAGTTACCTCCAAAATAAAAAATAAACCGCTGTTATTCATAAAATACTTTAAATAAGATCATGAAACTTTGCATACTAACTGAACTAACTGTAAAGCAGTGCTTATGTTATTTACTTTTTTGAAATACCATTACTTTCACAGTAAAAAGAAATTACCTAAACTATCGGCGCGTAAGCTTGATTCCTCTCGCCCCGTTAGTATCGCTCTGACTTTTGAAGGGAGAAGTTGTGTCGCTTACGATCAGAATACACATTACGCAACAGGACGACGTAAAATTAAAATGGGAAATAACTGTAATAAAAATAAGAAGTGACTGGGTTGGCGTTAAGAAACAGGCATAAATATGATAAACCTAATGAAATAAGTGTCTAACGACCTTTCTACTTACAGTATTATTGATTACAAACATGTCGGTACATAGCATACGACGCACGGGCAAGTGGGGACGAAATTAGAATTTGAGCTGACTTACTATATCCCCTTAACTGTGGAAACTTTATTGTTAAATGTAAGATTAGTATGTGTTATGTATCGGACAAAAATTATGTATGTTCCCCTTGAAGAACAAATAAATAAATAAATAATACAAATAATTTAAGACAGTCGAACTATGTATGATTGAAATACATATATTACAGTTTTCAGGTCTATTAGATTTACTTATAATATTATTGATTCTTCACTGATGGCCGTATGAGGACGTTCAAGGTCGCTCAGCGAGCTATGGAGAGGGCTATGCTCGGTGTTTCTCTGCGTGATAAACTCAGAAATGAGCATATCCGCAGTAAAACCGGAGTGACCGACATAGCACAACGGATTAGTAAGCTGAAGTGGCAATGGACCGGCCATATAGTTCGAAGAACCCATAACCGATGGGGAAGAAAGGTTCTCGAGTGGTAGCCTCGTACCAGTAGGCGTAGTGTAGGGTAGACCCCCACTTGATGGAGTGACGACCTGGTAAGACATGCAGGAAGTCGATGGATGCAGGTGGCTCAGGACCGTGCTTTATGGCGTTACTTTTGGGAGGCCTATGTTCAGCAGTGGACTTGTGAAGGGCTGTAATGATGATAATGATGATGATTATTGATATTCCATAACGCTTAAGTATATTCTATGCAGACAGCCAAGACTAAATCCGGCCATGCGTATACCTTCGACATCGTCAATATTTTCTGTTATTTGCTCTGGCCGACAAAGACAGTACTGACGTCGGATTCAAGTTAAAACCATGCTCAACTTATTGCTGGAACGTGAAATCACGCACACATATGAATCTAAAATCGTTTGAAACCAACAATATCATTTTAGTTGCGTATGTTTGTGTAAAGAAAGCAATAAGAAAGATGTGTGCGTGAGTGTCAAGAAGTTGAGAATGGTTTCGGTGTCGCTTAAAATATACTTAGAGTTCTGTCTTTTTTGTTGGTCGGAGGTCATTTGTTACATAATATTATTTTATTCCGGTCTCATAATCTATTGTTACCGGGAATACTAAAGAATCATCTTAATAAACTATAAAATATACATTGTAACACTTATTAAACCGGTAAAGTTCCGACAGCTCATTACGAAAAGGGATTTATACAATTAAACTGTGAATTAGATGCGGTTATTAGTCTAAAGAAGAAAACATGATCATAATATTTTCCCCTTAGATTATCCTATGCGATCCGACCTAATCGAACCGCACATAAAGAGAAATCCGAAACAAGCGGTATCCCCTTTCCCACAGTCGGAGTCGACCACTTAAGGCCGTATTTGGGTTTTCTATGTAATAAAATACTAACCTACGGCGATGTAATATAAAAGGCGATCGCATTAGCTAAAGGAGCTATTATTAAAAAGTATCGAATTTCTGAACGCAGCGCGTCGACGCGTCGACCAATCAGATTATTCTGTCAACGGAACCGCCAATAAGCAGCGGCCATCTTTCTTTTTTTATTGTGGATCGAGTTAATGGATTGTTCTTCATTTTGATTTATATGTTGTTTTTGTTTATTTTTTTTTTTGCTGTGCTGCTGTTTGTAATGATTGCTACTGTATAAACCGTGATAAGGTTGAATGAGGCCATTTGAAACGTTGTTATTATATAGATGCTATACATAGTTCCGCACAGGTCTCGTCTTATTTCTTAAGGGTTATTAAGGAATTTGTCAGCAGCGCTTGTCCCTGTTTGTAGACAGACTTCATATGTCCTCGAAACATTTTATTGCTCAGACATGCAGGTTTAAATATATGTATTTTACTTCGTCACCGAGTAGGTACCTAAATTAGCACTTAGAATCCAGGATCGAACCTGCGTTGTTAGCGTACTATGAAATTTATGACGAGCGCTTAGCCTCTAAGCCCCTGAGCTAAGACAGCTCAAAAAATATGCACATAAAATATTTTTTATGTAAGGTCGTGACGACTTCAAATACCTAATCCCATCTGCATATTTCGTTCCGTGGCTGTTGGTAGGAGATTACAAATATGCCAAAAGAATATGGTGTTCTTTCCCCAAGTTGCCTCTACGTCCCTATGGTATGGATTAGTGCTCTTCTCTACTGCACAGTGACATGGCAATAGAAATTTAATTTGTTTTTTTTAAATCCTAAAGAACGAAATGTGACTAAATCATTGAAAGTCATTTTGTTTTGAAAACCAGCAAAAAACCCCTACGGACCTTCTTTAAAATATTTTTTGCAATATATATTGTAGCTACAGTTAAATATGAAAACATTTAAAAACAGTATGATAGCAAACACCTCACTCTCATGGGTTAACATCAATCACGTACCAATTCTCCATTATATGTAATGTATTAAATGTAAAGATATTGCATATCATCAAAAATTTTGTTATTAAGCGTATATATGTACAACCTATGATGGTATTGCCTGACTCTTTGGTCTCGAGTAATTTGTATTACTGGCTTGTCCTTTGAGGTAGGTTATTCATTTCAGTTCTCTGTGGAACCAATGCATTTCTAGCCTTCTTTGATGGAAGTTGGTTGAAGATGTCCACGGGCTGCAATAGGCATTTTAAATTTATAAAAAAATAAAATAAACTTGGTGTAGTTAAAAAGGCGGTACTTAATTATAATAGCAGCATCGATCTGCTGTGTTTCGAGTGGTGAATGGCGGGAAATGTGGATATAATCAGTCAAATCTTCATTAAGGCTAGGTAAAGGTGTCTAGAACCACGGTACCTCAGTGGTTAACGCTCGCTGTAAATATAACAGAACGCGAGTAACCCGGGTTCGATCCCCGCCGGCACCAATGAAATTGTTAATGGCAATTTTAAGTGCTGACTTACTACGTGCTCGGCGGTGAAGGAAAACATCGCGAAAAAATCTGCATGTCTGAGGAATAAGAAAAAAAATATTTCGAAGACATGTGAAGTTCGACAACACGCATTGGGGCTGCGCGGCAGACACTTCCTTGCCCTAAAACCCTCTCAGAAATGTGGGGACGCCTGTGCCCAGCAGTGGGACGTATATAGGCTGTAACTTTACTTTTAAAGGTATATACATTACATACATTTGATTGTACACCATTTTTAAAGGGTGCGATTGTTTGCTGCTATCAACATTGCACCTTATCACAAGCCTATTGATAAACATAAGGCTTAAAGAATTTTATATTTACGCGAACACTACACATTAAATTAAACTAATTTTAGGGATTTTATCGTGTTTTTATTTCCCGACCTTTCTGGTGCTATACAGCATCCATGGTTAAAAGAAAGACTGAGATGTTTGGCGTCCCGATGTCATAGTTAGCCCGGCTACCTGCAGTTTTAGAACGTCACGGAGTCAAAAAATAAAATTAAACGCGCCGAAATCCGTAAAATTAGTTTCACTTAGAGAATCTATATCTTCTTTGTCATGTTTATTAAAATTTAAATATCTAAACGTCACAAAATTTCTAAAAAATATTATCTATGCTCAATGTTAACGGATTTCACAAGTGGTGTAGTTTGTCTCACTATCGGCGAGCACAATTATGAAAAAATCGACAATTCCATGAAGCTGGGAGATTATAACTCGAGTCGTTCCGGTACTATAAAACTTGCTACTAAACTAAGCTACTATAGGTTAATGTGTCCAAGATTTTATAGAAAGATTTTTATAGAATAAGGGTGACAAACGAGCACGCAGTCTACCTGGGCAAGTGGATGCTGTGGTCCATGGACATCTACATCTATCCTCGATTAAGATTCAAAATCCAGATGTGTTCTCACCCCTGAGGACTTAGATGAAATGGTCTTGGTCTCCGGTTCTCAACACTCGCCACACGAAACGCAGCGGCATAAAGATGCTATTTTATGCTGGTATTCATTGAGAGTGTAGTCTTTCCCAGTCGAACCGACTTATTTGTGCTACAACTTTAAGTTCTAATAGTCTCTAGCTGCAAAATGGCTCTACCACGAGTAAAGTTCTTAAATATTGAGCGAGTAAATTATTATTGTCAATTAAAATAAATATGTAATGGATAAATAATTGGAAAATATTATTTCAGACCATAAAATAGCTTCGAAATATAGTCATGTCTCTTACAGTACGATTGTAGGTCCTTTGTAAAGCCAAGCATGCGCAATAGACTCAGTCAATACAACGCCGGAGCGGGAGCGTGCTGGATGTAGCTGGTGGCGTAGACATCTTTAAAAGCTTGATAATATTGTGCATTGTAATGAACCTTTATAAAACTTTGTTAATGCGCTATGATCAAGGACTCAAAGTTATAGTTTAAGCCAAGATAAATAAAGTGTATACTTTTTGATTTTGATTTATAGACAGTTTTGTTATAAATAAAATTACGCGGTAAGAACAACAATAACCCCGAATTAAAATAAATTAATATTATATAAGACCGGGGTAAAGTTTTTTCGTATGTTATATACAAATCCAAGACATTTTTTTTCAAAGTTTAATTATATTTAATTATAATATACTTATATGAGCCATTTTGTTATAAAATTTGTTGCCATCTTGTAGGTAGCGACATAATCCCGTTGCTGTATAAATCTTGGGATTTTTGATCAAAAATGCGCCAAGTAGTTTTGACAGTCCTCTCTCGATGTTAACCTAACACTACTAAAAGAATTCTGAAGAGACCGAAACATGTAAAAATCTAAGGGTGCAAAGTCATTTTTTCCCAATTTCTGGCTTGAGTCTCATTAGTTGCTGGCAGTACAGATCTGACTAGATGGTTTTGCCCGGCGGTAAAAGCTCTTAATAAACGATGCCCTTCCAATCGTATCATACACACAGCACCACCTTATTGCGTGTTGATCCGGGTTACGCTACAGTCTGTGGAGCTTGACCATGATCTTTTTCGCACTTTCTTGTCGTTGGTGATCCACTTTTCATCACCACTAACCAATCTTTTCAAAAATGGTTCGGGTTCATTACGTTCCGTAATATATTATCGCAAACGAGTACACGATTCATTAGGTTTCTTTCAGTGAGTTCGTGTGGTGCCATAATATCGAGTTTTTTGTATAGCCAGACTTTTTCAAATTGGTCCAAACTGTTTTGTGGTCACCCCCAATTCCTCAACCACGTCGTAACTACAACTATGTCGTCCTTGCTCCACTTTTTAAAAACGCGGCGGCGAGAGTGAGCTACAACTTTGAGCTCAAAATTCCTGGACTGAATAGACTTGAACCAACTTTGTGCTACTCTTACTGACACTGCATTAGGTCCATAAACGTCTCAACTTTTTTCGCGGCATGACTAAAATTTTTTCCGTTTTTATAATAAAACTTCACATCGTATCGAATTTCTTCTTGATGAATGATTCACTCGTTTTGGCGAACAGGAAAACAATTGAAAAGTGGCGGGCAAGTGTTATTTTTTTCCTTCTAGTTTTCTTTTTCTTAAGTCCTATTTGTATGATATCAAAATCAGCCAGGTACAAACAGTACAACCAAACAGATTTTTCTTCAATTTTTTACAAACAAAATACGAAGAAACTTTTTTCCCGACCTATTATTACGTATATAATACAGATAGCTTAAACCTAAAAACTTAAATTGATATCATTACACAAAGCACATTTTGTTCTCACTTCTTTTTTTTATAATGATAATCATCAGAAATACCATAATATATTATAGATGGTTCTGAAATATGGACTACGGTAAAAAAAAGCATAATATTGTTGATTCATCGAATATTTACGACTAAAATCTGGCTTAGAAATGTCTAGTAACAAATAATAAACTTTAGAAACAAAATCGCTCAGTTATTTTAGATTTACGTAGGGTTTAAAAGCAAATGACACAAATATAGAGCCCTCTATTAAATTATTCGTAGAAGCTATAATATATACCTTTGATAGATTTGTGTATATGACAAGCCAAGTTAATGATGTCAGGTATCATCACATGCCTGACTAGCTTTTACAGTAAACTTTTCATGGAATTGTACTTATATTACATTATTACATGGAAATAAATAAAAAATAAACGTATAATTAAGCTGACGTGGCAATGGGCCGGCCATGTAGCTCGAATAATCGACAGCCGATGAAAAAGAAAGGTTCTCGAGTAGCAACCTCGTACCGTTAAGCGAAATTAAGAGAGGCCCGAGGCGACAGGGGGAAAACTCAAACGGGAGATGAGCAGCAGCATCTTCCTGATAACTTTGTACGTTGTAGAGTCACGCTGCAGCTATATTATGGTTGTAGCACGAATGGGTCGGCTCGACCGGGGAAGGACCACTCTCTCACAGAATACCGGCGTATAATAACAGGTTAATACTGCTGTGTTTCATATGGTAAGTGTAGAGATCCGGAGACCTCTTTTTACTGGAAACGAGGCATTCCATCTTAGTCCTCACGGGTGACAATGCATCTGCGTTTTTATTCTTAATCGATGATAAATGTAGATGTCTATGGGTCACAACATCCACTTACCATCAGGTGTACTGTGTGTTCGTTTATCTCCCTTATTCTATAGAAAAAAAAACAACTCAAAATAATAAGAAAATGCGGTTGCCAACCCGCCCGCCAAGCGTGGAAACTGTGGCAAAATCCGCCCTATGAAGCAACCTACGGGAGAGGTCTATGTTCAGCAGTGGACTTTTGAATATTATTTTTAATAACAGTTGAGAGATAAATTAACGTAAATAAAAAAAAAATTAAATGAGTTTTATCCCGGCGGTGTTGTAAGAGGCGAATACGCGTACGGGAACCCCCGGAAGATCTTAAATATACGACATGGTATAATGCCATCTACCGGAGGTAATGAGATTATTCGGGCGTTGTCCAGACTGGCGACGAGAAGCAGTCTCAAAGGTGTGAAACATCCTCTCAACCTCATGTGGTTACCTATCCAATTTCGCCGGAACATTAATATTCACCCTTCTACTCCTCCTTATCTAAAGGAGAAGTTTAGTTTTGTTGGGCTTCCAGGGGAACCTCTACACTCTTGAAAAAAACTCATTTTATGGGTACCAACTCACAATACATCTTTCTTTAATAAATCTTTTACTGTCCAGTCTATTAAGCTCTGGAATGCCCTACCTTTGCATATACGCGAAGCACAAACCATTGTAGTCTTCTTAAAGAGCATTACTTGTCTCAATCGTTCGAACATCATTAGGATAAATTACGTGATTATGTAGTTTTTGTATTTATTTTTTATGTTATTGTTTGAGGAATATATTTCAGTATATATATATATATATCCCATATATATGCAATAAATGAAACCACAAGTAATACTAGTCCGTAGAAGTGTAGAAAAATTAAATATTAATTTAAAACCCGTAAAATAAAAAAGTGAAATTTTCAAACAAAATAAATATTAAAATAAATTCAGTAAAAGTGAACACTCTGTTTAGACAACGTACCTTGACCCGTTGGAAGAGTGACAACGTTGCACGCGGGTGGCACGCCGACAAAAGACACCGCTGTCGATATGTCGCAATACCAATAGTTTGCACTGCGTGGCAACGTCGCTTTTTAATGCTCAAGGATTCATTCAAGTTCATTGAATCATTGACTTAGTGACCCAATTCTATAGAGTGTTCAAATTTGCTTAAAATTAAAACTCTACTTTTTGACCTAATTACTGGACCGATTACGTTCATTTTTTGTATATCGTCAGCAAAGGCGATAACAAGTGTATGGTTTCATTTATTGCATATCAGTATACCCTAGTATCCACTGTTTTATTCCTTTACACCTTTGGTTGTATGGAAGAGATCGCTATGTAGCGATAAGTCTGCCAAATTGTACGTGTAATCTGCTCTTTGTTATGTTCTTTGTAAATTTGTTTGTGGTGTACAATAAAGTATATTCATTCATTCATTCTTCCTATTATTGACTTTTGTCACAAAGTAATCACAACCAAAAGAAAACCAAATCATTGTGTTTTGTTGGTTGTGATTATTTTTTGGCCTACAAAGAATAATTTCGGGTTTGGAATGGATGAAATAGTATATTTCCTGAATATATTTAGTAATTATATGATCCAAATTGGTTCTGTCTTAATCTTAGGCATGTAAATGTTTAAAAAAAATAATACAAATAATTGGAAAAATGTCAAATTAAATTTAGAAATTAATTTATAAAATATGTACTAGCACTTTTCACTGAACCGTTTGTCTAGTTTACTTTTTAAATGCGAAAGCGGGACTACTCTAAGATCACTTGGAACCCTATTATAAACTTTTGTTACCATGTGAAACAAGTTGTTTTTCACTAGAGCTAGCTTACAACCATGTATCTATGTAAAACTTATCTTTTGGTTTAATTCTCTGATTTCACCTACGTACATTTTGTATATTTGTCAATATGCCATTTATTAATTTAAACCGACTTCACTATACACCTGAAAACCCACAGTGTGTTACTTATTAGAGGGTAACGTGGTTTATACGAAAACTGTAAAAAAGTTATACGTATAAAACTAATAATAATACGTTAATTCCTAGAAATAAGGTTTCAAATATATTATCATGTACCTAGGAATTTGTTTCTACTGGCATTTTTAAAACAGTCATATTAATTTAATGCTACTTATCTCACATTAAACTGTCCGTCTGTATAGGCCAATTTATCCTCCAACTTACCTACTATTACTATCCAACTAATATTAATATCCAACTTACTTCTGCCGCCAAAGGACTGTGCGTGCACTGCTGTGTTCAGATCGGAAGAGTATAGAGACAATTAAATTATAGGCTTTGAGGCATTCCATCTTAGTCCTCAGAGGTGACAACGCATCTGTGACCCTTATGTAGTTTTGGCGGGAACTTGGCCGTAGACGGATTCTCGCTCATGTTTTGTCGCTTGAATAATGGTTTGAAGTGGATTTTGATTCGTAAAAGTGATGCGATTTTGTGAATTAAGTGACCGCGCGTGTGAACTATTAGAGAAAACGACGAAACAAGTGCTTTGATGTCGATATAAACCTCAAGTTATTTTGATCGCTTGGGCACCTTATGAACTTGAGTGGCTGTCGTCATCAACTGTCCGCTAGGTTGAGCTGTCGTCAAAATCTCCCAAGGGCTTTGCAATCTGACGCATCTGCATATTGTTAAGAAAAAGAATACATAAATGGAGATTTCGAAAGAAATTATAGGATCAGAAGGGCTAGAACCCAGAGCCGTAAAGCCAGTTAATGAAAAAATATGTGACCCTTATTTGAAGTGGATTATAGATGTTCATGGGCTATAGTAGCCACTTACCACCAGAAGGACTGTAATTTCCTCTGATACTACTTTTTTTTAAACACGGAAAGAATTTAGGTATATACCTTTGCTCAAGATTTAGCTTTCTACTTAGCTATGAAATTAAACAGGAATATTAAACTTTTTCCGATTTGGTTGAGTAATGAGATCAAACAGTCATTACTGTGTTGGGGACCGTCGTCGGACTTTTCATAAGTTCAATTGAACGGAAAAAATCGGACCGGACTAATCACGAAACGGCGTGATTTGGTCCCTATTATGCAACCGTGAAACAGTCTAAACTAAAATTTTTTTAAAGAACGCACTGGGATCATATTGTAATATGTTATATAAAAGATTTACTCATTGTATTTGTCAGAAGAGTTCCTTCCATAAAAAAAGTTTTTTTAAAGAATGTATCCTATCCCATACCTTTAAACGAGCAATTCTTGTATATATATATATATATATATATATATATATATATATATATATATATATATATATATATATATATATATATATAATCGGAATCTCAGAAACGGCTCCAACGATTTTCATAAAATTAAGTTTCCAGGGAGTTTCGGGGGCAATAAATCGATCTAGTTAGGATTTATATTTAGAAAATGTCTTTTTATCCGTGTTTTCAGGCAATAAAAAACTGCTACAATATAAGAAGGTAAATTTTGAAATTGCATTAATGATCGTAATAGCTCAAGTGGATAGCGAGCGGTTGCGAAATCGTAATGCCTTGGTTCGCGTCCAGTCTTCGGTTCGACTTTTCCTTTTTTTTTCAAGTTCCCTTCTTTTGTGAGAAAATCTATTTTTTCGAGCCATTTTTTAGGTTTTTTTTAAAAATACGAAAATTTTAACTAAAATAATTGCACTTACGATTTTTTATTCAAATAACCAGTTCAGTTTTTTCTGTTATGTCAATTAGATCAAAAAATATTATTCATGTTTCATCAGTATGTAATTTGTATCTAAGTGTAATTTCAAAGTGTAATTTTAAATACCGAGCAAAACTCGGTCCTTGGTCATCCGGATACTACAGAATATATATATATATATATATATATATATATATATATATATATATATATATATATATATATATATATATATATATATATATATATATATATATATATATATATATATATATATATATATATATATATATATATATAATTTGTTCTAAATTTCAAATAGTATATTTCTAAATAACATGTAAAATACAGCGTCTAGAAATTAAGAAGTAACAAGTAAGTTATAATATGTATCAAACAATTTCTCTTAATATTGTGCACCTACGTAGTAGAAGATAAAAGATATACGTTTATTAATACATATATTGAAAGAATCTTTTAATTAACTGAATCCATACTGATAATATTTTCACTGTTTGAAAATTATGCAATTCCAAAAAAATGTAGGTAAACACTAAGTATATGGATTTGCTTAAGTTTAATTTTTGAGACAAAATGTTACATGCAAGACCTTGCCTGACTAGACCTCATCAACCTTAGACTGTAAAAGAGTTAAGAAAATCTTGAAAATTAAATCTATTCTTACTGTGTTCCTTATTTCGATCGCAAGTAAAGGCGTTTCGTTTTCTTGTCGCCATCTTGTCTACAATGTTTCTGTTAACAATTAGGATCGAATTTAAAATTCCTTTTTTTATTCAACTGACTCGTAGTCTTACGCTACTTTACGTTGATCGGTAATTTGTTCAAATTTTCTTTTAAAATTTTCGGCCGATGTTCGTTTAATGGAGTACTTGCCTAATGTTTATTCTAACTTCGTGATTCGAGTGAATTAGTAAAATTTTAAATTAGATTAGCTTCAATCCAATTTTTGATATTATTTATGGTGTTTGCGTTGAGAGACGTAGAATTATTCTCTGTAATAATTTTAAAGGTGCAAATATTTATATGGGATATGGTAAAAATAACACGTAACTGTCTTTTCTGTAGTCTAAGCGTTATCAAAATTCATAATTATGTTTCAATAATTCCATTTCTGTTGTAGGGTCCATCTGGGTATGCGCCAGCCTTTTAACGGTCAAGTTCCCGCCAAAAGTCCATTTCAAAAAAAAAAATGGAGTTTTGGCGGGAACTTGACCGTCGACATATTGCCGCTCCTTTATTAATGTGAAAATAATGGTCTGCCTCGTCCCGGTAGGCGAAGTGTAGATCTGACCCCCACTAGATGGAGTGACGACCTGGTAAGACATACAAAAAGTCGATGGATGCAGGTGGCTCAGGACCGTGCTTTGTGACAATCCTAACCTAAAGGGTGGGGGGATTGGAGGGAAGGCTTTGTTCTGTAGTGGATTTAGTGGATTTGTGAAGGGCTGTAATGATAATGATGATAACAGGTCTGAAATGTTCTACCCTTTCAATCTCCCGAAAATTTCGCAGTGGCACTACCATATTGTAAAAAAGTTTTTAAATAATTTTTTTAAAGTATAAATTCTTATGACCTAACACTGGCCAAACTAAAACAGTACGAGTCCATTTCCAAAGTCAATGCAAGAAAAGTCACTTCAAAAGTGTATCCACTGTTTTGTTACATTTTGAATTATATAGAGAACCAGAATTATTACCTTTTCTTATTAAACGAACCGAACAACAGAAAACTACTTTTATTTTTCAACATACGATAAGTTAACTTTAAAAGATAATATACAGTGGAATTAATTATTTCTTCCTTTTCAAAAGTCAAACAGTAAAAATAATGCAGACCTTACTTACATTGAACTATGCATTTTATTATTACAGCCTATCAAAAGTTCACTGCCGAACGTAGGGGAATTTAAGAGGAAGGCTCTGACATTGCTTCATGGGGGGGGGGGGGAGTTTATTTGTTATAGATGCCAGATTTGGTAGACGAGTTGACACTCGTAGTTTTTTTATTATTTTGATATTAGTATTTAACTTTCTTATTCCTCTGATCTATGATCAAAATGCTTGTGCAAGATCTTCATGACAGTAATCGAATGGCAAATTCGAACCCACAACTTTTGAGCTTCGCAGTTCTTATCTTTAACCATTAGGCCTGAACTCTTGCAGGTTTCCTCATGAAGGTTTTTTGGTTAACGGGTTAAATATTTTGATGAGAAAATACTTCCATATTTAAGTATATTTCAAATAGAACTCTAATATTACATAAGTACAGACATAAGTACGATATGTAGTAGAACTTACAGTATTTATAACAGCTTTACAGTATTCTAAAACAGATTTGTACTGAAAAGCACCATATACTTTTAACTTTTTTTATAGGATAGGACGACAAACGAGCACATAGTCCAACTGATGGTAAGTGGTTGCTGTGTCCCATAGACATCTACATTTATCCTCGATTACGAATCAAAATGCAGATGCGTTGTCATCCGTGAGGACTTAGATGAAATGCCTCGTTTCCAGTAAAAAGGGTCTCCGGTTCTCTACACTCACCGTTGCATACGTCTTAAATTAACACTTAATTCATTAATGTCGGCGATGCTCGTAACCGGATTGCTCGCGTACTATGAAATTTACAGCAAGCCTAGCTCCTTAGCTACCACAGCTTCCTTGAACACATAAACACATCGACAGAATCTAAGAATACCTTAATCCTAAATTATTTACGAGTTTTTAGTTTAAAATAGTTTTAGTTTCCATAAAACGTTTATGTATAGATTAAAATCACCTTTATTCTATTTTCAAAATTTAAAAATGTAAATAATAAAACAAAATAAAATACTAAATACGGCGTCCTATCGACCATGCCTGGGACATGTTACAACGAAATACTTTGAGAGATTTCCCGCCAAATTTGGATGGAGCAACAACTTTACGAACGCTTGCAAAGAACATGGGACCTCATACCGCAGCAAGACATTGACAATTTAATACTAAGTGTAACACAATCGATGTCGATGTGTGATTAACGTAAGAGGTGGCAACACTGATTATTATTAATAGTTAGATTTTATAAGATTTTTTAAATTTTAATTAAAATTAATAGTTTTATAAAAGGAAATGAAGTTTTTTTTTATCATACCAATTTTCTACGGCGATTAAATTAATATACATTATATTTAAAACAAAAAAATTACATATAAGCAGTATTTTCGATGAACCATCTGCCAATTACTTCATAGTAGATTACAAAACACACACCATCTGGCAGCTTGGCGGTCAACCACTTTGCGTTTTAGCATCGGCGATTTTTCCAGACCGATACGACTTGAAAGAGCTTACTCCTTTCGAAAATGCCAACAACGAACCTGTATTTCCCCTGGTGTTGCTTTTGTTCATGGACGGCGGTTGTCACTTACCGTCAGGTGAGCCGCATGCTTGTTTGCTTCTACGAGTATGAAACCAAAGTGAACATTTTTGAAACAGGAATAATTATTCCGTTTACTCGAAAATTCATTACTTTGATTCTGTAGATGTCATAGGAAAAGAGACACATGTAGTAGTATGCAGTAAGATGCATTAAAGATATTTATCTTTAATGCATGTTACTGGTTGAATAAAATGTATGAGGAGTATAGAGAACCGGAAAGCCTTCTCTACTCTAAAAGAGGCATTCCATCTAAGTCCTCAGGAGTAAAAACGAATCTGCATTCTGATTCTTATTCGAGAATAGACGTAAATGTTTACTGTCGCAGAATCCTCTTACTGTAAAAAAGGTGCCCTTGCACTGTTGTAATAAAGAAGACATGTCTTTTGAACTATTTTGGTCATCACGCTCTATTAACGCACCCCTGAAAATAATGCATTTTTCACTATTTACGTTTTCTTTCTTCTGAGGTAACGTGATGTTCGTAATGCATTGATGCACAGACTGTATAAACTATAACCTGGTTAGTGACACTGCTTTACCTTGTATACGTCATCGCTTTCGCAGTTAAAAGTGCATGGTGCTTTTCAATACTAATCCATTTTGGATTACTGTAAAGCTGATATAAATACTGCAGTATCAGATGTTAATGACTTGCAAATCAGAGTTCTATTTGAAATATCCCTAAATATGGAAGCATTTTCTCGTCAAAATATTACCCCCGTAAACCAAAAAACCTTCATGAGGAAACCCGTATGTAAGAGTTACGGCATTAGTAGCCTAATGTTTAAGGATAAGGAACTGCGAAGCAAAAGAGTTGTGGGTTCAAATTTGCCACTACTGTCATGGACATATTGTACAAGCATAAGTCTGCAAGCACGCTTAGGGGCAGCGCGGTCGACCTTTTCTTGCCCTAAATCCCTCTCAGAAATGTGGGGAGGCCTGTGCCCATCAGTGGGATATATATATAGATTTGACTAGGCCACGTCATAAGTTCGAACCCTAGATTGAGTCATTTTTTTAATTATACATTTATTTGAGGCTCTAGATATAGTATGTAGTCTAGTTATGATTATCCTTGTATCTTTCTACATCCTAGCATATTATATATTTTTTTAATAAAATTATGGCTGTAACACGAGCACACAATGTACCTAACGGTAAGAGAATGCTGTGTCTCATAGACAGTTACCTTTACCCCCGATTATAATAATAATAATAATTTATTGACAAATAAAGCCGTAAACATAACTCAATATTATCGTAGATTAATTGCAACAGAATGGCTAGCATATAGCATATTAAGAATCAAAATACAGATGCATTGTGTCCCTTGAGGACTAAGATGGAATGCCTCGTTACCTACAAATAGGTAATATGCATATTCCATTTTACCGCAGAAGCGTCACGTCGGATACAGACTGTATCAGAAGTGCCTTTTGTTTGTCCGAATATTTACCGAATACTACCGTTGTCGGAAATTGATACTGTGTCAAAATTAGCGCGCAAGACGCAATTTTCATTATTACCTTAAAATACACGACAATTTCAATTAAACCATGAGCAACAAGGCCCACGGCGTGTTTTCATCCTGTCGTTGTCGATGTAGCTCATTCGAATAGAACGCTATACTTCACCATTTATAATCCTTACTTTGAACAGAATAATATGCCTGATTTACACAGAAATATTGATACAGTTACTTCTGCAACGGCTTCGGAGATGCGGGAAGTGCAGCCCCTTCGCCTTGCGTGACAAATCATAGGCACCCATGTTCGCCTCCGCGGCTTCGGCTTATTAGTCGCCTTCTGCGACCAGCCTCAGCCGCTACGGCTCGCAAAGATTTTTTTTATATAATAAGGGTCACAAACGAGCACACAGTCCACTTGATAGTAACTGGATGCTGTGGTCAATAGATAACTACATTTATTCTCGAAAAATCAAGAGGCAGATTCGATGTCACCTCTGAGGACTAAGATATAGTGCCTCGTATCCAATAAAAAGAGTCTCCGGTTCTCTACACTAATCAAACGAAACACACCAGCATTGAGCCGCTATTTTGCCCTCCCCCGATCGAGACGACATTATGTGTAAAGCTTTTAGTTAAATCGCTTTCGTATGACTTTTCACAAAATTTGTAATAAGTTTTTGAAATATTTGCTGACATCCGCTTAAAGATGAAACTTAGCATAGGTACTTAAGTAACTTTATACTGTGTTGTGACGGTGAAAGAATATAAACTTCTCTATGTCATCCCGTGGGTGTCGTAAGAGGTGATAGAGGGAAACAAACCAGGTTATGGGCGGTAGCATCTTCCTGATAAAAACCAAACATAAAAAAATTCCCTTGGCAAGCGTGGCAGCTATGGCAAATATCGCCATAGTTGCCACGCTTAGCAAACCGGGCACTACTACTAGGGGGGAGGCTTATGTTCAGCATTGGACTCTAAGTAGCTTCGATGACAATGTAATAATATCCATGGTTACCGTGGTACCATATTATTGCTGATCTAATTTGATGATGGACCCGGAAGCTTACCCTAGCAACGCCAATAAAACCTTGTTTAAAAAAGATTTTATATTATATTATTCCACCATTTGTTAAATATAAAGAAAATACAAAAAAATACGACACACGAAAATACGAAACTATACTGAAGCTATAGACGCGCCGGCTTACGCTCAAGCACTAAAATTCAGATGGGCTGATCATATAGCCCGATACGATGACAACAGGTGGACTATAAGTGTAACCACATTTAAGGGCCCCCCAGGCAAACGCCGAGCAGGGAGACCCTACATGAGATGGGATGACATAAAAAAGATCGCAGGAACAAACTGGTTAAAATTAGCAAAAACAGAGAAAAATGGAAATCCTTGGAGACTTACCTGAGAGGGGTCCATGCTATTTATAATATTTAAAATACTTATATCATTCTAGCATTATTTTTTTATTTTATTTTTCAATTAATTTTTTATCATTCCACCTCAATACGATTTAAGTGTCTTCAAGGGAAGACTTAATTATACGTTTGATAGGTTAAATTTTATAAAACCAAAACAGCATCACCATTTACCATAAGGTGTAATCGTAGTAAATATTGGCATATAATTTATATAAAACACTATTTTGAATCTGTTTCTTTTTAAAAAGAATCTTTTTTATTATTTATCACCTGATAATTTTTAAAAATAAGCGCTAAGAGTCGCATTAGTCCCAACGTGTCCCTTGTTATCAGTTCCCATTAGATAAGACGAGCGACATCCCGGAACCGGCGCGGCGGGTAAACACGCTTATCTGAAGGAAAACGCAGGCGAAGCGACTCTCAATATGAAGGCAGAATGTGTGAAAGATCGTAGATTTCTTGTTATATTAAATTAATTTGTAGCAATGTGTAATTACTTACTCAAAATTGGAGGTTTTCTTTTCAGCAGCTCATCTTCGTTGATTGGCACCTATTCCGTTGCTAATCTGAAGTGCACTCACTGCTGTGTTACGGTTTTTAATGTAAGGGATCTACATCAACAAGTTTTAGAGCATTTCATGTTAGCCTAAGGCTGTGTTTCCATCGAAGCTGGACGAGGAAACTGAGCGGCGTGAAGATCCAAAGTGGACTCTTCACTAATGCTGTACTTGGACGCAGTAAGCTACGAGTCTAGGTTGGATAAGACTTAGCTTGCGTTCATTTCTTTATTGCGTACCAGTAATGTCTATTAACGAGTATATAAAGGAACGGGCTATATAAATAGTGAGCCGCTGCCACTCAGGACACTGTAATACTAAAGATTGTTTATGTCATGCACGCTAAACGCCCCTCCCCGTTAAACGATTCCCACTCTTACCCTTAGTCCTCATAGGTATCAACGCATCTGTACCTTCTGTTTAAAGTTAGTTTCGGGTGTCCATAGCCTGCAATACCTACCACCCGTTTACACAACCAAGTTGCAGTCGACCTGATGGTAAGTCTGCTACAGTCCATGAACATCTGCAGCCAACTTCAAACCAAAACGCTGTAGATACTTTATCTCCTCTTCCGACTAAGATGAAATACCGTACACCTTGGGTATATTGAACCGGAATATATCAGTGTAAGCACTACTATTAGGGAGAAAAAATAGGTTTTCTTTTATAGAATAAGAGTGACAAACGACCACATAGTCCACTTGATGGTAAGTGGATGCTGTGGCCCATAGACATCTACATTTATTCTCGATTAAGAATCAAAACACAGATTCGTTGTCACCCCTGAGGACTAAGATGGAATGCCCCGTTACCAGTAAAAACGGGTCTTCTGATCTCTACACTCACAATAGCAGTATATAGCTGCTAATTTACGCTGGTATTCTGTGAGAGCGTGGTCCTTCCCCGGTCGAGCTGACCCATTCGTGCTACCACTCTAATATAGTTGCAGCGTGGCTCTACCACTTATACAAATCTAAAGGTAAAAAAATGGTGCGTATCCGGTGGACTTCTAGGTATAAAAGGAAGTCTTACTATCAGTAACACTTAACTTTTATTTTACGTTTATGATTTGCAACATCAACTCAGTATTTCTGTATAGCGGCGGCGTAACAAAACACTACACCACATCTTTTCGTGAGGATCGTAAGAGGGAAACTAGTACAGAAGAGAATATTCCCTTGCGGATGCTGGGCAGCATCATCCTGATAATAATTTCAAATAATAAAAGGCTGCGGTTGCCAACTCACCTGGCAAGCGTGGCAGCTATAGCTAATATCCCCCTTATGAGGTAATCTTCGGGGGAGGCCTATGTTCAGCAGTGGACTTTCATACGCTGTAAAGATATGATGAAGGGACGTAAAAATGCAATTAAAATACTTTATATTACAAGGTCATAACCGAAAGCGCATCTTAGTATTTTCAGATATTTGATTAAAATGGTATGCTTCCTAACTAGAAGCAACATTAATGTAAAACTTGTTAGTTTTCGAGACAACCCCGTATCTATTACAATGCATGCCAGCCAACAACATATTTTTTAAAACACTTGCGAAATTGGGGAGGGGGGGGGGGTGAAAGTCAGTGTTTTTCAGCAACTTATGCTAAGTTACTGCCTTCTTGTTTGTAGGTAAGAAGGTACCTACAAGGCACATTGATGATCGCAGGAGTGGACGCTGCTTCAGTCGTCGATCGTTTTGTTTTAAGGCTAGGCGTAACGAAATGATTTTACCGACATCTATCTAAAGTCTCTGCAAATCTGGCATTTCCTATCTCCTCCCTACCCCACCGATCTCCTCATCCCCTCTTTTGTCACCCATTAGATGAAATGGAGTGATTGAAACCGTCACAATACGGCATTCAAATAGTTAGTTAAATGATTGTTGAGTGACCCAAATTGAAGTTAGATTCCTTTACCACAAAACTTTTTTAACTTAACAAAAATTAATTTCAAAACGACTCCTTACAATTTCTTATGCTTAGTATTTTGACATTTCAGAAATGAAAATTGATTTCATAATTTCAAAACACGATGTTTAAGCAAGCTAAGCTCGGGTTTGCACGAGAATAATGTACACATAAAGATATAATATTGCTGTATGTGCCAGCACGTCGCAATGCTGAGGTCGTACCTCATCGCGAGGCGTTCCGCGCCATTGCTCGCCGCCATCTTTTGGAGGCCTCAAGCGAACTACAGACAGTAAAATAAATCATGAATTTTTTAAAACCACTTTACATTTAACATACTGAAGAAAAAGCCGGCCGACAAACAGTCCTGATGGTAAGTGGATACCATGGTCTAGACACACCTATATCTAACATGGTTCAATAACCAAAATGTAGCTTCTTCGTTACCTCAGGGAACTAAGATCAATTGCCTTGTTACCTCTAAAAGTGGTTTCTGGTTCTTTACATTGACTATACGAAATACAGTTGTATGTACGTGGTAGTGCCACGCTGCAGCTATATTATGGTTGTAGCACGAATGGGTCGGCTCGACCAGGGAAGGACCACGCTCTCACAGAATACCTGCGTAAAATAGCAGCTTAATACTGCTGGGTTTCGTATGGTGAGTGTAGAGATCCGGAGACCCTTTTTTCTGTAAACGAGGTATTCCATCTTAGTCCACGGGGGTGACAACGCATCTGCGTTTTGATTCTTAATCGGGGATATATGTAGATGTTTATGGGCCACAGCATCCACTTACCATCAAGTGGACTGTGTGCTCGTTTGTCACCCTTATTCTATAAAAAATAAAGCATCATTATGCTATTATTTTAGGTTGGTATTATGTGACAACAAGGTCCTTTTTAGGGTTCCGTAGTCAACTGGGAACCCTTCGCCATGTCTGTCTGTCCGTCTGTCCGTCCTCGCTTAATCTCTGTGACCGTTAGCACTAGAAAGCTGAAATTTGCTGTTACCAATATGTGTATCAATCACGCCGACAAAGTGGTAAAATAAAAATTGGAAAAAATGTTTTATTAGGGTAGCCCCCCTATATGTAAAGCGGGAAGTGATTTTTTTTAATTTCAACCCTAACGTGAGATATATTATGGGAAAGGTATTTAAAAATGAATAGGGATTTACTAAAATCATTTTTGATAATGTCAATAATTTCGGAAATAATCGCTCTAAAAGTAAAAAACAATGTATCCCCCCCCCCTCTAACTTTTGAACCATAAGTTTAGAAAATATGAAAAAAATCTGAAAAGTAGAACTTTATAAGGACTTTCTAGGAAAATCATTTTGAACTTGGATGGAAACAACAGTAGATACCCACTACCGGGAGCAGTTGCAGGAGCGCGGAGCGCTGCTGGAGCGCGAACATAATGGATATCCACCTTTAAACTCATAAGTGGGAACACTTATTGTAACGGACGGGAAACTACGGAACCCTACACTGAGCGTGGCCCGACACGCTCTTGGCCGGTTTTTTTTTTGATAAATGCGATACATTCGTGTTGTTGCCAAAATCCACCATGATTCTGCTCTCATGCAACATGGCTCTGGCGCTTACAACAGTATATCGTTTATAGGTATATCATACTGTTAAAATGTTTCATCACTTATTTAAGTGGATAGAGTCCTTAGATTTTAAGTTGGTTGTCTTTATATTATTTCATCACGCTGCTGCTATACTCGTTTATGGTTGTATTTACCTATTTATAGGTCAGCTCGAACAGGGAAGGACCACGCTATCATAGAATACCAGCGTAAAAAACTGTTGGGTTTCGTATGGTGAAACGAGGCATTCCATCTTAGTCCTCAGGGATGACAACACATTTTGATTCCTAATCGAGGATTAATTTTTTTTATAGAATAAGGGTAACAAACCAGCATACAGTCCGCTTGATGGTAAGTAGTTTCTGTGGCCTATAGATATCTACATCTATCCCCAATTAATAATCAAAATACAGACGCGTCATTATTAAGAGATGTGTCTATAGGCCTTAGTATCCATTTACCATCAGGTGGACTACGCTCATTTGTCTTTCTTATTCTATATAAAAAAGTATTATTAAGCACTGAAAAAGTCACAAAAAAAGCATTAATGAGGGTCTAGTGAAGTTGCTGAGGGATCAGCGATTGAGTGCGTACTTAATTTCTCATAATAGGTCTCTTCTATTTCTTCTCAATAATATTTTCGTTTATTTGCAATTTATGCATATTTTAATTAAGTATAATTTTTTATTTAAAAAAAAAACAAATTTCTTTTTATTCTATGTATTGGGAACATATATCTTTGGACAGATTTTTAACAGCGTATATGTATTGTCCAACCTTATATAAATAAAATAGAAATGATAAAAATGGTAAAGTTGCTGATGAAGTAGAACAAGAAGAGGAATATCATTAGAAGCTTTCTTAATGCCTCCGGAGCTCCAAATAAAACCGGTGAAGTGTTTTTGAACTACAATATTTAGAATAACCCATTAAAAATGCCATATTGAACTCATCATGACATGTTAAAAATATGATTTTTCTGCTGACCGTATTGCGTTTATCAGACCAAATATTTTCGAAATCGTCCGCGAGCCGGTTTCGGAGTTTTTTCGTCTTCACGTCGCTTGCCATCTCAGTTGAATAAATAAAGACAAGTGTACGCTTCAAGGAAACACCAATTCCGAAAATGGCGTTTTCTGTACCTACGTTTGTGTTTGGGTAGAACGTATAAAACATGCATAAGCTGTATAATATATAATGTATTACATCAAAATGTGTATTTATTTTATATATTCCCTATTATCAATTATAATCTTTATTACCAAATTAGTAAGATATAAAATTCATTAATAATCCTTAAAAAATCCTTAACGTATGGCGATAGGTTCAAGATTAATGGACTTTAAAGATGTAGTTATAGCTGTGTAGTAGTAGCGTAGGAAGAAACTTTCTTGTCTTTCCTTTTTCATTTACGTGGAAGAGCCATACTGCTACTACACATTAGTAGTATAGTTGTAACACAAATAGGCCGAATCGACCGGGGAAGGACCACGCTCTCGCAGAATACCAGCGTAAAATAGCAGCTTAACGCTGCTGTGCATCGTATGGTGAGTGTAGAGAACTAGAGACCCTTTTTACTGGAAATGAGGCATTCCATCTTAGACCTCATGGGTGACCGCATATTGGTATTTTGATACGTAATCGAGGATAGATGTAGATGTTTATGACTACGTCTATACTACACTTACCATTAGGTGGTCTGTGTACGCGTTCGTCACCATCATTTTAAAAAAATTACCCTAATTAGTCCCCTATATATCGTAAAAGACGTGAAATGGTTATGTTATACTCGTATACAAAATCGCCAATACGGCTACGAATCGTGATGACAAATCCTTTCTATAGTTTACAGTACACAATTAATAGTGAATTATTGTAGGCTGATGAAGAATAAGATAATGATTCCTAGTTATAAGAACATTTCAACATATATATCTTGGATTCGAATCAATGCTCGTCTATTAACTAGATACTCACAACTGGATTATGAATTTATTATCTATAAATTCGTACATTTTGTTACGTTTGTTTTGTCTCTAATTCTCTACACTCACCGTGTAGAGAACTAGAGACCCTTTTTACTGGAAATGAGGCATTTCATCTTAGTCCTCACGGATGACAACGCATTTGCATTTTGATTCGTAGTCGAGGACAGATGTTTATCGTTTGTCACCATTCTCCTATAAAAAAAACACTACCCAGTATTCTCTCGTGCGAGTCGTAAGAACGAGATAGGTAAACTGGAGATGGACATACAGCAGCATCAGCGTAGCACCTGATAATAACTCAATAATAAAGCTGCGGTTGCCAACCCCTCGGCCAAACATGGCAACTAAGGCGAATATCCCTTTTATGAAACAATTGATGGGGAGGCCATGTTGATATTTGAAGGACTTTAATGAATTAGTTAATACGTATTAATATAAATAAAATGAGAAACCATGAAATCAAAAAAGATGCATAAGGGCGATGTTTAAGCTCAAAACTACCGATAGTTGCATGCCATATTTTAAACAATATAAAATACTGACATTACCTTGCTTATACATACTAGAAGTAGCAGTGTTTGTTAAATTGCATCCGAAACGTTTTAAACGCCTTGACCAAGTAGTTCCACGTAATAGACGCGACAATACCCTTTTATGTCATCAATCCGCTAAGACAGCACTAATGCGCAAAAGTATATACTGCATGGCTCAGTCATATATGATAAAATACCAAAAAGTTGGAAAGAATTGCCGCTATCGATATTTAAAAAAAGGCTTCGTAGCTTCTTGACAGTTAAAGCATACCATAGCGTAACAGAATTCTTGACTGAAAAAAATTTTTCATTTTGAGATTAAGACTATATAATGTTAAAAAATTTAAATTATGTTTGTTTTTGTGCTATTATTTTATTTTGTTATAGCTGTTTAGGTGATAAGTTTATATTTCTGTATATTTTGCATGCCTACTGGTAAAATATGGCTGAACTCACTACCTAAATTTCCATGTACTGTACCCATATTTGCAAAATAAAATATCTTTATCTTTATTATCTTTATCTTTATGAATTTTACTTCATATCTGCTTACTATTGAAAGGAAAGGAAGAAAATTTCTGATCTCGGATAGAAATGTGTTTTTTTTTAATACCTGTAATACACTACACTAATCATGAAAACAGATATTTTTCCGTTAGATTACTACGGATTGATTTAATCTGAAGTAGCGTATAAATGTAAAATCGATAGAAGCTCGATCTGATAAACTTCAAGAGTGATTGCGGAGTGCAGCAAGCACCTTGATAGTAAACTTGTAGATAGTGCGGGTTCGATGCCCGATAGTGTAGCAACGTTGTTAACTGACACTGAAAGCTTACCGTACAGTACTATTTTAGTTTATATGTCTTACTGTTATATTTTTGAACGAGTAGTCATCGGCTTTTCGTATAGATACGTGGTAAAGCAACGCTGCCGCTATATTATGGTTGTAGCACGAAAGAGTCGGCTCGACCGGGAAAGGACCACGTTCTCACAGAATACCAGCGTAAAATAGCAGCTTGATGCTGCTCTGTTTTGTATGGTTAGTGTAAAGAACTGGAGACCCGTTTTACTGGAATCTAGGCATTCCAACTTAGTCCTCAGGGGTGACAACGCATCTGCACTTTGATTCTTAATCGAGGTTAAATGTAGATCACAGCATCCACTTACCATTATGTGGACTGTCTGCTCGTATGTCACGCTAATTCTATAAAAAGAAATAACAGCTTGATTTTGGCGTGACCCGGAATTCCGGTCACGGTGGCCAGTTTTAGAGGAGACTAGCCATATGTACAGGACAGGATTACTGTGTGTGCGTGCGACAGCGTATCAGCATCCGTAATGATCAGAGAGTGATCAGACACAGGAACAACGGTTATACGTGTTTCTCAAGGTACGGCGGTGAAACACTTCTAACTTCCTCAATTCAGACTGCTACCGAGAATTTATTTCTTTACTGAAAATGAAAATCCAATTACTAACTGATTTTAGTCCAACTCGGGCTTCCTTACTTCATCAGCAGTAGCACTTACGATCATAAGACAAACTAGGCAGTTACAGCGTATTACTGAGGTAAAGTCTTACATATAGTATCAATTTAGGCATTTGATACGTGAGCAAAACACGCTTAACCCGTAAGCTACTGCATCCGTAATAGTTCAGGGGTAAAGCGTTCGACCGTTATCGGCACCAATGAAATTATCTATTGCAGTTTTAAGTGTAGATTTACGAGATGAAGTAAAACGCCGTAGGAAAGTAGTTAATAGTGGAAAACATCGGAATAAAACACGCGCTGAAACAGCACAGATAATTAACTGCTTCACTCTCTCAGAAATGGGAGGAGGGGAATGTCTATACTCAGCAGTGGCAGTGTTACCCTTCTTGTGACAAAATAAATGGTTTTTGGATCACGTTAGAAGTAATTGTCATCCTGTTTTTGTGTCATTATTTTCACTGCTATAACCAAAAGAATTACGACAAAAACAATCCAGTTCATCATTTCATAATTATAATACATAAAAACCGGTACAACCAAAATATTAATACGAGGTAAAGCTGTTGCCCGTTAAAGAATTATTTTCTTACACAATATATGAAAATATCAACACAATATCGAACCAGAGACTGTTTTATCTCTAACAAAGTATTCTTATTTTAAATCAAGGATAGATTTAGGTGTCTATGTGCCATAACATCCATTTACTATCAGATGAATTGTGCACCCGCTTATTGCTTTTATTTGTATAAAAAGTGTTGTAATATTGAATGAAATTCATGATGTTTGCAAGTTGTAATACTATTAAATGGTCATCGCAGTATCACCGGGCCGTTAAATAACATTAGAATTATAGGCAAAATGTAAACTTTAGAGGATCGAATATAGGATTTATAAGCTCACGACTCAAAAGTTTAGAACGCTATCCACTAAACAGTCCAAGTTAAAATATAAATCAGCCACATAACCAGTAAAAAAGAACATTTGTGGTTAGTTTTGACTGGCATTAATCTAAACATTACAGTGAATATGCTTACGTTACAAACAATAATTATTTGTAGGCCATACAAAATATTTATTCCGTGCGGGTTTCGAACCCGCGGCCCGTAGCGCTGCAACTAAGCCACTGCGCCACGGAGCTGTATTCAAAAAAATATTTAAAAATGTGCTTTACATATGACTCTATTAAACTTAGCAAGCTTAGCTAGGTCGAAGGGTAAATGAAGCGCCGACGACCCTAGCGAAAATTAAAGAGAATTTTAACTTTTCATCATATTTACAACAAGAGAGCCTTCTGACGATCATAAAATAGTTCAAAGAGAGGACTAGTCACGTTCAAGGGTTCATGTTATTTTAATTCCCTCTAAGTGGAAGTCGACTCCATTGCACTCTCATAACTGGAGAGGCGGGGGCGGAGTGCGGAGGCGTATCAAAGACGCCGCTCGGCTGTCCGACAGTAGTCTATTCTGGAATCGTTCCATACTAGCCTTTTGTATGATAGAGTTTCTTTTTAGTAATCTGTACGAAGAAATTTTAAAAATTTAAACATTAAAATAAAGTTAATTATTTCTTGTGATACGTTAGTTGTTTGACAAGGGTAAGACAACTAGGAAAACAGCAAACGTGCAGCACCATTTTTTACCAATTAAACACGTAATGCACATAAAATTCACTTATTTTGAATATAATAATCATATTCACCAATAATTCTGATAATATATATATGAATAAATAGAATAAATACAATAAAAGTTACTAACAGAGGACTGCAAATATGGAGACACTCGTTTGTCTTAACTTTTACCATGCTCAATGGAAAGCTTATTTGAAAATCACAAAACCGACAATTTGAACAAACTCATATAGAAAATCAGTATTAAATATCAGTAACACGTATCGAGGAAGCCCAAGAAAATTTTTAGTGTTGACATTACTAAGTGTGTTTATTTTCAATATTTATGGGAAGGCTTACCAACTGTTAGTAAAAAACTATGTTATGTAAAATATTTTATATGATCCATGATTTTTCATCGAATTATTAGGGCATATAAAGAACTTTTTGAACTGCACTTGTGAAATAAAAATAATATTTACTTTTTGGAATATTATGAAACAATATATAACTAACACTTCTTAGTTTGAATGAAATAAATGAATCAATGAAGCGGGAATTTCGTATAATATCGGAATAAGACTCCTCATAAGAAGAGCGAACGTCGGGACACAGAGAATATTAGATGGCTCAATTCTACATAATCTGTGGCAGACAGCTGTGGCTTCACTAAGAATTAACAAAGCTGGTTTCTCTCTGCAATGGCTGCTAACTACCCATACGGAAATAGGTCTCTTATCACGCTTTTCATCAAACTTTCGTTAGATTTTACGATTTGTCTCTAGCAAAAAAAGACGTGGGTTGGGATCGCTTTCCCGCAGATTTCATTCGTTTTAAATTAGGGCTTCATTAAATAGTAAAACGAATATAGAAATCTAAAGATAAATATTTATTATTTGACTTGAAAACAAAGAGAATTATATATTTTTTATAGAATAAGGATAAGAATCCAACACACAGTCCACCTGATCGTAAGTGGATGCCGTGACCTATAGACACATATATCTATCATCGATTAAGAACAAAAATGCAGTTGCGTTGTCACCCCGGAGGACTAAGATGGATCCGTTATCAGTGAAAAGGGTCTCCCGTCTGAACATACGAAACACAGAAGAATTAAGGTACTATTTTGACTGGCATTCTGCGAGAGCGTGGTCCTTCCCAGGTCGAGTAGACTCATCCGTGATGCATAAATCAAATCTTGCATGTCATAATATAGATGCAGCGTGGGTGTTCCACGTTGAAATAAAATATCTTCAATTTTAGTCAAAAAGTTTGGTTTTTCTTATAGAATAAGGGTGTCAAACGAGCATACAGTCCACATGATGGTAAGTCGATACTGTGGCCCATAGACAATAACATCCATCCTCGATTAAGCATCAAAATGCAAATGCACTGTTGCCCCTGAGGACTAAGATGGAGTGCCTCTTTTCCAGTAAAACGGGTCTTCGGTTCTCTACACTCACCATGTGAAACACAGCAGCATTAAGCTGCTATTTTACGCCGGTACTCTGTGAGAGCGTAACCCTTCCCCGGTCGAGCCGACACATTCGTTCTACAACCATAATATAGCTGCAGTATGGCTCTAACTTTGTTTATTGTTCCCAAAGTTATTGCGTACGAACTTCATCCAGATGCCGTCGGATAATGGAAGAAGGCTTTTTATTTATTTTTGGAAATGTTTGCTGTTACTTATTGTTAATAAAATGCCAACGCAATATTATGACTCCATAGACCTTAAGCATGGCGAAGGTAAACCGCTGACATTGAGCAGCTCAAAATAAAAATATTAAAAATTATTGTTAAAAATGCTAATGAATTATTACTAGTCTATGGACCTTAAACTAGCTCATCAAAACCGCTGACATTGAGCAGCGTAAAATAAAAATAGTAAAACTTATTGTAAAAAAATGCCAGTGAAATATTATGAGTCTATGGACCTTAAACTAGCCCATCTAAACCGCTGACATTGAGCAGCGTAAAAGCAGCTTAAAATAACGTAGTAAAACATTAGTGGTGTGTAAATTCCTTGCTTGCGATAGTGTTTCAACTACCAAATATCATGATCAAACCGATTATTAACTACTTCTGACTACTCTGATAATAATTGCCAAGTTTTTAAGATTGATTAAAAATTTAGGCTTGGCGTGTGTGATCCACACCCCTTCTCCTTCAGCAAAGTCCATCTTTTTTAATTAAAATGCGACGTTTAAACTTTGAATTAGAGAACAAATGCTCCCAATCAGTAAAATAAGTGTAATAAGTTACTTATACTTAATTCCATCAATGCTTTCCCTAATAATTTGAATATTAAACATTTAAAAAATTCGTTATTTTTGGTTCAAAATATATTCTTGACATACATACCTAATATATGTAATATGAGATAGATAATATATTAAGAAATTTCAGCAATTTAAGCTCACTTGAACTGATTAATGGGAATATAAGTAATTAATAAAATACTTTTTTTTTAATAAGATGATTGAAAACATAATTTTTGACGTCGTCCATCACGCTAACTCCTCTCTTGGGACCTCCAATGAAGTTTTCCCAGAACAACATAATTTTCGTCTCACGCATGTTTCTGTGGATCTTTTCCGCCGGTGTGAAGAATCTCGTGCATTAGAACCTTATTCACTTCCCTTATGCCCTTATTTGCTTTCGGTAATCGGAGTATAGATACACAGAGCACCTGGAAGGGTTAACTCTAAATTCACCTCAATAAATGTAAATTTATATTATTTATCTTTCCAAATACCGACTAAAAAAGAAATGCCTGTCCAGCAGTAGCGTTTACGGCCTGATTAAAAAATATGACGATTTACATAATATTAGTCATCGAACATTACTAAATATTCATTATTTTACTTACACTATTAATTATGTAGAACGACCCCTGACTAGATGGAGTGACGACCTGGTAAGACATGCACTTATTACTGCCGTAATTTACGTGGTAGAGTCACGCTGCAGCTATATTATAGTTGTAGCGTGAACGGGTCGGCCAGCCTGGGGCAGGACTACGCTCTCACGGAATACCAGCGTAAAGTAGCTGCGTAATGCGGCTGTGTTTCGTATGGTGACTGTAGAGAACCGGGGACACTTTTTACTGGAATCGAGGCATTCCATCTTAGTTTTCAGGGGTGACAGCGCATTTGCATTTTGATTCTTAATTGAGGATAAATGTTGATGTCCATGGGCCCCAGCATGCACTTATCATCAGGTGGTGGTGTGGTGTGTGCTCGTTTGTCACCCAGTGCTATAAGAAAAACTTCGTGGCATTTCTTGGGTGAGACCTATGCTCAGAAGTGGACTTGTAAAAGGCTATAATGATGATGATAATGATGAGGAAATATTCGCCAATAAACTGATAATCCACTAAAAAAAGAGACCCATGACTCTGTTTAGTAGAATAGATTATAGAGTATTGTAACACAGGGCATAATACACTATAAGGAGCGCATATTTAAAAGTTCATTTGGTTTTATGATAGGGATATAGAACGACGAGTGAATGCTGTGTTGGTCCCTACTTTAACGAGAGTAGAATAAACGCAATAGAAATGCGGTCGTTAAGGAATACGTTAGGGCTGAATCTGAGTGACAGGGTGAGCTATTGTGTGATAAGAGAAGAGTGTGGTTGCTAGATGATGTGACCAGGATTAAGAAAGGAATGCTTCGGTGGTTTAGTCACGTAGAAAGAATGAATGAAGACAGAACGAAACAAGCAAATTTATGTTGCAGAAGTGAACGGCATAGTAGGAAAGAGACGTTCTAGGTGAAAGTTTATCTACCAAATTGGTGATGTATTAAAAATGGGCCAAATTAAAAGTACCTTTAACCGATAAGCACGTGGAGGAGTAGATGGAGAGGATTCGTTTATCCACCCTAGACGGGGTGGATAATCGGAATTCACTTTTTGATTGTTGTTCCACCTTCTCATGTGGAAAGAATGAACGAGGAAAGCGTGACAAAGCGAATTTATATTGCAGATGTGAACGGCAGAGTCGAGAAGGGAAATCATAGACGAAGGTTTATTGACCAAATTGGCACTATTTTGAAAATGGGCTACATTAGGAGTACCCTTAACCGACGAGCGTGTATGCGTAGGTATATGGATGTAAAGGAGGCGAGTGAGGTGTGTCAGGATCGTGCCAAATGGAAGTCTGTAGTCTCTGCTTACCCCTCTGTGTGACAGGTGTGAGTGTTTATGTATATGTTTGTATTATGTAAATTACTAATCTATTGTATTATCTTTAGTAGTTTCTTGTTTTATTAGCTTTGTGGATTTATTTCTAGTTTTCATAATATTGGATATTATGAAGTAAATAAATACTATAATATAATAATACTTCCACATTTGCATATAAAAATAAACTTGTTCTTGTCTCCAACTGAATTCATTATCTACTATAATTCATTGCCGTCTTTGTAAAAATAAAGTCAGTATTTATTTAATAAATACCCATAAATATCTGAGGAAAGATTTTTTCTATTAAATTCATTACACAACACCGGAGGCAAATTCATTTACGAAATTCAAAGTGAATTTTAATGAGCTAACAATTCTGTATAATTTCCACGTACCAAACAAATACCTTAAGAAATCCAATCCGAAATTAAGATGTAGTACTATAAAACATTACATATATCTTAGTTATGAATTACTTACATCTCATTAAGGCGGTCCCATAATGAATTAGCCTAACTATGAACCAATGAAGGAAATGAAACGAAACCAATTTTATTTTTCAATATAATCCATGAATACTAACACACTTCTGACATCTGTGAATCAACATTTCTAAACCTTTATAAAAATAATCACATTTTTTATCCTCAAAATGACTGAAGACTGCCGCCTGCAACTCTTCATCGCTTGAAAATTTTCTTCCTCTTAAGTCCCGCTTTAAATTTGGAAATAAATAATAGTCGGACGGGGCCATGTCTGGACTGTAAGGTGGATGTTGAACTTCTGTGAACCCGCATTGACGAACTGCATCCTTCGAAACACCAGCGGTATGAACAGGGGCGTTGTCATGGAGCAACAGGACACCTTTAGACAGCTTGCCTCTTCGTTTTTCCTTTATCTTGTCTCGTCATTTATATATTAAAGAAGCATAATATTCGCCGTTCACGACTGTATTACGTTCTTTAAAATCCACCATCAAAATGCCTTGAAAATCCCAAAATATTGTGCACATCAGTTTTCTAGTCGATTGTTGCACCTTTGCCTTTCTAGGGGCTTTTCACCCTTATAACGCCATTCCATTGACTCGCGCTCGCTTTGTGGATCATAATACAAGATCATAGTTTCATCACCAGTCACTAGCCGCTCGATCACAGTCTTCGGATTTTCGCCACAAAGATCCAAAAACTCCGAAGCGCAGCGCACTCTTTCCTGTCTCTGTACCGCTGAAAGAAGTTTCGGTACCCATCTTGCACTTACTTTTTTCATGTGAAGATGTTCATGGATCGCGCAATGAACGGTACTCTTAGAGAGCCCAAGCATTGCTGCAATTTCTCTAATCTTCAAACGGCGGTCAATCAGAACCTCCTCTTCGATAAGAGCAATCGTTTCGGGAGTGAGCACTTCCACAGGTCGACCGTCGTGGCCAAAGTCTTCGTCGGTTTCTCTCCCGAGGCGAAACTCTTTCACCCAATTTTTCAGTTATAGGAGGGGCAGACTCCTTATACACGCCATCCAATCGTTCTTTTATTTGGGCAGGGGATAAACCTTCTTTAAACAGAAACTTTATGACACTTCGATACTCAGTTTTCGACATTTTGAAAAAATACGCGACTCTCGTTTTTCAAATGCCTGTTAAACTAAGACTAAGCATTTCATGTCGATGCATGTTTCTTATATTAAGTGCACGATAAACGTACTATTTAATGCAACACAACATGTAGCGACATGTCACGTTGAACTATATCAGGTACATTATTTTTAGAGCTCTACAGAAGAGGAATAAAATAAAATTTGTCATAATTTAATAAAATATCATTCATCAATTCAGTTAAATATTAAGCAGCAAGTCAATATTCAAAAAGCAAAGGTAAACACGTTTAAAAAGAAACATAGGGTATGGGGGAACTTTACCACATGGCTTACTCCAGACTCTATCTAGTGAAATTCTGTGTAAGCTGATAGCAGAGATAAAGCATCTAGTAAGGCCCACTATTAGCAAATTATCTCTTTCCCCTAAAAGTGTTTCGTTTCAAATATGTAGTTTCTTTACGTGAACATTGGTAAAGACACTTCTATATGCTTCAACTCGGTGTATGTACCATAGACAAAAAAAATTTAGTAAAATCCCGACGTTGTCACATTGAGTCCGCTTCGCACATAGGCGCTAACGATGTGACACTTCGAAGAAACCCGTGCAGCTTTACGATGTTTGGGCATAACAAGAAATACTCGTATGTGCATACGTACCACCTACCAGGTATTTCTGCCTTCAGTCTAGAGTTATTATATTATTAAAAATGCATAAAGATTAACATCCAAGTTAAGGAATTAAAAATAATATTAGAAAAGTTAATAAAATATTATTGTTTTATACGTGGTAGAGCCATGCTGCAGTAATCTTAGTAGTATAGTTGTAGCACGAATGAGGAAGGACCGCGCTCTAACAGAATACCAACGTAAAATAATAGGTTAATGCTGCTGTGTTTCGTATGGTGAGTGTAGAGAACCGGAGACCCTTTTTACTGGAAACAAACATTCCATCTTAGTCCTCACGGGTGACAACGCATCTGCATTTTGATTTGTAATCGAGGATAAGTGTAGATGTCTATGGGCCACAGTAACCACTTACTATCAGGTGGACTGTGTGCTCGTTTGTCATCATATCCTATAAAAAAGGTAATATTCTTAAGAATCTCCCAAAATTGTTCGTGCTTACAGTAAACTGTCGCCAAATAGTAAATTGATTTAAACGTAAGAAATTACAAATTTCGATTAGTCTAAGCTCTGAATTATTTCTTTTATAATGCAATGTCCGCCAGACCAAATTTCGGTCTTGGCGGCTAGTCAGAACGGAGGGAGATAAGCCGTCTGTGTAAGATATGGTTATAGTGTCCGAGTGTATGTACAAGAATAGGTGCACTTTCTGTTCCCTTACTCCTACAGTTTCACGTGGTAGAGCCATGATGCAGCTATATTGTGGTTGTAGATCGAATGGGTCGGCTCGACCGGGATAGAGCCACTATCTCACAGAATACCTGCGTAAAGTAGCAGCTCTATGCTCCTCTGTTTTGTATGGTGGGCGTAGAGAACCGGAGACCCTTTTACTGGAAACGAGTACATGTACAGGAACAGGTGCAATTTCTATTTCCTTATTTTTTTTAAATAAAAGAATATTAACAATGCTATAAACATTACTAACATTCCCCTTAACCACTCGTGGTAAGCTTAAATTGCTTGTGTTACGAGTGGTTCACGCCAGTACTCGAATGGTGGATTCGAACCCACGACCTTTTTGAGTTCGCGGTCCGCGCCCTGCCATTAGGCTACTGTCGCTTATAATTATATATTATATTATATAATTATTCTCATAGTTTTACGTGGTAGAGCCGTGCTGTAGCTATCTTACGGCTGTATCACGAATGGATCGGCTCGACCAGGCTAGGAATACGCTCTCACAGTAAACGAGCGGAAAATAGCAGCTCAATACTACTGTGTTTCGTATGGTGAGTGTAGAGAACCGGAGACCCTTTCTACTGGAAACGAGGCATTTCATCTTAGTCCTCAGGGGTGACAACGCATTTACATTTTGATTTTTAATCGAGGGTAAATGTAGATGTCTATGAGCCACAGCATCCACTAATGATCAGGTGGACTGTGTGTTTGTTTATTACCTTATTATATCATAAAAACTCTAATAGTCCAATGGGACGGTAGTCCTACAGGATCTGAGAGAAATTAGACGCAGGGGCAACGGTTTAATGTGTTTTCCAAAACACGGGGTACGGCATCGCCAACTTCCTTACCCCGGGTTACTACTGAGAATTTCTTGACAGAAAAACCCAATTATCGGTTTTGGCTCGACACGGGATTCGAACCTGGGACTTCAAGATCAACGACCACTAGACCAACTAGGCAGTATTTTTTTTCATTTCAAGAGGCAGTAATTTAAATATTACATATATCAAGAGCTCGGATAGCAGCATAACCCGAGTAAAAATTCTCAGCACTACACTCATCTCGCCCACATTAACGTAGTGTTAAAACTTCTTCCTCCAATGTACGGAATAGGGTTCTCCTCGCGTTTGATGGCCTTTAACAATTAACTATCAGAAGATGCACTATACTGCTTGCGTAATGCATGCGTTCGTACGTGGTATCCATACTGTAGCTTTATTATGAGTGGGGGGGGGGGGGGGACCATGCTCTTACAGAACTTAACAGCATAACACTGATGTGTTTTATACATTGAACGACAAGAATCGGCCTCGTAGGATTGTCTTTGTGTAAAAATTATAACGTCCTTTTTTCTCGTGCAAGTCCAGATAAACGAAATAGAAATAATACCACTATAGATTGGTCAAAACTTTGTAGTTACCATTACAGCGTAGTAAAGTCCACTGTTGAACATAGGCCTCCCCCACACACTGGTATAAGGGGGTATTTGCCGGTTGTTTTGTAGGATAAGGGTGACAAACGATCACCTGATGGTAAGTAGATGCTGTGGTCCATACACATCTACATTTGAACTCGCTTAATAATCAAAATGCAGATGCGTTGTCACCCCTGAGGACTAAGATGTAATGGAAACGCAGTAAAATGGGTCTCCGGTTCTCTACACTCACCATATGAAACACAGCAGTATTAAGCTGCTATTTTACACTGGTATTCTGTGAAAGCGTGGTCCTTCCCCGAGCCGACCCGTTCATGCTACAACCATAATAGCTGCGGTGTAGCTCTACCCAAAGATTTAAATAGTTAGATGCGCCCTTACCATAGTATGGCCACTCCGAAATGTGTCCATTTTCAAATGAGTGAGCTCACTCATTCGCAATCAGTGCTCATTTGTGCGACAGAGAAAGTTCTATATACAATTTCTATAAGATAATAAGAGATGACACTATTGCATTAGTGTGCGTGCGTCAACGTCTTGCAAACGAACACATACAAAAATAATGCCACAATTTTCAAGATGAAGGCGCATCTAACTATTCAAATCTTTGGCTCTACCACGTTTTAGTCGTGATCAGGAAGACACTGCTGCTCATCACCTGACTTGTTTCACTCACATCACCACTACGCGTCTAACTTCGTAGTATTTTGAACAGAAAAAGAAATTATTACTGCGAGCCTATTTACCTTCTATATATTTTTTTTTCATTTTGTTTTCGTTTTAATGTGTATAGGTATATAATAAAGATTGTATTGATTGATTGAGAAACCCATCATTGAGCGGAATACCTACTTTGATAATACATTACAACGAAGTAAATAGCACCTACCTATATAATTTTGTTTTTATACAGACTTACCGACACGCTACAATACTAAAAAATAAGTAAGTGTCGTAAACGTATTATCAATTGTTTTAGTGTGAAAAGCTTCTATAGCAAAAATACACATTTAAAGAAAACTAACTATAGGTGGGTAGAAACAAACTGGTTGTGAAATTGGAAAATTTTCTTTAAAATCCTCGAGTATTATATTACACCCGCAAAGTTTATTACAGGGATACAAGATTTGGGGCGTACAGTTTTCAACAAAAATGTTTTAATAGTATTCGCTGTAACTTTTCTTACTATTTGGAAATAAATCCTAAATATGTCTTTTTTAAGTATATATTTTTACATAAAAAAAATTAATTTATATCTCAATAAAGGACATTCACTTTAAATTAAATCGCTTATACATTTATAACTTACGAGTAGATTAATGTATTATATTTATTCCTTTCTATGTCAAAAACATCTATCCAAAGTAACAAAATTAACTATATAATATCATCAACGGAACATTATAGCGCATTATTTAGTATTTATAATCGAAGTATGATTATAGAAGCACATCCATGTATCCATCCAGCCATAATCTGCTAAAATTTAGTTGCCTATGTTCAATGGTAGGTGAAGTGTGGGCCGCTCCACATTTGTAAACTGTAACAATCATTAAACATCATCATCAACATTACAACCCTTCACAAATCCACTGCTGAAGATAAACCTCCCCCAAGGAATGCCACAAATCATGGACCTGTGACACCTGCATCTATTATCAGGTCGTCACTCCATCTACACCTCGCTCAACACCTCGTTTACCGTTACGAGGTGGCCACTCGAGAACCTTTCTTTCCCATCATTTGTCAGTTTTTCGAGTTATGTGACCGGCCCATTACTAGTTCAGTTTACTAATCAATAATTATATTCTAGAATAGAGTTCTACCCATCTCAAAATTCTATGTACTACATGTATTGATGATACAATGATGTACAAATTATGTAACCTTATATAAGTAAATGACAATATAGAGGATTTACGTACGCGACAGTACTCGCCAATAACTGGCCAGAGCAAATATTTATGGAAGCGAGACAACGGCACGGTTTTTGAGAATTCCGAACGAACGAAGGTCCGAGCCGTGCCGTGTTTGTCTGTTTGTATGTTGCCCGGCTCGGACGTAGCTCATGTAATCTCTCTGTTTGTTCGGCCGGTGATACGCGACCTGCCTGTTAGCCTCCGACACTATTGGTCTTGTATTGAGAGTATATCTACAAAAACGTATAATATATCTAAAACTGTACTTAAGTTACATATAACATAGATCTGTGTTAATAATAACTATACTTCACATTAATACCGCGAAATAGATACAGGCTGCACCGTTTTGGTCGTGGTAAAAGATTATCCATTACGTATTACGTGATAGAGCCATTTTGCAGCCATATTAGTAGTATAATTGTAGCACGAATGGGTCGGCTCGACCGGGGAAGGACCACGCTCTCACAGTGCAATACACTTAAAATAGCAGCTCAACGCAACTGTGTTTCGTATGGTGAGTGTGAGTGTGTGTGAATGGGAGGCCCGTTTTACTGGAAATGAGGCATTCCATCCTAGACCTCATGGGTGACTGCATATCGGTATTTTGATACGTAATCGAGGATAGATGTAGATGTCTACGACTATAAAGTAAAGTAAAGTAAAGTTACAGCCTATATACGTCCCACTGCTGGGCACAGGCCTCCTCTCATTTCTGAGGAGGTTTTAGGGCAAGGAATAGCCCGCCGCGCTGCCCCAATGCGTGTTGGCGAACTTCACATGTCTTCGAAATATTTTTTTTTCTTATTTCTCAGACATGCAAGTTTCCTCACGATGTTTTCCTTCACCGCCGAGCACGTGGTAAATCAGCACTTAAAATTGCAATTAACAATTTCATTGGTGCCGGCGGGGATCGAACCCGGTTTGCTCGCGTATTGTGAAATTTACAGCGAACGCTAACCATCTGAGCTACCACGGCTCTTGAATCTATGACTATGTCTACACTATATATGTCTACGCTTACCATTAGGTGGACTGTGTACTCGTTCGTCACCATTATCATTTTAAAAAAAATTACCCGAATTAGTCCCCTATATACCGTAAAAGACGTGAGATGGTTATGTTATACTCGTATACAAAATCGCCAATGCGGCTACGAATCGTGATGACAAATCCTTTCTACAGTTTACAGTATATAATTAATAGTGAATTATTGTAGGCTGATGAAGAATAAGATAAACATTCCTAGTTCTAAGAACATTTCAACATATATATCTTGGATTTGAATCGAGGCCCATCTATTAACTAGATACTCACAACTGGATTATGAATTTATTATCTATATATTCGCACATTTTGTTACAATTATAAGCTACTGCATGAATTTATTCTACCTGATAGTAAGTGATGATTCATCCGAAGATAACAGTGCACTAACTTTGCTTAACAAAATCCTATATCATATAAAATTACAGCTTATTTACGTTTCACTATTGACACAGACATATTCTCATTTCAAAGATGCAGGTTTTCTAACGTTTCTTTTACCGCCTTCCCCTTTACCACCGACACGGTAAGTCGCCACTTAAAACTGCAATTATTTCATTGTTGTTGACAGTGATTGAACCAGTGATGCTCGCGTATTGTGAAATTTATGAGTGGTACAACGGATAGACTTAGCATATTTAATAAAGTATTTTTCAATAAAAGTCACAGATAATTACTTAACATGTACGTATTGAAAGAAAAAAGAAAATCGTGACGCCACGTAAATTTTTCCTCCTTGACACCCTTTAAAGTCCTTAAGCCTTTATCACATGCTCACGCTCACTCAATAAGTAAGTGCTACAAGGTGCTAATACACTTGCCATCTCTAATGAGACGATGCTAATTACTCACAAAGGAAGTGCTCAGGAGTGTGCCACTCTCTTCAGACGTTCACGGTGCATGCTTTTGTTTGGTTACAGAATTTAAATAACGTTTTTACGAGGCTTGCCTACTCGTCTTACTTATTTAATAGCGTGACTAAATTAAATGAATCGGAATACTAACATTTTTGCGTTGGTTAATATCTCTGAAGTGCAATTCACAATCTAATACTAGTTTAATTATGGGGCAGCTTATAATTGCCTACTTGATTAAGTTTAAAATTTCACCAATCCTTTATTATTAAACGGGCAAGTAACAAAAATATCTTTTAATTCAAAACATTGCAAATAAATAGGTTCAAATAAAACTTTTAATACAAGTATACTAACAGTGGTTTTACGTGGTAGAACCATGTTGCAGATATATAAATAGTATAGTTGTAGCACGAATGGGTTGGCTCGACCGGGGAAGGGCCACTCTCTTACAAAATACCATCATAAACTAGAAGCTTAACGCTGCTATGTTTCGTATTGGGAGTGGAGAGAACTGGAGACCCCTTTTACTGGAAACGTGACATCATGTTAGTCCTCACGGGTGACAACGCATCCGTATTTTGATTTGTAATCGAGGATAGATGTAGATCTATGACTCACAGCAACAAATTACCATCAGGTGGAATATGTGCTCCTTTGGCACCCGTATCCTATAATAACAATAGTATAGTAGTCCGCGTGAAGGTAAATGGATTCTACGACCTCTAGCTTTACATTTGTCCCCGATTAAGAATTAAATAAAAGGCGTTGTAACTCCTGTGAGATTGAGGCGGAATGTTACATAATTTTTACTAAGAATCTTCAGTGAACATCACCATTCTAAATACAACAGCAGGGTTTTTCAACATTTACTTTACGACTTTCTCTAGAACTTTAAATACTCGTATTTTTAAAACATTTGTAGTGACAACACTGCCTGATATAATTAGATATGATTTGGACTAATCGAATAATTAATTGACTTCTTCAATGATAAATTAATATCTGAGCCGATGTCATCCCGTGGGTATCGTAAGAGGCAACATAGAATACCATACAATAGTATTCTATGCTTTACAACATGTAACACAAACCCTGTGGTTCCCGTGAAGTGCGTTATCAGAATCAGTATCGAAGCGTATACTATAGTTTCCTTCTTCAAAAAACGCATTTAAAAAATAAATTTTAAAGAAAAAAAATATTTTTAAATTGTATGTGGTTTTATTATCTCTGCATTGGTCGAGGAGTAGGAGGATTGTCAAAGACCCCTCATTATCGATAATTGTGTGAGTTAGAGGAAATAAAATCACATACAATTTGCAAAAAAATTTTTTTTATTAACATTAATATTTTTTTAATTTGTTTTTTGCAAAAAAAATATTTCCATACGCTTGGATACTGATTCGGGTTATGCAGTTAACGGGAACCACAGGGTTTTTGTTACATCTACACTATAATATTATAAAGAGGAAAGATTTGTTTGTTTGTTTGTTTGTTTGAATTGAATAGGCTCTGAAACTACTGAACCGATTTGGAAAATTCTTTCACCATTATAATCCTACATTATTCTTGATGAACATAGGCGATAGAACGTTTTCAAAAAGTTTAGGGATCCGTATGAAAACTTCGTTAATGTAACCCAAGGTGTGAAAAAAATACCAAAAAAAACCTTATATCGCGTACGCTGCGGAAACTATTGACAATAGAGCAAAGTGATGTGCTACAGTTTTATGGAGGACATCAATATCTACATAAAAGTCTGCAATACCATATGTCTAACTATTATAGTTATCTCACAATAACTACTTTTCATCTTACTTATCATTGTCTATACTTATATATATATATATATATATATATATATATATATATATATATATATATATATATATATATATATATATATATATATATATATATATACAGAATGGGTCCCACATATATGCAATAAATGAAACCATATACTTGTTATCGCCTTTGCTGACAATATACAAAAAATGAACGTAATCGGTCCAGTAATTAGGTCAAAAAGTAGAGTTTTAATTTTAAGCAAATTTGAACACTCTATAGAATTGGGTCACTAAGTCAATGATTCAATGAACTTGAATGAATCCTTGAACATTAAAAAGCGACGTTGCCACGCAGTGCAAACTATTGGTATTGCGACATATCGACAGCGGTGTCTTTTGTCGGCGTGCCACCCGCGTGCAACGTTGTCACTCTTCCAAGGGGTCAAGGTACGTTGTCTAAACAGAGTGTTCACGTTTACTGAATTTATTTTAATATTTATTTTGTTTGAAAATTTTACTTTTTTATTTTACGGGTTTTAATTTAATATTTAATTTTTCTACACTTCTACGGACTAGTATTACTTGTGGTTTCATTTATTGCATATATGTGGGACCCATTCTGTATATATATATATATATATATATATATATATATATATATATATATATATATATATATATATATATATATATAATATTATAAAGAGGAAAGATGTTTTTGTTAGTTTGTTTGTACCAAATAAGACCGAAACTACTGGACCGATTTTAATCAATTTTTACCAATAGAAAGCTAAATTATAGGGGGGGGGTTATATTTTCTGTATAACGTGTATATACGCGGGTGAAACCGCGGGGTACAGCTAGTGTTGTATATAAAGGGAAACTGAAACAGCTCCAGTAAACACACAGACACAGCACAGAACAGAGAAAGAGGAGTAGCATCATCTGACTATAAGAAACTTGTACAGTTACTGTACTCGTAAGTTAGTCAGCGGTATAGGAATATCCAATACACCATATCATCCCGTGGGTGTCTTAAGAGACGACAGGGCAAACAAACCAGGATATGGGCAACAACGTCTCCCTAATAACAACTAAAAAAAAACTGCAGTTGCCAACCCACATGCCGGGTGTGGCAACTATGGCATAGGAGATTTATGAAGCAATCTGTGAGGGCGGTCGGTGTCAGCACTAGACTTTTCATAGGATTTAACGGTAACGGTAAATCATGGTCTGCTTCTTATTGTGACTAATTTGATAAATCATATTTTTCAACGCCGTAATGTACCTACTTTTTGATACTTTTTAGAAAATTTAAAAACATTCAAAGAACCTTTATGTATTATCAAGATCCAAAATTTTATTATTTTTTTGAAAATGACAGTAAGTTTCAATTTAATTTAAGGTAAAGCGTTTAACAGTATTGATAAGCGGTGTAGTCTCCGGTATCAATCAATACCGTCGTTCCGTAACCTTGTGTAGAGGCTTGCATCATCAAGAGGCATCACAAACATGGCCGCCCTTTGATCCACGCCGCCGTTGTCGCACGCTATGGCATTGCCTCTTTGATGAAATTGTCTCCTATGCATTTTCGTCCGGAACATGTCTTTTCATGTTAAAGATTTTATGTATTATTCATGAAGTGGTTAAGCTTGGCGTATATCGCTTTTTGTGTGTATTTTTCATACGGTGGTTTAAGTGATTTTGCAGTCATTGCAAGTGTCTTATTAAAAATTTGATCGAATATACTCTAAGTATGAAGTTATTTACCGTTTACTAATAGTATTCGACGTATTATAGTTTTTATAAGAAAATTCGGAGGTTCAGAGGTGTGGTGAGATCGTGGTTACAGGACCAGAATTTGGATATGTCAATTTTAAAAAAAACGGAGTAAAAATAGTTTTTAAGAGTTTTACAAAAAAATTTGTATGTCTTTGTAAGTAAGGAAGGCGAATCTATATTAAACAAGAGCGAGAGAGAGAGAGAGAGAGAGAGAGAGAGAGAGTAGAGTTATAACTTTATACTAAACCATCTCTTTTTAATACACGTCAACTCATTTCATCTCATGGGTGTCATAGAAAGCGACTGCAGGAGTACTAGAAAAATCTTTATCTTACGACTGAAGTCAATTCGGCCTTCGGTAGACGTAGAATGCCTAGACCGGTGACAAAAAGTAGCGTTAGAGATACGAGACGTCCCCTACTGTAATTGGTGATATGGCCAATACTTATCCTGTGTATACATAACCTATATTTATCCTCAATTAAGAATTCATATTTAAATGAGTTGTCACCACTGAGGACAAAGATGGAATGCGTCGTGAACCGTTAAAAGGTTAAGAATAATAAAAGGCTAAAAGGGTAAAAGTAAAGTTTCAGGTTTTCGTAACTCAATACGAACACAGCAGCATTTTACTGTTATTTGTGGGCAACAGTAGCTAAGCGTTTAATCACGACGCTGCAGGACTGCGAACTTCAATTCCCTGTGGAACAAATATCCTTGTGTAATTGACGTGTGTAAACTGCCTCCACGGTGTGACAGAATCCTACTGTGGGAGTATTAACACTTTATTCGTACTGCAGCCATAATACGCGCATGTTTCTACCACATCTGATACATCTGAACAATCGAAAGCTACTTCTTAACCATGGTGATTATGGAACTCTCCTTGTTTGAGAAAAACTTATGTTCAGCTATAGGCCGATGATATAAAAGATATTAACTTTTCTTATTATTAGGACCCCGACCGGGGACAGGCTTCGTTAAGTGATATATGTAAAGCTTCAATCACCGATAAAAAAGGGCTACAAACTAGCACACAGTGGACTTAAAGATAAGGTTCAATACAATGACATCTATCCTCAATTAAGAATCAAAATGCAGATGCGTTACATCGTATGTGCGCATTTCAGCCCTCAGGGGCCAACCCTAACACCAGGATGAAATGCCTCGTTTTCAGTAAAAGGGGTCTTCTGATCTCTATACTCACCACACAACAGCAGTATATAGCTGCTATTCTACGCTGGTATTCTGTGAGAGCGTGGTCCTTCCCCGGTCGATGATGTGATGACTGTGTTGCGATTATGATGTGTTCCTAGCTCAAAGATACTCGTATAGAGATTCAGTATTCAGTAAGCTGTGAATTCTTAACTCAAAATGGTTTGCAGATGTCCATTGGCTACTGTAGCCCTGTAAGATCAGGTGAACAGTGAAATCCTTTGTAGCTTCAAGTTTTTAAAAATACTACTGATGATGATGTTCAATAATAAAATGAACACATCTAATTTTAAACTTAATATTCTTTATTAAAAGGTCAAATGCTAAAATGGGACGACTAATAAACTTATCTTTATAGAAAATAACGCCATATTGCAATAACAGCAAATACCAAAGTACTTGTGGCGATTTTGGCATTTATTAAAGTGCACACAATGCGCGCCACTACACCGAATCGCTTCTCTTTTATTTTATTTTTAATATTAAACCCCCCGGCGGTCGATCTAAGCCACAGAGTAATGAAAAACCATGCATCGATTTTTGTTATTTCGTATAAGTACTTGCTAAATCCAAAGAGTTTTTAAATTTTTGTTTTTAGTTAACTTTAGTTTAACAAAATATTAAATTTTAGTTTACAAAGTTACAAGTTTACAAAAATGTTCAATGACACATAAGTTGGGCGATTTTTGACTTTATAACGAAAAATCTAAAAGTTCACATTAAAAACCAATAATATATTTTGCATTTCTGTGTTGATTCTTCGAGTCGATTTCGATCATGCAATATATCCCGGCTACTATAAAATTTCATCCAATGTAATTTTAAGATTTTTGGATGCTGTTAGCAACTTCATGAAAAACAAAATATATGTCTAGGCCCGAAAACGGATAATTTCTTGTATACTATAAGCAGTGACTAGGATTGAAACTCAGTTACCTTTGCTATATAGTCGGATACACTGACGCCTATGTCACGTGATCAGTGACGTAGCAAGGTTAATATGATAAATTTCCAAAAAATACACTCGAATAAATAATCTCACCCTTTTTTGAAAGTAGGTTAAAAGCAAGGATGTTTTATTTTTTGGTTAAAATACGATCAAATAATAAAGAAAGTATGGACATATAAAATAATATATATAAAGGAATGAATATTGTAAAAAAAGTCTGGCACAGTAAATGAAAAAAAAAACGTAAATACAAAAACATATACTTTACAAAGTTCATAAAGACAATTAACAAACCATATAATACAGATAATTAACAAAAACATAAATTCAATCGTACAGTTTTAAAATCATATTATATACTCTCCTTTTAGTATTATCGTAGATGAGTAAAAAGTCTGGCAACAGCTAGTCTGCTCCCTACGTTTCCGCGGAGCCTGTTGAAGGGCCCTCTACAGCTATTATTGAGATTCAGACGGTGGACGCCTCTTCATCATGTATTCTCTCAACAATCTGCTGCCACTGGTAGGTTTGATAAAACAATAAAAGCTAAAATTATACGTTTTTACACAATAGTGTAGTAAAAAAGAAATTAAATTACAATACAAAGAACAGTACAGTAAATTACATTGACAAAACAAATTTATGTTGCAGAAGTGAATGGAAGAGTCGGAAAAGGATGTCCTAGGCGAAAGTTTATCGACCAAATTGGCGATATATTGAAAATGGACCAAATTAGGAGTACCCTTAACCGACAAGCATGTATGCTTAGGTATATGAATGTGGAGGAGACGAGAGAGGTGTGTGAGTCTCTGCCTACTCCTCTGGGTGACAGGCGTGAGAGGTTATGTGAGTTATATATGTATGTGAATTACAGTAATTATTCGTGTGGTGACCACGTAAGACAATCCTTCACCCTGACAGTGTTTTAAGAGGCAACTATGGAAAATGCCAGAAACGTGTCAAAGCTTCCGATAGATGGCGGTATAACATCAGTATAATCACCGTTTACTTCAGACGTACATACCGCGAGCATTGATTCGCCTACCCAACGTCACAAGTAGGGCAAATCGTCCTACAACGTCAGAGGCCGATGCTTAGCACATACTTTAAGGCTGATATAGGAAGAAGTAAGTAACTAAGGTACGTGAGGGTAATATAAAGGTACGTGAGGGTTACCTTAAGCTTTGCCGCTCTATAAAACCAAAACTAGGAGACGGACAGAGACAATAACACAAAGTCGTGTATTATAACTAATTTTCTAGAAAAAATAGAAAACAAGCTTTGGCAATAATTAGTAACACTTCGAAAAATCTACTTGAAACAACTAACTACACCATACTGAAATCGATTAAATTATTTACTGTGTAAAATGCTTCAAAACCCTTTTGAACCTTTCTTTTTCGAGTGACCGATGAAGATCTATCGTACTACAGAGCCATCTATGCAAACAAGGCTGTAGTTTTTAAGTTATAAGAAAGTGACCATATTAACCGGAAGACCATATTATTCTCCCGTACTACAATTACTATGGCACTAGTTCTGCTTGGTATTTGGATCTTGTTATAGAAATGAAATGGCAATGATGTATTCAATATTGGTTATAAACAAAAGTTATTAAAAGCATTTTTTTTAATTTAACTCTGTTTCGTAAAATACCTCTGGCGTAGGAAGAATCGACCAGAAACCGCGCGTGAATCCACTTACCTTTCCTATGGCGGAAGCTTAACTGCTCTTGGGCAGATCTTTTTCGTCCGTTGCGTCGTTGCCCCCGAATCCACTGTTGATCCATTGCAGAGTCACATTGTTGTGTTTATTCCAGGTTAATCCACTGTCCAATGTATAATCTAAGTATTTTACCTCACAGGATAACTGGAGTTATGTTCTGAAAACACTTGACAGGTGATAGTTACTCAGCATTCGTCCCTGCTTGAACATTACTAGAACTGTTTTATTTGGGTTAAGCCATATACCTTGCAACAACTGTCCACTATAAGGCGAAAGCTTAACTGCTCAAGAGCAGAGCTTCCGACTTCCGTGGGTACGATCGGCCAGAAGAGAGAATGAGTATCATCATTTTTACAATCACAATTTTTTATAACATTAAATGACAAAGAACTAACGATTCCTGTTAAGTATATTGTTATTCCTGTTAAGTATATATATATATATATATATATATATATATATATATATATAATTAGGTTTAAAGTCATTTTATATACCTTAAAAATCAATAACGCAATAATAGGTGTTAGGTATTAAACATAATATATAAATTAAGATTATCTTAGGAGGATGATGATCTTAGGAGCTAAATCCAAGTTTGTCAATACATATTATAAAAAGTAAGTCTTCATACAATTAGGTTTTGAATTAATATCTCATTGAAGAAGTTCCGAAGTGTGATCTACTTCTTTTCACCTTTGAGAATTAAGATGGAATGCCTCAGCCAGGAACACAGCAGTGCGAGCAGTGCCATTGGGCCGAAATAAGTAGGGGAGGTACCTAGTTCAAATTCACTAAAATTGTATTATTTTACTAACCTGACTTAAATATTTAATAAACCAAGTCTATCGAGCAAAGTCACCGGTTAACCCTATGTTCAATTAATGAATAGCCTCCATAGAGATAATGACTTGTTGAAGACCCAGTGCGCCGCTGAAGTTAGCAAACATTAGGTCACGTATAAATTACGGCCTTTTGACAAGTTTTACACTTGACGTGATCGTTATCTGGACAGTGCGCGGGCAATTTCGACGATCGCGTGCGACCTGCATTACCTGCTGTGGTGCAAAAATAGTGATCAGCGGGTATTATGTCCGGTAGGCTACGTAAGTCTGTAGGCAAGTCTTCCCGTCCGTATATTTTTCCAGGTTTCAAAGTGTGAATTGCTTCAGCAACGCGTTTGTGCGTATAACGCTAAGAGTGCGCCACATTACGAAAGCGTTGTTTCTGCCGCTTAAACCACTTGAACTTGCAACATATTGCACTGTAAAGGTCAAATCTGTTATTGCGACCATGGTATAACCTAGTCTAGTGATGAAAGTAGCTGCCATGATGAGGTTTTTTTTATTCACATTTGGTAGGTTATAGGTTGAAATACTAGCTAACATTCATCTGCCAACACTCCTGAGAACTGAGTATCTAATTCACCCCTTCCCCAAATACTTCATTAGCGATGTATACTTTATATGAAAAGCTCTTGGAAAGTATAGCTTTTAGGGCAATAACTATAATTTTCCTCTCAGAACATTTGACTTGGACATCAGTCAATGCTGTCTAATAGCGCAAGCAATTATAAATGTTGTGTAAAGTTTAATAGGGGCTAATGTTGTGCTTTACGTTGATTTATTCACGGAAAGATTTTAATTATTAATGATCTGTAGTAAATATGGACACGTTCTATATACATGTGAAAAATGCTGCGAAATGTGTTTTACTTCAATAATCGTTTTAAATTTATGGACTGAAGGCAAATACTGACTGCAATATTGACTTTTAAATATTATTGACATTATAAAATACCAGTTCTGCATCATACTATATTATTAGGAATTTCTTTTACAAAATTTAACAAAATTAAATACTTAGTTTAACTTTTATTTTTTCAATTTATTCGATTATTATTTATTTTCACATTATTTTTGGAATAAGATAGAAACAGTCCGAGGGGTAGTCTCGCACTAGTAAGCGCAGTGTGGAGCGACCCCCCATTAGATGAAGTGACAACCTGATGAGACCATATGCAGGGAGTCGATACATGCTCTGCTCTTAGGTAGGTGCTCGTAAGTGGCTCTGGTTCATGTTTCTTGGCATTAATTGAGGGAGGCCTATGTTCAGCATTGGACTTGTGATAGATGCTTTCATGATGTGATTGAATGATATTAAATAAAAAAGTAATGTATAATAATATCAATTCAAAGCGATGGTAGACAATGGGTAGGGTGCGGAGTACGCATTAAAAGTCGTTCGAATGAGCCATTTGACTGCTGTCGTTAATCACTTCTAACACCTGCACTGCATCCATCGACTTCCTGCATATCTTAACCTTTAACCTGATTAAAACATACTAAATTCGCCTAAAATGTTTAATCTAATGTCATCTGTCAAAATGAAAATGAATTTGATTGACCGATGAAACGCTATGTTATCACAATGTCATCTATGAAAACGATGCTGTAGTTTCTAAGTCATAAGAAAGTTACCATATTAACCGAATGACCATATTACTTTCACGTACTATTAGAGTAAGAAATGCATGTAAATCCTAACTACTGTACTGATGAAGCTATATGTAAAAATGTGGCAAAATATAAATGAATTAAACTGTAATACACATAAAATATATAAATAAAACTGAATAAATTAACAACAAATTTTGTACAGTTAAAAATAAAATGATCACTTCGTCTTGCTACACTTCAATTAAGTTCGCTCCGCTACATGTAAATTGTTACATTAGTGGAATCAGTATCTAATATATCTAGTATAATACTGTCAAATTGTTTCAACTTATTTAATTAAGAGTTTTATCTTGTATTGCTGCGCCCAGCGGGATCTAATAATTGTGTACTTAAGATTGTCTTATTTATAGATTAATCATTATACAAAGACAGTGCAGTAGGAATCAAACCAGATGAGGGGCAAAAGGGTCTTCCTAATAAAATTATAAAATGAAAAAGTGCCGTTGCCGACTGTCAACTGCGACTTTTTTTATACCATTGGGTGACAAACGAGCACACAGTCAACCTGATGGTAAGTGGCTGCTGTGGCCCATAGATATCCACATTTATCCTCAATTAAGAATCAAAATCTCAACATCAAAATCTCACAGAATACCAGCGTGAAATAGTAGCTTAATGCTGCTGTATTTCGTATGGTGAGTGTAGAGAACCGGAGACCCTTTTTACTGGAAATGAGGCATTCCATCTCAGTCCTCACGGGTGACAACGCATCTGTATTTTGATTTGTAATGGAAGATAGATGTAGATGTCTATGGGCCGCAGCAACCACTTACCATCAGGTGGACTGTGTGCTCGTTTGTCAGCCTATTCTATAAAAAAAAATGCAAATGCGTTGTCACCCCTGAGGACTAAGATGGAATCCCTCGATTCCAGTAAAAAGGGTCTCCAGTTCTCTACACCCACCATACGTATTGTATACGTATTACGTTATACCCAGTCTTACGCTGCTATTTGACGCTGATATTCTGTGAGAGCGTGGTCCTGTCCCGGTTGAGCTGACCTATTCATGCTACAACCATACTATAGCTGCAGCATGCCACGTAAAACGCTACTTTGGCATAATATCCTACTTATGGGGTAATCTGTGGAAAGGCCTATTTTCGGCAGTGGACTTTCATACACTAATGAAGGAATTTATGAATTAATTATTTAATTGTTTACTGTGCATTTAGGATCCATTAATTACATGTTAACAAAATTGGTTTAATGTATAAAATAATTACTGAAATGCAGTAAACTTTCATACTATTGAGTTGAATTTCATAACTAGTAAAGACTGAAAAAAAAGTAAAATTTTAAAATGTCCTAATTTTCTCCAGTAATAACGTTTAGTGCGCAATTGAATCGGCAAAAACATCGACAGGTGCCGGTGTAGGGAATCGAGGCAAGGCTAATAGTTGAAAATTCAAAGTTCTACTCAAACACGTCGAGTAAACACTACGCCATCTGGCGACGTTTGTCCAATACTTGCACCACGGTCTCGCACCCCTGAGTATAGCTTGACTACTTTAATTTAATTTATTTTAACAGTTCTCCACTACATTTATTTTGGCTCCAATACTGTTCCAATATAAATAAAGTAATAAGATATCTCCGAAAACAGTAAAGTTATTTTTAATTTGAGTGAATTAATTTTCACCCAACTGCTCTAGAAGGAAAGTTTTTATAGAATAAGGGTGACAAATGTGCTCACAGTCCACCTAATGGTAAGTGAATGCTGTGGTCCATAGACATCTACATTTATTTCCGATTAAGGATCGAAACGCAGATGCATTATCACCCCTGACTATCATGGAATGACTCATTTCTAGTAAAAAAGGGTCTCCGGATCTATACGAGTACACTCACCAAACGAAACACAGCAGTATTATGCTGCTATTTTAAGCTGGTATTTTGTGAGAGCGTGGTCCTTCCGCACTCGTGCTACAACTATAATATAGCTGCAGCGTGGTGTCAATTTTATGAAAGAAATACTGGTGATAACCTTTATATATAATATAATATAGTCCATGTGTATGTGACTGAACTCCTCATAAACGACTGGACTGACATTGATGAAATTTTGTGTAGTCGATGAAGTTGATTCGAGAATGGTTTAAATTCACAATTGAACCCGCGAGTTGGTTTTTTATTTCTGCATCTCTGGATACTGTTATCACCCGTGTGAAGTCGGGAGGGAAATATACAATTTGAAAAAATACTACTATTAATATACTTTGCAATAATTTTACTCGTTTCTATTTAATATGGACATTGTTTATTCGAAATTACCTTACTTTTCTTAACCATAAATTACTGTTAAAATAAGCAAGCTATCAAAAACGATGATAATTAAGAACTATGTAAATAACTCCCTCAATAACTAGTTCGCGGTGACTCGAGTGGTCCCAAGAGACAAGCGTGCGCCCCTGGCGTGACTTGTTGGGTACAGCTGGACCCCCGAGGTTTCCCTGCTTGTTACCACTTTTCATACTCCCTTTGCGATAAAATTGAATATTGAATTATTTAAAGCCCTTTTAAAGGGAATTGTTTATATTCAATTTATCGGTCTAAGTCGTGTCGACATGATATTTTCATAACGAGGATATTTTTACCTTACTTAACAAGTTCACTTTTATGAAATCAAAAAAAATATGGCGGAATTATATGAGATAAGCCACGTCCTTCTAAAAGATAGAATACACCAGTTCGGATGCCTATGGGTTCATTGAAATACATATTTTAATATTTTTATATGAAATAAACAAAATTTTAATTTTACGTTTTATGAACAAATTAGCTTCATAGTTATTCGATTTATCGGTCTAAATTGTGTCGACATGATATTTTAATAAGGAGAATATGTCTACCGCTTCGCTTTTATGAAATGAAAAAAGTTGCGGAATGATATGGGACAAGCCACTGTCTTCTAAAACATAGAATACACCAGTTCGGATGTCTACGGATTCATAGAAATACATATTTTAACATTTTTATGTAAAATAAACTAAATTTTGATTTTACGTTTTATGAACAAATTAGCTTCATAGGAAATATTAAGCCCCATCGACATGCCATACCAATCCTTGTATCCTTACCATAATAGGACGTAGAACCTGCGCACCAAAATATATTTACTTGTAGTATATAACAAACAACTCGATGATCCTTTTTGGTGACGTTTGCATGGCATTTATGACGGTGATATTTTTTGGTCATTATTAAAGTGATTTTATTATTCACAATAGCTAACTTACTAAATTCTAATTTGTGAAAAAATCTATACTGATCTATATAGAATACTGATTCTGATAACGCAGTTCACGGATCGGGGTTTTTGTTTATTTAATTCAAAAACTCTTGTGGCTTACAGAAAATGCAATACGCACACAAGGTTAAATTTTACATGCAAAAATAATTAAAAAAAATTGCATCAAATTAAAAAAAACAACAACAATTAATAGTTATAATTTATAAATTGGTTATTAAAATTAATAATCATAAATTAAAAATTATAAAATAATAGTAACGTAAAATCTCAAAGCTTTTAGCAGCCCATGTCAAGTAATAAAGCCAATTGAAACAATAAAATATTGATTATTGTACAATATTTAAGAGATAGAAAGGTCGAATTCCTACAATGTCAGGCTACGAAATATTTTGTCATATCAATTTATAATGCAATGTCAATAAAAGCTAAATTTCAATCCTAATATGCGCATAATTTTTAACAGTGGTAGAGCCACGCGGCAGCTTTGCTGTTGCACGTATGGGCCGGCTCAAACCGGGGTGGTACCACGACCTCACAGAATACCGGCGTGAAGTGGAAGCTCTGCTTCCGCGTTTCGTCTGGTGAGTGCAGGTGGCCGGAGGCCCAAATCCCTCCCCCCCCCCATCAACATGGTAGCGGAATTAAATAATGATAGACTACCCCAGGAGGGTACCAGCACCCCTGGAGAATCCCTCGCTGAGCATCCACGACCATGTTTCTCCACTTCTGAGCGTGGGTGCTCAGGCTGCCCCACGTATTCTGGGGGGGGCGAAATTTCGCTCAAGACTACAACTGCTCGGGGCAAACGGAGCAACAAGACCAAGGCGACCCCTGCCACGCTGTCCGTGAATTTCTGCAATATCAGGGGACTTCACTCTAACCTAAACGCCGTCCACTACCATCTCGAGACGGCGAGGCCGGCTCTGCTCTTTCTGACCGAGACGCAGGTGTCCTCTCCGGCTGATGTCTCGTATCTCTTCTACCCGGGGTACAAACTGGAACACTCCTTTGTGCCTCGGGCTGGAGTTTGCGTTTACGTCAGAGAGGACATCTGTTCTCGACGCCTCGGCAGACTTGAAGGTTCAGACCTGTCCATCCTTTGGCTACGCGTAGACAGCGACGACCATCCGCGCGTCTACGGGTGCCTCTATAGGTCCCATAGCGGTAATGCTGAAACAGACCGACTCTTCGACCACGTCCAAATGGCTGCAGATTCGTTGCTACAGCAGATCCCCTCCGCAGAGATCGTGATCCTCGGCGACTTTAACGCCCATCACGCCGAATGGCTTGGTTCACGTTTAACCGATCATGCGGGGAGATCTGTTCATGATTTTGCCTTGGCATATGGTCTGACACAACTGGTTACTTCGCCTACGCGGATTCCAGATGTGGAGGATCATGCACCTTCCCTGTTGGACCTTCTGCTGACCTCTCACCCGGACGGATATCAGATTTCCGTCGACGCCCCTTTAGGCTCCTCGGACCATTGTCTGGTCCGGAGTGTTGTGCCACTCACGCTGAAATCGCGGTTGCATTCTGCAGGCTGCCGCCGTGTTTGGCACTATAGGTCAGCCGATTGGGATGGGATGCGGTCTTTCTTTGCATCCTACCTTTGGGGGCGGGTTTGCTTCTCGCCGGATGATCCCAACGTTGTTGCGGATTCTGTTACTGATGTGGTACTTCAGGGTATGGAACTTTTTATTCCTTCCTCTGTGGTGCCCATTGGAGGCAAATATCAGCCATGGTTTGGTCGCTCCTGTAAAATAGCATCATGCTATAAGCAGGAGTGCTACCAAGCCTGGGTTGATGCATCAGCGTCCCGGGATGTAAACACCAGCGCTCTAAAAAAGAATTATAATTCCGCCTCTAGGTCCTTCAAAAGAGTCATTGCCAAGGCAAAGTCAGAGCACATAGGCAGAATTGGCGAGAAACTAGTTCGCCTTCCTTCTGGAACCCGTGCATTCTGGTCTCTCGCTAAGGCTGTCCAGGGGAATTTCTGTCAGCCATCTCTTCCATCTCTGCACAGGGAGGACGACTCACTGGCCCATACTGCAAAGGAGAAAGCCGATCTTCTAGGCTCTTTCTTTGCGTCTAACTCGACTCTCGATGACGGGGGGAGTACGCCGCCGACCATCCCGCGGTGTGAGTGCTCCATGCCGGAAGTGCAGTTCACACAGCGCTCGGTTCGCAAAGCACTCCTCTCCCTGGACATCCACAAGTCGAGTGGGCCTGACGGAATCCCCCCAATTGTGCTGAGGACGTGTGCTCCAGAGTTGGCACCGGTTTTAACGCGTCTTTTCCGGTACTCCTACTCCCTAGGCGTAGTCCCAAAATCATGGAAGACGGCTTTCGTCCACCCGATCCCTAAAAAAGGCGACCGCTCAGACCCGTCCAACTACCGGCCAATCGCCATCACCTCCTTGTTCTCCAAAACAATGGAGTCCATTGTAAACTGCCGGCTCATGAGGTACCTTGAGGATCACCAGCTGATTAGTGACCGCCAATACGGTTTTCGCCGTGGTCGGTCAGCTGGTGATCTTCTTGTCTACCTCACTCACAGATGGGCGGAGGCAGTAGAGTTCAAGGGGGAAGCATTGGCCGTTAGTTTGGACATTGCGAAGGCCTTCGATCGGGTTTGGCACAAAGCGCTTCTTTCGAAGCTCCCTTCCTATGGGCTTCCCGAGAAATTGTGCGATTGGATCACCAGCTTTCTTGCAGATCGGAGCATCAAGGTCGTTGTAGACGGTGCAAGCTCCGATTGCAAGCCTATTAATGCTGGTGTTCCACAGGGCTGCGTGCTATCGCCAACGCTGTTTCTGCTGCATATCAATGATATGTTGCATACCCGTAACATTCATTGCTATGCGGATGACAGCACTGGTGATGCTCTTTACACCGGCCGAGCCAATATTTCTCGGGAAAACGTCTCCGAGTGCCGGGACAAACTTGTGTCTGAAGTCGAGTCTTTGCTGAACAGAGTCTCGGGTTGGGGACGACTAAATCTAGTCCAGTTTAACCCCCAGAAGACACAAGTTTGCGCGTTAACCGCTAAAAAAAACCCCTTTGTCGTATCCCCTCAGTTTCAAGGCACTCCCCTTGTTGCCTCAGCCAGTATCGGAATCCTCGGCGTCGACATATCGAGTGACGCGCAGTTTCGTGGTCACTTGGAAGGGAAGGCCAAATTGGCCTCTAAAAAGCTTGGCGTGCTCACCAGAGCGGGACAGTCGTGCCGGCACACCGCCTGCAACTTTACAAGGCGCAGGTTCGGCCGCACATGGAATACTGTTCCCATCTCTGGGCTGGGGCTCCCCAGTACCAGCTCCTTCCACTTGACCGCATCCAGCGCAGAGCGGCTCGAATCGTCGACGACCGAGTGCTTTCCGATCGGCTCGATTCACTGGCGCTGCGAAGAGATGTTGCATCTCTTTGCGTATTTTATCGCATCTATCACGGGGAGTGCTCTGAGGAATTGTTCGGATTAATCCCAGCCGCCAAATTTCGTGAACGCACTACACGGCAAACGTCCCGATACCATCCACACCATCTGGATGCTTGGCGGTCCACCACTGTACGTTTCACAAGGAGTTTTCTTCCACGTACAACCTCTCTGTGGAATAGTTTACCACCGGCGATTTTTCCGGACCGATACGACCTGGGGACCTTCAAGAAAAGGGCTTACTCCTTTCTAAAGGGCCGGCAACGCACCCGCAATTCTCCTGGTGTTGCGGTTGATCATGGGCGGCGGCAGTCACTTAACATCAGGTGAGCCGCATGCTCGTTTGCCCCCTTTTCCATAAAAAAAATAAATAATTAAAATTACGTCGTAAAAACAATGTAATAAATAGTTCATAGTCAAGTAAATTAAATTGTCGAATTAATAATTGTCTTGACATCGATAATTTTATAAAAAAGAGTCAGCACGTGACGTGTCACACTGTCTGCAAATATGTCAATTTCACCGTGCTGAGTGAATATGTTCTCTATAAGTGGCAGTGCTCGATTTGTTGGTACAAAGGCAGCAAATTTGGTACGTGTAACTGGTCTATTCATGAGACGCAGCCTACGGCGCGGAGCCACCGTTCCTCCATTATCTATCTGCAGATACCTGGGAACCAACAAACCAATTCTCTCCGTAACTGACTGGAAGGGGTTGTCGTCTTCATGTGCCTAGGCACATGCAGGTTTCGGGCCTCGGGGTAAGCCCCCATTACCCGTGCTGTCCTCGCGGTCCACCACTATGGACCGGTCCTGGGAGCCTTCTATTGGCATTGTAGGTGTTAGAACGATTTTTGTCGCAAACGGTAAATTTTTCGTAGTCGGTTGTGACTACGAAAAAAGGAGGTTATCTAATAAAGTTGGAGTTGGCCTTTCAGCGGCATTGAGGGTTGTTACTCGACTCTCTAATCGATATAGAGGGGAGTTCTCTTGGATAGGGTCGCCCGTCCGGAGGGCGCGCATGTAGCGGCGCAAGGTTGTTAAGGTGTATGTGTGGCCCGTTGTCTGCACGGTCGAACATTCCGCGCGCCAACCGGGCCACAAATTCCTGTATGGTTTCAATCTTCAGTTTGGCCGCTATGACGTCATTCCGGACGTAGCGACCCGCACCGACGATGGTTCTTAACGCCATATTTTGCTGGGCCTGCAGTCGCCGCCTCAGAGGCTCGCTCAGAAGCGCGTACCAGGCCGGAGCAGCATAGGTGATAATGGATCTAATGTAGGTTTTATATACTCGCACTTTGGTGTTAAGTGGTAGCTTGGATGCCAGGACCGGACGTAGCATCGCCCGCGCACATCGTGCTCTGCGGATGACGAGGTCGACGTGCGCAGTCATGCGCAGCGCCCGGTCGATCCGGCACCCAAGGTAGGTCACGGCCTTCTCGTACGCGATCTGCTGGCCATTGAGGGTTAGTTGAGGTGGTAGGTTCCTGAGGCGGCGAGTGAGCAGAGCGGTCGTCTTACCAACGTTGACGACCATCCTCCACTCATCTAGCCATGGTGGCAGCAGGTCCAGGAGACGTTGCATCCTGGCAGTGGCAATGTGGGCTCTTCTGGACGAGGTGAAATAAGCGCTATCGTCCGCATATAACGCCAATTCCACGTCGTCCTCCCACTCTTGCAGCCTTCCTGCCAGGGTAGGGATGTCGTTGGTATAAGCCGCGTACAGGACTGGAGACAAACAGCTGCCCTGAGGAACGCCGGCTCTGATGGTTCTGGTTGCGGACTCGGCGCCCTCTACGCAGACGTAGAACTTCCTGTCTGCCAGGAAAGACGCCACTAGCCGCAACATAGCAGGAGGGACACTGGTCTGTTCTTCCAATTTATAAAGTAGCCCAGAATGCCACACCCTGTCGAACGACTTCTCGATATCGAGAAAGACGCCCAACGTAGTGCGGCCTCGGTTGTAGTCGGCCGCAAGCAGGTGCAGCACTCTGGTCAGCTGTGTTGCAGTAGAGTGACCCCTCCTGAATCCGTGCTGCTCCGCCCGAAGTTGGATGCACGGGCGGAGGCGTCTTAGCAACAATCTTTCAAGCAGTTTAGCTATGTGTGGTAGCAGCGTGATCGGCCTGTAGCTGGCAGCTCTACGCCTGTCCTTCTCGGGTTTCGGCAAGACGATTACTTTGCCTTTCTTCCAGTCCTCCGGGAAGTGGGATGTCCGCAATATCCCATTGTAGAGTCGACCAAGCTCTACTAGGACTCTATGGGGCAGCTGTCGGAGTGCAGCGTTGGTAATCCCGTCGTGCCCCGGCGCCTTCCTCGGTTGCAGGCGGGTTGCTGTCCACCGCAGTTCAGCGGGGGAGATGAACCACTCTCTTGCAAGAGGCGGCGCGGGCGACGACAGGAACTCCTGTACGCGACTCTCCTTTTGGGCATGAAGCTCCAAGAACTCCGCACTTGCTGGGTTCGGCATAAATTGCTCCTCGAAGTGCTCGACTAGGATATCCGCTCTACCCTTGGCATCGTAACGACGTTCGCCCGCGTTGTTGGTCAGCGGGCAAACGGGGGGTTTGGCTTTAGTTAACTGTCGGTTCAGTTTATAGAGCGACGCATCATGCTCTTCCGCCTTCCATATGCGCCGCTCCCAGGCATCTCCTCTGTGTGCCTGGACTGCAACCGACAGTTCCTCCGACAAGGTGTTCAGTTTCGTTTTGATTCTCGGGCAGCGAGTACGCGCCCAGAATCTCCTTAGTGCCCTTTTTCTCTTAATCTGCACGTAGATGTGTTGCGGCAGATCATCCCTTTTGGTGGACATCGGGACGATCGTAGAGGCAGCGTTGTGGGCCTCCTGTATCGCCTTTGTCATATTAGCAGCTGCGGCCTCTACGTCGTCCGCTGTGTTTAAGGGGTGGTGTGCTGGAGGTCTCTCCTGCAGGTGTTTGTGGTAGAGCCTCCAGTCGACACGTGTCTTCACTGTTCTGGGCGGCGTAGTCACCGCCTTTAGGCCAAGGGTAATCAAGATCGGGAGGTGCTGTGAGTCCAGGTCGACGTCCAGGTCGGTTCGGCGTCTTCGAATAGTGCATGACCCGGCGGGTTGATCAATCTAGATCCCCACGCCGGGTGTTTGACGTTTAGGTCCCCGGCGATGATGGTCGGTGTTTCGCCTTCCATTACCGTCCGGACGTCTGAGGAGCAAAATGGAGTCCCTGGCGGGCGGTATGCTGCATAGATCCTAAGTTCCTCGCCCGCCGCCTCCATTTTTATGCTGATAGAGCGCATCGTTTGGTATTCCGGTAAGTCGAGTTCTTGATGGACGATGTCCCTTCTCACTAGGACCGCTGTCCCTCTGTAGGCGGCCCCCTGAGAAGTGACCTCGTCCCTCCTATATATATGGTAATTAGGCAGCTTAATGCGTGTACTCGGATTTAATTTCGTCTCTCCCAGCAAGATGACCTGTACGTCTTGTTGTTGGGCGACGGTGCGGAGTTCTTGTAACTTCTGCTGGATTCCACCTGGGTTTCAGTAGAGGAGGCGCAGGTTAGACTCCTCCACTGTAGTGCCAAGCCAGTAGATTAGCCAGCGCCCTCATAACCGCTGTGATCGGATCTGTCCCGGCTCTGATATCAGCCAGGACTTGACTGCCGACCTCGATTGCTATGCCAACCAAACGTTGGATGGCGTCAGCAGTCTCGAAGCCGGCTGGAGGTGTTCTAGATGTATGTGCGGTTGGCGCTGGTCTCGGGAGTTGGTGTACGTTTCTTTGTATATGGGTAGAGTGCGCTCTATGTGTAGAGCGGGCTCTATTTTCTGATAGAGCCCTTTCAGGCACTCTACTTATTCTGGCTTTCTTGTCATCCTTGGTAACCTGCGCCTGGGCTATCGTTACCGCTGGGGTTGGGGTAGAGGTTGCTGCCTGAGGAGGAGGCTGCACCTTCTTCTTCTTCTTCCTCCCCCGCTTACTCCTCTGAGAGGTTTGGTGCTCTATGGCGTCATTAGCGGGGGGCTGAAGAGTCGCCCCGGTTGTTGCCTTTGATGTAGTGATGGTGGGCACCACCGTTTCTGTGGGTGCCGTGACGGGTGGAGGGGGGCAGGTTGCCTTCCCTTTCCTCTGATTGTAGTCCACCCGTCTTCCTGGACCACGGCCCTGGGACGACTTTGGGGGACCCTCTTGGGTTCCTCTGGGAGTAGTCCCGGTAGAGTGATCCCCTGCTTCCTTGCAATCCTCCTCAGGACTGGGCAGCGGCGATCATTGGCGGTATGGTTCTTAGCGCAGTTAGCGCATCGCGGTTCCTCGTCTCTACCCCTTGGGCAGTTGCTGGAGATATGGTCTCCGGCGCAGCGAACACACTTCACTGGCCTGAAGCAATTCGTGGATGCATGGCCAAAGGCCTGGCAGCGGTGGCACTGTGAAGGGCCCGCTCTTCCTTGCCAGGCCTCTATGACGACTCCTCTCATGAAGAGGAGCTCGTCGATCTGGTATAACTCATTAAGGCGCTCCAGGCTCAGGTGGTCCAGCTGCGCGAAGTAGAGGCACCCAGGTCTGCCTCTACGGGGGGGGATCCCTTTTACATATCTAATCGGGAACCCCTTTGCCCTGATAGCCCCCTCTATCGCGGTTGGATCCGTGCCCACTGGTAGTCCCCGTATGCCCACTTTCGTGGGCTTGTCCTCCTCGGGGGTGTAACAGTACCAGGACATAGCTGGTACTTTCTCGGTCATCTCTATTAGGTACTTTTGTACCGTCCGGAATTCTTCCGGACTCTGGGGGTGAATCTTACCCCCTTGCCGAATGGACGAGCATTCGGTGGGTGGCCCAGCTTCTTATTAAGTGCCTCGAAGTGCTTCGTCCAATCCGGCAAGCACTCAGCCACTATAGGTGGGTACCTTTTAGCCGATTCTTCCGGCGGTTTTGGTGTCTCGGCTGTCTTTGTCCTTGGTACTGCCGGGGCAGCTACCAATTGGGCATAGCTGGTGGAAGGCCTCTGACCATCGTCCGATGGCCGGCCTGACGGGTTGGTGGTAGGCGCGGACGGTGAGTGTCCGGCGGATGTGCTAAGTGCTAGGGTTGCATACGTGGTGGCACTCCATCCGTATGACCCTTCTCCTCCCTGCTCCAGATCAGCAGCATCCATGCTGGTGTGTTCCGGTGTTCTGGGGGGGGGGTAGGTTTAATCGGCGATGGCGATTTGGGAGGTGATCTTCTAATCGGCTTTTCCGGTTGCGGGTCCGATTCCCCCTCGGATAATGAATAATCCGAGGAGTTTGAGGTACCGATGCATCGCCTCTTCTCCTGGAGGGATGCTACTGTCTCTGGAGGTGTATGCCTCCTCGTCGTCTTTTTGGCCCGCTGATGTTGTGGGAACGGTTCCCACCCAGTCGTACCTTCAGGTACGATGGGCGAGAGCGCGGTCCTCGGTGCGGGCTCTTTACCCGGTGAGGAGGGTTTCCGTGTCGGGATCTGGGAGTAGGAGGACACTACTCTAGTCCTTTCAGGATGAAAGATGTCACGGTACGCGATTGGACGCTCTAATGCACCAGGACGGTCGGGTGGTCTTCTTGGCTTCGGTTTAGGCGGAGGTTCCCCTTTACACGCGACTAGGCACAGGATGCACGAAACGCATAAAGTGCCAAGAATCACCTAGGGGCCGGTGACCTCGACGCCTCACGGAATCACGGGACTCAACGTTCAGCGGAGTATGTCGTACCGGCGGTCAATTGCAGCCACTGTATAACTGCAAGCGACGCACACCTAGGAGATCCTTTTATGTAACTGACTGACAGTGCAACTTGTGGTGAATTATATCATACGTGATAGAGCCACGCTGCAGCTATCTTACAGTTGTAGCACGAATGGATCAGCTCGACCGGGGTGGGACCACGCTCTCACAGAATACCAGCGTAAAATAGTAGCTTAATACTGCTGTGTTTCGTATGGTGAGTGTAGAGATACGGAGACTCTTTTTTACTAGAAACGAGGCATTACACCTTAGTTAGTCCTCAGGGGTGACAACGCATCTGCGTTTTGATTCTTGATCGAGGACAAATGTTGTTGGCGACGCGCATATAAGAATATTTCAATTTATTAGTTAACCGATTACGAATAGCTTCTAAAAAGCAAATTATCAAGCAACAATATTCCGATAAGAAAATGCTTAGTTGAATCTTAAAGAAATATCGAATTAATGATATGAAGGTCTTGGGTTCGACTCCCAGGCCGGAATAGTTTATCGTTTTCTTAGTAATATCTCTTAATAAATTCATATAGGGAATTTTTAAGATATAAATTACGTTACCGGATTTGTTCCCCGGTTGAAATCATCTTTCCAATAATGTTAATTTAAAGAAATATTGAAATAAAGTAAGAGACCAGGATTTGTTCCCCGGTCGAGATGATCGCTGTCCATAAGTAGAATTAATGGAAATTAATTGCATAAGTATTGTCTTATATGAGTTTGATATGTTTTGTATGAAAACAAATGCCTATTTTCTATGATTGATTTATGAAAACATTCACTTATATTGTTTGATAAGAAACATGATAACTGATAAGAATCTGATTAGAAATAGTTTTCAACGTTTGCGAATTGTGTAGAATCATTTATTCACCTAGTATTGTTAATATTAGTGTATACTAAACTTTCAATTTTTACTGATAGTCGATAGCCGTGCAAAAGTTAGTTGTTCAAATAGTGTGAATTCATAGACGCACGCTAGCCACGTACTTAGGAGGCCAAATATGTAGAAATTTAAATATTTGCAAATTTCAGCAATTTATGTAAAAATGACTTGTAAAACATTTCAGATTGATTGTACGTGTAAAAGAGGTAAATTCTGTGTTATTTTTATGTGAAAATTCCTGTGAATAAGTGAAATAATGATAGTTTTGTATAAGAAATTTAAAGGTGTTTTAATAGTGAAATGTATAGAGAAAATGTAATTTAAACTATTGTATTAGTTAAGATATGTATAATTTCAAGTGGAAAACATTGTTTTAACTTTCTATGTTAAATATTTAAGAAATTCCAACTTTGAACATGTGGGTAACAACATATTTTGTTAAATAAATAAAAGGTTTTTTGTGATATGAAAATGTAATGTATATCGTAGTATAGATATTTTTTTGTGCTATCTTTATAAGTAAATTGTATAAATGTATGTCTTATACAAATAAAGTTATTGAGTAAACCGTGAGAGAGTGATAGTACAAATTGATGTAATTGAGTTGCGCAAACGCACAAATGGCGCGGCTCACTTTCGCGTATAGCTCTGGGGTAGCTCAGTAAACGAGTTTTCTTGCAATTCGTTCGGGAATCATTCGGGAAATGTTTGGGAATCGTTCGGGGAAGTTCGAAGAAACTTCGGGAGAAGTGCAAGACCAGCAGTCAATAAGAAGAAGAAAGAAAAAGTATAGGGAAGTGATAGGGAAAAGTAATTACTCTCTCACGGAACGGTTTGAAGATAATTGCTGTTTTATTCCCAAGGAATTCTTCCCTCAAAATAATACAGTCCATATCGAAGAATTAAGGCGTTGGGACCGGGACGACTTCGGAAGACCCGTAATCCCCGCCTGAACCTATTTTCTGAAAAGGAAGAGGTTATCGCCCTTGTGTGTTACTCCGTTGCGGAGATCACATACGTTGTTCCCGAACCCAACGTAGGCGTTATAGGAGGCCGGATCGAGAGAAGCCTCGATTCCCCCCTTCTGTTTCTTAGTTTAACGTTTGCCCTGGTTCCTTTTCAAATGTAGATGTCTATGAGCCACAGCATCCACTTACCATTACGTGGACTGTGTACTCTCATTTGTCACCTTTATTCTATAAAAAAGAAAGATAGTGTTGTTCACATAATCAGTTGACATCACCCTCCCCAAACATTCGTGTTTCAAAATCAATCATACCCAAGATCACTAAAGAAGAATACCAATAAGGTTAGTACCCATGACTCTTCTAATAAAGCAACTTGTTACATGTTGTATATAAATACGTATACTATTCCGTGATCGCACAGAATACTAACTTAAAGTAGAAGAATAATGCTGTTGTGTTTCGTATGGTTAGTGGCCAGAGCTGGAGATTCTCTTTACGGGTAAAGAGTAAAGAGGTATTCCACTCGTATCTTAGTCCTCAGCGGTGATAATTAACTGCATTTTGTTTCTTGGTTGAGAATAGATGCAGCTATCTACGCACTACAGTATTTTTTAATAGAATAAAGGTGACAAAAGAGCAGATAGTCCACCTGATTGTAAGTGGTTGCTGTGGCCCATGGATCTACATCTACCCTCGATTACGAATCAGAATTCAAATGCGTTGTCACCCGTGAGCACTAAGATGGAATGCATCGTTTTCAGTAAAAAAGGTCTCCGGTTCCCTACACTCACCATACGAAACACAACAGCGTTAAGCTTCCCTTTTGCGCTGGTTTTCTGTGAGAGCGTGATCCCTTTCCGATCAAACTGATCCATTCATGCTACAGCTGTACCGCTAATACAGCTGCAGCATGGTTCTACCACGTAAACAATACATATACGAGCATCATATGGTGGACTCTGTGCTTGCTTGTTACCTTGGCTTGTGCTTGTAGGCCTATGCCCACCAATGGGACGTATAAAGGCTGTAGTAACATTACCTTACTATCCTTTAAATATATGAATTAATTGTGCACTGGTGGTCATGGTATAGCACAGACGATTTGCTTGAAGTCCACACGTGACCGAACTCGTTGAGCACCTATGAAGTTTCTCTCCATCGAACAAAAGTTTAGGTCAAGCTGTTATCTACAAAACTTTATTTAAATCTAGACATTGTATGCAACCAAAATATTATATTCTCCATTCAGAGTTCGAGTTAAGTGTAATTTTATGATTTAAATTTTTATCCGTTTTAGAATTATATCAAAAACATAAACCCTCTTAGCAATCTGATACCAACTCAAAGTAGAAAAAAAACTGCGGTTCCAACGTGGAAATTTTGGTATTAATTGGGGGTGTATATGAGGCAACTTATGGGGCAGTGGACTTCGAAATGTTTTGATGATGATGATAATGATGTATGGGACTAATCTAGCAACAATTTTTTTTAATTTTGCATAAAAGGGGGATGCCCATATTAGGCCATGGAACGCCCAACAATGTGCATTTGTTAAAAAAATATATCTTTATTTATGGTTATTAATCGCGGTATTCATTTATCCTAAAACAATGGGAATATTTTTGCACAAATTAAAAGTACCGAAAAGATAAAAATAAAATTAGGTAAATACGTAATTCATTAGTCTGTGAATAAAATAAAAAATGTTGCCAATCACAAAAATCATTAAAAAATCGATTCCCCTTTTCGATCGATTACTTATGGTGTCATTATTACAATGCTTATATGATCTTTCGATAATTATTACGATGTTATGATATAGGTTTAAAATAACCGTTGACAATGGATATTTATCCAAAGCAGTCGATACGCAACCGTTATTAACCAAATGTTTACCGACTACAGACGAAAAAGGATGGTTATGTTTTTACTGTGTGTGCGGATTAGGCTATGTTGAATCGTTTTTTGCTATGGTGCTTAAAACGTAGGATGCATTTTATTATTGAGGGAGCTACTATCAAAGAATATTTTATTCGCTTAACTCGTAAAGTACTTGACCAACTTTAAGAATTCTTTGACCACTAGATTGTTATGTATAATTTTAGATATCTAATATAGGGTTAATTTTATTATAGAGGGCGCCACTTTCAATGAATACGTTTTTTGGCTAATCTCAAAAATTACTAGACCGATTTTGAAAATTCTTTCACCATTAGATTGCTAATGAGGGCGTTAGCTGTGTGATAAATTATATTATTACAATAAATAATTGTGAGATTAATATTTTCTAAATAAATAAAACTAAATACCTACCTAAGATGTTCAAATCCAATTATTATTTTTACAATTTAAGAATCGTATTTACACACTTTACTTACTCAGATTGATTATTATAGATAAAGAGGTAATAAACCTAAAGTAAAAGAGCTCCGCTTAAACGAAAAAACTATTTATTAGAATAAAACTAAATGTTGAAAAAAAGTGGTTCAGTGCGAGTCGGACTCGCAGGCCCATGAGGAGTTCAGTAGTAACAAGCATATATTTTAAATCGAGTCAAAATACCACTATCATTATCGCCAGCAACAAATTATTTTGTTTTTCATAGTGTTTGTATAAATAACAAAGTTGTTTTTGGGGTTCCTTAAAATGTGCTACTTGTATCAAAAAAAGGACTATTATACATTAAAGGGGTTTCTGTGGTTTATTCATTACCAAAGAGAAAAAACTTATTGCGCAAAATAGGTTTTTATTAATTTCAAGTCATCAAAAGCGGCAGTCAACCGTTAAAAACTAAAACAACCGTTGTTATAGGCTCGGTTGAATTCATTGACAACCTTCACGTTTATAGTTATGATAATTGAACAAGCGAATTACTAGCTGATTTACCAAGAATTCTTTAGAGTAAAACAAAACGCTACTGCACAAGTTAACTGTTATTCTTATCTGTTTTTAACATAACATTTAAAATAGAATCATGTTATGATAATTCAAGAAGTTAATTTCCAGCTGATTTACCACGAATTCTCTAAAGCATAACAAAACAATACAGCACAAGCTAACTGTTCTTAAAAATACATTTGAAATAGAGTTTCAATAAATAAAGGAAATTATATTTTAAAAAGCGTGCAGAACTTAAAACGCGTCAAAGATTATTCTTTTTATGATATTATTAATCGAATAAAAATCGATATCATTCCATAGATTTTATGACAGTTAAGTGGCAACATCGTATCCGACAGGTAGGCCGCTGTCACTGTTATGTCACAAGAATTAAATTACGTGTTATCGTGTTATTGTTTTGTTGTAAAAGTAAAATGCAATTGTTGATCTCTCAACAATTGGTTCGAACACAGCAGGTAAATAGTTGGTACATATCACGATGTGGTATGTCTTCCTCTAAGAAATGCTTTATAACTGAGTTTACTTGAATAATATCAATATAATAATTGTAGCTTCTTTATTAGGTACAAGTTTCGAGTACAGTGAACGTGTAGTGTGGCACTCGCAAAATGCACCAATAGTTCGTCTTGAACATCTATACATCAGCTGTGGCACTGACACTTATGAGAATAAGATCACACACATTGTTTGTCTTCGATTTTCCACGTGAGGAACTATTTGCGCTACGTGAGGTAAGTGTTTAACATGTTTAACATTTCAATTTATTAAATGTGATCCATATATCTGATAATTATACATGTTTTTTCACTGATTGTATATCAACTCAAGAACTTGTTTTATTTTTTCACATCTGCCCTAGCTATATCTGACAAACATACTAGCTTATTTATGAGATTGACCAGTTTTATCAACTACCAAGAAAGGAGACAGTTGATTTTTCATTGTTTTTGGACTGCTGGTAGTCTGTCAGGCCTTAATTATTAAATAATATAGGGCATTAAATCCGTCCTTGTGCAGTAAAATTTAACTTGATAAATATTTTATTTATATTTGAGTTTGAAATAAATCTATTTTATTTTTATTTTTTCACTTTGACTTCATTTTTTGTATTTTACATTATTTCAGTTGTCATGCCGTGTATATCATAATTGCTGGCAATGAACTGATAGAACAGCATCATGTTCAACTGCAGAACGGGAACCATCTGAATCATCTAGTCCGTCCTCGTTGCAATCTGAAGTGAGTAATGTATTGCACCCAGAACAACAAAGCTTAGATCATACATCACACAGTGTACTGCTAACTAATTATATAAAAGCACAATGTTTTTTACCAGGTTGTAACAGTTCCATCAGCATTGCAAGTATGTCTCTTTTGTGATTAACTACATTTTGCGATAACAAACATATATAGTGACAAGTACTATGTATGTGTGTTATACTTGGTAGAGCCATGCTGCAGTTATATTAGAAGTATAGTTGTAGCATGAATGGGTCGGCTCGACCGGGGAAGGAGCACCCTCTCACAGAATACCAGCGTGAAATAGTAGCTTAATGCTGCTGTGTTTTGTATGGTGAGTGTAGAGAACCGGAGACCCTTTTTACTGGAAACGAGAAAATGATCTTAGTCCTCACGTGTGACAACGCATCTGCATTTTGATTTGTAATCGAGGATAGATGTGGATGTCTAAGGGTCGCAGAAATGTCTCCAGCAGATGGTGAATCTCAGTTAATGACAAGATATGCTAATAAATCCAAAGCCGTGACTATGTGTCGATATGGGTAGTAGAGGTGGTGAATGGCATTTTTAAAACTGAATTTAAAATATTTCATCAAAATTACTTTAACAGGGCTTCTACACATTTGATGATAGACTGCTGTGGCTTCTGCTATAGTTAATAAATTCCACACAAAAATAAGGGACATGGATGATGCGGCTCAAATACTTGAAATGGTTCATCAAAATATGGAGACAAATAATGATTTTTCTGAGTATGCTAGGGAAAACAATCTAAATAGAGCTAGGGCAGGCAGACTTTAGAAATATAAATGTAGACTTTAAAATGTTAGGGAATTTCCTGTTTTAACTTACAGCGACTTAATATTAATTGCTTGTGTCACATACCAATTAAAGCAAGCTCGCTACTATTATGGTGAGCATATAAGATTTAATGGTTGCTACCGGATAGAGCTCTGTAATAACCAGAGGAGCAGCATTATGGACGGAATAAAGTTAAGCCCTAGCTGATCTTTACTTAGGGCTAGAATTGCAAGTCATCACTATTAGTCGTAAAGTGTATTTTATTATATAAATTCTATATAATATCTAATATATAAATTCTTTTTTAGGAAGGAGGCTTGGTACTACCACGTGCTTAGGACCCTGTAATTAATGAAATTAAAAACCCAAGCATACCACTGCAAGACTTCTAGACACAGTAAGTTCATTCTGTAGATCGGACAATAAATAAAAATTAAAAATCTGAAGGTACTCCGGGTTAACACTGACATTGGGACGTCGGTCACCTCAGTCTGCCGTAACCATGGGTGCTGCAAAGCACCCGAAATGTCTGGAATTAAAAATCAAAGAAATAAAACGCGATAAAATCGATAAAAATAGTTGTTAAAAAAACTGCATTTGTGAAAATAAAAACTTCAAATATTTTCAATACCCCGACTTTTTTTAAAGCAATTCCTTTACCATTTCATTGTTTTAATTGCATATTATCATATCTATATGCTTTTATATGTGGACACTCATGGCCGAAGTGTCTATGAAGACTGGGCATTCCCCTTTTAGAGCTGGTACAAATCCAATCTAGTATACTCAGCTATGTATTTTTTTTCCAAAATGGCAGCCGTTCCGCTATCGAAAATATATTTTCTTTGTAACTCCTTAATTTGTACATCAACTAAAATTTATGTCAATCAGAAAAACTTAGGTTTTAAAATATATTCTTTTATATATATTCGAGTATTGAAACTTTAACACCTATCGCGATCCTGTCACACTCTCGTTTCTTTCACATCCATGTGTACGCAATAATACGCGTTATCTAGTTTAACATTGATTTTAATGATTCTACGTTAGCATTTTTAATTCCATTCGTTAGTGACGTAATAATGAAACATATACCAAATCAATGCAAAACAGTAATAAAGATCTTATTAACGATTCGGTGCGTAGGGGCCCGCCATATGGCTGACATAACAGCTTGCTTTTATTAACTCTGCCTGTCAGTCAATTTTGAGTATTAGCCGTGTTGGCAGTCCGTGGCTGGAGGGCTAGCTTAAATATGTATAGAGGGATGAAATTCGGGTTACAGCGAAAATAAAACGTAAATTACATACAATGTCACTCTTACTTTTCCATTTGTATTAATCAGTAAACCATTTGTTATTATTATATTTGAACTTTTCCGTCCTGGTAATAATAATTGATTCCACACTAGTCCCATTTACATGAAGGGCCTGATTTTGTCGAGCTTTCGAAGTCCGGTTGACTGTATAACATGACATATAATGAAATTGTACATATATTGGAAACGAGGCATTCTATCTTAGTTCTCAGGGGTGACAACGGATCTGCGTTTTGATTCTTATTCGAGAATAAATGTAGATGTCTATGGGCTATCTATGTCTATAGCAACCACTTATAATCTGGTGGACTGTGTGCTCGTTTGTCAAATAATTAAATTTATGAATAATCTAATCGAACATAAATAATCTAAGCCAATGTTACTAGTAATATTTAAGATGAATAATTTAATGTAATAATTTAATTTATTATTATGAATACATAAACTAAGAACTACAAATGCTCTTTGACATTTGTATGCCCATGAGGATGATCACAGACTGAACTTTGTTTGTATTTAATTAAGACCTTTTTGTAACCTGTGTATCAAAAATAAACTATTTGATTTGGTTATTACGAAAATTTTACAAGGTTATTTGGTTCGAAAAATATACATAATCAAATACTCGAAAAACTAAACATATTCTGGCTATTATACTTAACAACATAAATATGTCTAGGTGCCTTATTTTTTATTATGCCTTAGTTATTTTAAAGTTTTATGTAAGTTTCACACATAATATAGCGGGCTCAACGTCTTAAGGCATCTTTCTGCCATTAGACTAAGCATTGTACAAGATTCTTCTGTAAGAAAAATTAAAGATCTTTGCTCTTTTTTTTTATCTTCTAGCTAAAATCTATTTACCTTAAACCGTTGGTCCCTTAACCAATATCAGTTCCATAGACAGTTACTAAAACTTACTTTGCCATTAGTAGAATCTATGTTGTATGGTCTAGCTATAGTCGAAAAGAATTCACGAAAAGTTAAACTTATAAATTTGTATTATACGATAATTGTTTTTGTGTTTTAACTACGGATACATTTTGAATTATTTGGTTACGCTTGCGTAGTCAGAGATACAGTGTCTTGGAAACACAGTAAATAATTCAGTGTAATAATAGTCTTTATGTCAGATATTTTTAAATGGTAAGTCCGTACTCTGTACCTTTATCTTTCCTTGATGAAAAAACGAAATGCAGGTACTTTGTAAAACTCGACGACTATAGAAATCATTAAAATACAGAAAGTTTTTATTTTAGTTCTCATCACTCAATATATGAAACAAAGCAGTATCATGCTGCTATTTTACGCTGGTGTACTGTGCGAGCGTGACCCTTTCGTACAATACAGCTGAAGCGTTGTTCAATGTCTTGGTGTTCTGTGACGCTGGTATTACATATTTACATAGTCTTTTTTTTCTTAACCATCTGCCTATAAAAGTCTGTAAAAGTTAATTACTGGACTAAGGCCTCTCCCATGTGTGGAAGTTAGCCTAAATTGCTTGCTCCGCTTGGCAGGGTATTGCAGCGACTATAATACCTATCGGTTATTTTATTTTTGCAAGTATCGATATCGGGTTATCGAAATGGATATCGATAACCCGATTTAGGTACTGGTTTGTCGATATTGGTATCGATATTTGATTTCTGTACCAAAATATCGATACTTGGTGTCAGTTTATCGGTATAGGTACTGATACCAATATATCAAAACAATACAAATAAATACCTCGTTCTCGCGCCTTATTTACTCTCTCTGACATCAACGGTCATAGGTAAGTTAAGCTAATACGTGAGTGTGAAAATAAAACTGTCAGATTGCGTGCAATGCCAAATATAGGATAAAAAAAATTATAATTTTTGCCAATTACTGATGAGAGTTGCAATTTTTACACCCTTGTACGGGAACTGTTGCCTATCGCCATATTTTAAAAATTGTAGATGGACTAAAAGGGAGCCATAGTAAGGACGATATAAAAGTCATACAACAATACCAGCGAAAAGTTGCAGCTTAATTATACTGTGTTTCCTATGGTGAGTGTAGAGATCCTTCAAATTCAAATTCAAATTCCTAAGAGATCCTGAGACCCTTTTTTTTACTGGAAACGAAGTATTACATCCTAGTGCTCGGGGGTGACAACGCTTCTGCGTTTTGATTCTTAATCGAGGATAAATTTATATGTCTATGGGCCACAGCATCCACTTACCATGATCGTTTGTCACTTACTCTATAAAGAAAATGCTTCCGCGCTACGACTGCCGAACACAACTTTTGAGGAGGCTAATTTTTGAAATAAAATTGTAAATGGAACAAAGTGTTTTAGCATATTTTGACATTTATTGGTACTATTCATCAATATTGATCTCGAAATATTTGACCAAAATTCATACCGTCAAAGTGAGCAACTTTTTATTGACTTCTGAAATGAAAAAAAAATCTAATCGAAACATCCTAATCACCTGAAATTTTTTTAACGGAAGTCTATAACTTATTTTATTTCTGAAGAAAATTTTGATAGTTGCTAAATAAAAATTTATGAACCTACTTATGCATGATCGCATAGGAGGGGTAAACTATGGATTCCCGAAAACTGTTGATTTTTATTAATTCTGTTGATTTTGCCAAAGAAAACGTATATTACTAATACTAAAAGAATTGTTAGTTGTGTTAAACTTTTTCTTATTTTCTTAAATAATATGATAAGCAAAATTTATAACAGAAATTTTCCGGCAAATTACTACTTCTTTTGTTATGTATTTTATTATTCCGAAGAAAGATATCCTCGATTAAATTGCTTTTAAAATTAAAATGGTACCTATTCGGAACTACGATTTTCAAAGAAGAAAAACGCCGTTCCACGCATACTTGAGTGGCTGGATAAGCTAAAACAATAAATGCCAATTTGTAGAGACGAGAATGAGTGTTTTTTTCGACCCCAGTAATTTAATATGTTTTCTGTCGACTTAAGAAGAGGTTCCTTAAGAATGAAAGAATGAATAAGGATGTGGGCGCATGCTATCAGTTATTAGCCTTATAATTTTCTGTATATCGCTTTGACATTTTTTACATGTTTTGTGCTAAGAAAATATTCTAACTTTTTTTTAATAAAAACGATAACTAGGTAAGCAATGGTGCATTTACAACTCCGCTCAAGTATCGCCACCAGCCGCTTTGTCGGTGCCGAACGCTGAGTTGCCGCTTCGCGTGACACGTGCTGCGAAATCTGGCAACGTTGCGCAGCCATTACAAGTATTGATACCCAATATCGATAAAGGTATCGGCATTTTTATACTGGTATAACACATATAAGTACCAAATACTGATTATTAATCGAGTTATCAATACTTATATCGATATTAATAGAGAAGTATCGGTATTTAAAAATATCGATATCAGTTCCTGGTGTATTGACGATCGCACTATCACATCTTCGATGTTGCGCCCCGTCGCCCATCTAGATATTGCACGCCTAGCGGACAAAAAATACAGTCATGGAGTAATATCTAATAATAATTTTATTTAATTATAGTCACGGATTCAGAAATTATAAATGCAGTGCGAGCTACACACAGTAGATCATGTAATTCAGTGTTATTGTTAAGCATTTGACGGTAATGGAAAGACCACAGTTTGTAGTATTTATACGTGGTAGACCACGTTCTCACAGAATACCAGCGTAAAATAGCAGCGTAACGCTGCTGTGTTTCATATGGTGAGTGTAGAGAACCGGAGACCCTTTTAAATGGAAATGAGGCACTCCATCTTAGTCCTCACAGGTGACAAAGCATCTGTATTTTGAATCGTAGTGGAGAATGTAGATGTCTATAGGGAACAGCAACTGCTTAAAGTGGACTGTGTGCTCGTTTCTCAATTTTATTCTATAAGAAAAGTATGGCCTAACTCTTATGAATGGTAGTTCGATGTAATTGTGCAAAAAGCTAATTATGAGATTTTGACGTTCGGAACATGAATCAGCTTAAGAAGATTCAGATAATTTAAGATAACTGCGAATGACGTCAGTGCGGGGGACGGAATGCGACTGGAAAGCCAATCAGCGCGTGCGAACGATACGCACAGCCAATCATACGCAATAATGCGCAATACGGCCAATTATGCGCAATATTTAACGGTCACCGCTAGACATTCGTGCCGCGAGTAGTAGACACCTTACTCTTACTTACTGCCACCAAGCTACAGGGTGTACACTGCAGCTTGTTTTGGTTTGGAGGATATAGAGAGCCAGCGTGATTACAGGCGATGATACATTGCGTCTTAGTCCTCAGATGTGTCGACATATCTATGGCAATCTATTGTTGGTTACAGGGTTCGTGGAATGCAATAGCTACTTACCATTAGGTAGATTGTAAGTTTGTTTGTCAAATACCCAGACCATGAATCCCTTATCATCCCATGGGTGTCGTAAGAGGCGACAGAGAGAAACTAAAACAGGAGATGAGCAACAACATCTTTCTGACAATAAATCAAAATTAATAAATGCGCTTGTCAACCCGCCTGTTAAAGGGAGAGTAACTATGGCTTGTATTTGCGCTAAGGGAGTACGAGAGAGAGAAGAGGCATGTGTTCATCAGTGAACTTTTGATAGGCTGTAATAAATGAATACGTGAAGGCCCTGGCGACACCAGCTGGCTATATATATATATATATATATATATATATATATATATATATATATATATATATATATATATATATATATATATATATATATATATATATATATATATTGTGCATTGGGGTAAGATCGGTGATGGGGTAAGACCATAAAATTCAAATTTCCGTGTGAGTGAATTATGCTATATTTTTGAAAGCTAGCAATATGGTACAAGACTCCATTTTATTCTGCCCCAAGTTTCAGCTAGTCGCTCCGAAAAGTATGGCGTGTGCTGCGCAGTATTTTATAAAACAAGGTAATTTTTGTATTTTTTTCGTCCGTCCGGTCTTTCTCTATCACCTTTATTTGCGATTTTAAGCGACGTCCGGTCTTCCCCTTGATGGCCAATTCTTCATCATGCATATAAAAAATTATGCCTTGTTTTCGCACACGTTTTAAGCAAAAACTGTTGAGTTTTGGAAAGTAAAAGCTTCTTTTAGCTAAATTACGTGTAACCATTAACGATTTGCGCCATGTTTCAGAAATCTGACGTATATGGATGTCGAAAAAATAAAGTTTTTGCCCGACTCTTTTAAATAGTCGGAAAATCGTCCGGTATTACCCCAACGCACCTTATATATATACATAGATTTATTATGATATAAATATTATATATCAAAGAAATACATGAAAATTGTAAGTAAACTTAAACTATTTCAAAAACCGAACGCTTAAAGAAAAAACTGTAGAATTTTTAATTGTTAAGTGACGTACACCCCTAGGGTTAAATGTAAGCCGAAGGGCCTCTGGCGTTTAGTGACGTGCATTGTTCCCGCCCTATCGTTTAGCGGCATTATTGGTTATGCTCGGCTGTACTCGACCCAGCTTGTCTGTGCTCCCGCGCAGTGTTGTGAAACATATCATAATTGATTTAGTTAGGCGTAAAATTTCGTGGTGTATTTATTGTGATTTTATCGCTTCGAATAATTATTATAAAGGTTAAGTAACGGATGACCACATAACTCAGTAGTTGAAGTTATTGTTTGCAGTGTTTTTGGTACTTTGAATAATATTTAAAAAAAATTATAGAATAAGGGGGACAAACGAGCAGACAGTCCACCTGATGGTAAGTGGTTGCTGTGGCCCATAGACATCTACATTTATCCTCTATTAAGAATCAACAATGCAGATATGTTGTCACCCCTGAGGACTAGGATGAAATGCCTCGTTTGCAGTAAAATGGGTCTCCTGTTCTCTACAATCACCATACGAAACACAGCAGCATCAAGCTGCTATTTTACGCTGGTATTCTGTTAGGGCATGATCCTTCTCCGGTCGAGCCGAACCTTTCGTGCTACAACCGTAATATAGCTGCAGCGTGGCGCTACCACTTGTATACAAGAGGTCTTTTATTCTAATTAATACAATATCACGCATGCACTTCTTAGGATAGGTGCATTACACACATCCACAGACATCTACATCGATCCTTGATTACGAATCAAAATTCAGATGCGTTGTTTCCCGTGAGGTCTAAGATGGAATGCCTCATTTCTAGTAAAAAGGGTCTCCGGTTCACAAACACAAACCCTACGAAACACAGCAGCGTTAAGCTGCTATTTCATGCTGGTATTCTGTGAGGGAGTTCGTGCTACCATACCACTTATATAACTGCAGCATGGCTCTACCACGCAAAAAATTATAGATGGTTACTTTGTCAAATATAAATAGTTTACTAAATACTACATATAAATATATTCATCAATCAGAAGTAATTAGATTGAAGGTCCATTTTTATAGCTGGGCTGCGTTTGTGTTGGTACCACCCTATTGTATATTTCTGCTATCAAGCAGCAGTACGTGCACTGCTGTGTTTCGGTCTGAAGCGTATAGAAAGCGAAGTACCTACCTACAGAGTGTACAGAGTAAAAGGCATTTCATTTTAATCCTCAGAGGTGACGATACATCTGTAGTCTTCCTTATTTTGAGTTGGCTGTAGATGACCATGGGCTGCAATATTCACTTACCTTCAAATCAGGTTATTTAAATCGATGAAATGAAGTTTTAATCGATGAAATGAAGTTTTTAATTTTTTTTTTCATATGAGAGGCGGCAAACGAGCATGCTGCTCACCTGATAGTAAGTGACTCCCGCCGCCCATGAAGAACTGCAACACTGGGAGAATTGCAGATGCGTTGCCTTTTAATAAGAGTTGGCTCTTTTCTTGAAATCCCTTAGTCGTACCGGTTCGGAAAAATCGCTTTATGATCAAAAATAGAACATATGGCGGACTTACGGTGGACTTTACGCTGTTCTATGAGAACGTCGTCCTACCCCGGTGGAGGTCGCCTCCATTCATGCTACAACCATAAATATGTTCTATTAAGTGTTTTTTTTTTAAAACGTTATATGAGTAAACATTTTATTTCAACCTGTTAATCGTAAATTAAAATTAAGCTGAATGATTTATCTTGTAACAAATTCGTGCACATTATAGATTTAACACCCTCACTAACGAATGTGTTAAACAAAAATACCCCAATAAAACGCCAATAATTTATTCAGCCGCCTCGCAATAATCCGGCCCACATCGCGCGTGATTCCGACCCGATCAAATTCGAACAATAAAAATCTCGCCACTCTCGCCCTCACTAGTAAACTGAGGGCATGATAAAAGTACTTCTACACTGAGTTGGGAGTGATTTCAAATTTTAAAAAATTAATATATATATATATATATATATATATATCTAGCTTGCCAGGCAGACGTTGTTCTGCCCTTTTCGAAGACCCTTTGTCATGTCCTATTAAAAATTCTTAAATTCGCAAAAAAAATGTTCGGTCACTCATGGGCAAAAAAACTATCCTATCTCTCAAGTTGGACCAAACTACACACGGTGTGCAAATTTGTTTAAAATCGGTTAAGTAGTTTAGGAGTCCATCGCGGACAAACAACGTGACATGTAATTTATATATACTAAGACTGCCTCGTTGGTCTAGTGGTTGTAGTAGTGCTACTGCTGATCATGAGATCCTGGATTCGAATCCCGGGTCGGGCCAAAATTAACTATTGAGTTTTCCGTCCAGAAATTCTCAGTAGTTGCCCGGAGTCTGGAAGTTGGCGGTGTCTTAACCTCGTGCCTCGGAAAGCACTTAAAGCCGTTGGTCCTGCGCCTGATCTCTCTCCGGTCGTGTCGGTTTACCGTCCCATCGGAATATGTGAGTGAGGGAATAGAGAGTGCACCTGTGCTTGCGCAAACACTTGGGCACACAATCCTGTCCTGCGACGATGGCTGGCCTCCGTTGAGGCAGGCCGCCGTGACCGAAATTCGGTCTGGAGGACATGATTATTATTATATGTTAAGATAATTCAATAAGTAATTAAAAGGCGCCTAATACGGCAAATATGTTAAATCATCTAAATTGCTGGAAATTTTGTGTACAGCTGTGGAAATACTTTAAAATTAATAAAACTTCTATAAAGGCAAGCTTCAAGGGTTTTGCATTATAGTTGTAGCACGAATGGGACCACCTACCAAGGAGTGGTCATTTCATAGTCTAGAACCTCGATCGCCTAGGAATACGGCGCGTCGCCTAGCAGTGGGCGTATGCGTCGTGTCGGAGCGACATACTCGTACTCGGCTGTACATTTGAGACTCGTCTCCGTTAAGCTTCAAGGTCGCCCCGGTTCCTCCCGCGTTGATCTGTAACAAGCGTGAAGTAATACGTAACACAACCTCATTGCTGCACTTAACCTACACACGGGGAAGCAAGCTCCTCAGGTCCGGTGTGCCACTGTTCAGGAGTGCGCACACTTGTCGGTAAGACATACTCGGCTCTACGTTGAAATCCATCTCCGTAAGGTTTGAGGTCACCGACCCTTCAGCAGATCCCTTCACAGGGGCGAGAAATACGCTCAGAACGCTAAGATAGCGTTACTACTATACTGTGGCCCGGTGGGTGCCCAAGTGCGCACACTTGTCCTTCAGACATACTTGACCCTACGTCGAGATCCGTCTCTGTAAGGTTTGAGGTCACCGACCCTTGGGTAGACCCTTCCCAGGAGCGTGAAATACGCCAAAAACGTTAAGATGGCCAACAACGCCGTTCCTGTAACGACTCCCAAGACCGGCCCACTGTATTGGATTGTGTGGAAGCCCGGGTAACGGGGAATGCCGTGAGACCAAGGACCTGCTGGGCAGAAAGTCTACGCAAAAGACGACACGAATGAGTGGGTCAGCTCGACCGGTGTAGGACCACGCTCTCACAGATTACTAACGTAATATAGTAGCTCAATGCTGTTTGTTTCGTATGGTTAGTGGAGAGAACCAAAGACCCTTTTTACTGGAAACTATGCATTTACAATATTTATTAAAATAATAAAAAAAAAACGAAACTTAACTTATCGTACAGACTTAAAAAAATAATCAGTCCTCCTGTCACCTAAGGCGCAAATTCATTTCCTTCTGGGACTTCATCGCACGTGGGTTCCACGGACCAATAGTCTCTAAGGCTAATTCTCGATTCGAATCTCGGTTGTTTTGATTTCCTACTTATCACATATTATATCAGATATAAACAGAAATATTATCAATGAAATTGAGTTTTAAGAAATAGACAAATAAAAAACAAGAATTTTGATTATAATTTTAAATTCTTATATTTTATATAAAAATAAGAATTTAATCTTATTTCAGAATTTTATTTCTTAGACAAATAATCCAAAAACATATTATACAATTGTATGACGTTCGAAGTAAAAGGTCCCTTAAATCAGAGAGGCCGCCCTCCGGGGCGCCGACCGAAAACAACACGATTTGTATTTATATCTAAACCGTTCTTTTGTCGTGCGATTAGTAGCGTATTGTGTCAGGACAGAGCGCAAGTGTACAGTGCAATACGTAGGGTGAAAAGGCTACACTATACTAACTTCCAATGTTGCCTAAACTGTTGCAAAATATAAACAAACTATATTCTACTTCTACTAAACGAGAAAATAAATTAATAAAATGACAACTGAACAAAGAGTCTATTGATAGCAAGTGGATGCTCTGGCCCAAAGGCACAACTACACTCTCGATTAAGAATCAAAACCCAGATGCTTTGTCACTTTTAGGGCAAGCGCAGCGTGCTATAGTGGCGCTGCACCTCGCGAATCCGCGTGACGCAGCGTAGCCTGATGGCGGGGTGGACTGCGTTGCGTCTTGCTGCAGCGCGTGATGTATCAAAAGTCGTAGCAGCCAGCGAATTAACGATGCACCTCGCGACGTCATGCTGTGTGGTGCGAAACCACCGACCTCTTCAAGCGTCCTCGTCGTTTCTGTGTGATGATGAATGATCCTTAAATGAGTTTGAATGCCTTGTTACTAGTACAAAAGATCTTCATATCTGGTCGCTCCCCATACAAAGCACAGCAGCAGATGATAATCGCCTCTGATAATTAAGGCAAAGTGATTCTCATCCCGTAATTTCAAACTGGAACACATCAGTAGATGCACTGACGCTTGGAGACCAGTAGGTAAGAGGGTGGTATCATTCCACTTAGTAATCATCTTTGAGATTTCGCATTTCTCCGGTAGTGTTCATCTTATACGATTTGTATATTTACTTATAATATTCCTAAATCAAATCATGTCTTATCAAAATATCATTTAATTAAAGCAACACCTAATTTCGTTGATACTTACACGAATTATGACCATAGTCACTATAACGGAATTCTAAGACCTTAGCACTGTGTTCAACTACCTTCGTAACGTTTCCCAAGAGGTCTTGTGATAAACATGGTAAAAATAAAAATCATGTCCAACCTCCCTATTATACCCATACCGGTAGATGTTTAGAATACTATGCTCTTAAGTTGTTAACGAGTTGAATCCGTCGACAGATTCAACTCGGCTGGGCAGCTTTTGGGAAATTACGACACATCTTCTCGTCAGGTATACCTTAAAACCTGAAAACCAAGTTGTACAACCAGTGCATGTTGCCAGTGATAACCTATAGAACCGAGACGTAGTCCTTCACTGCTGGCCGTGTGAGGACGCACAAAGTCGCTCAGCGAGCTATGGAGAGGGCTACGCTCGGGGTTTCTCTGCGTGATAAACTTAGAAATGAGGATATCCGCAGTAGAACCAGAGGAACGGATTAGTAAGCTGAAGTGGCAATGGGCCGGCTATATAGCTCGAAGAACCGACAACCGTTGGGGAAAAAAGGTTCTCCAGTGGCAGCCTCGTACCGGTAGGTGAAGTATAGGTTGACCCCCTGAAAAGGAACCCAGTCAGGCTTAAACGTTCAACTAAGAAACAGAAGGGAGGAATCGAGGCTTCTCTCGATCCGGCCTCCTATCACGCCTACGTTAGGTTCGGGAACAACGTATGTGATCTCCGCAACGGAGTAACACACAAGGACGATAACCTCTTCCTTTTCAGAAAATAGGTTCAGGCGGGGATTACGGGTCTTCCGAAGTCGTACCGGTTCCAACGCCTTAATTCTTCGATGTGGACTGTATAATTTTGAGGGATGAATTTCTTGGGAATGAAACAGCAATTATCTTCAAACCGTTCCGTGAGAGAGTAATCACTTTTCCCTATCACTTCCCTACACTTTTTCTTCTTATTGACTGCTGGTTTTGCACTTTTTCCCGAACTAATCCCGAAGGATTCCCGAACGAATTGCAAGTTTTTTTTTTTGTTTTTTTTTTTGCGCCCGAAGCAAATATGGGCAACCCTCCGGAAAGCGGGGGAGGGAGGTTGGGAATGCTCATAGCATACCACGCAGCCGGCTGCGTGGTTATGTGGCGACTTTTACCCACTAAACCCAACCTTTTAGGAATTGGCTTAACGATCTGACTAGAGATCTCTAAGCCGTATACGAACGCGACCCTCCTTGGCAGAAAGGAGGGCGCAAGCGGCGAAAAGCCGCTTAGAAGAGTGCCTAACTAAGGCAGATTAATGGATGTATTATGGAGGCTCGGCCTGAGCCGCCAGGAGGCAGTTCAGGTCGGCCGAAAGCTTGTTGGGGGGGTCCGAGAGAGAGTTTCTCGGTCTGCGCACACTATAGCGAGTGTGAATAGGGGCTGCATAGGCAGCTGTCTCACGAATGAGATGATTTGGGTGGGACTCTGAGGCTTTGAAAAATCTCTCAGAGAGTGATTTAAGGAATTGCTGGATTGTTGGGAGCTCTAAGTCTCGATGTAGGTCGGCATTACGTACATAATAGGGCGAGTTAGTGGCCCTACGACAGAATAGATTTTGAACTATTTGAAGTTCATTTATAGCTTTGGGCTTAGCATGTGCAAAAATGGGGGCCGCGTAGGTCATGACAGGTCGTATGCAGACCTTATATAGGGTTCGCTTGTTGCGGAGGGACATTTTACTGTGTCTGCCCAACATGCTGTTGAGCCTACCCATGTAAAAACGTGCAGTGCGAGTAACCTTCTTGATATGGGGTTCGAATGTGAGCCTTGCATCAAGGGTGACGCCTAGGTATTTGGCTTTAGTTTGCCATGGGACAGGGTTCCTAACATCCTGATTGGCGTAGTGGTGGTGAGACGACGTCGTTTATATTCGAAGCAAACGGCGGAGCTTTTCTCCGGGTTTACGTCGATACGCCATTTTTGGAACCAAGCTCCTAAGTCGCTTACTGATTTTTGAATCTTGTGCCGAATCTGTGGTAGTGAGTTGCCTTTGGAGTAAAGGGTTGTGTCATCTGCAAAGAGGGCTAGTTTGACACCATTCGACGGGATGGGGATGTCGTTGGTGAATAGTATGTATAGGAGGGGAGCAAGCACAGAGCCTTGAGGGACACCGGCTTTAATTTGACGGGTAGAGGATAGCGTGCCTTCGTGTCTAAAACGAAAGGTACGATCCTTCAGATAGGAGGCTACAAGGCGAACGAGACGTTCTGGGAGGCCTAAGTCGTACAGTTTGTAGATAAGGCCCTCGTGCCAGACTCTGTCGAATGCCTTGGCAATGTCAAAGAAGACCGCGATGGTTTTTTGACGGCGAGGGTAAAAGCCGCTGAGGATGTATTCCACTATGCGGTGAACTTGTTGGGGGCACGAGTGTTTGGCTCGAAACCCGAATTGTTGTGGGATGACAAGAGGGTCGCCGTCTGTGGGAAACAAATGGCGCCTCAAGCGCACGAGAATGACTCGTTCGAAAAGTTTGCCCATGGCCTTGAGGAGGCTGATGGGACGGTGATTGGAGGGGAGGTGGAGAGGTTTGCCTGGCTTGGGAATGCCAATGACAGTTGCCTCTTTCCAAGAGGTGGGAAAGTAACTGAATTCGAAGCAGGCGTTAAAGATAATGGCCAGTAAGGCGATTACCTGCTCCGGGAAGTGTTTGAGTGCTTGGTTGGAGATACCATCCGCACCCGGTGCTTTTTTGGGCTTAAGTCCTTTGATGGTAGATGAAATCTCATCTTTGGACACAGTGATAGGGTCAGAGGCGGTAGGGGGCGAGTTCCTGCGTCGGACCTCGTCCTCCACTTGTTGGATGTGTAAGGGGTCAGTGGGTTGTGAGCTGGGAGAGCATTGAGCGGCAACGCTGTCCGCGAAGCACTCAGCCTTTTCTTCGTCTTCGAAGGCAATGGAGCCGTCGGGACGAGACAGAGGGGGAGTATGGGTTATAGCGTCTATCCGGAGGGCTCTCGCCATCCGGTAGTACGCTGTGTGAGAGGGAGAGATTTTCTCCATAAGATTGCCCTTTTCGTGGTCTCTGTAGTCTTGAAGGCGGTAACGCAGTTTGCGTTGAAGGCGGTGGGCCGCGAGTCTATATTCGGGAGTGGGATAGCGTGGAGCTCTACGGAGGGCAGCTTTTTTGGCTTTTAACAGGTTGCTAATATCTAGGGGAAGACTAGTTTTAGCAACCGGGACAACTTTTTCATTCTCTTTAAGAGAGGATGTTATAAGTGAGGTGAGATTTTCGACCGCTGTGTCTATTTTCCCCGCACTGTCGAGGGCGTCGGAAGAAAGGGTTATGGGAGGGTCCGGAGAGTCTATAGCCGAGGCTAGAGATTTCTTGAAGCCCTTCCAGTCAGTGTAGATTTTGGAAGTGGGAGTTGGAGATGGCTGATGGCCAAGAAGGAGGGATACAGGACGGTGGTCGGATCCTAGATCGTCGAGAGGCTCGATTGCTCTAAGGTTAAGGGAAACTCCTTTAACTAGAGCAAAATCTAGCACATCAGGAACGTAGGTAACAATGTTGGGATAGTGGGTGGCAGTGAGGGGGCTGTAGACAGTCAGGTCGAGAGACTGAGTGATACTGAGCAGCACCCTGCCACTACTGGTAGTATTGCGGCAATACCATTCAGTATGCTTGGAGTTAAAGTCTCCAAACATAATGACTGAGTCGCCTAATGCAAGGATGGCTTCGAAGTCACTCTTGACGGGGAGGGTTCCGCTAGGGATATAGCAAGAGGCTATAATGATTGACTGGTGTCCAGTCATGGCTAGTCTAGTGATAGTAGCTTCCATACTGGTAAGCGATGGAGTAGATATGTGGGAGCAATGAAGGGACTTTTTGTGATAGATGGCAGTGCCGCCGCCTTTGCGGTCGGGTCTATCGTTACGTATAAGTGAATAATTTTTAATAGTAAGGCCTATAGAGACCTTGGGGCTGAGATGGGTCTCCTGTAGGAGTAAGAGATCGGCTTCGCGATCTCGTAGAAAAAGCCTAAGCTCTGGGAGGTTATTTCGCAGACCGCGGATATTGAATGAAACAAGCGACAAACCCTTTGGTTTGATACGACCGTGAGATATTGCGGGAGCAGAGAGCTCCGGCATAGTTTTAATTTTAATTACAAGGACCTTAGAAGGTTGATGTGCTCAGTAAGAGCAAGGAGACGACCCTGAGGGGACTGAGCTGCGCTCAGTTTATCCGCAAGAATAAGGATTTCTATTGAGTGTGTTATACACTAGGTTTAGAGACTCTACTACAGAGTCTGTCTGTTTTTTTGGGTCGGCGGAGGGCCGCGGGATATTTGATTCCTTTTGGAACCAGGGGTTTATTGGAAGCGGCGCTGGCTGAGAGAGCGGAAGGCTCATAAGGGGCCGAGGAGGGCCCTGAGGTGGCCGATAGGGGCCCTGTGGGGGCCGATAGATGCCCTGTGTGGGCTGAGATGGGCCCTGAGGGGGCTGAGGTAGGGGCTGGCCCTGGCTGGGCTTGCGGCTTACAAGAGCCGGGAAGGTTCGGTCATTGACCTGTGGTGGAGCTTTGCGGCTCGGAGGTGGGCGAGGGGCGCGAGGGCAACCTCTTAAATTGGCCGGATTGCCTGTTTGTCCGCAGAGGACACATGAGGGTGGGGATTCGGCGTTTTTGGGCCGTGGGCACTCTTTCGAGTGATGGGGTTCTAGGCACTTAATGCACCTGGGTGGAGCTGAGCAGTTGGCTGCCGCGTGTCCATAAAGTTGGCAGCGGTGGCACTGCGCTGGGTAACCACGCCGGTGAGGGGCCTCAACCTTAACACGCGACAGGCCGCACACAGTGCGTACCTCGCGGAAAATGGCCTTCGCCTCCGGCACATTGGTGAGAACGAGGAGGGCGAGGTTAAACCTTTCGCCCCTGCTGCTGTGCATTTTATGCACACCTTCAATGGGGAAGCCTTGGGATTTAAGGTCTTCCAGAATGTCTTCGTTTGCGAGTTCATAAGGAACTCCGCGGAGGACTGCCTTGACTTTCCTTTCTTCGGCGAGGGCGTATGTGTGGTAGGACACACGCTCGGCCGTGAAAAGGCGGGTTATGTTACGGAAGTCTTCTATAGACGCCGGAATAATTTTGATGGCCTCGCCGACATTAGTGGCTTGGTCATATTTGAAACCCTTATCGTAGAGGGTTTTGGACAATTGAGTGAATTTCGCCTTGTCTCGTGAATTTCGCCTTGTCGTGTCTTGTGAATTGCAAGAAAACTCGTTTACTGAGCTACCCCTGAGCTATACGCGAAAGTGAGCCGCGCCATTTGCGCGCCTGCGCAACTTAATTACATCAATTTGTACTATCACTCTCTCACGGTTTTCTCAATAATTTATTTTGTATAAGACATACATTTATACAATTTACTTATAAAGATAGCACAAAAATATCTTTACTTCGATATACGTTACATTTTCATATCACAAAAAACCTTTTATTTATTTAACAAAATATGCCTATTTTACTCACATGTTCAAAGTTGGAATTTCTTAAATATTTAACATAGAAAGTTAAAACAATGTTTTCCTCTTGAAATTATACATATCTTAACCAACACAACAGTTTAATTTACATTTTCTCTATACATTTCACTATTAAAACACTTTTAAATTTGTTATACAAAACTTTTTTCTGTGTGGGTAGCTGCAATAAGTACATTGCTTTAGTGAAGTCTCCCAATTTAATATAAATTTTAATATATAAAACATTACAATAGTGTTGTTACTATATGGGAAACTAATGTACTAACCATTATACCTGCCAGGCAGTAAAATCCTTGCTTTTTACAAACTTAGTCAATAAAATCTGTCTCACAATTTTCTTACATTATCATTGCACAAGATATTTTCAAAATGGACGCCATTCAAGACTCAATAACACAACTTCAGAAGATGTTTACTCAGCGCATGGATATCTATCAAAGTGAGCTTCAAGCTGCAGCACCTTCAGCCTCCATTGCCAATTTGACATCCGAGTTCTCCCCATTCAGATTATTTATTATGACAGCCCTACGCAATCTTCAAGACCAGGTAGGCCTGTTGATGCACCAGGTGGATAATATGGAGATGCGGAGCCGGCGGAAGATTCTATTACTTCATGGACTTCCGGAGGAAATGAACGAGGACACTGTACAGGTATTAGTGAAGACTTTTGTTGACCGTTTCAAGTTGTCTGGTTTCTCGGAAAAAGATATATCTCGCTGCCATCGCATGGGCCATACTTCCTCTTCTGACAAACCAAGACCCATCTTGTTTAAGTTGTGTGAGTTAGAGGTGAAGAACAAAATCTGGCAAGCTAAGACGTGTTTGAAGGGAACTGGTATCACTCTGTCGGAGTTTTTAACTAAAACTCGACATGAAGCCTTTATGGCAGCTCGACGGAGATATGGAATATCAAATTGCTGGACACGTGAAGGCTTTGTTTTTGTACTGGGTAGCGGTGGCGTTCGACATCGCATTAGCTCTGTGATCGAACTCGATAAAATTGTTGAGCCTCCTGTGTCGAAGTCGAAGACAACGACCGCGGTCAGGGAACCAACTGGAGCTTCCAAAAGTCGACGTACTGGCACCGCAGGCAAGAGATAGTGTCTTCGCTTAGTGTTTATTTACCACAATTTATTTGTATTTTTGTGTAGTCTCCATTTGCATAGTGTTGCATCTCTTCAATTTTTGTGTGTTAACTGAAACATCGTAGTTCGTAGTTATCTCTAATATTATAATAATTTACCTTCATAATTTTGTTTATTATGTGACACAATGACATTAGTGATTAAATAAATCATAGTGACAGCTATTAATATCTGTCATGCTGTCATTCGATTTGCTTATACTACTAGTCTTTTTGCCAGACCAGATCCGTAGATAATATTTATCTGTCTTATTATTTATGGTAAGACTGTGCTTTTTCTATATTTTTTTTATTATATTAATTGGTCTTAAGTAAGTTACCTAAATATATAATTCTACCGATGCCACTGCCGGCAGGTATGAAAGAAATGTTTTGTTAAGTGCATAATTGTTGGCAATTTTATTTTAATAATAGTTCATAACATATTATTATTTATTTTGTAGGTATTATATCCAGACTTATATAATATTTATTTGTTATACATTATACAGGTATATATTTAATTTTTATTGATTTTGTTATAGCTTAGTTTATGTTATAGTTTTGATTAGCATGTGTGATATTTTAGAATTTGATGATAGTTATTTTTCTTGCTCTTCTTCTAGCTCATCCGATAAGACCTATAAAAGCGCCTTAAGCGATGATTCCACTCATTTACATGATCAACTAGTAGCCGTATTCTGTAATTATAGTAAAAATCTTAATATAGTCCATATTAACGCTCAAAGCATTCATGCTCATTACGCTGATCTTTTATCAACCTTCGATTCTAAATATGTTGATGCCATACTTGTTTCTGAAACTTTTCTAAAGCCTGAACTTCCGTCGGTACAGTATTGTCTCCCTGGTTTTCAACTTATACGTAATGACAGGGTCGGCAAAGGTTATGGTGGAGTGGCAATCTATTTGAGAGCTGACGTTCCTTATAAAATAGTTGATCATTCACCCAATATATACACAAATTTTGCTGAACATTTATTTATTGAAATTACTATTAATCATTCTAGGACTTTGCTTGGGGTCTACTATCCCCCCTCTCGCAATATAAATTATTTTTCTTCTTTGGAAGAAAAACTTGTAAATCTAACTCCGCTTTATGATAATACCATTATTTTAGGCGACTTTAACACATGCCTGTTAAAGAACGATTCTCGTAGCAAAAAACTGCTCTCCCTGGTGTCATCTTTTAATTTACATATTCTTCCTCTTTCTGCTACTCACCATTCGCCTAATAATACCCCTTCTCTTTTAGACCTTATTCTTGTTTCTGATGCTGACCGGGTTGCTTCCCATGGACAACTATCTGCGTCTTTCTCTTACCACGATCTTATCTTCCTCTCCTATAAAATTCAACGTCCTAGGCGTAAATCGAAATTCTTACTCCTAAGAAGCTTTAAATCAATTAACCTGGAGCGTTTGAGAGATGATGTAAATAATATTGACTGGTCCCCTGTTCTAAATTCCGAAGATGTTAATCATAAGGTTTATGCTTTTAATCACCTCATTTTAAAACTATTCGATACACATGCACCTCTTAAGCGAGTCAGGGTTAAACACTTTCCAGCCCCCTGGCTTTCAGAGTCTATAAAAGCAGTAATGGCCAAAAGAGATACAGCTAAGAGGCGTTATAAGAAGCACCCTACTAATGAAAATTTATTCACATATAAAAAACTGCGTAATCGCTGTAGTAAGATGTGTCGTGATGCTAAGAGGAGACATATTTATAATGAGGTTGAAAATTCTCATTCCGCTCAGATGTGGAAATTTTTTAGAACCCTGGGTATTAGCAAATCATATATTGATTCTAATATCTCGTTTGATTTGACTGCACTCAACCGGCACTTTTCTGAGCCTCCGATTTCTATTGATGACTCTATTAAGTCTACTACACTTAATCTTCTCTCCAATATTCCTAAACCGCTGTGTTCTCCTTTTAATTTCAGTAAAGTTACTGATGGTGACATAAAAAAATGCCTTTTAGCCATTTCCACTAAAGCTATTGGCTATGACAATCTTTGTATGCAAATGATTAAACCTATCACTAATGAACTTGTCCCTATTATCACTCACATTATCTCTTCTTCGCTTGAGACGAGCTCCTTTCCGACTTGCTGGAAAAAAGCATTCGTCACTCCCCTTCCAAAAACTTCTAATCCTAAATCTTTATCCCAATTCCGCCCCATTTCCATTCTTCCGATCTTATCTAAAGTACTAGAAAATATAGTTCAGAGGCAACTATCTCAATTCCTAACTGTTCACAGCCTGCTGAGTCCTTTTCAATCTGGTTTTCGTCCAGGCCATAGCACAGTCAGCGCTCTGATTAAAGTGTCTGATGATATTCGCTGGGCCATGGACAAAAGACTTCTCACTGTTTTAACATTATTGGATTTTAGCAGTGCATTTAATTCCGTTGATTATGACATACTTCTTGGTATTCTTGCGTCCTTAAACATTTCACCATCAGTAATCTCTTGGTTTAATTCTTACCTTAGGGGTCGCTCGCAGTGTGTCCGCCATGAGGAGGATTTCTCCGAGTGGTGTGATCTTACGGCGGGTGTTCCTCAGGGTGGTGTTCTTTCCCCACTTCTCTTCTCTATTTTTATCAATGCTCTCACTACTGTTCTCTCCTCTCATTATCATCTCTATGCTGATGACTTGCAATTATACCGTCATTTCAAAGTCCAAGATATAGATGAGGCTATTAATAAGATGAATGCTGACTTAAGTATTTCTTTATTCTTTATTGTACACACAATAAGTTGGTAACAATTATTAAATATTTAAATAAATGTACAAAGGCGAGCTTAACCCTAATAAGAGTTCTCTTCCAGCAAACCTATTGGGAGAGAAATAGTTTTATATATAAAGCAAGTAGGTAGCAGCGTGCGTACTTAATAATTAACATAACGCTACTTAATAGAAATTGGCTATAAGTTACAGTTAACAATTATCATATAAGTGTATAACATATAAGTATAATTTATTTTCTTATTTATTTTATTCTTATTTCTATTGATTTACATACATATATACCAATAAAGACAATAAATATATACATATATACACATATACACACACATATACATGTATACCTATATCTATATATATACATATATATATATATATACATATATACACATATATATATATACATATACACACATACATATATATATATATATATATATACACATACATACATACATACACATACATATATATACAATTATACATATAAATACATAAAATATGTAAATATTTATAATTCTAAGTTGACAGATAATATTTCTTTACTCTGCTCCGAAATATATCAAGAGAAGAGCTAGCACGTATGTCATGTGGGAGTGAGTTCCATAGCTTGACCGCCCTTACTGTAAAGGATCCACCACATCGGCTTGTGAAATGAGAAGGAGTTTTGAGAAGTAGTTGTTTAGTGGTCCGGCACTGAGTTTCACGGGGTACAAGATACTCAAAACGCTCGCGGAGATATGGAGGTGCAAGAGGATTAAAGAGTAGAAAGTATAGAAATGATAACACATGTAAGTCTCGACGTCTACGGATAGGAAGCCATTTTAATTGAGGCCTGTACTCTGAAACATGATCAAACTTACGAAGACCGAAAATAAAACGTATACACAAATTTTGAACACGTTCCAGTTTGTTCAACAGCTCCTCTGAAGCATCCAAAAAACTAACATCAGCGTAGTCAATGAGAGGAAGAAGAAGTGCTTGAGCTAAGGTTATCTTAGTTTTTAACGGTAAAAACATCTGGAGACGCTTGAGAGATTGAAAAGAGTAGTTCACTTTTCTGCTAATCATATTAATGTGAGCGACCCAAGACAAGTTATTATCAAAAATAACACCTAAGTTCTTAGCGGTCTCTGTATATGGAATTTGAGTATTATCATAAGTAACTGCAGGGATCTTCGAACGATCTAATAAATTAAGCATATATGAGCTGCCGATAATCATTACTTGGGATTTAGCAGGGTTAACACGAAGACCAAACGATTTTGCCCAACTGCTTATGCTACTTAAGTCAGCATTCATCTTATTAATAGCCTCATCTATATCTTGGACTTTGAAATGACGGTATAATTGCAAGTCATCAGCATAGAGATGATAATGAGAGGAGAGAACAGTAGTGAGAGCATTAATAAAAATAGAGAAGAGAAGTGGGGAAAGAACACCACCCTGAGGAACACCCGCCGTAAGATCACACCACTCGGAGAAATCCTCCTCATGGCGGACACACTGCGAGCGACCCCTAAGGTAAGAATTAAACCAAGTGATTACTGATGGTGAAATGTTTAAGGACGCAAGAATACCAAGAAGTATGTCATAATCAACGGAATTAAATGCACTGCTAAAATCCAATAATGTTAAAACAGTGAGAAGTCTTTTGTCCATGGCCCAGCGAATATCATCAGACACTTTAATCAGAGCGCTGACTGTGCTATGGCCTGGACGAAAACCAGATTGAAAAGGACTCAGCAGGCTGTGAACAGTTAGGAATTGAGATAGTTGCCTCTGAACTATATTTTCTAGTACTTTAGATAAGATCGGAAGAATGGAAATTGGGCGGAATTGGGATAAAGATTTAGGATTAGAAGTTTTTGGAAGGGGAATGACGAATGCTTTTTTCCAGCAAGTCGGAAAGGAGCTCGTCTCAAGCGAAGAAGAGATAATGTGAGTGACAATAGGGACAAGTTCATTAGTGATAGGTTTAATCATTTGCATACAAAGATTGTCATAGCCAATAGCTTTAGTGGAAATGGCTAAAAGGCATTTTTTTATGTCACCATCAGTAACTTTACTGAAATTAAAAGGAGAACACAGCGGTTTAGGAATATTGGAGAGAAGATTAAGTGTAGTAGACTTAATAGAGTCATCAATAGAAATCGGAGGCTCAGAAAAGTGCCGGTTGAGTGCAGTCAAATCAAACGAGATATTAGAATCAATATATGATTTGCCAATACCCAGGGTTCTAAAAAATTTCCACATCTGAGCGGAATGAGAATTTTCAACCTCATTATAAATATGTCTCCTCTTAGCATCACGACACATCTTACTACAGCGATTACGCAGTTTTTTATATGTGAATAAATTTTCATTAGTAGGGTGCTTCTTATAACGCCTCTTAGCTTTATCTCTTTTGGCCATTACTGCTTTTATAGACTCTGAAAGCCAGGGGGCTGGAAAGTGTTTAACCCTGACTCGCTTAAGAGGTGCATGTGTATCGAATAGTTTTAAAATGAGGTGATTAAAAGCATAAACCTTATGATTAACATCTTCGGAATTTAGAACAGGGGACCAGTCAGTAAGTAGCATAAGCAGTTGGGCAAAATCGTTTGGTCTTCGTGTTAACCCTGCTAAATCCCAAGTAATGATTATCGGCAGCTCATATACCTATGCTTAATTTATTAGATCGTTCGAAGATCCCTGCAGTTACGTATGATAATACTCAAATTCCATATACAGAGACCGCTAAGAACTTAGGTGTTATTTTTGATAATAATTTGTCTTGGGTCGCTCACATTAATATGATTAGCAGAAAAGTGAACTACTCTTTTCAATCTCTCAAGCGTCTCCAGATGTTTTTACCGTTAAAAACTAAGATAACCTTAGCTCAAGCACTTCTTCTTCCTCTCATTGACTACGCTGATGTTAGTTTTTTGGATGCTTCAGAGGAGCTGTTGAACAAACTGGAACGTGTTCAAAATTTGTGTATACGTTTTATTTTCGGTCTTCGTAAGTTTGATCATGTTTCAGAGTACAGGGCTCAATTAAAATGGCTTCCTATCCGTAGACGTCGAGACTTACATGTGTTATCATTTCTATACTTTGTACTCTTTAATCCTCTTGCACCTCCATATCTCCGCGAGCGTTTTGAGTATCTTGTACCCCGTGAAACTCAGTGCCGGACCACTAAACAACTACTTCTCAAAACTCCTTCTCATTTCACAAGCCGATGTGGTGGATCCTTTACAGTAAGGGCGGTCAAGCTATGGAACTCACTCCCACATGACATACGTGCTAGCTCTTCTCTTGATATATTTCGGAGCAGAGTAAAGAAATATTATCTGTCAACTTAGAATTATAAATATTTACATATTTTATGTATTTATATGTATAATTGTATATATATGTATGTGTCTATGTATGTATATGTATGTATATATATATGTATATATATATGTGTGTGTATATGTGTATATATGTATATATTTATTGTCTTTATTGGTATAATATATGTATGTAAATCAATAGAAATAAGAATAAAAGAAATAAGAAAATGAATTATACTTATATGTTATACACTTATATGATAATTGTTAACTGTAACTTATAGCCAATTTCTATTAAGTAGAGTTATGTTAATTATTAAGTACGCACGCTGCTACCTACTTGCTTTATATATAAAACTATTTCTCTCTCCCAATAGGTTTGCTGGAAGAGAACTCTTATTAGGGTTAAGCTCGCCTTTGTACATTTATTTAAATATTTAATAATTGTTACCAACTTATTGTGTGTACAATAAAGAATAAAGAACTATCATTATTTCACTTATTCACAGGAATTTTCACATAAAAATAACGCAGAATTAACTTCTTTTGCACGTACAATCAATCTGAAATGTTTTACAAGTCATTTTTACATAAATTGCTGAAATTGCAAATATTTAGATTTCTACATATTTGGCCTCCTAAGTACGTGGCTAGCGTGCGTCTATGATCTCACACTATTTGAACAACTAACTTTTGTACGGCTATCGACTATCAGTAAAAATGGAAAGTCTAATATCAACAATAATAGGTGAATAAATGCTTCTACACAATTCTCAAACTGTAGGAAACTATTTCTAATCAGATCGGTTATCATGTCGCTTATCAAATAACGTAGACAAAATATTTCATGAATCAATACATTGAAAATAGGCATTTGTTTTCATACAAAACATATCAAACTCATATAAGACAATACTTATGCAATTAATTTCCATTAATTCTTCTTATGCACAGCGATCATCTCGACCGGGGAAGAAATCCGGTCTCTAACTTTATTTTAAAATTTCTTTAAATTAACATCACTGGAAAGATGATTTCAACCGGGGAACAAATCCGGTAACATAATTTATATCTTAAAAATTCTCTATATGAATTTATTAAGAAAATGTTACTAAAAAAACGATAAACTATTCCGGCCTGGGAGTCGAACCCAAGACCTTCATATTATTAATTCGATATTTCTTTAAGATTCAACTAAGCATTTTCTTATTAGAATATTGTTGCTCGATAATTTGCTTTTTAGAAGCTATTCGTAATCGGTTAACTAATAAATTGAAATATTCTTATAGGCGCGTCGCCAACACCCCCCACTAGATGGAGTGACGACCTGGTAAGACATGCAGGAAGTCGATGGATGAATGTGGCTCGGGACCGTGCTTTGTACCTTGGGGGAGGCCTATGTTCAGCAGTGGACTTGTGAAGGGCTGTAACGATGATGATGATGAAGTTGTTGACGAGTATGTACCTGAAAAAATGTCTGACTTCGCTCAAGAGATGAACCGACAAAACCAACTTGGCCATTCTACATTCGAACTGTGACCAATCTTCTTGTCCAATATTTCTCAGAGACGTAAGACTGACAGTGTACCATCAGTACTTGTGACTGTGTGTGTGACTTATGGAACCGAAACGTGATCCTTTACTTATGGCCGTATAAAACATAAAAAGCCACTCAGCGTGCGATGAAAGAGCTATGCTCTATAATGAGGATATCTGCAGAAGAACAAGAGTAACTGACATAATCCAGAGGATCGGAAGTAAAGTGGCAATAGGCCGTCAATATTTATAGAAGAACCGACAATCGGAAACCAAACATGAGAAAGAAAGGTTTTCGAGAGGTAACCTCGTATCGGCAAGTGCTTTGTTGGGCAACATCCATTGGATGAGGTGATGAAATACTAACTTATTTTCAGCAGTAGATATACTTAAGTAAGACTGTTATGAGTGAGTGAATAAGGACATGAACATGACATGGTAGAAAATGTTTCGCCCATATAACCTGCAGTTGTTTTGCAAATTGAAGAGTTTGATGATTTGCTCATGGACTCCTTCATCAGATTTTAACCAAAATTATATGGGAACACCAAAAATACCTTCACTTGTTTATAAAAAAAAAACAATCATTGAAATCGACATGGTAAGGAATCACCGCTGATTTTAGTAAAAACGACGGATTGAGAACGTCCTCCTTTTTAAGTCGGTGCTAGAAAAGACAGTTAAAAGATGGTATATTAACATATGCTTCTGAAATGTAAAGACACGTAAAGTTGAAGCGACAGTAGCCTAATGGCAGGGCGCGGACTGCGAACTCAAAAAAGTCGTGGGTTCGAATCCGCCATTCGACTACTGGCGTGAACCACTCGTAACACAAGCAATTTAAGCTTACCACGAGTGGTTAAGGGCAATATTAGTAATGTTTATAACATTGTTAATATTATTTCTATAAAATAAAAGAAAAAAGAAAAAAAAAAGTAAATTCTCACTGTTATTACGAGGTTTAATACGCCGTTCGATTGAGATTATTCCTGTAATTGACTCATCACAAGATGATGCAAAAATAACAAAATTAGATTTTTTATATAGAATAAGGAAGACAAGCATACACACAGCCCAACTTATGATATGTAGATGCTGCGGCCCATAGACATCTAAATCCATCATCGATAAGGAATTAAAATGAAGAAGCGTTGTTATCACTGAAAGATAAGATGGTTTATCTAGTTACCAATAAAAATAGTCATCGGTTCTTTACGATCACCATATAAAACGCAGCATCATTCTGCTGTTTCAAGCTGATATTCCGTGAGAGCCTGGTCCTACTCCGGTAGCCAAACTAATTGTGCTGCAGCCATAATATATATGACATTATCAAGTGTAATGGGATATACCTACTATAACTATTCTATTTCACGATGAAAGTTTGAGTTTGGTTGTTGTTAGCCGTGCACATACACATTGTGTTAGTGTGCGTAGGCTTCGGGAGCGCTCAGTCACGATCGCGAGTCGAACGAATCGCAGTTACACACACAAACACGGCTGTCGGTACACGTCACTACTACAATCAAGGCGAAACCTTCAATCGTGAATTAGAATGATTACTATACCTTTGTGATCCTTGCGTCATCGACTATGAGATAAAAACAAGCATAATTATTGTTTCTTTGAGATATATCGCCCAAACTAAAAAGTTACTAAGCAAATTAAACTTAAATACATAAGCACTCACGCCTGTCACCCAGAGGGGTAGGCAGAGACTGCTGACTTCTATTTGGCACGATCCTGACACACCTCTCTCGCCTCCTTCACTTCCATTAACCTACGCATACATGTTAGTCGGTTAAGGGTACTCCTAACTTGGCCCGTTTCAATAAATCGCCAATTTGGTGGATAAATTTTTGCCTGGGACGTCCCTTTCCGACTCTGCAATTCACTTCATTCTTTCCACATGACCAAACCACCGAAGCATTCCTTTCTTAATCCTGATCACAAAATCATCTTGCAAACCACACTCTTGTAAATTAAAATGCAGTTATAAGCAATTGTACTGCAAAATGTCTGACTATACATAACTGACACCCAAGCCTGTGCCCTATCGTGAAAACCTCGGCAACGCAGTCACGCACGTTTGCGCCCCGCGTCGCCGCCTGCTAATGAGAGATAATCCCGACTCGCCCCGACCCTTGCGTAGTCCCGATCGTGATTTCTATTTCGCGATCTGCTGATTCCCCATTTAATGTCTGACGAGGTGTTATGTACAATCATTACGCTATTGTTTATAGTGACTTTGAATATGCTTGAATAATAATGTTTTTAGATCTACTCTATACAAGACAAATTAATCGTTTGTTTCAATAGCGGCTATAACTTATTAGTTGTGATTAAGGGCAGTAGTAAGAAAATCTATCTACCAATTTCTTCTTCTTGGTGACATAAGAGGTAATTATGAGAACAATTAGAAAGAATTTACCGCCACCGGGTGAATCCAAATATAAAATATTTAGATTAACAATGAAGAGCAAATTAAAATTTAGATGTTATATGTATATATATATATATATATATATATATATATATATATATATATATATATATATATATATATTAATAAGTATATATACAAATAAAAGAAATACCACTGACTAACTAGCTCATCACGATATCTCTATAAATATACACCCGATGGACTTGAAATTTAATATAGTTACTCATTTTGCAATGTAGACGCTTACTAAGAACGAATTTTACGATAGTCCCATAAAAAGAAAAAAATCTTGATATTTTAGATGTAGGTTCCATATTAAAATATTATCGTGCGCCCAGCGAAACGAACGGGTGTCTTCTAGTCTAGCTATAATAATGAGTAGAGAATTCAACATTGGACTATTTATAAGCTAATTAATATTATGACAATATTATATCAATAATATCGTAACAAACATCGTATCGTCTGTAACATAGACCATGTCACCGTAACGTCCTAGCGCAGTGGCAGCGTTAGAGGATCCACGACACCATATCGTCCCACGGGAGTCGTAAAAGAACAGAGGTAAACTGAAAAAGCAGAGAGCATTATCATCTTCCTGATAACAAACTAATGATAATAAAAACTGTTATACAAAAGATTTTTCATAATCGCCTCGCCTGCAACCTGCAAGGTAAATTTGTTCGCAATATCAGAAAGGTTACTCATTCTTTGACATGATCTTCTTGGCTAGTCAGTATCTTACATAATGCCTTATATTTGTAATTGATAGAGCTACACTGTGGCAATATTATGGTTGTAGTACGAATAGATCTGCTCGAATGGGCTAGGACTATGCTCTCACAGAATAACAGGCTAAAATAGTGGTGCAGATGTGTATAGGTCACAGCATCCGCTTACCAAATAACGGTAAGAAATGCGCTTTTCTAACTCTGCCACAGTTCGGCAGTGGGTTATATTTATAAAGTAAACAAATATAATATCTTCACTTATACGCTGCAGCTATATTATAGTTGCAGTGTATAAATAAGGCATTCCACCTTAGTCTTCAGTGGTGGCAACGTGTCTGTATTTTGATTCTTAATCGGTGATGAATGTAGATTTCAATGGACCACGGCATCCACTTACTATCAGATGGACTGTGTTTTTTTTTCAACTTTATATAATTTCAACTTTTAACTTTAATATTAATATTTTGACAGGCTTTACAGTAAGTCGCTTGGTATATTAAAATGAATATAAAATATGATTTTAAAAATAACTTCGAACGTCGTCAAGACGTCGATTCAAACGCTTGTAGAATCTTTATTAATATAAAGAGTTATGCATATTTACTAGGTAGAGAAAACAAGCACGGAAGCAGCTTCTCGTCTCGCGAAATTAACTTTCAAATATTAAACTCGCCTTATGAAAAAGGCTCTCTACCTACTTATAATTCTTGGATGCCTAAAGGACTTAGATACTCAGTGCGGCGTCATGGCACTTTTTAAAGGAAGGAAGATTCTCTAAAGAACAATTTTGCCACATATTTTAATAAAGTGAGTATTAATATAAAGTCATAGCTCAGATTTCAAACAACACAGTTAGAGCCTTGAAGAGTATGTACGTATAAGGAAGTTCCGTAGCAACGCATCAAAGGTGTTAAAACGTATCGTTTTGAAATTACAAAACATGAAGAATTCATTTAGTATATTTTATTTTATAATAGTAAAAGTCATAACAAGAATACAGATTATCAGATGATAAATGACTACTGGCCGTATGAGGACGCTCAAGGTCGCTCAGCGAGCTATGGAGAGGGCTATGCTCGGAGTTTCTCTGTGTGATAGACTCAGAAATGAGGATATCCGCAGTAAAACCAGAGTGACTGACATAGCCCAACGGATTAGTAAGCTGAAGTGGCAATGGGCCGGCCATATAGCTCGAAGAACCAATAACCGATGGGGAAGAAAGGTTCTCGAGTGGCAGCCTCGTACCGGTAGGCGTAGTGTAGGGCGACCCCCACTAGATGGAGTGACGACCTGGTAAGATATGCAGGAAGTCGATGGATGCAGGTGGCTCAGGACCGTGCTTTGTGGCATTACTTGGGAGAGGCCTATGTTCAGCAGTGGACTTGTGAAGGGCTGTAATGATGATGATGATGATGAAATGACTGTTGTGGTTGAGAAAAAGGTTATGGTAAATGGGTCTTTAGTTATCATCACCTACCTCAGGATCATAAATTATATGATAATTTGGTAGGGCTAAGCTGCAGCTATATTATGGTTGTAGTACGAATTGATTGCTTCGACTGGAGAAGGATAACGATCTTGCAGAATACCAGAGCACAATTATATTGTGTATCATGGTTCTATGACCACCGTATCCATTTACCACCAGGTAGACCGTGTACTCGTTTTTCACCATTATTCACCTCACTGCAGCATATCATTTGAGAAGCATGAATGAATCAATTCGATCAGGGAAGCATCAAGTTGACAGAGAATACCAGCGTCAAATTGCCACAAATTTCTTCTGTTTCGTGAGTGATGAGAACCGAAGACCATTTCACTGGTAAAAAGACATTCCACCTTAGTGCACAGGTGATAACGCATCCACGTTTTGATCCTTATTGGAGTATACATATACACTCAAGGATCAAAATATGGATCATAGTAGTAGTAGTAGTAGTATATACTTTATTGTACACCACACATATACAACGAATAAATACATTACAGAGGAAACTTAATATATACGTATGTACAATAAGGCGGTCTTATCGCTAAAGAGCGATCTCTTCCAGACAACCTTTGGGCTAAGGAGAAACTGGAATTAAGAACAGTAGGAGGTGGTGCGTTTTATGTTACACTTACTACTACTACTACACTATTAAGTTTCCTCTGTAATGTATTTATTCGTTGTATATGTGTGGTGTACAATAAAGTATATACTACTACTACTACTTACTTTCTAATATACTACAGAGCAGATCGGAAACCAGATTGGAGAGGATCTAGGATACAATTTCTATTTAGGTAGAGATTTAACTGAAAGAAAACTAGTTTCTCCAGGAGTTTGGATAAAAACGGCAGACGAAAGGACGAAAGTCGGAAAAACGCAAAGCATGGGCTTTTTTTGGAGAAGCGTTACAAGTGCACTTTTCCAAACATCAGGAAATTTTGAAGAGGAGATGGATGTATTCAAGATATGGGTGAGGATAGGAGTAACAAATTCTAGGATAGGTAAGATCATGTTACGACTAACATTGTCATCACCCACGGCGTTGGACGAGATGGACAAAATGTTCTTTTTAACATCACTATCAGTGAAAGGAGAGAAATTAAACGGTGGAAAATCAGGAGTTGGTATTGAAGAAAGAATACTCAGAGTCCGGTCTTTATCTGAGCTATCTAATGTGCTAGAACAGGTGAAATATTTGTTAAGGAATTCAACATTATGATGAGGAGAATTATTGGATGTTTTACCAACTCCTAGAGACTGAAGAAACTTCCAAACATTGGCTGCGTCGCCGTTTTCGACGGATTTGTGAATATGGCGTCTTTGTGCATCCGTACACAATGTATTGCAGCGATTCCGTACTTTATTATAATATCGTAAGTTTTTCTCAGATTTATCGGCTTTTAATTTACTTTTAGCAAATCCTTTTTTTATAATAAGTTTTTTAGACTATCCGTTAACCAAGGTGCAGGTAAATGTTTCATTTTTATTGGTTTTATAGGTTTTATTGGTATCATACTCCTAGATATGGGCTTCAATGGTGATCCACTTACGAAAAGGTGGGCTGTCTACTGATTTATCATCCTTCCTTCCATAAAACTGGTATACACTGTACTGATATATACTGGTATTCATTCATGTTGTAAGCATAATGCAGTTTGAGCGTGGTTCTTCATGTAAAGTGTGAGATTTGTGTTTTTTGAATATTTTAATTAAACTAAGTTTACCCTTTATAGAATAATATTAGCCGATCCAGCAGACGTTGTTCTAAGCTTTCGTGTAGGTGGCACAATAATTTTCACTCCAGACATTTTACTGTGTAAATATAAAATATTTATCTCGACCATAAGGCCTTGACCTATCAGGTCAAAATGTTATGATTTTCATATGCTATAAATTAAAAAAAAAAAAACTTCTTATCGAAGAAGAACAATTGACATTTTTTAATTTATAGCATAAGGGTGCTGGGTGGCAAACGGGAACACAGTCCACTTGATGGTAAGTGAATGCTGTGGTCCATCGACATCAACATCCATGTTGCCACCCCTGAGGATTAAGATAGAATGCTTCGTTTCCAATAAAAAGTCTCTAATTGAGTGTAGAAAACTCATCATATGAAACACAGCAGTATTGAGCCGCCGAGATGACCCATTTGTACTACAACTATAATATAGCTGCAACATGGCTCTACCATGTGATATATTGTGAATAAGAGTAAATTTTGGAAAAAACATAGAATTTGTCTACAACTTTTCTACATCACCATCTATCGGTTCCTAGCATAGCTATGTAATGTGAATATGAGATTTTGAGATGCGATGTTACGCTATCGACATGTGTGTCATTTGTGTACCCTGTTGGTTTTTGGTTGGAATAACTTAACTTTATCTTAGACTTAAAAGAGAAAAAACAAAATGTCGGTTTTTGGACTTTGGTTTTTTTTGTACCAGATACAGTACGTTTGCAAATCGCATAAACAGGCTTGTGCTAATATAATATGTATGACTTAATTAATAGACTGAAATTAGTTAAGAGAACATTCTGTAATAAATGGTTGTGTTTATAACACACACATATATCATCATCACCATCATTACAGCCCTTTACAAGTCCACTGCTGAACATCTCTTACCAGGTCCATCGATATCCTGCATATCTTACCAGGTCGTCACTCCATCTAGTGGGAGGTCGCCCTACACTACGCCTACCGGTACGAGGCTGCCACTCTACAACCTATCTTCTCCACAGGTAGTTGGTTCTTCAAACTATATGGCCGGCCCATTATCACTTTAGCTTACTGATTTGCAATTACGAATGTTACAGCAGTTGTCCAACAGTGTCCTTAAAATCATATGTTTATATGTCGCTTTTTTAATTGGTACTGTATACGACATAAGAGTATAAATATCATAACGATCAAAACAAGTAAATAATGCTTGTTTGTTCATGTGCCCGGGGTAACAGGTACGCGCGACAATAGCAAGCAAACACGGGCGAAAGTCGTTGGCTAGCCCGTGTCGAGAGCGGGCCGACATTTCGCGAATAAACTTTGTTGTTGCCACTAAAGAATAACTGTCCCTACATCAAACATTCATTTACATATGTAATTAAACAGAATAATACGCATGACGTCTCCATGCTATGAGGAATGGACAAACATTTATTCTATATCATTAGCTTTACAGACTATCACAAGTCCACCGCTGAACATAGAGCTTTCCCATAGATTACCTTTTTTGGGGATTTTTTTATTAAATAGTAATGTCCTGCAGACCAAAGTTCGCTCAAGGCGACCAGTTTCAAAGGAAACCAGCCATCTGCACAGGACAGGATTATAGTACACGAGTATGTGTGCAAACTCGGGTGCACTATCTGTTGTCTCGCTCTCGTAGTCTGATGGGACGGACATAAAACACGACCGGACAAAGGTCAGGCGTAGAACCAACGGGCTTTATGTGCTTTCTGAGACACGGGGGTGAAAACACCGCCTACTTCCTGACTCCGGGCAGCTACTGAGAGTTTCTTGAAAGAAAAACCCAATAAAACTGTTTTTTGTCCGAGCCGGGATTCAAAACCGAAACCTCATAATCAGCAATCGCACATACGATTACTAGACCAAGGAGGCGGTCTATTAAGTAATAAAGCTATAATTAAGCATATACAAAAAAGTCCTTTATCCGCGTCAGTCTTATTAGACATGCATACTAGCTCGCTCGGCTGACGTTATTCTGTCCTTTCTGGTAGATTATATCATCCCATATCATCTCATGGGCACAACCTAAGAAAATCACACAGTCAGTCATCGCGTTTGATGTTGTCGAAAAGCCGACATAAACAATAAATTGCTAGGGTTGTCAAAACTGAAATTACTTTGTATGTGGAAATTGATGAAAATTTAAGCTAAGCACAGCTCCCGAGTGACTAACGGCCGCTCATGAACGTCCCGGCCGCATCCCGCCCTGCACCGCACCGCGGAATTGGCCTGTCTAGACTCCATTGATGAACGACTGTTAGTGGTAGTAAGATTGTGCCGTGGATATTGTGGGTATACAACAGCTGAATAAAAATAGCAAACTGTGGTTGCCAATCCATCTGCCAAGCTTAAAAACTATGGCAAATGAGACCCCTATGAGGCGAGGCTTTTGGTATGTTAATAATGTAAGATTAAAACCGTTATGTTATCTTCAGGAACTAAGCAATAAAGGTAATGCTGAAACTAGCGTATTGGACGTACATCTGATATGAAGTGAGTTCGTAAAATTACATAAACACATGCGGAAATATTTTAAATTCGTTATGATCTATGAAATCTTCCCTATTTTTTTTTAATAAGAAATTAAGATATAAACCTTTTCTTTTAAAGGGAAACAAATATACTTATTTATTTAAATAACAAATTAAAATGGAATATAATATGTCCATTGGTAACTAGGCAAAATCACCTACAGTGATAGCTAATATCTCTCCTAGTAGATTTCTAAAGGCTTGGTTTTTGTACTGTACTTCAAAAATACAAAAAGTTTTGGCTTACACCATTATTAAACTTAAAATATTTAGCTGTGAGAACCTCAAAACGTATTATGCACGTCCAAAAATGTCAACAAACGATGATTTTTTGCCACATTAAGGTCCATAATTAACCTTGTTGTAGATAAAGAACCTTCAACATTTTCCTGCTAACTTCACTTTATACTCTTTTTAATAAACTTTAAATCCCATGCTTCAAGATCAGATAAGAAGTTGTAATCAACTACTTATCGGCGTTTTAGAGACAATTTATTTAAAGCAGATCTTTAAAAATGGACCAGGTCTATGTACACTACCTCAAAAAAGAGAAAAATCTTTACAATTCGGGAAAATTACAGATAATTCATTTAAACGTTTTCACCACGGAGTCTCACCGATTAAGTTACTCTGCTTATCATAGACTTATACGCCAGTGCTTAGATACAATGACAGTAAACCATAAAGCGACCATTGATCATAGAATCGTGAAATAAACATTTCAAACGTCATTAATCAATAAAAAATGACAGCTTACCGCCACGATCTGGTTACGCTATTGATAATTGATTATTAGAGAGATGTATACGGCTCTCAATGTTTCGAAGATATATTTTAATGTCTTATTCATTCATATTTCATTTAAACAATCCGTCATATCTGCCTGAATCATTATGAAAATCTCTCTACTTAATATTACGAGAGCTACTTAATTGATAAGTTATGTAACGGCTTTTAACATTTCAGAAGTATGTATTTTAATATCGGTATATATACATATTTCATTTAAGATATTTGTCTTATTTGCTTGCCTTATATTCTTTAAGTTAATATTCATTTTGCCAGCGGATACCGTACTTCCATAATTATTTTTGATATTAAAACTAGTCTTCTCTAAAACACATTAATTCACACACAAAATATAACAATTAATAACTAAAACCAGCCTATTGTCATGTGTAAGCGTTACGACCTCTATTTAGGCCAACCATACACCTGCACAAACATGTCTCGATGAATAATAAAAAATTCACCCAAGTGATATACGAGGCTGCATGCGTTCACGCGTGGGCGACGGCACAAGCGGTATGTACGAATTATACATGCGATAAATTGTATATTGATTGCTAAAGTTGCACAGTTGTAAAACAAACTCAATAACGAAGTCAGTGTAAGATGTGACATGACGTGAAGAATCTCTTTAAATATCGTTTAAGCTTCAGTGTCATCACCGCCTATAACACATTCTACAGCTAGACAATGTCAATGGGTTCTGAATTTGAATCAAGATGACCGCTATAAGTGATGTAACACAACTTTGTTCATTGTCACAAATCTGAATTTTGAGTTAATGATTTCTTATATTTACGCGAACACTACACATGAGTAAAACTACTTTTACGGATTTTATCGCGTTTATTTTTACTTTTTATTTTTAATTCCCGACGTTTCGGGCGCTTTCCAGCACCCATGGTCACGGGGGACTGAGATCCGGGAGATGAGGTCTCTCTTATATAGGGCAAACTAAAAGATCAATTAGGACCCGCGTAAAAGAACATATAGCTGATGTGAAGCATCAACGTTCCGGGAAGTCTGCAGTGTGTGATCATATCCTAGACGGCCCCAACCATTACATCAGATTTGATAGACCACAAATCCTCGCGAAAGAACACCGATTCCTACCAAGGATGATACGTGAGGCTATTGAAATTAAAAAACATCCTAATTTCAATAGAGAAGGAGGCTGGGTACTACCACCTGCTTGGGATCCTATAATCAATAAAATTAAAACTAAACCCAAGCATACCACTGCAAGACCTCAGGACATAGTCAGTTCATTTTGCATAGATCGGACCATAAACAATTGTTCATGGGGGGTATATTGCCATAGTTGCCACGCTTCGCGAGCGGGTTGGCAACCGCAGTTTTTTTTTGTCGTACAGTTGCTGTCATCAGGAAGATGCTGCTGCCCATCTCCTGCCTGTCTCCCTCTGTCGCCTCTTACGACACCCACGGGAAGATATGGGGTAGTGGATATTCTCAACCGCCACTACACGGCACACTACACGTTACATGTTGTATACGTACATATATATATATATATATATATATATATATATATATATATATATATATATATATATATATATATATATATACATTTTCCTAGCAGCCAGGCCAAAGTCGCAACGCACCGTGTGGCTTCACTTTTATTTCTATGTCCCTCCAGGTCACTTTTTTTTTCACTTTTATGTCCCTCCAGCGGTGCCAAGTTGACTGTCGGTATATCGAAGTGCTGAAGTGTTTGTACAGTAGGGCTACGATGGCTATCCGAGTACAGAACCAGAGCTCGAAACCTATCCAACTGCAGAGAGGTGTAAGACAGGGTGACGTTATATCCCCGAAACTCTTCACCGCTGCATTGGAAGACGTTTTCAAGCTACTGGACTGGAAAAGATACGGTATTGACATCAATGGCGAGTACATCACTCACCTACGATTTGCCGACGATATAGTCCTTTTGGCAGAATCGCTTGAGGACTTAAGCACTATGCTCAATGACCTCAATAGTGCCTCCCAACGGATAGGTCTTAAGATGAACATGAACAAAACAAAGATCATGTTCAATGTCCATGTCACACCTATGCCGGTAGTTGTTGGGAGCACTATGCTCGAAGTTGTTGACGAGTACGTTTACCTGGGACAAATAGTCCGACTAGGTAAGTCCAACTTCGACCGAGAGGTCAATCGACGGATTCAACTCGGCTGGGCAGCATTCGGGAAATTACGACATATATTCTCGTCAGGTATACTTCAATCTCTAAAAACTAGATTGTACAACCAGTGCGTGTTGCCAGTGATGACTTACGTATCTGAGACGTGGTCCTTCACTGCTGGCCGTATGAGGACGCTCAAGGTCGCTCAGCGAGCTATGGAGAGGGCTATGCTCGGAGTTTCTCTGCGTGATAGACTCAGAAATGAGGATATCCGCAGTAAAACCAGAGTGACCGACATAGCCCAACGGATTAGTAAGCTGAAGTAGCAATGGGCCGGCCATATAGCTCGAAGAACCGATAACCGATGGGGAAGAAAGGTTCTTGAGTGGCTGCCTCGTACCGGTAGACATAGTGTATAGCGACCCCCCACTAGATGGAGTGACGACCTGGTAAGATATGCAGGAAGTCGATGGATGCAGGTTGCTCAGGACCGTGCTTTGTGGCATTACTTGGGGGAGGCCTACGTTCAGCAGTGAACTTGTGAAGATGATGATGGACGATAAACAATAATTAAAAAAGCTGAAGGTACTCCGGGTTTAACAATGACATCGGGACGTCAGTCATCTCAGTCCTCCGTGACCATGGGTGCTGGAAAGCGCCCGAAACGTCGGGAATTAAAAATAAAAAGTAAAAATAAACGCGATAAAATCCGTAAAAGTAGTTTTAATCATGAATTTTGAGTTGTCGATTTTCGAGAAAGATGACTCTCGCACCCCGTGGATTTTGTTACATAACCATGTATTCATACGAAATGAAAAATACCAACCGTCGGCGAGAGGAGGTGTCAATAGTTACCCGTTCGACTTAAATTTTATCGTAAACGTGCGATCCAAGTTGAATTCCTGCGAACACAACTTTAATCGTTAATGTAATTTAAATTAGAAATCACAATCAGCGATTATATTAAACAGAATAAACATATTTTGAGGATATGTTGTGAATGAGTGAAAGCTCTTACTGTAGGATGGCGAAACTCCACATTTTGGCAGGCTCTTGATCAAAAACGTCTTCAGAATGGTAAGAGATATGTGCCCAGCATTATAGACATTTGTATACGCTGTTTGCAAGTGCTTTCAATTATATAAATAATAATCATTCTCTTAATGATTTTCTAAACAATATCATTGTATCAAACTTCGTGTAAAGGGCCGAGTCGAATAAAAAAACGTATACAGAAGCAGAGATTAGGGGAGGGCTCTCCGAGGAATACGGCATTGTTTACACCGCATTTCATTAGGATACCGCCCCCAAGTCAATCTTTGCGAATTTGTTAGACCATAAAAAATAAATAAAGCCCTCTATCACCCCTTACTATGGTTTTGATTGTTGGTGCTACGGATTGTAGAAGATTTAACTGATAGAAGAAAAATGTGTTACATTAAAGACATTTTTTTATTATTGAAAACATTTTGTTAATTAGTAGGAAATAATTGTTCCTTAATCTACAGGCACTTTTTTCATCGGGCAACTTTTATTGAATGTTGATCAACTTGATACTCATCAACATTGCTGCTTACTGTTATACTGCTACCAGTTCGGCGATAACTGCAAACATTATTGGCACGATTGAGAAATTTAAAATGTTTAGAAGACAAGTACAATCTGTCGAAATTAATAGGGTAATTACTTTTACGTAAAACTGTATTATCTACTCTATGGCTCATTGTTCTAAAACCTTCTCCGAAATCAAATGAGTCCTGTACCCGGCTACGAGATGCGCGTATCAACAAAAGTTTTAGTTTAAATATTATTAATTTTAATTAAAAGATATCTATTTAATTTTGTACAGCCTTCAACTTATTAATCAATTTAAAGAAATACATGAATAAACAATTAAGTTATAATATAAAGTAGAACTATCATTATGTTTGCGGTTTTCGAATATTCATTTTTAAACTAGCGAATCGCCTCGACTGCGCCTTCTTCATTTAGCGTTACGTAGGTTTAATAATAAAGTTTTTTATGAAAACAAAATTATGTAACAACGTTTACTGCTCAAATGTAACGTATATTACATTTGAGCAGTAAATACTAAATACTTACTAAATACTTCATAAACAATGTTGATATCTCTACCATATATGCGTGGTGGAGTCATGCTGCAGCTATATTATTATTTTTTATAAAAGAGGGGGCAAACGAGCACGTGGCTCACCTGATGGTAAGTGACTACCGCCGACCATGATGAACAACTGCAACACCAGGGGAATTGCAGGTGCGTTGAAGACCGGCTTTTATAACAGAGTAGGCTCTTTTCTTAAAGGAACAGCCGTTGATGATAGCACGTGGCCTTGTGGAACACCAGCGTTAATAGGCTTATAATCGGAGCATGCACCGTCTACTACGACCTTTTTTCTTCGATCAGCAAAACTACTGGTAATCCAATTGCACTATTCTGGGGAAGCCCATAAGAAGGAAGCTTCGAGAGGAGCGCTTTGTGCCAAATTCTATCGAAGGCCTTCGCTATGTCCAAACTAACCGTCAAAGCCCCTTGGGATCGATCACCTGCGTCAATCAGTGTGTTACATCAACAAGGAGATCACCAGCTGAGCAAACCCGACTGAAACCGTACTGGCAGTTACTAATCAGCTGGTGCTCTTCAAGATACCGCATGAGCTGTCTATTAATAATAGACTCCATAATTTTGGAGAACAAGGATGTGATGGCGATAGGCCTGTAGTTGGACGGATCAGAGCGGTGTCATTTTTTTGGGGTCAGGTGCACGAAAGCTGTCTTCTACGTTTTCGGGACTACGCCTAGGGTGTAGGAGTACCGAAAAAGACGCGTTAGAACCGGTGCCAACTCTGGAGTACATGTCCTCAGCACAATTGGGGGGATTTCGTCAGACCCACTCGATTTATGCATATCCAGGGAGAGGAGTGATTCACGTACTGAGCACTGTGTGAATCGCACATCAGGCATAGAATACTGACACCGCGGGATCGTCGCGGGTCATCGAGAGTCGAGTTGGGCGCAAAAAGAGAGCCTTTAAAATCGGTTTTCTCTTTTGCGGCGTGAGCCAGTGTGTCGTTATTCCTGTGCAGAGATGATAGTGATGGTTTACAGAAATTCCCTTGGAGAGCCTTGGCGAGAGACCAGAATGAACGGCTTCCCGAAGGAAGGCGAACTAGTTTCTTGCCAATTCTGTCAATGTGCTGAAACTTTGCCATTGCAATAACTCTTTTGAAGGACCTAGAGACGTACCTAGTCATACTTCTTTTTAAGCTTGCTTGTGTTTACATTCCAAGGCACCGAAGCGTCGGCCCAGCCCTGATAATACTCCTGCTTACTGCGTAATGCAGTCTTACAGGAGCGATCAAACCAAGGTTGAGATCTTACTCCGATGTGATGATGTGGTACCCACAGATGGAATAAATAGTTCCACTCTATGTAGTACCACATCAGTGATAGAGTCAGCAACAGCGCTGGAATCGTCCGTAAACCCGCCCCAAAGATCGCATTCCGTCCCAATCCACCAACCTTTAATATCAAACACGGCGGCAACTTGCAGAATGCACCCGCGAAAGGAGCGTGATTGGCATACTATCTACGCGCAGCCAAAGGATTGACAGGTTCTTTAAGAGTGCCCAGGCGTCGAGCACAGATATCCTCTCTGACGTATACGCAAACTATAGCCCAAGGCAAAACGGTGGACGACGTTAAGGTTCGAGTAAAGTCCTGTTATGTTGTAGAAGGTCACGGCCAGCGTGGTAGGAGTCACCATAGTTTTATCGGATTGTTTGCCCCGTTTAGTGTTGGTTGGTGGTAATGGGTTGGTGGTTTGCAAAATACCTCTCGGATTTTGCAACCCCCCCCCCATTCAGAATACACTGGGCACCCATCCTCAGGGAAAGAAGGATAGCTTGGGCGTGGATGCTCAATGAGGGATTTTCCATTACCTGGGGTGCTAGTACCCTCCTGGGGTAGTCTTTTATTTTTGAATTCCGCTACCAGGTTACGGGGGTGGGGGGACAGTCTCCGGTCACTTGTACTAACCAAGCAAAGCGCAGAAGCAAAGCTTCTACACAACACATAAAAACTGTCCTGAGAACCAGCAAGAAACCCAGAGGGACTTTTTTCCAGACCAATGTTATATAACATAAAATAGGTTGTACAATTATTTACAACACTCATATAAAAAACAGCTTGGAAGCGATCAATTAATTCCCAAGGGTTATTATATCAACCATATAATCACAGATTACTGTGACTAATACAATGGATTTTTACAGGCTAGTAAAAGCAAAAAGTTTAGAAGTAATGTATTAGCTAGTTCTCCAAATGTAAACTAAACATCATGGTATGTTTACCACACACAAGGCTCTGATGACTAAATGATGGCGAACCAAACCTACCAAAAAGTGGAGCCTAAATTTCAACAACTGATTTTCAGTAGTAAAAAGGCTCTAATCAACCTGCTTGCTTGGCCTGGTGGGTATTTACAACGCTTTTAAGTAATGTAAACCTAATGGTACAGCTAAAAGAAACGAAATGAGTTAATATTAGTTTCAACTTATACATTGTCTTCTGCTTGTCACAGGCCTCCTATTCTGAAATGATTCTGTAAAAAATAATTAATCTTATATAAGCACCCAATTACTTAAATAATTTCTGGGGAGTGGTTTTAAGATGACGTAGGAAAAAATTTACCACACTGCCTTATTGCGTCTTGTTGGATTTCACATGTTACCGAAACACTTTAGTGAAGCAAAATTCTTCAAGATGCTTTTCTTCGTCACCGATTACTTGGCGAAGCAGCACTTAAAATTGCAATTAGCAATTTTATTGGTGCTGACAGGAGGTGAACCCAGGCTGGTCGCTTGCTACCAACGCTAAAAACGCTTGCTTGGTCTCTGAGCTGCCACTAAGCAAGAAGGATAATGAAATTATAATTTGAGAAGTCCTTTCTGAACATAATTTAAGTTAAAACTTTTATTATCCCTTCGAAACTATCCCCAATGCCATAGCGTGTAACTACAGACCACTATTATCGTTCAGCAAAACAAATGACGTGCTAAAAGTAACAATTCGGTGACAAACGCAACCTTCGCCATTTGAAACATAAATCTCTTCAAATCCCGCGCGACGAATCTGTCCGAATCAACGAATTCACATTTAATACCCCTTAATAAATACTAACATGTAGGGGTGCGCTTGCACTTTACCCAGAAACGAAATGACGTATCCACTTCTAATGCACTGCATGTTCTCGCCGTTTAGGCTACAATCAGTTGGTTGTACTGGTGCAATTTAACAGTTAAATGTGCGATTGCTATAATTTGTAGGTGGACACAATGGAGTGAGATATTTGTCGCGTATGTCACGGGATTATTTAAGTGTACGTGTGGATTTTAAACAAGGATTGCTATTGCTTTAGCTTGTCCCTATTCTTGGGTTTATTACATGCCGTTAACATTTTAATTTGCAATTTTATTAGTTTGCTCTACGGTAATTACCGTGAGCCGAGTGAATCGCGTGAGCCTTTGTAGCTCAGGGTATAAGGACTCCCCTTAAAATTTCATTGTACACAAACGAACCAAGGTCAGTTCCCTACACTACTATTAAAATTTTTCAGTGAAACTTTTTCATTGTTAAAAGAATATATCGTGAGGAAACCATGTTTATGGAAATTAAAATGTTTCAGGTAGACTTTCAAATGTAACTCCGCGAAAACGGATTGAAGCAATGCGATGCAGTTTAGTCTCTCCTAACATCCTCTTAGTAATGAAAGAGGGCCTATTCCCAGTAGTGAGAATATTAACCTAGATTATATTGTCCCACAAATGTATTTAATTTATTTCCAACTAACAACTATAAGGAGCCGTGGTAGCTCAGATGGTTAATGCTCGCTGTAAATTTCACAGTACGCGAGCAAACTGGGTTCGATCCCCGCCGGCACCAATAAAATTGTTAATTGCAATTTTAAGTGTTGATTTACTATGTGCTCGGCGGTGAAGGAAATCATAGTTAGGAAACCTGCATGTCAGAGAAATAAGAAAAAAAAATATTTCGAAGACCTGTGAAGTTCGCCAACACGCATTGGAGCAGCGCGGCGGACACTTCCTTGCCCTAAAACCCTCTCAGAAATGAGCGGAGGCCTGTGCCCAGCAGTGGGACATATATATGCTGTAACTTTACTTTACTTTACTTTTTAACAACTATAACAAAATAAATAATGTGTACAAATTTGTTACATGAAGAAATTCATTTGGGCAAATACAGTTATCTACAACTTACATAAGTGATGGAATAATTTTAAACAAAATAATTGTTTGTAACTGTATGGTGATGGATTCTCTTTATTAGTTGACAAAATCCAAAGTTAGATATATTTGTAGACAAGGATAATTTTTATTTTATTAAAACGAACTAACAGCTCAGCTGATGATAGTTGGCTACTGCTGCCCAAAGAAAATTACAAACAATTTAAAAAAAGATTACTTTGCGTTGTCACATCTGAGAATTAAGATGAAAAGTCTCACATTGTAATTATACACTCTCTCTGCTTTGCCGCAAAAATAGATAAGAGGTTGGTATCTAACCGGATGAATTCCTAGGCAGAAAAATAAGAATTAAGAGAAAATAAAAAGGTGCAAAGAAATGTGGAAGAAATGAGTCTCGACTTGAGAAGCCGTTAAGTGCAAATAATTTAATATATCACAATCTCAAGATACCCTTACACACATTTCATTAAACTACTGACCAACTAAACCGTGTAACTTAATCTATTTAATAAAAAAGGAATCATTATAATTGGTTTATAATAGACGAAGATCTCACGTAAGATACAAAACAAGGAATCTCCTTTTTCGAAGTCGGCTAAAACGGAGTCCTACCGCCTTGACTTGATATATGTAAGTACATTTCAGTGTCGTTAGTTACATTGCCATATATATATATATATATATATATATATATATATATATATATATATATATATATATATATATATATATATATATATATATATATATATATATAATTTATTTTAAATATAATAAAAATAAAATAAATACAAAAAATACACAAATAAATAAAGGCCCAACCAGATGGAAGCCCTCGGCAGGGAGACCAAACGGCCGAGGGTTAGGAGAAAGGGAGAAAACGGACGGACAATGCATGTGGTATCGTGGAGCACCGTCTTCTGCATTTGAGCCGGGAGCGGTCCGTCACGGTATCGCAGTTGCCTCAGATGACTCGAGAGACCGAGTCATCTGAGGCAACTGCCGACCGATATATATATATATATATATATATATATATATATATATATATATATATATATATATATATATATATATATATATATATATATATATTTATTACAGCGCGTACAAAGCTTCTAACTGTGCCGCCATTGTGGTTGCACGAGGCTTAATGCGAAGGCAATTAATTGGAAACGGATGGATCTGGCACTTTGCGGCAAACACCACTCACTACCTATAATTGTAATAATTACCGCTGTGTCGTTAGTGACTGCAGATTATATAATCGCAACAACGTTGGTAAACAAGCAACCATAAACCTATTCTTGAATGATCATGTTCTCCTAGTAGATTTTAAACCGCGGAATGTACACCTAATATTGCGCTGTAATTAAGTGTTCTGTGTTTTAAACGCTGTAAATTTTACACATCAAGGAAAATCTGTCAACTGCTGAATGTTGTTAATAAATCAAAAATTGATTACGTTAAGAAGTAGTTTTGATTCCTGCCCATGCAGCCATATTCGATGTAATCACTGAAATAAACAGTGGTTCTATTCTTCCTAGTCTCCTAGTATTTTTTTTTCTAAAAAAAAACATCTTCATATTTTTTTTACGTGACAGTCTAACTACACTTTCTCACTCTCACATAGCAATGCTACTGAGTTTCGTATAATGAAGGATGGGAATTGGAGACCCAAATTTTTTTAAACTATTTTAGGCCAGTACTTAACTGATGGTATTTGTCCTGACTTTGAACTGATAGTAACTTAGTATGTGGTGCTGTATTTTGCAATCACACTGACTTAACAAAAATCTATCACTTGCCTTAGAGACATCATGATAAGTCAGAACGCTAAAAGGTATTCTATTTTAGTGTTAGAGATGACAATTTACGTCTTATATGTAGTAAGTGTCTATGAACTGCGTCCATTTACCATCAGGTGGATTTTGTGCTCATTTGTCACCTTTATCTCTGTAAAAAAACCTTGAAACTGATCTTTGATTTTAGGGATTCGACAGTTTCCTTCAAATCAAAGATTGCAAGGTTGTAGTTAGAGGATGAATGACTCTTTATTCGGTGGAATGTATGATTTGACACTCATTTTAATGTATGAAGGCATTGGTGACAGCGAGCGGAGGAATCACTACATATTCAGTGTACCCATACATTATGAATAATTTAGTCGTTCTAACATCATCAACTTTTACTATGATTTCTTTTTATCTAAAAACCACCGTTAAAGAAAACAAAACGAAAATCGTTCTGTTAATTTAAAAATGGACAAACACAGTTTGTTTCTTCGAAAACGTTTCATTTTTGTTGCATTCCTAGTAAGGTAATGATTGTTAAAATTGTATGCTCATTATCTCATTTCTCGTTTTATTATTAAATAAAACATAAAGAGGAAAGAAATTCATTAAACGCGCTTTATTTACACAGAAGGACAAGCAATTATGAAGAAACGAGTATTAAACTAACACCGCGAGCCATCCTACCGGAGATAGCGTTTAATTTCGTTCCACCATTGTATTATTACAGACATTAGTCCAGTTTTTGTGTAACTAAACATAATTTACAAAATTCCAACTTTACATTTAAACTGTGACGGTAACGTTAAATGTAAAAAATGTAAAGTAAAATATTTACTGAAAGTAATAATTCACGAAAAGTTATAAGGTAATCTTCCTGAAGTGTATACCGTGGGCGGCAGCGGTAGAGATTCCAATACGTCATTTTGATCTGTGGATATCAAAAAAAAGTGGAAGCAAAAGAATGCTATAAAGGTTTTATGTCTTCCAATAGATGGCGGTATAATCATCCACGCCAGGTGTAATATATCCAGACTGGTGTCAGAAGCTATGATCATTAATTTGCCTGCCAAGCATGACGAATGCTGTTAGACGGGAGATGAGGCTGCAATCGTCAACAGATTTGACAGCATACAGGCAACTGAACAGACAGATCTCCAAATGCATGCGGCGAGACTTACGCAACTTTAATACTGCTCGTATTAAAGAAGCGATCGAGCGGAACCAGGGCTCCAAAGTCTTTGCCAGAGATCTGTCTGCCAGTAAGAGCCAACTGTCAAAGCTGAAGACTGAGTGTGGCAGCATCGTTTCCGGGACACCTGAGATTTTGAGTGAGATTGAGAGGTTCTATGGCCAGCTGTACACATCATCGTCGGATCCACACGCAAGTGTGAGTAACGATCCAAGAGCCAGTCTTATCCGACACTATTCCGATGATATCCCGGACGTCAGTCTAAGCGAGATTAGAATGGCTCCCCAGCACCTTAAAACGGCAGGGCCCCAGGCGAGGATAGAATTACAGCGGAGCTTCTGAAAGCGGGTGGAACACCGATACTTGAGATCCTTCAGAGGCCCTTCAATTCCGTCCTCCATGGTGGCACTACTTCAGAGGCGTGGAGCAGAAGTGCGGTGGTATTGTTCTTTAAGAAAGGCGACAACACTCTCTTGAAAACCTACAGACCGATTTCCCTTCTGAGCCGCGTCTACGTGCTGTTTTCGAGAGTCATTACGAATCGTCTCGCACGCAGACTTCCAGCCTCCCGAACATGCCGGTTTCCGAAAAGGCTTCAGTACCATAGACCACATACATACCCTGCGGCAGATTGTACAAAAGACTGAAAAGTACAATCTGCCGCTTTGCCTGGCGTATGTGGACTATGAGAAAGCCTTTGATTCCGTCGAAATTTGGGCGGTGCTGCAGTCCCTTCAGCGGTGCCAAGTTGACTGTCGGTATATCGAAGTGCTGAAGTGTTTGTACAGTAGGGCTACGATGGCTATCCGAGTACAGAACCAGAGCCCGAAACCTATCCAACTGCAGAGAGGTGTAAGACAGGGTGACGTTATATCCCCAAAACTCTTCACCGCTGCATTGCAAGACGTTTTCAAGCTACTGGACTGGAAAGGATACGGTATTAACATCAATGGCGATTACATCACTCACCTTCGATTTGCCGACGATATAGTCCTTATGGTAGAATCGCTGGAGGACTTAAGCACTATGCTCAATGACCTCAATAGTGCCTCCCAACGGATAAGTCTTAAGATGAACATGGACAAAACAAAGATCATGTTTAATGTCCATGTCACACCTATGCCGGTAGTTGTTGGGAGCACTATGCTTGAAGTTGTTGACGAGTCCGTTTACCTGGGACAAATAGTCCGACTAGGTAAGTCCAACTTCGACCGAGAGGTCAATCGACGGATTCAACTCGGCTGGGCAGAGTTCGGGAAATTACGACATATCTTCTCGTCAGGTATACCTCAATCTCTATAAACTAGATTGTACAACCAGTGCGTGTTGCCAGTGATGACTTACGGATCTGAGACGTGGTCCTTCACTGCTGGCCGTATGAGGACGCTCAAGGTCGCTCAGCGAGCTATGGAGAGGGCTATGCTCGGAGTTTCTCTGCGTGATAGACTCAAAAATGAGGATATCCGCAGTAAAACCAGAGTGACCGACATAGCCCAACGGATTAGTAAGCTGAAGTGGCAATGGGCCGGCCATATAGCTCAAAGAACCGATAACCGATGGGGAAGAAGTACCGGTACGAGGCTGCCACTCGAGTACCTACTCGAGTGGCAGCCTCGTACCGGTAGGCGTAGTGTAGGGCGACCCCCCACTAGATGGAGTGACGACCTGGTAAGATATGCAGGATATCGATGGATGCAGGTGGCTCAGGACCGTGCTTTGTGGCATTACTTGGGGGAGGCCTATGTTCAGCAGTGGACTTGTGAAGGGCTGTAATGATGATGATGATGATGAATCTCAGATGTCAGAACTACTGCCAACTATTCCCAAGATCAGGTCAGTCGAGGATGTCCGACTATATATTTTTCTTTCTTTTGCCGTAGTATTAGTAATATTAAGAGGATTTTTAAGCTGTAAATTTTCCATACAAAAAGTGATAACGTAAACCCCCGTAGGCATAGTGTAATTTTCATAATTTTTGGAAATGTTATAGATATAATGATAAACTAGGTCCGTACGTTTTTATTTTAAGGAAATATTGCGTACAATACAAGTTAGTAGTAAGTATCTAAGTATCTATATTTTGACCTAAAAACTTCCTCGAGCGTTTTTATTTTTTTACTAAACTAAACTGAATTACTAAAAAAGATAAACGTACATACCTAAATTAAGGTATACTGAATCTAATAAGATCAAAATTGTCTCATTTCATAAAGGATTAGGGGGATGCAAACGTTATCGCTCGAAACAATATTTTAAAAAGAAAATGTAGGCAATTACTTCCAACATTTGCAACTCTCTCTATCGCACGACGGCGTTACGGAGCGAGCGATGTGAAACAGAAAGCATTTTTGAAAATACTTACTCGCACCGCGTATCGGCACTTCACAATCCTCTTAAGTTACCCATCCTTTCCCTGCAAGTGCTAAAGTGTCTTTCCAACAAGACTGCCATGTGTATCTACCTATCACAAAAGTCAAAATATTGTATTCAGCTTATGGCTACATAAATTTGCCGACGCTCCGGGAAGCCTGCAGTCTGCGATCATGTTCAAAATCGTCCCCACCATTACATCAGAATTGATAAACCACTAATCCTCGCAAAAGAACACCGATTCCTACCAAGGATGATACGTGAGGCTATTGAAATTAAAAAAACATCCTAATTTCAATAGAGAAGATGGGGTGCTGCCATCTGCTTGGGATCCTATAATTAACAAATTTAAACCCAAACCCAAGCATACCACTGCAAGACTTCAGGATACTGTAAGTTCGTTTTGCGTAAATCGGACCAAAAATTAATATTCAAAAGCTGAAGGTAGCCGGGCTAACAATGACATTGGGATGTCAAACATCTCAGTCCCCCCGTGACCATGGGTGCTGTAAAGCACCCGAAACGTCGGGAATTAAAAATAAGTAAAATCAGTTAAATAAACGCGATAGAATCATTATTTTAATTTACTAAAATCAAAACTAGCAAGCAAACTTAGTTCTGCAGCATATGCTGTAAAAAAAATTAGAAGTATTATTAGTGTTGAAACAGCTAGACTTGTTTACTTTAGCTGTTTCCATAGCATAATGTCGCATGGTATTTTGCTACGGGAACACGCGACCGACACTGAAATTATATTTGTTTTACAGAAGAAGGCCGTTAGAGCAATCTACGATTCAAAACCTAAAGAGTCGCTAAGACAAATTTTTGAAATAAAATATCGTTGGTAAAAATCCGCCATTGGACTACTAACGTGAACCACTCCTAACACAAGCTTTATAGGTAGTAGATTTAATATTACATCTATGCTTTATATGTACATCGTTAATTTTTACTTCATTACTTTTTTGTAAAAAACTCAACATGCATCCACGGTTCATTATGGTGTATTAAATTAATATCTAATGTCTGACATTTTCTAAGAACCTCATTATATGACAAAGTCGGCAATCGAGACTTCAGTGACTGTGCAATGCGATAGCAGCGTACCCGTGCCTTCCCTTGCGACCTACGGATTAGAGCCCTTTCCTAAGAACCCTAAACTCACTAAGGATCCCACTTTGAAGGACACTGACGCGTCGAAGAATTTAATTGTTAAAACTTCAGATCTAACGTTAAGATATAACGCGTTTTAATATTTTGGTAACTTACGCTGTTTATTTGCCGTGGTAACTCAGTACGCAAGAAAACAGGGCTCGATCCCCCTAAAGAAATGAAATTTTAATTGCAATTTTAAATGCTGATTTACCACGTGCTGGCGGTAAAGGCAAACATTGTGAGTTAACCCGCTTATCTGAGAAATAAGACAAAAATAGATTTCGGAGACATGTGAATTTCGCCAAAACGCTTTGGGGCAGAGCGGCGGACACTTCCATGCCCTAAAACCTTTCAGAAATGACAAGAAGCATGTGTCCAGCAGTTGCCATAGTTGCCACCCCTGGCATAAAGATACTACAGCCTATCTCCTGTTTCAGTTTCCATCTGTCGTCTCTTATCTCATTCACGAGATGATATGGAGCTTGGATTCTCTTAGGCCACCCCTGATTACGTTACAACACTTATAGTTTTTAGTTATGAGTGTAATTCCGAAAACAGTTATCACTTCTGACGCTGAAACGCACCTCAGTCTGTGAATATATTAGCTCTTTTTCTCTCCATACTGATCACAGGCACTGGATATACAGCTGCTTATTTTTTTATACCAAACAAGCATATAGTTCTCCTGATGATGAGTGGATGCTGTGGCCTAAAATAACTGCATCCTGGATGAGTAATCTAATATACAGCAACGTCGTCTTCCCTGAGTATTATGATGGATTGTCACATTAACATTTTTTAACGCTAGTATTCTTTGCGAGTATGCTAGGATCATGATCGAGTTGGATAAGGCTTCGCACTGCAGTCACAATTGACATAAATGTCAAACTGCTTTTCTCGTTTACGTTTCGAAATCGAAAGAAAGAGCGCTACGCTGTTTTCACAGTACGCGAGCAACCCGTGTTCAAGCCCTCCGGCACCAATGAAATAAATTGCAATTTTAAGTGCTGATTTACCACGTGCTCGTCGGTGAACGAAAACATCGTGAGGAAAACTGCATGTCTGAGATATACGGAAAAATATTTCGAAGACATATGAAGTTGGTCAACACGTATTGGAGCAGGGGGGCGGACACAGTTACAGCCTATATGCGTCCCACTGCTGAGTCTGTGGGACGTATATATTATATAGGCTGTAACTTTAACACTAAGAGAGTTTTATCCTTTAGCTCAGCTTCCACACTCAATTTTATAAATTTAATGGTCCATACAGGGACAGAATTACTGATTAGCAAATTGCTGACCAATTTTTCTCTATCGCTTATCAGCAGCGTTAAAATTAATATTTTATATCGATAAACATAAATTTCGAAAGTGCAACTTCTAAATCACCAGTGATATGTGACATTAAGTGTTTCAATCTAACACGAACAACTATGTGGCACGTATCTGGCACACCCGAGCGACGCCACGCGTTAGACTTATATCAGCATATTCCTTTTAATATCGCGCCGAGTTGCGCCCACACGCGGCTATGTTTGCGCCACGCGTTCGCCACACGGCACTTCGAGGGCCGCGCACCATCACTAATTCTGTCGGAAATTCCGAACGATAATGAGGGTGAACGTATTGTTCAGTTCCGAAATCGTTTGCTCATTTTGTTTCTTTTTTATTGTTGTCTTTCGGCCAGTGTTTGTTCATGAAATAGGATTATTCAGAAGTAGTGGGTTCATTGACAGCATCATGGCGTTTTTGTTGAATTAATATTCTCACATTTTTTAAGTAAGAAGCTAACTATAACACCAGTAGGGTTGTTATTTCTGAGGACACTAAGATGGAATTCCCCATTCCTTGTAATAAAATCGTGGGAAGCTCTAATAAAGGCTTCTTTTTAGTAAGAATTAGCGACCCGCTCTGGTTTCACCTGCGTGGATGTTTTAATAAGGTATTAATTTATGTAAGGTTTTGGATAAATTATGGCCTAGATCACTCCTGGCCTTGCTCTATATCTGTTGGTAAAGTTTCATTACAAGTTGTTCTGTCATTTCGTAGAATTTCTCTGGCAAACAAAATTTTAAAAATGCTTACATATTTTAAAGACATAAATAACCCCCTCAAGTTAAGTATACTGGGTGATATTATTTATCGTCTGGAAAAAATAGTGCGTAAAACGTGAACGGAATAGAAGCCTATGGCACCGATATTTTTTTTAAACATTAATATATTATGAAATTGATCTAAGTATTAACTGAATAAATTAAAGTTTAATACAGTGCGTTACGAGGTTGCGAACACCTCGTACCCCGCAAACCTCGTACCGCACCCTACGCTAGCTTTACGCGGTTAGTGTTGTGCAAAACGTTGAACGCTGCACCCGCGACGATATAATAAGATAAGAAGATGATCGAAACGTTGCCGAAAAAGTTAATTAATGATATTATTGATGATGAAGAGGAATCGGGTGGTAAATCTAATTCTAAATTAACGATATTTGAAAAACAGGTAAGTTTCCAATCAATATGTACAAATTATACTCAGTCTAAGTGAAATAATTATGTAGGAATATAACAAAAAAAAATCAACTGACAAAAGCAAAACACACACAGGCCGTAACGATCCCATACCTATGTATAGAAATGCTCCAATAAATCGCTACTCCTAATCAACCCGCTTAAAAATACACTATCAGTTTTTTTTTCAGAACCCGCCCCAAACAATCCACATCATCTCGAAAAAGGATCAAAGAAAAGGAGATGTGTAGGATGCTACGAAAAACTTTGCACCTTCTTATTAAGTCGTGAGGCTGACAAAATAGCAAAGAAAATTCTCACAGAATGTATCGGTTGCAAAAATATTATTGTTTGCCCTGTTTTAATAAAAAGCATCCATATAACCCAAATTAAATAAAATCGATATTTTTCCCATCACTAAACAATATGAAAAACTGTCCTTTTTCAGTGCGGTATGGGGTACATAAGACCCCACATGTTATTTTACCTATAGAATCTAAACTAAATAATCTGCCCACAGGCGGCGGCAGATTTAGGTTAATCAACTCATTGATAATGATAATCGCGACAAAAACCATACAATTCGCCTTATTTGGCGCCAAAAAAAGGATTTTTGTATCATGTGGGCGACGGGGTTTACTAAGCCTCGTGCCACTACAACCTCTGGTTCAGAACGAGGTTTCAAACGTCTCGTAACGCAGTAATGGAAAGTACAGATAAATCAGTGCCGCTGGCGGTACCCTGACCAAAACCTGGCAAAATTGCGTTTTTCAGAGACTATTATCTCATTAGTTATGAAAAATAAGCTACATCTAAAAGCACATTATTAATGTTCGATATCCTATCGTCATATTCCACGTTCTAATTTGTTTTTATGTGTTATGAATACATTTAAAATCAACTTTTAAAAAATGACTAAAATTATTGATTACATGCATCTGTTGCTAAAGGAAATGCTCTAATCATTTGAGAATTACACTAATGGATAGATAATTTAAAAATCTATATTCTACACGTTTTATTTAATTTCTTAAGTTCGCTTATCTCTTTAATTTAAATAATTCCAAATATTCGGGCGTATTTTTCCGTGATATATTGTAGCGAGAGCGCGTGGATTGTATGGGACCGAACGCTCAAGGTCTTTCGCTAGGGGAACCGTCTTAAGTTCACAAAAAGCAAGTAGAACTACACTAGGGCACTAGGGGAACCGTCTTAATAAATACTACCAATTATGTGCGTTTTAATTTCTATAGTTTTTAATTGATTTATTTATTAAGTTTAAAATTTTTGTTTTTATTTTTTTATTACCAAAAGTCTATTTCAAATTAGTTGTATTTATTGATAGATCAATTTCATAATATGTTAATGTAAAAGCAAAAAAAATAGTAAGTTGTCTGTGCCATAGGCTTCTATTCCATTAACCTGTTACACCCTATTTTTTTCCAGACAGTAAAAAATCATTCAGTCTAAGACAGTTATTATAAACTGACACTTCCGTTTTATTTACTCGTAAATGTGTAGATTAATATTGTAATGAATATTATATCGTATACTTAGATTCCCATTCCCATTACATACTACAGAAGGATTACAGAAGGCTATGCTAGATAAATCGGGTTCACTGTATAATACACTTGAAATCACCTTCAAACAAAGAAGATTGCGTATACGTTGTCACCTCTGAGAATAACAATGGAATATCTCAAAGCCTGTAAGCACTTGAAACTAAATTAGGTACTGCCATTCAGAGCTCATTTTTCCATATCCAGATAAAAGTTACCAATGAAATAAATTATAATCTGACTGAATAAAAAAGTAAAATAATTGAAATACTTTGTTCATACAACTCTTATTAATTTGTTTATATTGTATTCTATTATATAAATAACTTTAATGTGATTATTGAAAAATCAGTACTTTTTCATGAAATAAAACCAGTTTATAGATTTCATCACGTTTCATTCTAACTTATTTTTAATTTTTGATAATGTGTGTGTATTGCAATAGCACTCCCCTGTGTCCATGGATCACCATGATTGTCATGATTACAGTCGTTTACAAGTCCGCGAAGATAGGCCACCCTCAAGGAATGCCACAAAGCACGGTCATAAGCCACCTGCATCCATTGACTTCCTCTAGCTCTTACCAGGTCGTCACTATAAATCTAGTGAGGGGCCGCCCTCTACTTTGCTTACCGGTACTAGGTTGCCAGTAAGAAATCTTTCTTCCCCAACGGTTGCCAGGTTTTCTAGCTATATGGCCGGCCTATTGCCACTTCCGCTTACTGATCCATTAGGCTATGCCGGTTCGTTTAGTGCTACTACGGATATCATGATTCCTAAGTCTGATATGAAGAATAAAAAATAAATTACTTTTTTCGACGAGTATTAGAATAGATAAGAAATCATTGGTTTTGTTTTATATATGTTAGTATGAGAAACGAGTACACAATCTATCTGATAGTAAGTGATTATACAGCCCAAAGACATCTAGGTATATCTATCCTCGGTTAAGAATCAAAATACAGACCGATTCCGGACCGATACGATTTAGGGGACCTTCAAGAAAAGAGCCCACTCCTTTCTAAAAGGCTGTCAACGCATCTGCAACTCCCCTGGTGTTGCAGATGTTCATGGGCGGCGGTAATCACTTACCATCAGTTTCATCAGCTCGTTTGCCCCCTCTCCTATATAAAAAAGATGCGTTGTCACCCTGAGGATTATAAAAGAATGCCCATTAACCAGTAAAACGGACCTCCGGTTCTCTTCCCTTACCATACGAAACACACCAGAAACGAAATGCTGATAACATATCAGATCTTGTCCTTCCAATCCAAGACAATTCCCGTTCCAGCTTTAAGCCTTTGTAAACTAGAGCATGGACGGTACATGACTATAACCAACTACACTAAAAATTAGAAGAGATTTTCTACAAATTTATCTTGATTCAATTTAAGATTAAGACGCAATGAAATGCAGATTCTAATTAAGTTATTACCCTCACCATGTACATATAAACACCCTCGCATAACCTCACATTTTTCTAAGGCTATTGACGGACTCTCCCCGATATTTGCGCGGGAAACTATCGCGCCCGCCATCGTTGATTGATACGGGTCGCAACAATTCGTGTTTACTTTCAATTACACACGCCACGATCAGTACTGTATCCAACACTGCCATCAGCAGGGCATTCATTTAAGTGGAAGAGACTTGCGATGATTAATTTTAATATTCAGAATTATATTATCACTAACGAGTTGAAGTACTTACCATTATTAGCCTATAGGTTAATAGTGCAGATTGATTAATTAAATCACTCGAACAACTTTTATCACAAGCATTACAATCTTATTTGCAGTACTTAATAAGACTATAGCATATTATATTCATATTTTTTAATTTACAATATTCTTTTGTAAATTAAAAAATATAAATATAATAGTTATAGTCTATGCAACGGAGGCGTTCGAGACTGGTCCTTCACTGCTAGTGGTATCCATAAACGAGCTGTGGTAAGACTTATGCTCAGGTTTCTATGAGTGACAAAATTAAGTAAGAGGATATCGGTACTCGTATCTGCAATCCTTGTAGTTCGACTCCTATTTGTCTAGGAGTCTACCACGTAACCAAGTCCATACCATAAGACCAGTACGAGGGTCTCAGTTTTATAGGTACCCATTAAAATTTTGGCAAGTATGGGTGACTGTTTTAGAATAGAATGTGCACATTGAAACATAACTCACAAGCCTATGTTTAGCAAAAACGGCTGAATATAGAAATGTTACGAATCTCGCGTGTTAACGGTATGGCATGTAAACCACTTATTTACTCTAAGTCTGTGTAAGATGTATTGTATAATTTAACAATCCATTCAAAAAAGAAGACTCTTAAACGCTTAGATTTAAGACACAAAATACATTGTCAGTATTTTGAAGGCACGAATCGAATTCAGTGCTAGATAGAATTGCTTTACCCTCAAACAGTTAGCTACTCGATATTGGAACTTGATTGAAAATACTTCAAGTTAATAGTAAGCTTTTGATTTTATACTTAAATTTAAGGCTTAAGTGCTTTAGGCATTCTCTACCATGCAACCACGCGCTAAGCAGAGAAACTTAAGCGGGTGCCATAAAAATAAATATAAAAACACATAAATCTATAGTACTTAAGCGAAATATCACAGACTGAGTGACTGAACCACGATATATCTAAGTCTAAAACTATACTATACACCCAATTAATTGACCTGAAATTAAGTGTAGTTACTCATTTCGCAATGTAGCCGCTCACAAAGAACGGATTTTACAACAGTCCCATAAAAAAATCCTTGATATTTTATATATCTACGTTATTATCGTGCGCCCACCGAAGCGAGCGGGTATATATATATATATATATATATATATATATATATATATATATATATATATATATATATATATATATATATATAAATGAACTTATTAATACATATTACTATAAGTAACCTCTTTGAGAATTCTTTATACGAACATAATATATTAAAAATAAAAAATATATTTAAGCAATCTGGCCACTTGAAGAAGAAAAGTAATGGTCCGACATCAAACTGTAAGATAAACAAAAAAAAATAATTTTAAATACAGCTCAGATTTTTTTTACTGTTTTTCGAAACTTCTTTATCATCATCATAAACGCATGCTCCTTGACGTAATTACTACGAACGTCACACTTGTCAGGTGGATTAGGAATAGCAGCACCAGATCTTAACTTTTCTTTGACATGCTGTTTGTTTGACATGATGTTTGTTTGACATGCGTCACCGGCCTGCGTACTTTGCATCTTGCTTAATTGGGTGGTTATGCCATTACATACCGAAAACTATAAGATCTTTCTAGCATATCCTTTACACCATACATCTTACGAAATCCATGGAGTGAAATACAGTTATGGATTTTCTTGTGCTGTCATCAACTCAATCATTAAATTGCTTTATATGAGGAAAATAATTAAGATATCGAAATAAAAATTAATAAAATGGGGGAAAATGTAAGTTACTGATGTGATAAATTTAAACATATTAACTTACTTACTTACTTACTTACTTACTTACTTATCGTCACGCACAATCCCTAACGGGGTAGCCAGAGAGAACAGATCGCCAAGTGTCACGATCCTTACATACCTCTTTCGCTTCTTTCAGGTTCATTAACTTCTTCATACATGCACGTCTAGGTATCCGAGTATTCTTGACCCTCCCCTCTTCGAGCAATTTGCTCACATGGTCTTCGAAAGTTAGTCTCGGTCTACCTCGACACCTTTTAATATTTACTTTCGCTCTATATATTTTCTTCACCATTCGGTCTTCACTCATTCGTTCAACGTGTCCAAACCATTGGAGTACGCCCCTATCAATTTTTGTGATAAGGTCATCTTTCAATCCTGCCATATTGCGAATCTCTTCGTTTCGCTTTCGGTCGGCTATGGTAACGCCACACATTTTACGAAGAGATCGCATCTCCACTGCATTCAACTTGCTTTTATGCTTCTTCTGGCATACCCAGGTTTCGCTGCCATATAACAAAGTCGGTACCAACACTGCGTTATGTATTGCAAGGCGTGCACTCTTCACCACGCCTTGCCTTTTTATTAATGCATTCAGGGCACCATTGACTTTGTTTCCGGCAGCGACACGCCTATCCACATCTAAATCACATCTTCCATCCCGGCTGAAAGCACTCCCCAAGTATACAATTTCATTTACCTGTTCTAGACATTCCTGATTTACCCATATTTCACATTTCGTTCTCTCTTCGTCCTTTTCAAATACCAGAACCTTAGTTTTATTAGCATTCAAACGGAGACCTTTAATTTCACATTCCTCTTTCATACACGTGACTAATGCCTGCAGTTCTGCTTCTGATGGTGCAATAAGCACTGCATCATCAGCATACAGCAGACAATTAACTTTTATGTCACCCAATTTCACACCCAAACAGCTATCTTTCAGCTTCTGTAAACAGCTGTCGAGATACAGTATGAACAGCCAGGAAGACATGACACAACCCTGTTTTACGCCCGCTTGGACGCTAAACATGGGTGACAGGTCATGCACTACCCGCACACAGGCTTTACAGTCATAGTAGAGTGACTGCACAGCCCTTAACAATCGACCATCCACACCATATCCCGGCAACAGTTCCCACATTTTCTTCCTTATAACCTTATCAAATGCTTTCTCCAGATCCACAAAAGCACAGAAAATCCTCTGGTTAACACTCAGAAGCTTCTCCGTGATCATGCGGAGAGAAAACATTTGATCCGTGCATCCTCTTCCAGGTCTAAATCCGCATTGTGCCTCCCATAAAAATCTTTCCGATTTCTCTTGCATCCTGCGTGTCAAAACCTTCGAATAAACTTTACTTGCTAAACTGGTCAAGCTGATCGCCCGATAGCTCCCTCAGTCAAAATGTGAACCTTTACCTTTATATAAAGGCACAATGACCGCGGATCGCCAATCATCCGGGACATCTCCCGTCCGCCAGCACAAATTGCACAGCAGATGAAAGCTGTCCCAGACGCGAGGCCCACCGTACTTGACAATTTCAGCAGTAACTCTGTCTAGTCCCGCAGCCTTACCACATTTCAAACTTCGAATCGCACGTTCAATCTCTTTCATGCTGATGACCTCAGTGTCATCGAGGTCCGTGTCTGGCGTGCCAGTCACGGCGTCACCCCCGGATCCTTCACTAAGATCATGACACGCATACAATTCTCTATAAAATTCACTCCATCGCTGCATGACGTCCGATTTTTCTGAGAGGACGTCATTGGTTCTCGAAAGCACTTTGTTCATTCTTAAAGCTGTCGCACCACTCCGGGACCTTCCAACCTCTTTCCAGAAGAGTTTGGAGTTTTCCCTAAAATTGTGCGACAACCTCTCGTCCGCTTCTATTCTACACCTTTCACGTACTTCCTCAATCAATGTTTTCGCATGAACTTTCTGCAACTTATATCTTTCTTTCATCTTCTCTCTCACATATCTCACATCTCAAACATATTAACAGATATTTTAAACCGAAAATCTATTGAAATTTTGTCCACTGACGAAAAACCTCTCAAACAATCGACTGGAATGCAAAGAGGGAATTTTAACAAGTTAGCCAGTTTTATTTGATTTATTTTCAGAGTGCCCGGGGCTCGGTGCTGCCAACTAACTATTTTAATATTTTATTATAACTAGGCACTCGCTTTTAATAGCTTTCAATGTAACTTTTTATTGTAGTTAGTCAGTTTTTCTGCTTTAGGAATTTAATTCGCAGCTCGAACCATTGGATTTTCTTTGCGTAATATAACATTTAAATTCTTAATCGTACATATGTTGGTTGTTATCAATTTTACTATTAGGTAACTGGACTACGAGTATGCGCTCGTTTGTTATTTTCATAGCTTCATTTGCATAACAATACAATTTACAAATTCGTTAAAAAATCTCAGATTTTTAATTAAAACTTAGTTTTACATAGATTTATGATTGATTGAATTTTAATTTAACGTATATAGTTAGCTTGTAACTACGTATACATTATATACTTTAACGTAGTTTTCAATTAAAGTAATTAAGGCAGCGGGTGCCGGTTCGAGTCCGAGCCAACCCCGTCGTATCGCGAGCGCTCCTTATTTGAAACACAAATATTTGCCCCCGATGAAACTTTCCCAACGTCTCCGGGCCTTTATTAATATTTTATTATTTTGTCTTGTACCTTCGTTTTGGAAAATTTCCAACTTCCCTTGTTAGCAACTCTCGGTTCTAAAGCGATTATATTTAAAATTATTTTAATTAAAACACTGTGCAAACGTCTAAGAACGGTCCAATGGGTTTGAAATTTCATGGAATTTCTAAAATATTTCAGTTGCGAAACTCATATTTCAACTAGGAAGTATTTGATGTAACTTTAGAAAAAATATAAATTTTTATTAAATTTAATATTAATTATCATTATTATAAACTGTAAGCAAAATATAAAAATTAAAAATAAGCATTAAAAAATTAACAAAAATAATTAAAAACAAAACGATTATTTTAAATTAAGAACATAATATAATATTTTAACACATACATACAATAAACATCAACAGCATAATATACGATACGATACGACATGTAGGTTTCCTCACGATGTTTTCTTCGCCGCCGAGCATGTACTATAGTGGTAAATCAGCACTAAAAATTACACTGAACGATTTTATTGGTGCCCGAGTCAAAAGGAACACGTGCTGCTCCCGCACCGCGGCATGTTTATGTACACAAATTTTGTAGATTCAGTTTTTTTAGGCGAGAACATTTACAGCGAGCGTGTAGTTAACTCCTTCGCTACCACTCATCACCTAATTTCTTTTCCATCAATATCTCAACGTGCGATGTTGCACTTTAGTGAAGCTAATAACTGCAAGTCCAAGGTCAAGGTCAGGTCAAGTTTGCATACTTTACAATTAGTTCTAATTTACGTGTAAGTTATGTCAAATTAGACAAATGAGAGTATAAAAATATGTGGGGTGTTAACTTCTTTAACAATAGCTACAGAGTATTTAAGCTTTTTATCATTAGCCCGTAAAAATACTGTATTGCTGGTGAAAGGGCTCTCCTATTGTAGTGAGGATTTGCCTTAAACATCAAGCTTGACAAGCCTTTTCTCGATCGCAGTATCAATGCTGTCTAATTTATTATTATTTAATGTCCTCCAGACCGAATTTCCACCACGGCGGCCTGCCTCACCGGAGACTAGCCATCGGCGCAGGACAGGATTATAGTGCCTAAGTATATGCGCAAGCACAGGTGCACTCTCTATTTTCTCACTCTCATAATCCGATGGGGCGGTAAACCGACACGACCGGAGAGAGATCAGGCGTAGGACCAACGTCTTTACGTGCTTTCCGAGGCACGGAGGTGAGACACCGCCAACTTCCTGACTCCGGGTAACTACAAACTCAATAATTAATTTTTGGCCTGACCCGGGATTCGTACCCAGGACCTCATGATCAGCAGTCGCACTACTACAACCACGAGACCAACGAGGCAGTCGATGCTGTCTATTGATTGATAGACGACTTGCACCTTTAGGGTTGTCTACCGCTGCCGTGGCCGGGACGTCAACGAGAACGAAAATATTTCTTGCCGAGATCAAGATGACATGACGGCTATCGTCTGTCCACCGTGACGATCTCGGTGGTTCAGTCAGTTAGTTCTAGCTGTTGCGACGGCGCGGTGCGACCTCACGACGCGGCGTCGGTGTGGATGGACAAGTTTAAGGCCCGGTTTCCACCAAATTAAAGAGGAGTTATCCAATACAGTTATTTCCACATCTCTTTTTCGCTTAGTTTCGGTGGAAATGGATCAAGTGGAGAGGAAGGAGGTGACTCATTTTTATACATTACATAGAATTTTGTGCGGTGAGCGAGCAAGCGGCACGGCAGGGCGGCGTTAAAATTATTCTTTGTCACCCTGTAAGATTTTTGAAAACTTTCATTATCAATCTCTTGAAACAGTGTGGCATATTCGCCATGACTGTGAAATTTTATATGGTTTCTTATCCAGAATCTATGATGCCGTCGATAATTTAAATAATGAATAATTAATTGTGTTTCTTCAACCTCTAATTCCTCTTCCTCAAGCAAATTTAGATATAACTTGTAACGTTATGACGTCTTCCTTTCGTAGACAGAACTTGACTGGTTTCGATCTCTGCTATACAAAGCTCACATCTCTGCTATACAAAGCTCACATCTCCTCTCTACTACACTTCTCCTCTTCGCTTTGGTGGAAATAACCTGCCAGCTTTCCAGCACATTTGGTGGAAACTGGGCCTAAATGTGTTTTGTATAGCCGGTATATCGGCTCGTCGAAATCTCGGGCCGAGTTCTAGCGGTCGCGCCGATCTACTTTAAACGATGACGGCGCTAGGGCTGCCCTATATAGTATATTAGCTAAGGCGACGGGCTTGCGGAGGACAGACAACTATAGTAGATGTGTCACTCGGCGCCGTCATCTCACATTGTTTTTGACGTCCCGGTGACGGCGGCGGCGGACAATCGCTCTAACGCTGCTCCCTCGCAAATCTGGATATTTTACGCCTCGCGTAAACGAAATAGAAATATCGCTAGCCATCGAAAGCTATAATATAGTAATTTAGTATATATAAGTAAGTATAATATAGTAATCTAGTATATATAAGTAAGTATAATTTAGTAATCTAGTATATATAAGTAAGTATAATATAGTAATCTAGTATATATAAGTAAGTATAATATAGTAATCTAGTATTGAATAAAACAATTTTACGGATTTTATTGCGCTTAATTTTAATTATTTTACCACGTTTTTATGAAGTTGCTGTCTTTTTTGTCTGTCGTTCCTGGTGGAATTTAGTTATTGTTTTTAAACTATCTTAACTTAACAAGAATATTAAAAACTTTTTAAATTAAATATTAAAAAGTTTACTTGTTAATTCCCGAAGTTTTATCCAATGAGCAGTGTTCACGCAAATATAAGAAATCTTTATATTTCTAGCATATCCCATAACCGCCTCTTGTAGTAAGGACTCACGAGACGAAACGTGATGATGGATTATCTTAAACTGCTACCGCACGCTTCGCTTTCTCTCAAATCAAAAATCTAGTATATTGACCCACCGGAAGGGTGGGAGCACAAATGTTATACAGATCATAAGGAAACAGGCTTTAAGAGACACGACCTTACGACACCTACTCTTTGCATCGGCACCGTTACAGCCTATTTAAGTTTACTTTGTCTCATAGGGGAGATATTTGACAACTGACCATAGTTTCATTGTCAGCGAGATGTAGGTCTTTTATCTCACTAACAAAATGGTATGAATCCTTTGTGTGTGCTCTGGTATGTCCTCTCAGTGGTGACAGTATTTTTGCCAAGTGTTGTGCCAGCTTATAAGTTGGTGAATCGATCTGGCTCACTATTTCACCTTTACTATGTTACTAGATTAATGTAATAAAACGAACAACATGAGAAAAACTTTACCTCAAAACTTATCGTATAAAAGCTGAGTCTATTTCTAGTTACATTAATATTAAATAAATATACATCAAAGTGCGAGCACTACAATTTTATTAAGTAATACTTTTGTTCTTTAAGTTCGAGAAGTAACTAATTTCGATAAAAATACCACATTGAAATACCTGTAAATATTGCGACGCCCTTAAGAGCGCTCCCTGAAGAAACAAGAAAATATTGACTCATTGAGGCGATGTTGTCCTTACAAATTTCTCCTTCAGATCGTTTTTATGCAAAGGTGAGTTTCGTATTATGTACGTTCACCACAATTTTTAAGTAAAATTTCAAACTCTTAGTTTGTGTCGCAAGTCGTTTCCATCCCACACATATTTTTTAATTCTTCGGTTATATTCTAAAGGAAATAAAAGAATGTACTTTACCTCAATTGTTACTTTTGATACGAATTTAATAAGGTTTACGTCTATCTTAAATCTAAATGTCAATCTAAATGTATAGGTTAGCATTTCAATATTTTAATTGAGTCAATAGTCATTCATGCAGAAATATAGAAAATCCACATACTTGGGTTTTGTGATTTTACAGAGATATCAACGTTGTAGGTACACGTGGGATACAATAAAAATTTTGCGTAACTCAAGAATAAATCAGTAATAAGTCAAACCTCTCATCATATTTTGATTTTTAGGCAAAATAAAGAAATTGGATGGGCCATAGTGTGCGGTAGGTCTGGACTGAATGCGGGATAGGTCGCCAGACCTACCTTTTCAGAAGGCAAAAATGATATTTTCTTTTTCGTGGTGTGCGCAAGCATTGGTAAGGCACACTAGGATACGACATATTGCACGTTTTTCTCTAACTTTTACAAAGACATTGAGTAAACAAATAGTAGTTATAACTCGGCATTAGCTGTCTTTTGCTCATCACTGGAATCGTGACGACAGGACCCGTCTGGGAGAACAAAAAATCTAGCCTGCCTCATTTTTATTGGCTTGATGTCACCTTCGAACATCCACAGAATACAGAAAACTGGTACTTCCTTTCAGAAATGTAGCAATATGTATCTATGTTTCGTCTCCTGACATAATGTCATACGTGCTCGTGCATTTGGACGTCCGTAATTCTACTTTAATAACATTTATTTGCACCAATCAAGTCGAGTCCTTATGGCAGAATCGCTGGAGGACTTAAGCACTATGCTCAATGACCTCAATAGTGCTTCCCAACGGATAGGTCTTAAGATGAACATGGAAAAAACAAAGATCATGTTTAATGTCCATGTCACACCTATGCCGGTAGTTATTGGGAGCACTATGCTCGAAGTTGTTGACGAGTACGTTTACCTGGGACAAATAGTCCGACTAGGTAAGTCCAACTTCGACCGAGAGGTCAATCGACGGATTCAACTCGGCTGGGCAGCGTTCGGGAAATTACGACATATCTTCTCGTCAGGTATACCTCAATCTCTAAAAACTAGATTGTACAACCAGTGCGTGTTGCCAGTGATGACTTACGGATCTGAGACGTGGTCCTTCACTGCTGGCCGTATGAGGAGGCTCAAGGTCGCTCAGCGAGCTATGGAGAGGGCTATGCTCGGAGTTTCTCTGCGTGATAGACTCAGAAATGAGGTTATCCGCGGTAAAACCAGAGTGACCGACATAGCCCAACGGATTAGTAAGCTGAAGTGGCAATGGGCTGGTCATATAGCTCGAAGAACCGATAACCGATGGGGAAGAAAGGTTCTTGAGTGGCAGCTTCGTACCGGTAGGCGTAGTGTAGTGGGGCTACATGGAGTGATGACCTGGTAAGATATGCAGGAAGTCGATGGATGCAGGTGGCTCAGGACCGTGCTTTGTGGCATTACTTGGGGGAGGCCTATGTTCAGCAGTGGACTTGTGAAGGGCTGTAATGATGACGATGATGATGAATCAAGTCGAGCGGCAACAAAGATTTTTAATTTTCAAATTTCGATGATTTTTTTTTTGAATTTGACTCATACCAATATTTTAATGTCGTCGAATATCCTCATGGATGATGCGACATTTTTCAATATAAATTTGTCACCTGAAAGTAACCGCATTTACCTCAGTGATTGCAGTTGAGCGACCCTTAACCTTCACAAATTTCACCATGGAGAGAGAAACACTTTGGCTTACAGTGCTCAAATAAGGTGCTTCACTCCCATATGCAATTTGAAGACGAGCAGTACAATCTTGAGGAGAGAGTGGACTTTTAAAATCATAAATATAATAAATATCATCTCCCTAAAATCTTAATCAATCTGAGCTTCAAGTTGTGATAAAAAGAATTGACATACGACTTTCTACCAAAAAAGTTTTTATATTTAAAAAATATACATTCGAAATTTAAAAAATTATGAGCGGCCAGGAGCGAAGAACTTTCAGTGTGCCCTATCTAATATACAGTAATGTTGTCGGTGATGTAGTGCAAGATAATAAATAACAAAAATATACCTACGAGTAGTACCTACTCGTAAATAACGAGAACGTAGTACTATTATTTATTCTGTGATGAGAACCTCAACGGTATGCAGAGATAAAGAAGCAAGTTGTTTGGTATCGTATACGAAACATCCAAATATCTCGAGTCTAGAAAAGGCCTACGTCAAGCTGAAGATTACTGTATATTTACATGCCGTAAATAAAGTGTTTTAGTAAATATGATTTTCCGAATAAGACCGACATTTATGGTGCGCCCATTTAAGTGAAACCAACACCGTTTGTTCAGTCGATTAAAAATTGTTTACGGCGGTTCCCGCGAAACGGCATTGCTGTTGCTCGAAGAAAAATATAGCAAATATTGACTTCCTTGCTCTCGTAACGCCTCTTAAACAGAAAAGAAAACTACGAGTGTGTACTGTCACTGACTATTATTGATATCATGTCATTACATATACAATCTTCTTAATTTTTTTTAATAGGATAAGGGTCACAAACGAGCACACATTCTACCCGATAGTAAGTGATTGCTGTGGCCTATAGACATCTATATCTATCCTCGATTACGAATCAAAATTCAGATGCGTTGTCACTCGTGAGGAATAAGATGGAATGCCTTGTTTCCAGCAAGAAGGGTCTTTGACGACTTGCCATACGATACCCAGCAGTGCTAAGCTGCTATTTTACGCTGGTATTCTGCGAGAGCGTGGTCCTTCCCCGGTAGAGCCGTCCCATTCGTGCTACAACTGTACTACTAATATAGCTGCAGCATGGCTCTACCACGTACATTTTATTATAAATTAGAAAAGGAACCTTTTAGAAATTATGCAATTTCACAGTTTTTTTTATTAACGTTGTAGTGCTACACTAACAAGTTGTGGCATCTGCACTGGGTCAGTTCGACCGGGGTAGGATCACGCGCTTCTAAATACCACCATAATGCAGCTATGTTTCATATGATGAGTGATTACAATTAAAAAACCTAAAAAGTCCTTAATGTTAGGTTCCAATCTCTTACCTGTTTTACTGTCAAATAGCAGTGCTTGCATTGCTGTGTTCCGAGAGCCAGTATATTTAAAGGCTGAACCACACACATCCTAAACTCATGTACTTATGTTTTATATAATAAAAATCACGTGCGCAACTGTCACACTGTTAATTAAAGGCTTGGAAAGGCCTATAAAACAGCTATGGATTCTAAACGCTGATAAATAAGTATCACATATTCTTTGCATATATTGGGGAATTTGAGCAAAGATTAACGTCACTCAAACATTCTGTTCAAATGAAAATAATCCACAATATTTGAACGAAATTTACGAGTATTATTAGATACATGAATATTCCTTTTATACAGAATGATAAACCAATTTTTTGCACTCATTATTTTCAAAATTATGAATTTAGCGCTTTCGCCATAAAGCATAGAATCTTTTGATAATATTTTTGACATACATTAAGCCGAGCTGTCAGTTTACGCGCTTATTTTCGAGTGCCCTCGATGTTACAAACATGTGACATGGCAAAGACATCAAGTGATTCGGCCTGAGATATTCCAGCGCAAACTTTTGTTAGAACATCGTTTTGTTGTTGAATCGTGGTTATGTCACCTACTACTGGACTAAGGAAACAACATTATACTAAAAGTTATTTGTATACAAACGCTATAAAGTATAATAATAACACAGTTATGTTACTTTTGGAGCGATAAAAATATTTAAAATAAGGGCCCTTACTATTTTTCCATCTTGTAAAGGCTGTATATATATAGCAATAAGTGTTTTGATATACTACGGAGTTTATTATTGTAATATATCAAGTGTTCTCAGACCACAATTTCTATTTTAAAAATGAAAACTTTTATCAGGTCTTTTTGTTTGAAACTTAATCCATTGGAAACAAGCAATGTGAAATCTTTTTTTTAATTTTGCATTGTCACTACTCTACACCCAAGCACGGATAAGAGTATATTAATGTTACTGATTATTGCAAAATATCTACAGAGCAATATGTTTGATATTGCTCTGTAGATGTTAAGTAAGAAAATTGAAATACCCTTTTTTATGTAGAAAATTTTATGAAGGAATATTCAAAAGTCGTAAAATTTAAGCCGCTGGTTTTCAAAAAAAAGAAATACGTTCAGTGACCATTTTTATAACGTAAGTATAAATGAATATAGCTAAAAAATGCTGTAAATTGTCAGCATTATTAGTAGTGTCGGGTATTACAGCCGTGGTAGCTCAAATAATTAACGCTCGCTGTAAATATAACAGAACGCCAGTAACCCGGGTTCGATTCCCGCCGGCACCAGTGAAATTGTTAATTGTAATTTTAAGTGCTGATTTACCACGTGCTCGGTAGTGAAGGAAAACATCGTGAGGAAACCTGCATGTCTGAGGAATAAGATAACAAAATATTTCTAAGACATGCGAAGTTCGTCAACACGCATTGGGGCAGCGCGGCGGACACTTCCCCGCCCTAAAAACCCTCTCGTAAATGAGGGGAGGCCTGTGCTCAGCAGTGGGACGTATATAGGCTGTAACTTTACTTTACTTTACATACGTCCCACTGCTGGGCACAGGCCTCTCCTCATTTCTGAAAGGGTTTTAGGTGCACCACCGAGCACGTGGTAAATCAGCACTTAAAATTGCAATTAACAATTTCATTGGTGCCGGCGGGGATCGAACCAGGGTTACTCGCGTTCTGTTATATTACAGCGAGCGTTAACCATCTGAGCTACCACGGCTCTTCGTACGTATGTAGGCTGTAACTTTTATTAGTAGGGGTCGTATTAGCGCTGAGCAAAACCGTTCAAATGTGGATTTTATAGGGAAGACGACGCCGGCTGGTCTAATGCGTGTTGCCGAACTTCACATGTCCTCGAAGTACATATTTTAATTTCTCATGCATGTTGCATTAGAGTTACGCGCCGGCTCCAAAACCCTCACAAAAATTAAAGAATGCCTCTGCCCAGGAGTAGACGTAATCAAGGCTGTTATATTAATTTTTACCTTACTTAATTATCACATTAACATAAATACTCACCAGCATCATCATCAACATCGTCATCATTACATGCTATCAAAAGTCCAATGCTCAGCATAGGCTTCCCATCACCTCTACTGTTTTGGTTTCCGCTTGTCACCTCTTACGACACTCACGGCTTTATTTAAAGTGCCGCCACTATATGGGACAAAAAAAATATTAGAATATCATAATATAGATAAACATTCGTTAAAATTATTTTTCTTTATTTTTCATAAAGATTTTTTCTAGTATTTCGTCATAATACATATTAAATTAATTAAAATAATCTGTTCTACAACGTACACCATTCACTATGACGCGCGTTGCGATGATAATATGCTCTAATCCTGGAATAAATCAAAAACATGCAAATTTATGAGCACACTGAGTACATAGGTACATACGTAAATTACTATAAGTCTCTAACGAGCCCCTAAAAGCACGCACTTTAACAGATAGATAGATAATTCTTTATTGTACACCAAAGCAATACATAAACGAAAGAAGAAGAAAAAAAATAGTGTCACAAGGGGCGGTCTTATCGCTAAAAGCGATTTCTTCCAGACAACCTTTGGATGGACAGGATCGCAAAAAGCAGTTGGTAAATTGTGTGGTTTGGTGATGCAGAAACAATATTTATAAATATATCCATATTTTATATAATATAATTAGTAATAAACAACAAATAAATACAAAAAAAATACGAATGTATATTACATATATAGACGGCACGAACTCAACGATTAAGATAGTGACTGTGTACAAGTTTCTGAAAAACAGTTAAAGACTGGGCGCATCTCACTGACAGAGGTAGGGCATTCCATAGACAGACTGCTTGGATACTAAACGACCTGTCCATAAATTTGCTATTATGGGCAGGCATTTTTAATGTAAAATTCTCTGATGATCTCAAAACTTTCGAATGGGAATAATGAAAGCCACTTGAGCTTATTACGAAAACAAGATACGTGATCATATTTGCGCAAACCAAATATGAATCTTATACAAAAGTTTTGAAGACGCTCAAATTTATCAAGTTGCTTCTCAGTGAGATCAGGATAGCTGACATCTGCATAGTCCACAATTGGGAGAAGAAGAGATTGAGCAAGCGCAATTTTAGTGGCAGTAGGTAGAAAGTTCCTTAATCTGTTCAATGATCGGGCAGCTGCAAAAAGTTTACGACTAACCTCCTGTATTTGAGGACCCCATGATAGGTTCGTCAACAGATTTGATAGCATACAGGCAACTGAACAGACAGATCTCCAAATGCGTGCGGCGAGACTTACGCAACTTTAATACTGCTCGTATTAAAGAAGCGATCGAGCGGAACCAGGGCTCCAAAGTCTTTGCCAGAGATCTGTCTGCCCGTAAGAGCCAACTGTCAAAGCTGAAGACTGAGTGTGGCAGCATCGTTTCCGGGACACCTGAGATTTTGAGTGAGATTGAGAGGTTCTATGGGCAGCTGTACACATCATCGTTGGAGCCACACGCAAGTGTGAGTAACGATCCAAGAGCAAGTCTTATCCGATACTATTCCGATGATATCCTGGACGTCAGTCTAAGCGAGATTAGAATGGCTCTCCAGCAACTTAAAAACGGCAGGGCCCCAGGCGAGGATGGAATTACAGCGGAGCTTCTGAAGGCGGATGGAACACCGGTACTTGAAGTCCTTCAGAAGCTCTTCAATTCCGTCCTCCATGGTGGCGCTGCTCCAGAGGCGTGGAGCAGAAGTGCGGTGGTCTTGTTCTTTAAGAAAGGCGACAACGCTCTCTTGAAGAACTACAGACCGATTTCTCTTCTGAACCGCGTCTACGTGCTGTTTTCGAGAGTCATTACGAATCGTCTCACACGCAGACTCGACGACTTCCAGCCTCCCGAACAAGCCGGTTTCCGAAAAGGCTTCAGTACCATAGACCACATACATACCCTGCGGCAGATTGTACAGAAGACTGAAGAGTACAATTTGCCACTTTGCCTGGCGTATGTGGACTATGAGAAAGCCTTTGATTCCGTCGAAATTTGGGCGGTGCTGCAGTCCCTTCAGCGGTGCCAAGTTGACTGTCGATATATCGAAGTGCTGAAGTGTTTGTACAGTAGGGCTACGATGGCTATCCGAGTACAGAACCAGAGCTCGAAACCTATCCAACTGCAGAGAGGTGTAAGACAGGGTGACGTTATATCCCCGAAACTCTTCACCGCTGCTTTGGAAGACGTTTTCAAGCTACTGGACTGGAAAGGATACGGTATTAACATCAATGGCGAGTACATCACTCACCTTCAATTTGCCGACGATATAGTCCTTATGGCAGAATCGCTGGAGGACTTAAGCACTATGCTCAATGACCTCAATAGTGCCTCCCAACGGATAGGTCTTAAGATGAACATGGACAAAACAAAGATCATGTTTAATGTCCATGTCACACCTATGCCGGTAGTTGTTGGGAGCACTATGCTCGAAGTTGTTGACGAGTACGTTTACCTGGGACAAATAGTCCGACTAGGTAAGTCCAACTTCGACCGAGAGGTCAATCGACGGATTCAACTCGGCTGGGCAGCGTTCGGGAAATTACGACATATCTTCTCGTCAGGTATACCTCAATCTCTAAAAACTAGATTGTACAACCAGTGCGTGTTGCCAGTGATGACTTACGGATCTGAGACGTGGTCCTTCACTGCTGGCCGTATGAGGACGCTCAAGGTCGCTCAGCGAGCTATGGAGAGGGCTATGCTCGGAGTTTCTCTGCGTGATAGACTCAGAAATGAGGATATCCGCAGTAAAACCAGAGTGACCGACATAGCCCAACGGATTAGTAAGCTGAAGTGGCAATGGGCCGGCCATATAGCTCGAAGAACCGATAACCGATGGGGAAGAAAGGTTCTCGAGTGGCAGCCTCGTACCGGTAGGCGTAGTGTAGGGCGACCCCCCACTAGATGGAGTGACGACCTGGTAAGACATGCAGGAAGTCGATGGATGCAGGTGGCTCAGGACCGTGCTTTGTGGCATTACTTGGGGGAGGCCTATGTTCAGCAGTGGACTTGTGAAGGGCTGTAATGATGATGATGATGATGATGATAGGTTCCTGTCAATATAAATTCCCAAGTCCTTGACTTTTTCACTAACAGGGATAAAATTTCCATTAAAATAACTTGAGGTGTTTGAGATATGTTAGATTTTCCAATCATATACGAACTTCCGATGATAATTACCTGAGTCTTTAGGGGGTTAATCTTCAAGCCATATGTTTTTGCCCAATCTGATATTTGCTCAAGATCACTATTTATGTTGTTAATAGCTACATCTAATTCACTAGGAGAAACATGAGTATATATTTGAAGATCATCTGCGTATAGGTGGTAAGAAGAAGTAATCTTAGTGGCTATAGAATTATTAGAAATTGAGAAAAGTAAGGGAGATAATACGCCACCCTGTGGGACACCAGCAATGGTATCACACCAAGAAGAAAATGTGTCATCAATGCGAATACATTGCCGGCGCCATCAATCTGAATATATCACTCTCTGATATATTTCTTACTCTCTTTATTCTCATTTATTTCCTACCTACTCTAACCTTCTATCTAGTTAATTTTTGAACATACAAATTGATGGTCTCATAGTTATATTTACCATGGTTACCACGCTTGGCAGACGGATTGGCTCGTTTATAATTTTGGGTATTCTATTCGTTTGATGTTGCAGCCCAGCTGCTTTTTCATTTCCCTCTGTCGCTTCTTACAACACCCGCAAGATGACATGTTTAGTGAATTCTCTTACGCGGCGACTACAAAGCCGTGGCGAACGAAATAAACTGCAACCACATTTTATATATTACTGGCTGGAAACAAGCGCTTTGCTGCCGCAGAAAAAATATTTGTGGAAGTATCGTTTTAAACTTGGAAGGGTTATAATATTGCTTAATTATTAGTGACAATACATTCATTGAAATTGAATGATATATGACTTTCAAATAATCGGTATGATACGTGTGCCACCTAGTGTGAGTTCATTGTAATTTTGTTTCTTTTGTTTTCGAGCAAGTGCAGGCGATAAATTGCAAAAGTTTTAGCGCAAACTGATGAACGGTGAACAGCGCATAAAATAGGTACAAACAAACATTAATTTTTCTATATTAGATAATTATATTTTACATTATTAGACTTCACGATCACTATCATTACAGACCTTCAATAGACATTTACTGAACGTGGATAGATCTACGTTAAGAGGATCGCCAAAAAACATCCTATGTCCTGAGCCACTATATCGACTTCCCGCGTGTCTTATCTGGTCGAAATGATGACCTGATAAGACATGCGCAGACATACAGTGGGGGACCGCATTACACTTTTCTTATTGGTGCAAGACTGACCCCCAAGAACAATCCTTCCACATCGATTGCCGGTTTTTCAAGCTATATTGCCGGTCTGTTGCCACTTAGACTTACTGGTCCGTTGGGCTGTGTATCAGTTACTATAGTTTTATCAGTTTTTCTTAAACATATCACACAGAGAATACTCGAGCATAGCCCTCTCCATAGCTTTTTGAGAGACCTAAGGCTTCCTGAAATGGCGAACAGTATCAGATTCATAATAATGATATAAATCATCACTAACAATGGACACTGGTTGTATACTCTTGTTTTTAACTTTGAACGCTGCCCAGCTGAGTTGAAACCATCAATTGACCTCTTGGATCAAGTTGATCTTAACTGATCAGATAGATCTTATTATATTAGACTTATGTATATTTTTGTTGACTAACTTTTTAAAACTGCGATAGTCAAGACCTGGCCGCATAAAAGTCTGATAGGAAAAAAATTAAAAATAAAACGTGTTCTAGAGCGTCTATTGTATCACGAACACGTGTTGTTGTTGTCATATCGCTATACATTTTTTTCTTTTTAATATTCTCAATTCCTGCTACCGGTGAGACATGTGTATTTATTATTCTGTGCTTCATTCAGCTTTCTTTGCGTGGACAATGGGACGGTCCACGGAACTATGGCGCGCGTACAATAGGAGACATTATGTTCAAAACGAAAGAGAACTGTGGATGTTGGGAGAAATATGTTACGCGTTTATTCAATGCGTTATTTTGGATGTAAAACAAACTGACATCGAATGTAAATACTATTGTTGGGTGTTGTCATCCGAAAAATGACATTCGAAATGGATTTTTAATGGGGCTTTTTCTTGTAAGACACTGTCTGTCGGTAATAAATACTTCCGTGACTAGTGTAAGTTTTTTTTATTGTTTTGATATACAATTATGGTAATATCAGCTTCATAAAACGATTTTTGACTAGATTCACATGAAACCATCTTAAGCTCGACTACAGTAGAATTCAGTCATATTCAACATTTTATCATAAACTAAATGGCCAGATGGACGTTGTTTCCGATAACCACTTGTCCTATAAAATACCCTAAATTTACTGTTAAAAAAATTTTGAGGGTACTTATCGAAATGAAAATTATCTCGACTCTAAAGTTGCAGCAAGCAATAAACATTTACGAAATTTCATTAAAATCGGTTGAGCAACTTCGGAGTTTAGCGTGAACGAACATCGTGGCACGAGATTTTTATACATTAAGATAAAGTAATTAATTTTGGAGCGTATCATCATAAAACGATACTTCATAAACATGATCTCGCATGCACAATTGACACTTGTTATTCCCGCCTTTTACTATTGCATGTTTTTTTTTAACAAAAGTAAAGTGACAAGATACTGTCGACCAGATGTTAAGTAAAACAGTTCTCAATATTTGGCATGCCAAATATATTTCAGTTCCACGAAAGTAAACAATATCTTCTTCTTATTCTTTATCAACCCCTAACAGTAACATCACATATCACCTCGTGGGTTTCGTAGGAGAAGATAGAGGGAAACTGAAACTGAAATAGGAGGCAGCATTTTATTGTAAACAACTCAAAATAATTTAAAAAAAACTGCTTCCAGCCCGACTACCAAGCTATAGCATATATCCTACTATGATCCGTATTGATGGTGAGTGGATGCTTATCCGCAGTGGACTGTAATGCTGATGGTGATAATAAACAGTCTACTGAGGAGAGGCAAAGGAGAGTTCTGCCCGGAACCGAAGTCGTGGTGTGTTCGTCCAGATCACAAGGGGAGAGTGGAATACAAAGGACAGGAACAGATTAAATAACTTGTAGAGAGTCAAGAAAGTGGACGCGGGAAAGAGCACAGAGCAAGTACCGCGTGCAGCTCTCGATATTCGGCCCGTATAAACGTGAGGTTGGTGGGGCTATGGGAGGTGGAGGGTGTTTTCATTTGTGGGCCGGGGCACCCCAGTGCTAGCTCCATCCACTTGACCGCATACAGCACAGAGCAGTTTGAATCGTCGATGACCGAGTTCTTTCTGATCGGCTTGATTCACTGGCGCTGCGTAGGGATGTTGCATCACTTTGCGTTTACTATGCTACTATTGCAACTACCACGGGGAGTGTTCTGAGGAATTGTTTGGATTAATTTCAACCGTCAAATTTCACGAACGCACATCGCGTCCAAATTCACGATGCCACCCTTACCATCTTGATGCTTAGCGCTCCTAGTAAAACGCACCACTGTGCGTTTTACTAGGAGTTTTCTTACTCGTACAACTTCTCTGTAGAATTGTTTATTACCGGCGAGTGTTCTGAACAGAGACGAATTGGACACCTTCAAGAAAGAGCTTAGTCCTTTCTAAAATGTCTAAGCTAAGCATGATGCTCTCTTATAGCAGGAAGCATTTGCCATTTACGCTATGCTATGCGGACGAATTGGGTACCACATTACGAGACATCTCATATGTTCGTGCTATCTATCGAAATGCAATAAAATCTTTTTGACATTTCCTTTTGTCGTTTTGTACGTTTACGACACCGACGAAAACGGATGGATTCACTTACGTCACAACACAATACAAAAAAATACTTGGTTGCCTGGGGCAGGACCACGCTGTCACAGAATACCAGCGTAAAATAGCAGCTTAATGCTGCTGTGTTTCGTGTGGTGAGTGTAGAGATTCGGAGACACTTTTTTACTGGAAACGAGGCATTACATCTTAGTCCTCAGGGGTGACAACGGATCTACGTTTTAATTCTTAATCGACGATAAACGTTAATGTCTATGGGCCACAGCATCCACTTACCATCAAGTAGCCTGTATGCTCGTTTGTCACGATTATTCTATAAAAAATTATTATGCGTATCCAGATTTGCTATGTACGTTAACAAATTTTAACTTACGAGAATATTTCTAATCAAATGAAATACTTAATGAAATTAATTTCCCTTTTAATTTAATTAACATAACTTTTTAACGCAACGTTAAAAAATTATAAGTAAATAAACACGAAGTAATTTCATACAAACATTAATCAAAATCCTCACGCCTCGTTCTATAAGTACTAATTTATGCAAGCTGAGGCTAAGAGGTCTGTGTGTCCGTTTATTCATGGTAGCATAAAATGTGTCACGGCTCACGGTCCTTTAGCCAACAAAGTTATGCACGAAATTGTTTAATGCAAGTTGTTCGAATTGTAGTCTTTTTGGCTTTCGCAATACGGTCTAAATTGTAATAAGAGTAAGGGAAACGGACACCACTGTTATAGGTAATAAGCTAATAAGAGCGTAAAGATACGCCAATACACATTTTTAAATGTGGTAATAGTTATTTATTAAGGAAATCCCGATCTGAGTCATATGCACACCTAAGGCGACTTACTCGTATATTGTTGAAAAAATTGTAAAGTATTAAAAAAAATTCATTATGAAGTAACCCGTGGAATTAACAGTCTTCGCATTAACTCCCACTGTCGCGCCTAGGCCTTTCTCCACCGCTGAGGTTTGAAGCAAGGAAGAGACTGCCGCGCTGCCCCTATGCGTGTTAACGGACTTCACATATTGAAAATGTTTTTATTTACCAGCGAGCACAGGGTATACAATTTCATTGGTGCCGGCGGCAATCGAACACTGTTTTTTTTTATGTAGGATTGAGTGACAAACGAGCACACAGTCTACCTAGTAAACAGTTGCTGTGGGCTACGAGTGTGGAGTGCGTGGAGTTTTCTGGCCCTCTGAATTATAAAACACCTTTAATGGAAAACAAATGGCGGTACTGACGGTACATTGGTCTTATTAGTTGGTTTTTGCTATAGCGACATCTTTTGTAACAACAACAATTACAATTTTATTAGCTTAAACAAGGCAAGTGCATGTTATGAACTCTTTCCAAATACTCAAAAATACTATTATATTTGATGGCGTTCACACTAGGCATGTGCAATTAAGTTGAACTTGAGCTAGCTACAGCATATCGTCAACAAAAGGCTAAAAAATGTCCGATGGATCATGATACTGTGAAAATGCTATGAGAAGTGCTACGCAGCAGGCCAGTAGATAAGCTCACTACTATACTAAGCCCCCTAGGTCACCACTGTTTACCAAGATCTTCCAGCCAGAATTACGTTTAATTAAAAAATACTGTAACAACAAAAACTATAAAATAGTCATGAAGAGGAAAAAATGGCGTAGATTTAACTAAAATTATCGGGATTAAAAAAATACAGCACGATTAAATTTTGCATGTACCTGCACTACTTATTTAACGAATTCTTCTTTAGTTTATTTCAGATTCTTTTTTTTCTATAAGATAAGGGTGTCAAACGAGCACACAGTCCACCTGATGGTACGTGGTTGCTGTGGAACATAAACATCCACATCCATCCTCGATTACGAATCAAAGTGCAGATGCGTTGTCACCCATGAGTACTAAGATTGAACGCCTCTTTTCCAGTTAAAAGGATCTCTATACACTCACCGTACTAAGCACAGCAGCGTGAAACCGTTATTTTACGCTGGTATTCTGTGAGAGCGTGATCCTACTATACCAGTAATATTGCTGCAACATGGCTCTACCACGTAAACTACACAATTAAATGAAATCTTTTTTCAATAAAGATATAAATAATAGAGCTTGCTATTATTAAACTAAACTTTTAAATGGTATCAAAAAACTCCTTTTGGATAAATTGCCAAAATTAGGCGTGACGCAATACAAGTGCAGTGAAGAAATTCATAACCCAAAAAGATCTACTTGTTTGTAGTATTTCCTTATACTTCCTGTACTTTCAAAGCGTAACTTGCGAATTGGATACGCCCTAATCAAAATATATTATCGTGCAAAAACGAGTAACATCGGATTTAAGAAAAAAGTGGTTTTGTACGAACCGTATTTGATTAATTCGGTTCTGTACAATATTGTTAAGAAATTAGTTAATACTTTTATTTTAATGTTGTTTACTTTTGACCATGACTGTTAATCAATTGATACTTGTCGTTGAAAAATGTTAAAATAATATGTTTGCGAGTATCTAAATTAGTAGTGCCTAATTTATGTTGAATAAATAACCCGACTTGTACCAAACTGTCACATGCCACTGACAACAAAGAAGAGAAAAAATGTAATCACCCCTAAAGATTTTTACTGATATTATTTAGTAATATTTTCACTCGTAACACCAAGAGCTCAACAATTTTTTTTAGAATCATATAATAATCATCAATTGCATTGTACGTGCCAGCGTGATCAATGAAGTCAAATGTAACAGAAATCTGAATTTTGCAAGATAACATTTCAAACTCTGCGTTCCTAAAATATCTCTCTTGAGGGACTCTAAATATTGCATCGGCATTCGCACAATCAATCAAGCGATAAGCCAATAAACCTCAACGATGCGCTTTTGAATTGAAAATTCGATTTTTGAATTGAGCTATTGTTGGCATGGCTAGCGGCGACGCGCGAATCTGCCTTGTCGAATTGCACAATGAAAGGGCAAGCGGAAGTGAACATGTCGGTGTCTCCATATGAATAGAGCGAGTCGGGATGCGTTCAGGAACTATTGAGGTAAATGTGTAACTTATTTTAGAATATATGGTCAGCAAAAAAGAACTCCCTTATTTGAAATCATTTAAAAAAGCAGTAATTCACAGGCATTTAGTTATATTTTTTCAAAATAAATCTCTCACAAAAGTTAAATATAAAGGCGAAAAAGGGAAATCATATATTTTTGAAAATTACCTGTTGAATATACATATTCATTTTTTACACACCAAAATTTTTATATTTATAACTATATTTTATTTCATTCTTTTTCTGATTCATTTTCTTATGATATATATATATATATATATATATATATATATATATATATATATATATATATATATATATATATATATATATATATATATATATAATAAAGATGCTCACTGCAATTTTACGATCGTCCCATCAAAAAAAAATCTTGATATTTTACATCTACATTCCGCAGTAAAATATTATAGTGCGCCCAGCGAAGCGAGCAGGAATCAGCTCGTTACATAATATAATAATTCAGAAGGACTGCAAATCTGAATTTATTTGTCTGACCCTATCACTAATGTCCACAAAATTTAAAACTACAAAAACTCTAACAGAAAAATATTGTATAACAATACAACGCCCCCTATTCAATCGGCAAACCGGCGTTGTAGCCTTGGCGGAGCCTTTAAAAGAAGCAGGGATGCCAGAGCTATAAAATTAAACATACCATAATAGATGGATAGTAATAATGAAATATGTATTACATGGGTATAATGTTGTTAGCCCCCGTTTAGTATTGAATAGATTCTTTGAAAGCCCGTTTGACTTGCTCCTTTTGTAGGGAATTGTCCGTAAAATTGTTCGAGATCTATGATTGATTTATTGCGTATTAGAAATGCACATTACTTCCTTTATAACAATTAGTATTGACAATTTCACTAATTAATAGGGTTATATTTTAAACTTAATGCTGGTGACAACGCGACCGCCTGGTTCTTTTCTTGCTCAAATACTAAGTATAGAGAAGAAACAGCGGACTACACTATAACATGGGGTGTAGGAAATAGGAATAAATGATAATTTTATTTCTTATGATTATTGTAATATTAAATATTTTTATATTGTGTATGTACCTTTATATGAATATAATATATGCATAGATATCAAGGTCGGAAATAAAAGCTTGCGAAGTAAAAGAAAACTAACTTTCGTTTTAAGCGTATTTGAAGAAAGATAAAACTCTTTAACGCCCGTTTGGTTATCCACGAAAACAGACGACAGGCAGCGTTACTTAAGCGCCCCTTAAACGCCCATTACATTATCCGATTTGCAGGGCGCTAGATTTAGTGCTGCAGTGAACTATAAAAAGAGCTCACTTATTACACTAGACTAACTAGCGAAGCTAGTTAGTTTAATTTCCTTTCATTTCTGTAGTGATCGTCGTCTAAACCGCATCTTTCATTATCCAATTTTCTAGAAAATAGAAAATCCTACTTTTCTACGAAAAAGTTTGGCGTTATAAAATCTACACAAAATTTTCTATCCTGTGGTCTAAACAAAAATCAGGTTTTACTTCATTACAAAATGATTTTATTGTATTTTGATAACAAAAAAAAATATACTAAGCGGATGTCGGCAGCATGAAAATCACAATTATTTCTATATATTACTCAAAATTATTTACGTAAAGAGATAAAATATATTCATACAAAAACTTTTAAAACAATTTCATAATAAAACACTGTAGTAAAAAACTAATAAAACACTAGAAAAATCCAAAAATCAACACAACAACATCCAAATGAAAATAGCATGTGTAATAAACGTAGAATATAAATTAATATCCATAGACTAACTATTTTTTAATCCACTAGAGGATAGAAAATTTCATATTGATTCTATAATTCCAAACTTCTTCATAGAAAAGTAGTCTCGAAACATAAGTATTTACGGGTTAAAGTGCTTTGGGTGGGTACGGTCAAATTTGACCTCTTGAATTTTGACGGAATATCGAAGCGGTGAAATTTAGACGCTTGGCGTTTGAGAGGTTAAAAAAAATAAACTTCATTTCAAACTGCAGCTTTTGGCACTAATTTACATATTATAATCTTAAATATTATATATACCCCATATCGCCCCGTGGATGTTGCAAGAGGCAGGAAACAAACCAGGAAATGGGCAGCGGTGACCCGACAGTGGGATCCGACAGTCTTAGGCTATGATTATGCGTCCCCACCGGCTTGATCTGTCTGTGCCTGCCCAACACACGAATATTTTTTAAATTTATATTTTAAGAAAAACGTCTCCACACTAGGATTTTCTCCTGTATCGTAGGGGCTGTTTACATATTTTTTTTACATTTACTATATTTTTCTAGTTTTCTGCCCCGCGGTTCGCCCACATTAAATTAAATTTTCCTGATAGTAAGTGTCGACCAGCGTCCATGAATAACTGCAACAATAAGGAAAATGAAAAAACAAATCGCTTGTGATAGATGATTCCACATAGAAGTCTTGCACAGAGGAAAACTCCTACTAAATCATACACTCATGATGGACCGGAAATCAATCTGAACAATTTGTCTAAGTACTCCCCGTGGATAATACGACAAAAAATGCAATGCGATGCAACATCTCTTTGCAGCGCTAGTGAATCGGAATTAGAAACAATTTGGTCGTCGTCGATGAATCGAGCTACGTCAACTATGAGGAGCTGTCACTGGGGTGCGTCAGTCCAGAGATGAGAACAGTACTCCATGTGAGGGTGAACTTGTAAAGTTGCAAAGGCGTGGCGGCTTGAAATACTGTCTACTCCGGAGCACTCGTTTTCAGCGCAATAGGAGGGACTCAATCAAGCCCACGACTTGTTGACGTACAGAAAGACGAGTGCTTTGAACACTGAGTGCTGTGTAAATTGCTCATCCACCATGGAGCACGCATCACCGCGAGATGGTTATTTCTTTATTTATATGTGTAATAGTGGACAGTGTATACCCCCGTCATCGAAAGTAAAGGTAAAGGCGAAGTTGAGCTCAAAAAGAGAACCTAAATGGCTTAAATTTTTCTTAAGTTGCATGAGCCAGTGAGTCGTTCTTTCTGTGCAGAGATGGAACAAATGGCTGACAGAAGTTGCATTGGACAGCTTAATAAAATTAGAGGTAGATAAGGAGCTTGAGCAGTTTTAAATATTTAAACCACGTCCAGTCATTCAACGAAAGACGAAAGGTATGAAATAATTCCAAGTCTTATTTTTACAATATATTTATTTGTACTACTATATGATTAATTGATGAAATGCTATCCTATCACAAAGCCATCTATGCAAACAAAGCCGTAGTTTTTGAGTTATAAGGAAGTGACCCTATTAAGCGATTACATTGAATGAACATATTACCACGTACCGTATATCAAATTTTACTCTGAAGGTACATAAGTGGCGCTTGCAAAGGCAAGCACAGCGTGCCTTTGAACCTTGCGCCCTGAGCTCCAGCCTAGCCTGTAAGTAAATCAGGCTCTGATGTTCTGTAGCATCTTTCTAATCTAGAACTGCATACACTGGATTGTGGCAACTTTGGCAAACATTCCTCTTATTTGACTGTACTGTAAAATAAAAAACAGCAGGAAGAAAAGCATTAAAAAAATATCCCTCTTGATTGGCAATCTATGAAGAGATTTTTTTTGTACGTATCGCGTTTTGGTGCTCGCCTTTTACTGATTTCGTGAAGAAAAGAAATAAAATTAAATGTACTACCCACTATATTTAGATGGAATAATATGGTAGTAATATATATAGGCAGACGTTGTTCTGCCTTTTTCGTCGACCTTTTGTCATGTCCTATTAAAAATCCTTAAATTCGCAAAAAAATTCGTGGGGACCAAACTGCACACGGCGTGCAAATTTGATTATAATCCATCAACGTGTCACGTAATTTATATATGCACACCGGCACAATTAGCGGAACACAAGAAAAGCAGGATTTTAAAATCTTTTACTTGAGGAACTGGCCAGTTATGATATTTTTTTTAATTTATTGTCAAATTTGAAAATAGAAAATTAGATGACATACACTTTTTTCATTCATTTGTTTTATTTTCCCGAACAATACGTTTTGTCAACTTGTTCGAGTAATAACTACGTAATTGTAATTTTTTTGAAAAATTGCACTTAATGGTTTTTTATAAATTTGTTATTCTATAGGCAATTTTGTTTATTAAAAGCTCTTTATTATGCCTGACTTAACACCACTGGAAATCATTAGGGCTGATGAAATGAGAAGAAATGGCCATACCTACAGATCGATTGCCTCAAGACTTCGTCGACCAGTATCAACGATTCATCGCAGCATCCAGCGGTACAGATCGTCTAATTCTCTTGTGAGCAGGAGGGGTCAAGGTAGAAAAAGATATACGTCGAGGCCATATGACAGTTTTTTACAAATTGGAGTTCGTAGGAATACGCGATTAACGGCTGTACAAGCTCGAAATGAACTGGAAGACGTTCGAGGAGTACGAGTAAGTGAGCGTACAGTTCGCAGGAGAATTGAAGAAGTTGGTTTAGGGTCGTATATACCTGCCAAAGGCCCAAAACTTGAGAGACGTCACCGCGTAAACCGATTAAGCTATGTGCGGGAACATCGTCATTGGGATTTGAACGAATGGCAGGCGGTTCTCTTTACTGATGAGTGCAGAGTTCTTTTAAAAGAGATCGATGGGAGACAGCGAATATAGAGACGCAAAGGAGAACGCCACATACAGTCTAATTTTAAACACACAGTGGCTTATGGTGGCGGCTCGATTATGGTTTGGGGAGGGATATGTTTGGGAGCTCGCACGGAGTTAGTGATAGTCACAGGAGGGACCATGACAGCAGATCGATACATCAGAGACATTATAGAAGAACATGTTGTACCATTTGCCCCATTTATTGGTGACGACTTTATTCTAATGCAAGATAGTGCTCGTGCTCATAGTGCACAATCGGTACAGGCATATCTGAGCCACGTAAGTATACCGGTGATGCACTGGCCAGCAAATTCCCCCGATATGAATCCGATAGAGCATGTCTGGGACTTGCTAAAAAGAAGGGTTAAATCCAGAATGCCACCCCCCAACAATCTGAATGAATGAACAATCTGAGTGGGAGCGGTTGCCTCAAGAAATCATCGATAACATAATCTGTAGCATGCCCAGACGAATGGAAACCGTAATCAGAGCAAGAGGGGGAAACACTCGTTATTAATTTTGCTTTAATTTTATTGTTAAATCATTTAATGCTTACTTTTTTTATTTTTTGTGATGGTTCATAATCGTCTAAAAATTTCACTTATTTCAAATTTCTTTATTTTTCAATAAAAAATAACGAAGACTTTTCAAAGTCGTTGTTAAAAGATGTTAATCAATTTGTTATTTTGTGTCTAATTACATTTTCGTCAAATAAATGCGTTATTATCTCATAGTCTCACTTTTTTTTCTGTTCCGCTAATTGTGCCGGTGTGTATATATTAAGATATATATATACATATATATACATATATATATATATATATATATATATATATATATATATATATATATAATAGCTTGTAATATATATATATATATATATATATATATATATATATATATATATGTATATATATATCTTAATATATACACACCGGCACAATTCTAAAAGGGTTTTAGGGCAAGGAAGTGTACGCCCTGCTGCCCCAGTGTGCATGTTGGCGAACTGCACGTGTCTTCGAAATATTTCAGAGTTATATATCTCTGAATTCAGGATCTAACACGACATTAAGCTTTTCTAAGGTCTTACAATAGAATATTTTAACTTTCCTTAACGCTTTGGAGTATATTTCTGTACAGAGCCCTTAAAAAGAAAGCGATTACTTTCACCAAAAAAAACTCTTTGTTTACACAACGTCCATGTATTTTATCTGATTTAGCAACGCCTTACCAGGTTTGTATCTTATTACCTCGATCTAAGGTGCAATATGGAAGTACATTAATAATCTTAAAAAGCGGCACTCTCAAAGCATCTCTAAGAAGTATAGCCGGTTTATACTAATTATTGTTAATCAAATAATCTTCTATCTGACTTCAAAACTGGAAGTTTTTCCGTATTTTAGTAGAATTTAGACTTTTAATCATATTATGTCTACTAAAAATACATCATGAATAAGGCTGATATTTGAATTTTATCTTGTATTTAAAATTTAAGTTAAAATTAAGTACACAATATCAAAATTTAAGTGTTTTTGAAGTAAGCTTGAAATCGAGAATATCTCGGAATACGAACCTAAGACTAGTAGCAAAGTGTCTCGAATATATTAAAATAAAAATCTTTATATTCTTTAGATGATCCACGGCTAACGAGCTGTGGCCGTGGAAGGAAAAGGGGAGATTTCCCGCCGGGCAAGGTGTTATGCCCGGGGAGCGGCCAACGCTCCGTGTAATAGTTCGGAGATGTTCTATATATACTTTTTATGATTCGGAATGTTGATAGCGTGATTTAAGCTTCGGTGTGTTTTGCTTGCGGCGCGACGACAGCGCCGCCACAGAGCAGTTGGCCTAAACGTGTGTACTGAACACGTAGTCCGGGGTTTAAAGTCCGGGAATCAGGAAGTTGGCTGTGTTTCACCGCCGTGCTATATATACAACGTTAGTCCTTGGTCTTGCGCCTGATCTTTCTCCACTCTTGTAGGCTTAAGACCCATCGGACATTAAGAGTAAGAATTCTATTCTTGCTCACATACTAGTGCACTATAATCCTTACCTATGCAAATAACTTGCCATTAGTCATGTGTCAATCATGAATGATTCGTTCGTTTGAGCTGGTACACTTTAAAGTATTGATGTTCCACTCATCTATTTTTTAATATTCCGATACAACCAATCACAAACAATTGACGGACCCTTTTTAACTCGTGATTGGTGCAAATTGTTAATGAGTTGAAAACCGACCGTATCCCGAATGATTTGAATGAATTGTTGTTAGTGTAGGGTACTGGAGCCCGAAATGATCCATTTGAATGATCGATCCGAAAGTACCGGTACGCGTGACGAAATGTACTAGAATTATTCGGTCACGAGAAATGAATGATTGACATATGTCTACTAGCCATCGATGAGACTGGCCGCAGTGACCAAAATTCTTTCTGGAGGATATTATTATTATTCTCAAAAATAGACTCTTCTGTTTGACTTGAGTCATAAAGTCATAAACATACAAAAATCTAAACAAAATTTCTTTTTATAATATTAATAGATATTATTATATGCCAGTTGTCGAGGAAATGACCTCGAAAAAGAATCCTCTTTAATTACGTGCCATGGCACACAGCCACTCGAATTTTCTATTTTTATAACAATGACAGGTGCAGAGATTCCAACTTTGCGGTTTTTATTTATTCCCAAAAATCAAAATCAACTTCGATGCCTTTATTTAACGCTAAAGAGAGTTGACTTCCTGCCTCTCACCATGATTCCATTGAATACGAAAATGCACAGATAGGAATGTATGTAAATTATATATATATATAAATTAATAAAATTCCTCTTAACTTTTTTTTGCAGCCAAGCAGGAATCAGGAAGTCGGCAGTATTTCACCACCGTGCCTTGGAAAGCACGTAAAGCCGTTGGTCCTCGCCAGATCTCTTTCCGTTCGTGTCGAATCATCATCCCATCTAACTATGAGAGTGAAGGAACAGAGAGTACACATATGTTTGCGCGCATACTCGTTCATTATAATCCTGTCCCGTGCAGAGGACTGGTCTCCATTGAGATTAACCATCTTGATCAAAATTCGATCTATAGAAAAACGCTGTCAAAAGGAAATTTTCTATAAAAATATATGAGGATACCAGTAAATGATATCTTAGTTTATTTTAGATGTCTGACCCCCTGTCGCCTCGACACCGATAGGTTGATATGGGGTAGTGAATATTTTTACACCGCCACTACATGGTCAAGTAAATAGAACAATGACTAACAAATGAGAAAAAGTTTCCCATTTCGATTAAGTGGCGGATGTGTTAGTAACAAGTATTTATATTACTCATCTCGTGTTCCTGCGCAAAGGAAATCGCGAGTCTTAAAGTATGACGTTAATTTATGATTGACTGACGAGACTTAAAATCATGAAAGCCGTCTACGTTAACGGTGTATTTTCTCAATTAAGATTGCCATTGTTCCAAGTTTACGCGGACTCTATATTAGTGTAATAATTTTAAGAATGCTGAAACTATTTGAAAATTTTTATTTGTAAATTGAATCAAAGAGGATAAAATGTCGAATCATCATCATCATCATTACAGCCCTTCACAAGTCTACTTCCGATGCACAGTCCTGAGCATGCATGTCTTACCAGGTCCATCTAGTGGGGGGTCGCCCTACACTACGCCTACCGGTACGAGGCTGCCACACGAGAACCTTTTTTCCCCAACGGTTGTCGGTTCTTCGAGCTATATGGCCAGCCCACTTTAATATTTGTTCAAAATTTGTGTATCGCATATTCAGCAAGGTTACTTCTAACACGTTGCTTCTTATTCATCAAGATTTAACTTGACATATTTTTTGATATATTTTTCATTATATAGGCCGACAAGCGATGGTCTACTTGATGTCGAGAGCATATTGCGGCCCATATATTTTTACATCTGTCCACGGTTAAGAATCAAAATGCGGTTGTGTTGTAACCCGTGAATACTAAGATAGAATGGCTTCCATCTTACTCTACGGGGATCAGTCTGTCTTCTTCCAACTTCCTTGTTCAGTTTTCCAGAGAAAAGTTTCTCCAGTTTTCTATAGTCATCATACTAAAAATAGTATTATTCTGCTGTCGTTCTGTAAGAGCGTGGAACTTGACTGATCGCGCCCATTTGTGCTGCAGATATAATATAGCTTCAACGTTCTTATACCACTTCCATAAATGATGAATGTTACAAAAGGGCATCCTTAAGTAACATAATGAACCGATATTTGTGGCCGATACAGATTCAAGAATTAAAAAAAAATTCATGTCAGTTTGTAGTGGCAACAATGGCAAACATCCTTTATGAGTATGGCCAAAGTTTGGCATCATCATCATCATCATTACAGCCTTTCACAAGTCCACTGCTGAACATAGGCCTCCCCCAAGTAATGCCACAAAGCACGGTCCTGAGCCACCTGCATCCATCGACTTCCTGCATGTCTTACCAGGTCGTCACTCCATCTAGTGGGGGGTCGCCCTACACTACGCCTACCGGTACGAGGCTGCCACTCGAGAACCTTTCTTCCCCATCGGTTATCGGTTCTTCGAGCTATATGGCCGGCCCATTGCCACTTCAGCTTACTAATCCATTGGGCTATGTCGGTCACTCTGGTTTTACTGCGGATATCCTCATTTCTGAGTCTATCACGCAGAGAAACTCCGAGCATAGCCCTCTCCATAGCTCGCTGAGCGACCTTAAGCGTCCTCATACGGCCAGCAGTGAAGGACCACGTCTCAGATCCATAAGTCATCACTGGCAACACGCACTGGTTGTACAATCTAGTTTTTAGAGATTGAGGTATACCTGACGAAAAGATATGTCGTAATTTCCCGAACGCTGCCCAGCCGAGTTGAATCCGTCGATTGACCTCTCGGTCGAAGTTGGACTTACCTAGTCGGACTATTTGTCCCAGGTAAACGTACTCGTCAACAACTTCGAGCATAGTGCTCCCAACAACTACCGGCATAGGTGTGACATGGACATTGAACATGATCTTTGTTTTGTCCATGTTCATCTTAAGACCTATCCGTTGGGAGGCACTATTGAGGTCATTGAGCATAGTGCTTAAGTCCTCCAGCGATTCTGCCATAAGGACTATATCGTCGGCAAATCGAAGGAGAGGAGAGAGGAAAGTTTGGCAGTTGACTATTAATGGGTTGTAATGAACAAAAGAATGAAGTCGTATTTGATTATCAAAAAAAAGTGTGCAGTTCACACGCGGTAAAAGTGAAACCTTCAAAAATTTAACAACCCAAGCACACACAAACGTACACACATACAAACAAAGTTTAAAAGATGTATTATACATTATATTATATTATGTATAACAGAAAAGATTGTACACGTACAAGTTGCTGTATTCTATCTCATTCTCTCATAAATTAAATCCCATAGATGTATATGTTTGTCTCTTTTTAGTGTCGTTTTTTCGTTTCGAGTTTCAAATTACAACGATTCTAGAGAAGTTTCAACTTCAAAAACTGTTCATTATTTTTCAACGATTCTCCTTACAACTAAATATATAGGCATCTGTATCCAATTTTCTAGTCTTGGAACTCTAGGTCATAAGCTTTAAGGTGAAAATTGCTATTTTGGGTGGTTTTTAATACTTTTGACATACCTCCTTCAAATTTATTACGAGCATTAAAAGTTTTAATGGGTATAAAGATGTTGTAACTAGATGGCTACGCGCAGAAAAAATGTTGCCACCATACTTTTGTGCATAACGACAAAAACAAAAATAAATAAATTTTATACGTGGTAGAGCCACACTGCAGCTATTATAGTTGTAGCATAAATGGGTCGGCTCAACCGATGAAGGACCACACTCTCTCAGAATACCAGTGTAAAATAGCAGCTTAATGCCGCTGTGTTTCGTATGGTTAGTGTAGAGAACCGAAGTCCCGTTTTACTGGAATCGAGTCATGAAATCTTAGTCTTCAATGTGACAACGCATCTGCTTTTTGATTCAAGCGAGGTTAAATGTAGATGTCTATGGGCCACCGCATCCACTTACCATCAGGTGGACTGTGTCTTCGTTTGTCACCCTTATCCTATTAAAAAAACAACATATTTTTGACATAAGATCCCTGTCTATCTACAACTTTGCTAGTAGTTGAAATTGAAAAAAATAATTTTTGTTTTAGTTTTCTTTTTGACCTCGGTTTTGACAGTTTGATTTTCTAATCTTTTTTTTTTCAGTACAGCTTCAATGTTTTATTTTTAAGACTTTGGTGGGGCTTGTATTTAATGAACCAAATATGTGATAAATTATAAAAGTAAATATGACGTCTTTAGTTATACTTTAAAATTAATGGTAAGTACATTATCCCTTTTCAATACTTACAAAATGGCTACCCTTACGTTTTAATAGTAATGACAAGGTAAATAGTGAAACGACTTGCTCTTATCATTTGATAACCGCGTCTCAGAGGCTGACAGCTCCGTGGAATATTTCTACTAATTACTCACTCTCTCAAGTCAAATGTTAACAACAGATACACCTTAAGAATATGCTGGGTTTCTATTTTTATTTAAGCTTCGTAAACAAATTATAAATTATATATAAACATACATAAACACTCACACCAACCTACGTATACATGCTCGTTGGTTAAGGGTTCTCTTAATTTAGCCCATTTTCAATAGCGATTAACTTTCACTTAAGACGTCCTTTTGTGACTCTTCCGTTTACTTCTGCACATAAATTTGCTTCGTCACACTTTCCTCATTCATTCTTTCTAGATGACCAAACCATCGAAGCGTTTCTTTATTAATCCTGGTCACAACATCATCTTGCATACATCTTACACATTCTACACAGTAAGAGAGTGTGTCTCTTTTTCTGTCAAACTCTTCTTTTATCACACAATTTCTCACCCAGTCACTCAGATTCATTCATAACATACTCCTTAGCGACCAAATTTCTACTGCATTTATTCTATTCTCGTGCTTCTTCTGCCACACCCAACTATCACTATCATACGTTAAAGTAGGGACAAACCCATTATTGTGAATTGCCATTCGTGCCTTTAAGACATACCGCCTTTTCACCATAGAGTGTTACCCCATTTATTTTATTCCCTGCGTTCACTTGTCGTTCTATATCCTTATCATATCTCCCATCTCTGATGAATACGCATCCCAAATATACAAACTCATCTACTTACTCGACCAACTCTCCTTCTATTCTTTTTCCACATATCGTTTTAGTTTCTTCTCTTTCAAAAACCATAACATTCGTCTTACTTGCACTCACTTTCATTCCCCTTTCTTTTAATGACTTGTTCAATAATGTAACCATCACTTACAACTTGGCCGCCGGCGACGCAAATATGACTTGATCATCGGCGTACAAAAGGCATTTGACGGTTAACTCACGGGGTTAAGTTGCTCGCGTCCGTAGGCTTTGACTACCTAATCCTAGTCCCAACCTACACGTATCCCCCGGGTGGTGTTAACAAAGCCGAAAGAACAGACTTAGCTCTTTGCCGTGTGGTAGCGGCGTAAAATGTATCACCCCCTAATTTCGCACCATGAGGCAAAAAAACAAAGAATGGCCCCGAGTTCCCGACGCCCTTTTAATGGGGCAGGGGTGCGAAAAATCCCCGGGAGAAAACTGGTGACGAGGTTCGCCACCCGTCACGTTCTGTCTTCCGGGGGAGGGGGGCGAAAAGAGAATTGCGGAAGCCCGTCTAGCTACGCTGAATGTATGCGGAGCAAGGATAAGATGGATGAAGTGTGCGATATGATGTATGATAGAGGAATAGATGTGTTATGTGTTAATGTCACGAAGCGGAAGGAAAAGGATGTCACTGCAAATGGCATGTATACCACGTACTGGTCTGGTGTAGACGCGACCGAGCGGGCATACCAAGAAGTCTGTATTATCATTTCAGAAAGCATAGGTCAATGTGTGAAAAAGTAGGAATGTGTAAGCCCGAGACTACTATGGATATGAATGAAAGTGGGCCTAAAGATTTTATTTGTTCTAAGGGTCGGCTACGCCTCAGACATGTCTAAGCCCACTTATATCCGAGAGCAGTTTTGGGAGATGGTGAGGATGGTGTTAATAAAATGTAAGAGAAATGAAAATATTGTTATGCTAGGAGATTTTAATGGAAGTGTTGGGGTGAAGAGGCTTGGCTATGACAGGATATTGGGAACGTTTGGTGATGAAAGTATAAACGAAAATGGTGAAAGCCTTCTCATGTGTGGAAAAGAATATTTTTGTGATGAACAATTCTTTCGTCATAAAAAATTCACATGTATACGTGAGAAAGAGGTGATGAGAGAAGCATGATAGATGTCATAATTGTGGATGAAAGAATGAGTGGGTCAATGCGCAGTAGTAGATACAAGGGTTCGCCGGGAGTCCCACGTAGGAACGGATCATTACATGGTCTTATGCCGAATCACGTTTTATTTAGACGTTGGCCGACATCTGTGTCTACCAATGTGTTACAGCGTATAAGAACAGAGAGGTTACAAGATGAAGATGTGAAAGACAAGTACAAATGTAGACTGGGAAATATACATGGTCTGGATGAATTGTGTATGAATGAGTTAGACTTGGAGAATGTGTGGCATAATGTTAAGAAAAGTTTAGTCGATGCAGCTACCGAAGTATGTGGTGTTAGTAAGAGGACGAATGAAAGGAAAGGTATTACGTTATGGTAGAATGACGAGGTACGTATAAAAGTTGAAGCAAAGAAGAGAGTATGACTATATTTTACCAGCAACCAAAGCTGGTAATTCATCAATTTGGTAAGGCAGAGTTTAGACGTCTAAATAAGAGAAGAGAGTAAAAGAGTAAGAGAGTAAAAGAATTAGTTGAAAGAAAAAAGTAAGAAAGAATGGATAAGAATGATAGAAGAATATCGGATAAACTCCAGGCAAATATTAAAACGTGCTGGAAACCAGTAAGAACTACCAGGAGACATTCAAAACAGCCTAGATTGAATGCTATACGAGACGAGAGTGGCTGTATTCTTAATGATGAAATGTTGAGTCTAAAGAGATGGAAATAATATTTTGAAAGCGCATTCATGAATGAGGAGACGTGTAAACTAAATGAAATAGAAATTCCGAAAGAAGAGGAAAGAGATACGGACGGAAAGAATAGATGAAATAATGAAACAAATGAAAAACATGAAAGTAGGTAAGGCAGCTGAATATGATAGAGTTTCACACGAAATGATGCTGATGTGGCTGAGAGGGGAAGTGAAGAAGTGAGAAATGGGCTGGAGAGGAAGTGGTGGCAGACCTGCTGTACACCTGGTTTAATTTATATTGGGAACTGAAGCGGGTACCGGGAGACTGGTGCAAAGCCGTGATAGTCCCAATATATAACGAAAAAGGGTCGCAGTAGGACTGTAAAAACATCTGTGGTATGCCTTTTTAGCATTGTGGGAAAACTGTATGCTAAAGTATACATAATATAATGCTATAATAATATATATAAAAATAAAGTTATAATAATTGAAAAAGTTATGAAAGAAGGTATTACTATAGTATACATTATATTACTATATTTATTTACTTCTATTTTACATAATATTCATCTAATTTAAAGTAACATTTCTTAACCCAAAAGCTATTTACTGCCATCACAAACTTCTTATATTCTTTAATCTATATTATATCTTTGGGTAATATATTATATAGTTTTACTGCCGTGGAATATGACCCAGAACTGTATAAAAATAGGTTTTAGGCAATATTAATTCATTTCTCTTCTTAAATTGTATATTATATCTATGTATATTATTATCACCAGCTTTTTGAAATATATCTATATATTTTCTTACAAATGTTCATGATTTTAATATGTATAAAGAAGTAACTGTTATAATATCATGTATTTTATAAAATATGGTTTACAGCTTTTCCTATAGTCAATATTAGGCATTATATAATAATATAGACATTAGGCAGGCAGGTAACAAGTGTCCCCAGGGTTTACCTCCAGTCTTACTAAATAGGGTGCCGCTAGAAGTTGTCAACCAATTTAAGTACCTGGGACACATAATAACTAATGACCTCAAGGACAATGCGGACATTCAGCGGGAGCGGAGAGCGTTGTCCATCAGAGCAAACATGATAGCTCGCAGATTTGTGCGTTGCTCACAGGAGGTGAAAATTACACTGTTTAGAGCTTATTGTACGTCACTCTATTCATCGAGCCTGTGGGCAGACTATAATAAACGAAGTTACAACGATCTCCGCGTCCTGTACAATAACGCTTTCAGGGTGGTTTTGGGGCTGCCCCGCTTCTGCAGTGCCTCTGGCATGTTTGCGGAGGCGCGCACTGCCTGTTTTCACGCGACCATGCGTAAGCGGTGCGCGTCACTGGTGCGCAGAGTGCGGGCCAGCACCAATATTATTCTGAAAATGATTGGGGACAGATTGGACTGTCCAATCCTCCGGCATTGCTGTAACAAACATGTCCCAGTAATTGTGGGAGTGAGAAGATACTAAATAATAATTATGTGTTAGTTATTATTGTGTTTATATGTTATGTTATGTACCTATGTTAGTTATTGTATTTTCATGACATATTATTATTATTTATTGTCAATTAATTAATGTTTTTAAATCAATCAATTTTAATGATATGGGTCTTATGTTATCTGAAATAAATTAATAAATAAAAATAAATAAATAAAAAATATTTGCTAGGACTCTTATACAATTTTTTGAGCGAAAAAAGTTCTTGGATGTCAGAGTCAGATGTGCAGTTTCCCTACAAGGGTATACCGTAGCGCAACCACGTATGCGCATACGCATTGTATGTAATTTTGGCAGTATTTGTATTTGTAGATAGATCTTTTTAACTCATTTCACTCATATACAAATATGGAAAATTTATTTAATACAAAGTCTATATGGCTATTCCAATTTAGATTACCTACTGTCTATTTTAATTCCTAAGAATGAAATTTTTTTACACACTAGTTTTAATGTTCTAGAAATCGAAAAATGTTTATTTAAGTATTGTTTTTGATATGGTGTAAAAATCATTAATTTAGATTAGTTAAAATTTAATTTTAAATTCTGGTCTTTTAGCCATAAAACTACTTTATTAAGAATGCAGTTTAATCCTATATCTTTAAACGAGCAATTCTTGTAGGATCTAGGATTTATTTTTAGAAAATGTCTTTTTGTCCGTGTTTTTAGGCAATGAAAACCTGCTACAATATCGTTAGAATTAGAAGGTAAACTTTGACAGTTTATTAATGATTACAAATAGTTTAATTGGTATATTGGGTGGTCACAAAATCGTAATACCAAGATTCGAGCCCAGACCGACCGACCGACTTTTTTAAATTTTTTTTAAAGTTTCTTTCTTTTTTGAGAAAATCTATTTTTTCGAGCCCTTTTTTAGTATTTTTTAAAAACATAAAATTTTAAATTAAACTAATTGCACGCATGGTTTTTTATTCAAATAACTAGTTCAGTTTTTTCTATTATGTCGCTAAGATCAAAAAATATTATTCGTATTTCATCAGTATGTAATTTGTATCTAAATATAATTTCCAAAACACCAGCGAAAAATACCGAGCATAGCTCGGTCAACCGGGTACTTTATTATTTATTTCTGTTTCATTTGTCACAGGTAATATTACTAACATGTCAGCTGCAAATAATATACTCTATTCCTTTATAATTTTGGGCAATTCATTTACATAATATGTTACAGTTATAATACTTTCTCTAATTAAAACTAGTTTTTACTAAATTCCTTTGTGAAAACTAGAAATACATAGTCAAACCTAGAATTTATCACTGATATATTTGATTTTCAGATAAAACTAGTTGTCACTCCGAGCTTTAGTTAAAACTTACACTAAAGAAACTAATTTGGGATTGAAAACTAGATATACTCACTAAATCTTTATTAAAAGTTTTTTACACAGGAATATTGACACAGTAACGGCTTTGGCGCTGCGATAAGTGCAGCCCCTTCGCCCTTGCGTACCAAATCACAGGCAGAGCCGTAGAGGCTGAGAATGGTCGCCATAGGAAACCAATCAGCCGAAGCTGCGGAGGTGAGTATTTGCTACAGCGGGGGCTGCTCTTCCTTCACGCCTACGGCTTTACAAAAACACTCTAGGGGTAGGGCAGACAAGACTACGTAAATTCGGGGAGTGCTGATTCGGTTTTAGTACAAATTAGTCCTATCTTGTCTATAATAACCGCTCATTATCAGGTCCAGTAAGCAAGCCAAAGCCCAAAGTAAAGCAATCTAATAAAATCCAGAACCAAAACCTCAGTCGTTTAACCCTACTTGGAACAGTTTAACTGACTCGCTTCGGAAAAACGCGTTTCGTCTAGTAAGAACTAGTTTTACCTGATATTCAATTTTGAGCATTAGTTAATTCTAGTTACAAAAGCATTCGGTACAAACTAGTTTTAACTAGGAAAAAAAAGCGTTCTATCTAAAAATTGGTTTTAACTGTAGCATCCTATTACACTTCCCTGGGGTATGGACTTTAATACGGATACTTTCCTTGATCTTACTTTTTCAACAATATTCTTTTCTTGTATGTTGTATTTCAACATACTGAACTCTGTTTTGAAAGTATGATCTAAGCCAGTTATGGTGCACCCTTCTAAAACCTATGCTGTATGATTTGTTAAGTAAAATATTTAGTAATACTCGATCATATACCTTGTTTATTTCTAATAAAATTTCAATAGCGTATTTCTTTTTGTTGTGTATGTCTAATATATTTTCTGAAAACAGCTATGGTAGTTGACCGGTTACATCGAAAACCATTTTGGCTGTCGTCAGCTATATTAAATTTCATATCGGTCATAGCGGATTAAATTATTTTAGAGAGAGATGGTGGTAGAGCTATGGGTTAGTCGCTTCTCAAAGTAGGATCACCAGCTTTGAATATTGGTCTGACTATTGATATTTTTAAATTATCAGGGACTACACTTTCATTAAAGGATTGGTTAATGAGAAAGGCAAGGGGCGGAAGTTCTTCAAAAATCAAAATCAAAATATATTTATTTCATCAAAAAACTTATATCCATACAATATTCATTGTTGGAGCTGCCTAGTAAGCATATATATATATATATATATATATATATATATATATATATATATATATATATATATATATATATATATATATACTTGTGGCAGGCAGCTCCGCCCTTTCATGATGCTTACATACTATACATTGGATGTTTCGAGCTTCCTTAAATCTAGAATTTAAATTTACAAAAAAAAAAAGAAAAGCTATTGTTATAAATCATAATTCTTAAGATAGGGAACTAGAGCTGAAAACATTTTAAATTAAGTTTTATAATATTTAAGAACAGAGGTAATATGAAAGAGATAATATAACATAAATATAATCACAACTGTTGCATAGACCAGCGGCTGTAAAATACATATCTTACACCTACTAATTCACACTGAGAGAAGATCTTCTGTGTCAGTATAACTTAGTGGCTGCAACCAATTAAATAATTTATTTTTACAATCTCTTAATTTTAAAGGGTATATTTCAATGATTTTATTAATTTTATTATATAGGTGAGCTGATTGTATTTTGTAGTGTCGTTTAGCTGATTTTGTTTTAGTTTTCTGCAATTTTAAAATAAACCTGTTTCTTCTTTTATTTAGATTATTATAATTAACTGGTAAAGACCTGTGGAGTTTTAGAACAGTTTGCAATATATACAACTTTCTCACTGATAATAATTCACTGTATTGATAGAGTTCCGCTGTGGAAAACTGTACGACTTAGAATACATAACCTTTAGTAAACAACGTTGCGCTCTCTCAACTTCATTTTCGAAATTTTGTTTTTGTGGCTCCACCCCATATGTGGATAAAGTATCCCAGGACTGACTGAACTAATACAACGTATATTTGATTGATAAGCTTTTTAGTGGTTACATATCTTAAAGATTTAAAAATCCATATTAACTTTCTGCGGTGCTGTTGACTTTCTCTATTTCAGGACAATTGCAGTTATACATGTTTTGGTTATTGCATGTATGTATTTTTAGTTTTAGATCTAAGTTTAGGTGTGTTTTTTTAGCGTTATACATTTTTCCCACTATCAAGGCAGTCTGAGATTCGAGTTGTTAGTGCTAAGACAGCATCATCTTTCCTTGTCTAAACCCAAATTGTGAATAAGAGAGTATATTGAATTTGTTTAGAAATTTTAAGAGTCGAGTGTTAATTAACTTTTCAATAATTTTAGATATAGACGGTAAAACAGAAATCAGCCGATACTTATTTATATCATCTTTCTTGCCACACTTAAAAACCGGCGTCACAATTTATTGTTTTAGAGGTGACGGAAAAACTCCCTCCCTGAAGCAGAGATTTGTCAGGTGACAAATGATAGGCACCACAAGATCTCTGGACAGCTTGAGGAACTTTGTGGAGATGTTGTCCCAACCGGGATCACTTTCCGATTTGAGATCCATAAGTACACAAGCAACTTCTTGGTGGTCAGCTTCCAAAAGGACAAATGATGAACTTTGACAATTGTTAAGGTAGCTGTTAGCATTAGAAGATGGGCTGACAAAGGGAATAGAGTTAGCCAAGTTTTTTCCCACACTAGCGAAGATATCATTGACATGATTAACTGAATTTATAGGGGTTTTTTTTAACATTGAGTAATTCAGTATTGTGCGTTTTATTTGATTTTAAATGAGTAATTTTTTATAGTATTCCAAAGCAATTTTAAGTTTTTAGTATTTCGAGCCAATTGTTCTCGTTTATATTTGTGTTTTAGTTTGTTAAGTAAATTGTTACAATAGTTACGATACCTTTTAAAAGTTATTTTCAAAACTTCGTTGTTGGGGTCTTTACGAAGATTTAATTGCATATTATTTCTATTTTTGATACAGCGCAATAAACCGGGAGTAATCCATGGCTTAATAGCTTTTTTGCGATTATTGGCTCTGCTTTCCTCCATGGACTCACTGAGTTTCATTACCAATTGTTTTGCAATGAAATTAGGATCATCACAGTATAATAAATCATTTAGATTTTTATATTTTAAATTTTCTACAGCTTTATCAATATTATATTTTATTTTATTGCAATGATTTTCGTTTTGTTTTAAGTTTGATAGACATAAAAAGACAGTACTATGGTCTGTAACTGTGGTGTTAAGTATGGCTATAAAAGCTGAAATTTTTCTTTTATCAATTTTTAACATACAATGATCAAGACAGTTATAAAGTCCGGTAGGAAGAGTATATCCGGGTAAGATCCCAAGTGTAGCCAAAATGTTTAGATAATAAGACCTATTGTTGCACTCATATGTAGGTTCATTACGTCTCGGTATGAGGTTGATATTTATATCTCCTAATACTAGAATGTTTTTTGTGATCTTGCTATATCCAAGTGATTATAAAAGGGACTCAACAAATTTAGATGCATTTTTATTTGAGGGCGAGCGATATATGCCGAGAATGATGTTATTAACATTTTCAATTTGCAAACAAGATGCATGTTCGAGTTTAATTTCTTTTACATTTACTTTAAGATTCTTTCTAACATAAATCACTACGCCGTCGTTTTGATTGTTGTTATAAGTCGTCGCAGAAGTACTATAATTAGCAATAATAGGTATAGGTTTATTAGGATCCAATCGACATTCTGTCAGAATTAATATGTCGACTTCAAAATTTAAGCCCTTTAATGTAACTTGAAAATCATCAATATTTTTAAAGACACTCCTAATATTCTGCGTTATTAATGTTAAATCATTTATTTTCATTTTATGTTTACTGAGGTTTTGGATATCACACTCAGTTGCGTAAGCAATTTTAGTATCGTCTATTTCATTTAGTGTATTTAGAGAGCAAAACATGTTCGAAGGTATATAAAACACATCATTACGTCGTGATTTTCTTTGACAGGTGGATCATAGGGCGGCAAATATATGTTTAATGGAATGAACCATTTCATGTTCACATTAAATACCTTAGCCAGTACCAAGATCATGATAGTAATTTGCAGAAAATCAGCTCTTACAATTTTTGCATAATTATTAGAGTTATATGACACAAAAAAGCTCCTCTATAACATAATATGTTTTTATATGTAAATTTGTTATTAAACACAATTAAACTTATGAATAAATTAGGAATATTCTGAGAAGAGACCCTAATATAGAAAAAAATAAACAAAGTTGCCAGGCACATAATAACTAGTCAAATGGCATTTAGAAGTTGATGAATTTGCGATTCGTTATTAACGAGCAGAATGGGAGACATCTCATCTTTTCTTAAGTAAACCTTACCGTATGATGTCCAACAGAATTTGTACGATTTCATCTTAACAACATCTCGTGCAAGGAAGTGCAAGCGGGCAGCCTTCGCCGTCAGATGCTCCGAAATAAAGATTGGTGTGTCTTCAGACGTCCGATGTCCAAGATGTTTGGCACATAGTTTAGTTTTATGTTTTATGTTAAATGCTTTGCTCATTTTTATCATTTCATTTTTAAGTAAAGCAGATGATGTTTCCACAATTATCGGAGTGTTTTGAGCGGAACTTCTTTTCCCCGGTATTCTGTATATATCAGTAATGTTATTTTTATTTAGTTCGCAACCGATATTTTTAGAGAGGCATACAACCATGTCAATGAGATGCTCTTTTGTTTCCTTTTCTTTCTTTGGTGCATTTTTGATCTCGAAGTTGGCTTTCCTCCTATCTTTTTGCATATCTTCTACTTTGTTCTCCAACATGGTTATGTAGCTTTTATTCTCCTTCACCTGGGCCTCCAAGTGCTCCATTTTCTTTCTAAATTCTTCATTTTGCGCCGTTAAAAACGCTACAGAATTTTCAATGTTGTGATTTGTATGTTGGATTTCCTTTAATATAGCTGTATTTTTCTTAAATTATTCGTTCTTGAGCACATTTTTATGAGTATTGGGTGTATTTCGTCGTATCCACAACTTCTTTTATTTTTAAGTTTGATACATGTTATTTCTTTAATATCGACTGGTCTAGGGTAAAAGGAAGTTTCAATAGAAGAGTAGACAGGCCGGCCTGCATTTGTCTCATCTTGTCCTCTCACCGACGCAAAGTATTCATTGAATGCATTGGCTATCGATTGCGGAATGTAACATTATAGCTTCATTAAGTAAAATTATCCCTTTCTCTTCGCAAGCTCCTATGCAGTATTAATAATACCAGTATCAGTAAGGTATATTGTTCAACAAACTACTTCGCCACTTTAGATATGGCTCTTGTTGATATTTTGTTTGATTGTTTGTTCTGAGAACACACACTGTATAGTCACGGGTGACTTCAATACTAATCTGTTGAAAAACTGCCCTCGTTCCAAAAGCTTCTTTCTATTACTGAGTCGGTTAATCTTTCTGTTCTCCTTTTAAAGGCTACTCATATTGTGATGACTCATTGATTGATCTAATCCTTGCTACTTCTCCGGAACGTGTGATGATGCACGGACAGTTACTCGCTTTGAGTATCTCACGCCACTTGATTTATGCTTCGTATAAGATTAAAACTCCCAAATATTCCTCTACAGTAATGCATATCCGCAGCTTTTCTAAAATAGATTTTTACAAGCTTGCAGCACCTACTGTTGACGATAAAGTCTCTATTCTTAACCACAATGTTCTCAGCCTTTATGATGTTCATGCTCCAGTTCACAAGGTTAGATTAAAGCATCCCCCTGCCCCATAGATGACGGAGGGCGTAAGTTTGGCAATGTCTAGACGTAACCGTGCTTTTCTTCGTTTAAAGAGAGATCGTACCGAAGAAAATTGGTTATCTTTTAAAGCACTCAGGAATAGGTGTAATCAGATGTTACGTGCAGCTAAACCGTGATATTTCCATAATTGTATTAATAACTCTTCTCCAGCTGTAGTGTGGAACTTTCTAAGATTTTTTGCCAAGCTATACTGGTGGGTAACTCAAGGATGCTGGCTAAGATTAATCTTACAGACTTACCTCCTATTTATTATGAAAGTATTATATGTAATTCCGTTCAGTAACTCTGTTAAAAATCTTGGCCGTCACATCGACAGCATGCTGAATTGGAGAACTCGGGTTTCAGAAGTGAGTCGTAAAGTCATTGCCACGTTATGTTCTCTATATCCTTTAAAACATTTTCTTCCCAATAAACTTAAGATCATTTTTATCCAATCGCTCATATTATCGATAATTGATTATGCAGATATTTGTTACCCAGATCCGTCCCAAGAGCATGTGAACAAGCAGAGCAAAGCCGTCTCTATAACTGTATGAGATTTTTTTTCGGGCTTCGTAAGTATGACCATATTTCGCAATATAGATCTGAGCTAAATTGGCTTAAAATCCGGCAGACATGCAAAAAATATTGCTTGTACTTTTTCCATATTAAATGACCTATCTTCGCCATCTTATCTTAAGAGTACATCACAACAACAAAATCTGTATTCCTGTTCACTTCCCCGGAGTTCTATGGTAACTCCTTCACAGTTCTATGGTAACTACTTCACACACAGCCCGATGACATAAGAAAAGCAACCAGTAAGTACGTTTTAAAAAAGTTTGTCCGTGGTCATCTATTAAAGACATTTTATATGACTCATCCATTACATATTAATATTGCCTATTATGTATCTATTTATATACGTAAATTTGTATTTATGTGCATGCATTTATATATTTTTATGTATGTATGGGTAAGTAATATATGTATAGTTTATTTATTAATAAAATGTGTAGTAAATTATCATTTGTTTTGTGTTCTTTTATTCTATATTGCCACACCTACGTCAAATTCTCACCAATCCATGAGTTGAATGGTAGAGAATGCCTTAATTAAGTCCGCCCTTTGTATTCCTTCGTTTAAAGAAATGCAATAAATAATAAAAAAATATAAAAATTACCTAATATTTGTTTTTTCCTATTTCGTGAGCTGCCACACCGTTCAACAGATTGCGCTATAAATTTGTCAACTTATTGCTTACACTTACGCGAAGGTTATAGGCATAGTTGGACCCGGTGGATGACGCTATTGTAGAATCCAGATTACCCTTGCGAAGCCGGTGCATATCGCTAGTATAAGTATAACATTCAATAGCTGTCCGTAAGTGTCGCTAACACTCAGTAACGGCTCAACCGATTTTGATGAAGGTGATGCTGTTATCGAGATCTAGAAATCACCCGTGTGAAACCGAGGCACATCAATAGTATTTTAGAGATTTTGACCAAATATCTTAAAAAATTAATGTCACAAAAAAATACAAGGATACAACTGCAATGTGTGCAAACATTTATATGGACATACCAGTCTAAATCTACCGCAGTCGGGTAAAATTATTGTGTTTACTGATTTTCTATCAATAATAATTATAGTGTAGTGGTAGCGTGAGAAAACAAAAACTCTATATTTCGTCCCGTGGGCGACGTAAAAGCATTGCATGGAAAGGCCAGGAAAACCTCATTGTCCCTGATGGATACAATCTTGTATACAATATTATATTACAGATGTATTACCTCAAAATCCTTCTAATAAAAATTATGAGGGTAGGCTTTTGTCCAGCAGCTGGCCGTTAAATACATTGAGTTATTAATATATAAATCAATGGTTAAAGGTCTGATTAGAAATAATAATGAAATAAATATTGAACACTATGAATGAATCGAACAAAATATGTCCGACAACTGCTCAACAAATATGAGGTAGCTACAGAATAAGATCGCTGTGTCCGTAGCAACACTGCTACTGTATCCTGAGTCGGGTGCCTTATCGCTACTGCAACCCAATGTATTTTTTAACGAAGCGGAATCAAACGGGCGTATAACTCACCTGATGGTAAGTGATCACCGTCGCCCACTAACATCTGCAATACCCGGCGAATTGTAGGTGCGAAAAACAACAGTAAATTTCACAGTGTGGTTTGCGAAGCAGAAAATTTATTTATTGATATTTTTGTTATGTTGTTGGTTTCAATTATTTATACACTGTGTAACGATTACAAGTTGTTGTGTCAAATAAATAATTCATTCATTCGAAATGAAACTCATATGTATATTTAATTACATGACAACTATGATATATATCATATGACTAACTTGTCGTCGGAACTGACATTTGTGTTTAGACACATCTCAGAGTTACACTGAGTTATATATTGTGAGACTTCTGTATCAAATACCATAACTGACACTTCGTGGTCATGTGCCTCACTGACAATGCACCTGGCAACGTATTGTTAGTTTAGGTTTATTTTTCCACTTCATTTTCAGGTCAAATCATTGAAAATTTATCATGATTTCAATTTGACTTCATAAAATGATCTCAATTTCTCATGATTGTTAAGACGGTACAATCTAAAAATTAAATGCATTATAAGATAAAGGTGACGAACGAGCACACAGTCCACCTGGTGGTAAGTGGTTACTGCGGCCCATAGTCATCTACATCTATTCTCGATTACGAATCAAAATGCAGATGCGCTGTCACCCGTATGGACTAAGATGGAATGCCTCGTCTCCGGTAAAATTGGTCTCCTGTTCTCTACACTTATCATACGAAACAAAGCAGCGTTAAGCTGATATTTTACGCTGGTATTCTGTGAAAGCGTGGTACTTCCCCGGTCTAGCCGACCCGTTCGTGCTACAACTATACTACTAATATAGCTACAGCATGGTTCTACCACGTTAAACCATTTACCAGAGTTGGTATAAAATTAAAATATATATATATATATATATATATATAATTAAAATTATATGTTCTAAGCCATCGATGCAATTAAGTGATGATTTCGTTAGTGCCGGCGGAGATACAACTGGGATTACTCAGTATACGAGCAGAACCAACCCTAAGGTACTTCAGCTAACGCTGACAGCCGCTACAGCTCAGAAGCTTAGTTTAAAAGCAAGCAACCATTTACACCATTAAAAAGTTTACAAAAAAATTCTACATAACCGGTAAATACCAATAGGGAAAAGAGAAATTTTTTTCTCTATGAGGTGAAATATAGGTGTCAAACCGGTTTAGATAGATGTGACAGGAAGGGAATAATATAAGAATCGGATTATTACTAAAAATAGTGTAATAACTAGCTGATAATTAATGCATTTATTTATTTATTTATAACGGCCTATCAAAAATTACGCTTTGAGGGCTTTTACCACTCTTCGTAGGGGGTTGAAAACCGTAGGATTTCGTTATTTTCAACTGTTATGAGAAAGATGCTGCCGCTCGCATCTTCGTTTTATTACCCTTTGTTGCCTCACCCATGGGATGATATAGATTAGTGGATGTTCTTATGCCACCATTACTGCTGTTAAATATTTAACTATTTCAATAAAAAATATATCTAAGCTTTAATAAGGAGACATTTATTCGAAACAAATATTTACTTCTGTAAACGACGAGAAGTCAATGTTTACTAGTAAAATAATATCAAAGACTCCATAAATTAATTTAGATTGTTGCCTGAATTGAAACGCTGGTAAACAATACCGTTGTAGTAACAAGATTATGCTTAATAAAAATAAACATTTGTTAACAGAAACGAGTATGTATTATATTAAACACTAGTTTTATCGAATTCTGATCAGAAGTCAGTCTAAACCGAGGCTAGCCACTTGTGCAAGACAGGGTTATTGGACATTTGACCACCACGCTGCGAGAGGGCCACGCTCCAGCTATATTATGGTTGTAGCACAAATGGGTCGGCTCGACCGGGGAAGAACCACGCTCTCACAGAATGCGTGAAATAGTAGCAAAATGCTGCTGTGTTCCGTACGGTGACTGTAGAGAACCGGGGACCATTATTACGGGAAACGAAGCATTCCATCTTAGTCCTCAGGACAACGGACAACTTACCGTCACGTGGATTGTGTGCTCGTTTGTCGCCCTTATCCTATAAGAAAAAAAAACAATTATATACATTTGCATTGTAAGTCCTCACTCTCTTAGCTCGTTGCGACGGCCATCCGACACGAACCAAGTGAGATCAGGCGCAAATTGGTTTTGGTCAGACCCAGGATTTGAATCCGGGGACTAACGTGTCAGTCAATGTCAGCAATGACAGTGAAAATTATAACTTTCGTAATTGTTTATAACTGATAATTATAAGATACACCCTTTAAAAAGGCCACTGTTGATTAGTAGTGGTAAATCCACGCTGCAGCCATATAAGGTGAGTGTAGAGAACCGAAGGCCCTTTTTACTGGAAAAGATCTTAGTCCTCAGAGGTGACAACGGATCTGCATTTTGAATCCTTATTGAGGATGAATGCAGATGTCCATGAGTCACAGTATCCCTTACTATAGCTATACTATAAAAAAAGAACATAAGTCGCCCAAATTATACCATAGTTGCCACGTTTGATAGGCGGATTGGTAACCACAGATTGCATAATTCTAAACTGTTATCTGGAAGATGCTGCTGCCCGTTTACAACATTTTTTCCTCTGTCGCCACTTCTGATTACCTTTTAGGGTGGTTTATCCTTTTATCAAGCGTGCTGGTAGAAAGAAAACAACATTTTTTATTTTTACTCGCCGCTTCTACTAATATAAGCCAATGTTTTCTTACTATTCCACCTGATTGTAAGTAGTGATGCAGCCGATGATGGTTAAGCGCACTGCCTGAGCTTATCCAAGGACTATTCACCATTGGAGACGCCTACATAATATTAGAAAAGGAAAACAAATGCTGGCAAATTATTCCACTTACTTGATATACACATTATGAACGATGAAGCAAACCGTATGGTTTGAATCCTTGTCGCCTAGTGGCGGTGTAAGTTGCATTCCCTTAAAAAAAGGGCAAAAAGGGCGGAAGACCTCTCTACCAGTCAATCCATGGAGTGGTGAGAGTTTATAAAAAGAAAAGGATATATATACAAAGTTAATACATACGTATAAATTTTTGTTTAGCAATGGACAAAAGGCCGTAAAGGTGGTAGAGACAACCTCCGGTGGTCCAATGATTTATGAAGAGGAAGGGATCGATTTTTATACGTAGTAGAGCCATGCTGCAGTTATATTGTTAGTATAGTTGTAGCATGAATGGGTCGGCTCGACCGGGGATGGAACACGAACTCATAGAACACCAGCGTGAAATAGTAGCTTAATGATACTGTGTTTCGTATGGTGAGTGTAGAGAACCGGAGACCCTTTTTACTGGAAACGAGGCATTCCATCTTAGTCCTCACGGGTGACAACGCATCTGCATTTTGATTCTTATCGAAGATAGACGTAGACGTCTATGGGCTACAGCAACTACTTACCATTAGGTGGACTGTGTGCTTGTTTGTTACCCTATCCTATAAAAAATCAAGTCATACAATTCCTTTATAGACTCTCCAAAATTTATCCTTTAAACAACCGGAAGGCTGGCTATATACGCCTGTTCTTGAGGCGTGTAAGATTGATTTGAACCACAATGATATCACAAATAAGTCTCTTGGCACGTATTTCCATTGATTCAAAGCCGCTTGGTGGCATTTCGCAGCAACAATAGTATAGTTGAAGTATTGCCGCACCTTTGCAAGAATAACTAACTTGCTTGCAGGTGCTTTGGCCCTGGGCTCAATGAAGTAACTGGAGCAACTTTCTTTTTATTACTTCATATTAGAAAAAGAGTAAGAGTATGTAAAAACTTATATTTATTTCTGGGCAGAGGCCTTCGCTCATTTTCGCGAGGAATATTGATTATTTTCTTCGCTGCGGCTACATGTGTTGGCGAAATTTACAAATCTTAGAAATATGTCTAATTCTTAGACAGGAGCAGGTTTTTCTTAAAGCTATAAGTAGATCTCTAATACAACTCCGCAAACTAAAGCTGGTGAAAAAAAATTGATTGCTATATTAGAAGCACGAACGTGGCCAATTCATTAGTACCTACTGATCCTGGAAGCACGGCTGACAGATCATCGGGCAGTCATAAGGAGATTTTAACGAGCGCTAACGACTGGCAAAGTTTAGTTCCATACGTAATTTTCCACAACATTTGTCCATGAGTCGCGGTCGTGCAAGATGGCGACTCGTACCGCGCTAACAGTTCCCGCAAACATAATTATTGAAAGTCACACGTACAAAACACTGTTTGATCTCGTTTGTTGTACAACCCGACGGATTACAACTTCGCAGTGAAATAATATCTTGTAACATTAGTATTGTTTAATGGATCCATTCACGAGAGAACCTTAATTGATTGCAGAACGCTGGTATAATTGCAAGTATCTCATAGCTTGCGATTATACAATTCCTCAAAGGAAAAAACGCAGCAGACTCGATTCCTAAGAAATAAACTGGGACTGCCATTTGCATTTGGGGTTAATATTGAATTAGATGAAACTAATATTTAGAATTAAATGAAACTAATATTTAGAATTAAATGAAACTAATATTTAGAAGCAAAGTGGGACTGGCAATTGGAGTTAATATTTGGATTGAATAAAACTATTTTTATATATTCCCAAAGTTTCATTGATACTCACGGGGATCGAACACGGGTAGCTCGTATATTGTAAAATTTACAACGAGCGCTTAGCCACCCGCTCCGCGGTGAAGGAATACATCGTGCGGAAACCTGCATGTCTGAGAAATTAAAATATATATTACGGACACATGTGAAGTCTGCAAAACGCATAGGGACAGTGTGGTGATCAATTCATCAAACCTTCTCCGAAATGAGAGATCTGTGTCCAGGCGAGAGACAAAATATACGGTCTGTAACTTTTATTTCCGACATTTCGGATACTTTTAAGCACAGATGGTCACGGATGATATATATGTATGTTTATGGGGCGTACCAAGTTTAGTAGTACTACTCATTACTTTTTTTGACACTGGCATGTTATATATCTTAGTAAAGCACAGTAGAAAACGTTATTACTTCAAAACTTCAAATGTTTTTATTTAGATAATGATTTTTTGCTGAGAATCTGGCTGGGATTATGTGGATAATGTAGTCTAGAAAACTATGAACTACATATTACGTAGGTACAGGTTTAACTTGTGCTGGTAATATCCTATATCCTATAATAATAGGATATGAGTGCTAGATGAATACCTAAAAAACAACGGTAATACATTAAGAAATGTTATGTTTTTGAATATTTCATCTAGTTTCTTTTGGTATCTAATTCGTACCTAATTTCATTAGTATAAAATTCATAAAAATCAGTTTAATTAACTGTGTATAGTATTTGCGTTATAAAAAGATATTAAAAATAAAAAGTAAAAATAAACGCGATAAAATCCGTAAAAGTAGTTTTAATCATGTGTAGTGTTCGCGTAAATATAAGAAATCAAAAGATATCATTATTCTTATTAAGTTAGTTGTTACCTTGTATATATAGAGATCAGTGTACATATCTCTTATACGCTTCCAAAAATCTTAACACAGTTTTATTCTTATATTAGAGTAACAGCAGAAGAATCTGCCAAGAGATTTTGCATCTCTTTGCATTTTCTTTCCCATATACCACGGAGAGTGCTCTGAGGAATTGTTCGGATAATCCCAGCCGCCAAATTTCGTGAACGCACTACGCGGAAAACGTCCCGATACCATCCACACCATCTGGATGCTTGGCGGTCCGCCACTGTACGTTTCAAAAGGAGTTTTCTTCCGCGTACAACCTCTCTGTGGAATAGTTAACCACCGGCAATTTTTCCGGACCGATACTCCCTGGGGACCTTCAAGAAAAGAGCTTACTCCTTTCTAAAGGGCCGGCAACGCACCTGCAATTCCCCTGGTGTTGCGGTTGATCATGGGCGGCGGTAGTCATTTAACATCAGGTGAGCCGCATGCTCGTTTACCCTCTTCTATAAAAAAAAACAAACGTAGTATTAATATGCGTTTGCACCACAGCTAGAATTAAAACAAAAAATGCCACCGGTGCGTTATTAGGTACCCCCTAAAACCTTTTTGTATATAGAGTAAGGGTGACAAACGAGCACACAGTCCACCCGTTGGTAAGTGGATGCTGTGACCCATAGACATCCACATTTAACCTTGATTAAGAATCAAAATGCAGATGTGTTGTCACCCCTGCGGAGTAAGATGGAATGCCTCGATTCCAGTAAAACGGGTCTCCGGTTTTCTACACTCACTATACGAAACACAGCAGCATTAAGCTGCTAACGCTGGTATTTTGTGAGAGCGTGGTCGCCGACCATTTTATGCTACAACCATAATATAGCTGCAGCGTGGCTCTACAACGTCCAAACGAAATATTGAACTCTCTGTATGTATACTGGCTCTTAGAGTATATAAGCAATTTACTATGTATACACTAAGTACTGGCTCTTTTGCTTAACGATACGGAAAACTACAGATGGTGTATTGCTTTGAATTGCCAGAAATTAACGATTAAAAGTACAAATTGGTGAAATTGGTCTAAATAAAGTTATAGAGGTATAATGCTTTAGACTGTTTATATTTATTTATTATGGGGATAGGAAAGGGTGCTTTCCGTATACCTATAATTAGTAATAGGACTGCTGTCATCATTCATTTCCATGGAGTTATTTACCATAGGCGACTCTAGAAAATATGAAAAGAGTCCCATGGCTTCCGATGGCGGTGTAAACATCTTGTTTGCGCCAGACTTAAAATAATCAAATTGGGGATGGGGTCTAGTATTAAACGTGCGAGACGTCTGATCCTGCGCTCGCCAATTCACTTGCTAAGTGTGGTGATTAAGAGAAATGTTTTCAAAAATGGCGGAGGCTTACGTCTAGGCTTTGAAGTGCTTGAGAAAAAAAAAGATTATATTTGATAACTGATACCCTACGAAAATATCATTTCACGTTTTCCTTTGATGCTGAGAAAAGGCGCATGTTTCACAAACACTATAATGCACGACATATGACCGCTAGCTCGATCAATTACACATATATCGCTAAACAAATATGAGTTAGGTTCGGTATGTTACATGAATCTTTGCGGACATGAATTGAAAACTCAAACACTGGACTTGCGCTTTTGGCGATAATGCCTCGTTTACGTCGACTTGACGTCGGTCGAGTAGACTAATAAGTAATTGTTTGTTGCGTTGAAATTAAAAGTGTTTAAATAGTTATTTGAGTAAGAAATTTACTTTAGTTATTTATATTTTCCATATATATGTACCCTACATAAACGTATGTTATGTCTTCATACGCCAACTAGTTTTGGAGCAAAGTTAAAATGGATCATGACATTTTAAAGATCGCAAATGATAAAAAATGAGACAAAACTGCACTTTATTGATGTCTAGTAACAAATGTTCATTTAACAGTAGAGAAACGCTACTATAAATTAATAAACTTGTCACGATAATTAATACTAATGCAATGGACAGCCCAAACGTGAACTTTTCCAACAGACTGACAACACAGTGTATTAAATATTACGTGCGTAAAACTACAGTTATTGAGTAACGTTGACACAGGCGTCAAGTAATACTTACTTTTAATAAATAAAACTTACAATAAACAATCGTTTTAACATTCAGCGAGAGATAACACACATTTCAATCTGAATATAAACATACAAGTACGTATACAAGTAATATACGGGTATATATATATATATATATATATATATATATATATATATATATATATATATATATATATATATATATATATGTATATATAGCTTTGCTCGGTATTTTTCGCTCGATTTTTTTATTTTATTTATAATTATACATAATTCGTGTGTTTTGGAAATTATATTTAGATACAAATTACATACTGATGAAATATAAATAATAGTTTTTTATCTTAGCGACATAACAGAAAAAACGGAATAAAACATCATGAGTGTAATTATTTTAATTTAAATTTTCGTTTTTTTAAAAAATACTAAAAAAAGGGCTCGAAGAAATGGATTTCTTCAAAAAAGAAAGGAACTTGAAAAAACTTTAAAAAAGTAGGTTATTCGGTCTGGGCTCAAACCGGGGTTTTACGATTCTGTGACCGCCCATTATACCAATTAAGCTATTTATAATCATTAAGAATCTGTCAAAATTTACCTTCTTATTCTAACGATATTGTAGACACTAAATTTTATGAAAATCGTTGGAGCCGTTTCCGAGATCCCGACTATATATATATATATATATATATATATATATATATATATATATATACAACAATTGCTCGTTTAAAGGTATAGAATATATATATATAACTTCAAAATGTAATAAAGCTGTTACTCATAAGAATTAATAAATTAATATGCACTTATATAAAGCATATAACCTCTCCATACTTAACAGAAACATTGAAATGTTTTACTTAATTCGGATAATTGATTTTCATCAATAAACTAAACGGGTTACGACTTATATTTGTTTCTAAACGATGTAAACACACCTTCACAAAAAAGGCTACAGCAGGCAAGTGGTCACATTACAGTCCGACCGATAATTTGTGCTGCCTCTGGTCTCACTCGACTCATTAACACATGTGATGTTGTCCGTGTATTCACTCCGTACGTAAGAAGTTTTTTGAAAATGTTGTCTTCCTATGTTGGTTCCTAACATTCATTGAATCACTGCTTCACTGCTTTTTGTGTTCCTTCATCCAACAATATAACGATTTCTTATAAACTACACATTAAATGAAACTAATTTTATTAATTTTGTTGCGTTTAACCGGGCGTTTCGGGTGCTTTACACAGTAACCATAGTCCCCCCGTCTCCGTGGGTGCTGTAAACCCTGAAGCGTTGGGAATGAAAATATTTAAAATTAAACGCGGCAACATATATAATACAATAACGTCATGTTCTTCTGTTCGAATAAACAGCAAAGTTGTTCAGAATACTATCGCAGAATATTCAAGACGCCTTAAAAGATGAAGAAAATCGCAATTCAACTGTGTGTTTGTGCTACGCGATAATTTCGTCAATTGTAAACCGATTTTAATGAATTTTTATTAAGTTGGTTATACATTAGTATTATCTTTTCTAAAAAGAAAGACACAGAATACCAGCGTGAAATAGCAACTAAATTGCTGCTGTGTTTCGTATGGTGATTGTACAGAACTGGAGACCCTTTTTCTTGAAAACGAGGCATTCCATCTTAGTCCTGAGGTGTGCATTTCCTTTTTGATTCTTAATCGAGGTTAAATGTAGATGTTCATGGGCCACAGCATCCACTTACCATCAAGTGGACTGCGTGCCCGTTTGTCAAAAAGCTCTGGCAAAAGCTTTAGAGCCCTGGTTCCGCTCGATCGCTTCTTCAATAGGAACTGTATTGAAGTTGCGTAAGTCCTGATGAGATCATTAAATCTGTTTGTTTAGTTACCTTTATGTTGTCAAATCTGCTGAAGACTACAGTCTTTTTACGTCTAACAGCCATGAGGTTAAGAGTATGATCGGAGAGTTTTTGTGTTCTTCTGCGGCGGGTCTTGCAGAACTTAGCTCCCACCACATGGACAGTTTCCACAAGCTTGTCAGTCATATTGTCCACTGCGTTGTAGTCTTTTAGACACTGAAAACGGTTTTGTAACTCGTACTGAAAGTATTTAGGGCTTTGGACTAGAGCACAAGGTTGACGGAGAGTTGACTTCATTAGACGTGACCTCTCCAACTTAACAATGGATTAATGCGCTAAAACACTTTGCAATTAATTAAAAAAATAAAATTATAAAGAACTAGCTGACACAGCCAACTTTGTCCTGCTCTTTCCAGCAACTGTAATATACGTGGTAGAGCCATGCTGCAGTTTTAGTAGTATAGTTGTATCACGAATGGGTCGCCTCGACCGGGGAAGGACCACACCCTCACAGAATACCAGCTTAAAATAGCAGCGTAAAAAAGTAATGAGTGTAGAAAACTGGAGACCCTTTTTACTGAAAACGGGTGAAAACGCATCTGCATTTTGATTCATAATCGAGGATAGATGTAGATGTTTATGGGCCGCAGCAACCACTTACTATCAGGTAGACTGTGTGCTCGTTTGTCCTATAAAAAAATTAGAGCGATTAATTGTACTTCAAATTAACTTTAGATTTTTAGAGTGTCAATATAAAATTTATTAATACCTCAACCACAGTGCTACCTATATAGTTAAGATTTTCTAAGTTTCTCGTTTGCCACTGAACTAACTTGTTTTGTGAATATATTTTTATAATCCTAGTGTAATTACTGTAATCCTAGTATATTGGTAGAGTCACGGTGTAGTTCTTTGATGCGTTCTACGAACGTGTTCATTTCTCGACCAAGCAAGGAGAACGTTGTCACAGAATATCAGCTTGAAATAGCAGGACGATGATGTTGCATTTCGTTTGGTTATATATGACAGTAACTGGATATTCCTTAATAATGTCTCTTTCGAGTAAATTTGCCCCGTCTTAGTCCTCTGGGGTGGTAAATCGTCTGTATCATTTGACGAACTATTTGCTTGTTTATCAATCCTGATACTTGTTGAGACACATCCACACCAAGATAACAGAAATCTTTAAAAATATCATAAAGATAAAGAAGAAATGATTGACAGACAAAACAAACGAAGAAGAAATGGTAATGGTTAAACAACAATTCACTGGCAACTTTCTGCGTACTACTTTTAAACAAAATTGCTTCGAAAACATTTAACAACGCCTATGATAGGCATTTAAGGTGACAAAAATTTTCGCATAATCTTATAAATATATTTTAATTGCATGGCGACTAATACAAATGTTGTGGCCTCGAATAGATGGCGTTATATTATTCTATATACGCCAGGACTTAATATTCCCAGAACGACGACGGAAAACAGCGGTCAAAGGTACAAGAGAGGAAAATTGCCAATTTACCTATCTAGCGTGGTGATTGCGGTAAACTCTTCTTGCGATTGGACAGGCCTATGTACCAGTGTAGTGGTCTGTTATAAGTAGTTTGCTAAAGAAGAAAAAAAAATTTAATCCTTCAAAAACATTCAAAAATTTTAATCTTTAAAAAACGGACATGCAAACATTACTCAGTATAGTTGTACATACATTAATAATTACCACAAACTCAATACATATCTTCGGCTAGTTCATTTAAACGGTACACGCCTTAATACATAATTAACAAGTCCTTACACGCGAAACAAACATACGTACGCTCATATAAATAAAACAGGCTAAGGATTATCAGTTTCAGTGACAAATTACATAAGTAGCATTTGTAAGTGAACCAAAAGCGCTTGAAATATAAATATTATGTTTATATATTGATAGAGTTGAGCGCTCGTCAAACACAGCCGTGTACGGTGCCAATATTAACTCTAGTTATCAGGTCGCTGCTGAACCTGACTGCCAAGGTCAATGCCAGGGTTAACCGTTTGCATTTACCAAGTCAATATTGAAAATTGTTTTACGGAAACCCGCCACCTGTAAAATTGTGTAAAAGACTAATTCACATATTATCATATATACATATATATAAAGATAACACAGAACATTATTTTTTGAAGAATATTTATTGATAGTACATCAACTGTCAATATTACAATAAATTGTAACTTTGACCATGTGTAGCGGCAACGGCTTAGGTCTTTTTATAGCATAGGGGTGACAAAAGAGCACACAGTCCACCTGATGGTAAGTGGATGCTGTGGCCCATAGGTATCTAAATTTATCCTCGATTAAGAATCAAAACGTAGATGCTTTGTCGCCCCTGATGACTGTGATAGGATGCCTCGTTTCCAGTAAAAAAATGTCTCCGGATTTCTACACTGACCATACGAAACACAGCAGTATAAAGCTGCTATTTTACGCTGGTATTCTGTGAGAGCGTGGTCCTTCCCGATCGAGCCGACCCATTCGTGCTACAACCATAATATGGCTGCAGCGTGGCCGTATATGTATATAAGAGTATTATAAGATACGCCAGAGGAAACTACTTCTAAATCAGGGGACACACGGCAGCAACTTCCTGACAACTTAATAATAATAATTTTTCACGTGATAGGGCTACACTGCAGCAATGCATAGCTCCATCAAGAATGGTCTCATATGGAATACCGTGAGAGACAAAATAATCCTGTGTTTCGTACGGTGAGTAATAAAAAGGGTCTCCCCTTTTTACAGTCTCCATCTGCATTTTGATTCTTAACCGATGATAGATGAAGATGTCTATGGGCTATAGCATTCATTTACCATCATTTGAACTATAATCTCATTTATCATCCTTATTATATAAACAAAGAACTGCAATTGCTAAGCTGCCTCTGCTCAGCGAAGCAACTGTGGTAATATCCTCCCTAAGTGGCAAACTACTTGGACTTATGCTAAGCTATAATTGGTTTTTATCGTGCTGCAGTTATATTAATAGAAGGTATAGTTGTAGCAAGAATAGGCACGGCTCGACCGGGGGAGGACCACGCTCTCATAGAATATCTGCGTGCAATAGCAGTTTAATGCTGCTGTATTTCGTATGGTGAGTGTAGAAAACCGGAGACCCTTTTAACTGGAAAAGAAGCATTCCATCTTAGTCCTCACGGGTGACAACGCGTCTGCATTTTGATTCGTAAACGACGATAGATGTAGATATCTATGGGGCACAGCATCCACTTATCAACAGGTGGACTGTGTGCTCGTTTGTCACCTTTATTCTATAAAAGAAAAAAATGAAAATGATGAACAGTAAATTAAATAACAATGTTATCTTGGGGTTGTTTTTCCCAAATATTAACGTCATCTGAAGGACACTGACCACCGACTGATAGCGAAAATTTTATCAAATATTGTACAGGCTTGTAATCAAATTATAATTTATATAAAAATAACTTCAAATTAAACAAGCGATAAAATTAAAAATTTAGCACAACCGACTTTAATATAAAAAAATAAGAACATCATCAATGTATTCGAAATTAATTAAATACGGATTATTTAGGATAACTCAAAGACTATTGGTCAGATCTTGATCAAATTTATATGGGACCTCATGAGAAGTACAAACTTTCCAATAAAAACATCAAAATCGGTTAACCTAGAAAAAGTTCTGAAGCAACGCATATTAATAAAACAGTCAAATTGATAACCTTTTGAAGTCGGCTGAATACGAATTTAAAGAACCGAAAAGGTAGTAGTAAAAGTAATTTCACTGTATTGGTGACGTGACGGTTAAGGCAAAACCTCTCTCTCTCAGCAATCCCCCCCCTCTTTCACTCACTCTCGTTTGCTCTCTCGCTCTCTCTCTCTCTCTCTCTCTCTCTCTCTGTGTGTGTGTGTCGTCTCTTCTTGTAATCGAAATAAAATAAAAATATTATATTCAAAAAGTAAGTCGTAAGAAGGGTCTTCGATTATCTACACTTACCATATGAAACACAAACACGTTGACCAAGCTCTAAGGAACGTGGGCCTTTAAATAATACTAGTTTTTACGGATTTTATCGCGTATATTTAACGTTTTAGATACCCGACGTTTCGAGCACTTTACAGCACCCATGGTCACGGGGGAGACTACGGGGGAAGCGTGGTCCTATTCCGTTCGAGCCGACCCATTCGTGTTGCAATCATGCAACGCCAACATATAGCGTCAGCGTGGCTCTACCATGTACTTTTTTATATAAAATAAGGGTGACAAACGAGCCCACAGTCCACCTGTAAAAAAGTCGATTCCAGTATAAAAAAGGTCTCCGGGCACTCGCCATACGAAACATAGCAGTATTAAACTGCTATTTTACGCTGGTATTCTGTGAAAGCGAGGTCTTTCCCAGGTCGAGCCGACCCATTCGTGCTACAACCATAATTTAGCTGCACCGTAGCTCTACCACTTATATAAAATTTAAAACTTCCTGCATTATTATATCCGAGAAATGGATAATGCTTACTCCAGTAATCCTTTAAACTATTTTATTTTATATTTTTCTTCATCATAAGCCCGTTAAAGTTCACTACTGCAGACGGGACTCCTCGCTTGTAGAAAGGATTCGTCATCAGACCAGACATTTCACACTTTTGACGCCGATGCTCGTCACCGACCTGATTATTTTACGTCTGGCGTAAACGTAATGGTTATACGGACATGTATCATGAGCTATAAGATTTATTTGCTATTTCCTATAGTCGCCTCTCACGACACCCATGGGCTGGAATGTGATTATGGATTCTCTTAAGCCATCACTACGCATCTACTTTTTATTTACTTATATTTCGTACGTATGTAAATCTATTCGCTTTACTTATAAATATACTAGCTGGCAACAGACTTTGTTTTGCCCTTTCCAACGACCCTATGTCCTATAAAAAACTTTAATTTCGCAAAAACAAATTGAGTTTCACTTATCAGAATATAAATAACTTAAGTCGGAGAAAGCAATATACCTTTAAAAATTTCTTTAAAAACGGTCGATTGGTTTCGGACTTCATCGCGGCCTAAACAAAGTGACACGTAATTTTTAAATGTAAAGATATATGTATATAATATATAAGCACTTGGTAAAGTACCTAAAAAAACTAAAGCAATTTAATATCTTTATTAAGCTTTATACTAAATTGTAATTTAAAATTAAAATTAAATAATATCACGAGAAAAAATATTTACCGATTAAATCCTACCTCACACTAACAAACGATCGACAATCTGTATGTTTAATATATCAAGGCAAACTCCTTGGATTACATTGGCGGTGTTACCAAATATTTTCTGTGCAAGCCACGTCGTGTGTGCTTTGTGCACATATTATGTGTGTTTATGTGTTGTTCTGTGTATAGAGCATATATTTAACTGGGCCCAATACGCGGCCCTTTAAATGAAATCTCACCTACTTACCTCTTTAGTGTAAGTATTTATTAAACGAGGCATTTTAAATTTTAGGTTTTTTAATTAAAAATGTTAAAGTAATCGAAGAAATGGAAAAGCTTTGTACATTGTATACTTCAAACCATTTGAATATTTTGTTACAGTTTACCATAAATCGAATTACGTTGTTCTTTCAACATTTTACTGACCTAGCTCAATAGATCAATTGGCAGAAACACAGGAATGGACCGTTCTTGTAATACTAAGAACCGACAAGAGATACAGAAGAAAGGTTCTCGACTGGTAGCTTGTTACCCATAAGTGCAACCTTCTACTGACTCTGATGAACTTATGGGATAAACAGGGAGTCAGGAGCAGATGGTTAAAATTACTAAAATCCTTGCATTTGTGGTTATTTTGAGATTAACATAAACACAATAATATTAATATGCATTAGTATGGCCTGATAATGATATTTTAAATACCCTAATTTTTTTTTTATCGATTAACATTTTCAATTAATTTTCTCGAAGAATCGACAATCTGAAGAAGAAAGTTCTCGAGTGGTAGACAAGTTTAGGGTTGCCTCTCACTTGATGAAGTGATGAACTGTTTAACGACGTAGGAAGCCGACGGATGCATGTGACTGACAATGTGAATGTCACAATTCATGGTCATGAATTGTGACATTCCTCGAGGGAGACCCGTGCAGTAAACTTATGATAATGATGACGATGAATATTCAGATAAGAAAATGTTTAAAGAAACTAATGTGATTTTTCTTTTAAAGTATTTTAACGACCATTTAATAACATAAAAAATCGTGTTGCTAACGCTAGCCTCGTTATCTTTCCTTGCTTTGTGTGTTATTCCACCGAATTAGTAATATTCATTAACGTATCTATGCCAGATTCTATGAGCCTTATCTCGTATAATACACTAATTATGATTCACTGCAAAAGACAAATACAGCACTAAATTACGCAAACAATTTAATCCTTAAGTCCTCATTTACATTCTAAGAGTATATTTTGGTCGAGACCTTTATAAAACAGGTCTTCAGAGAACAAACTCTTGCGCAGTGGCGTGCGCCGCACCGACCGCTCAGCAAACAATATGGCGGCGATAAGGCAACGGCCATCTTGGTTTTACGCAGATCGAGGTTACGAAGTCACGTGTAAATGTAAATTATGATTTTATGGTCCTGAGTTTAACAATCCTTGATATTAGCACGTTATTTAAAAGAACAATGATTAATATTTTATATATTTAATTAATTATAGTAGTAAAGGCTTTTATGATGATGATGATGATGGTAATTAAGTATCTAAATTTTACATACAGTCTTTTCGTGATAGAACCATGCTGCAGCCATATTGTGGTTGCAGCACGAATGGGTCGGCTCGACCGGGGATGTACCACGCTCTCACAGAATACCAGCGCAAAATAGTAGCTTAACGCTGTTTTGTTTCGTATGGTGAGTGTAAAAAACCGAAGACTTTTTACTGAAACAAAGCATTCCATCTTAATCCTTACGGGGGAAAACGCATCTGCATTTTGATTCGTAATCGAGGATAGATGTAGATGTCTATGTGCCACAGCAACCACTTACCATCAGGTGGACTGTGTGCTGGTTTGTCATACTATCCTATAAAAAACTTTTCATAGGTAAACATACTCGTCAACAACTTAAAGAAATTATTACACACAACACTCGATATTAGCTCACCGTACCCGTTGAGTTTATTTTTTATTTTTTATGCTTTTTTTATGCTTTGTTAAGAGTTTGTACTTTCCACCATTCATTCTGCAGAATTTACTCTGTAAATAATCCCGCTGGGTTTCTTGCTGGTTCTTCCCAAGATAGAGGATTTCTTCCGAACCAGTGGTAAAGTAAGAAATGACTTTAAATAAGAATCACATACATGTGATCTAAATTGAATGTAAAATTATTCTATTTATCTTTCTTTCTTACACAACACTATCCATCAAAAATTGCGTACAACCTTTTAATACTTAAAAATGTTAAGTCTTAACAAACCCATAAACATTATCGCGATTTCGCATTTTTGTGTTATCATAAAGTTCAACGTAACTAAGTAATGTTACTGATTTTTCTTAATATACTTAGTCGAGTCATAAGTTCTGTCAAAACCTTATTATTAAAAATTTTTGAATACTGGCTAGATGAACTTCGCCAATTTTCAAAATATAACATTTGCGCTTGCCGAAAATAAAAAATTAATTAATTTTCATTCATTTTCAAATATGGAGTGGTCAAAGAAAGAAGATAGATTAGCGGTTATCGCGTTGCACCGCTGTGGTTACGCGCCAAAAGAGATCTTCAATGTTCTACAAAAATTAAAAATAACCCTACGATTTGGTTATCGTACTATCAAACGATTTACTGAAGATTCAAGCTTCGAAGATCGTAAGAGGACCGCCCGACCTCGTATAGTTAGGACACCCGCAATCATCAAAGCAGTGAAGGCGCGAATCCAACGAAATCCTGTTCGTAAACAAAAAATCTTAGCTCTTCAGATGAGCCTAAGCATAACCATGGTCAAAAGAGTAATCAATGAAGACCTGGGACTACGAGCTTATCGTAAGAAGGCCGGACATTCTTTGACGAGCGTTTGAAAAATAATTAGGCTAGATAGATTCCCCGCTTTGTTACGACGGTACGCGGGAAAACAATACCGCGAAATTTTGTTTTCAGATGAAATTTTTTTTAACATCAAAGAAAGTTATAATAAACTAAACGATAAGGTGTATGCTCACAGCAGTGAAGAAGCCAGCATACGTATTCCGAGGGTTCAACGAGCACATTATCCTTTGTCACTCGTGGTTTGGCTTGAAATCTCATATTCAAACTTAAATGTGGTGTTTTTCTGTGAAAAAAGTGTAAAAACCAGTGCCGAGGTGTACCGAAGTACCGTCCTAACAAACATAGTAGAACCTCTTTCTCAAACAATATAATCAAAAAAAAAAACAAAATGTTTAAAAACAGACATTGGATATTCCAACACGACTCTGCACCAGCTGATAGGGCACGAAGCACGAAAAACTGTTTGACCGCCCACAGAATTTACTTTATCGGACATAAAGACTGGCCCTCTTCTAGTCCAGATTTAAGCCCACTGAATTATAAGTTATGGCAACATTTGGAGGAGAAAGGCTGCGATAAGCCTCATCAGAATTCGGAATCTCCTCCTCCTCCATGCGCATGATCGCGGAGAAGTTTTTGGCGAAAAACCAAAAAGTTTTTTGTGCGTTCATGGACTTGGAAAAGGCATATGACAGAGTGGACAGGGATGTGTTATGGCAAACGCTGAACTCATTTAGGTTGAACGCTGGCATTAAAGTCTCTGTATAGGGACTTGAGTGGTTGTGTTAGGATCAACGGGGCCTACTCAGACTGGTTTGACATCTATAAAGGTGTCAGACAGGGCTGTGTAGCTTCACCGTGGCTGTTCAACCTATTCATGGACAGTTGTTTGGAAAATAAATTCAGTAGAAATGCGGTCGCTAAGGAGTATGTTAGGGCTGAATCTGAGTGACAGGGTGAGGAACTGTGTGATAAAAGAAGAGTGTGGTTTGCAAGATGATGCGGTGACCAGGATTAAGAAAGGAATGCTTCGGTGGTTTGGTTATGTGGAAAGAATGAATGAGTAAAGACTGACAAAGCAAATTTATGTTGCAGAAGTGAATGGCAGAATCGAAAAGGGACGTCCTAGGGAGTTTGTCGACCAAATTGGCGATATATTAAAAATGGGCCAAATTAAGAGTGCCCTTATCTGTCGAGCATGTATGCGTAGGTATATGGATGTGGAAGAGGCGAGAGAGGTATGTCAGGATCGTGCTAAATGGAAGTCTGTAGTCTCTGAATACCCCTCTGGGTGACAGGCGTGAGTATTTATGTTATGTCATTCATTATGCTCTATTAAAAGCTTCCGCTCAACATGGAACTCCCCTATTCGTTTTCTCATACGGGGAATATAGCAACGCTTACCAGGCGGGTTGCCAATGTAGTATTTTTATTATTTTGAATTGTTATCGGTTAGATAGTCTGTCCATGTGATGTTTTACTTCCTTCTGTCCCTCCTTATACCAAATATTCTATAAAAGCTATATGTGAAATAGTATATAGTGTATAGTATATAGTGTAAATGGAGAGCCGTGGTAGCTCAGATGGTTAGCGCTCGCTGTAAATATAACAGAACGCGAGAAACCCGGGTTCGATCCCCGCCGGCACCAATGACATTGTTAATTGCAATTTTAAGTGCTGATATACCACGTACTCGGCGGTGAAGGAAAACATCGTGAGTAAACCTGCATGTCTGAGGAATAAGAAAAAAAATATTTCGAAGACATGTGAAGTTCGCCAACACGCATTGGGGCAGCGCGGCGGACACTTCCTTGCCCTAAAACCCTCTCAGAAATGAGGGGAGGCCTGTGCCCAACAGTGGGACGTATGTAGGCTGTAACTTTACTTTACTTATATGTGAAATTATTCTTCATGTATCTTTATACGAAATTATTCTTCATGTGTCTATATGTGAAATTATTTTTCATGTGTCTATAAGTGAAATTATTCTTCAACTATTAACTAACTCACTGCGTTTCAATTTATTTTTATGTGGAATATAGAATAAATTCTTGTGAACGTTTACTTTACATTTCAATATTAATATAAGTGTGTGACACATTTATAGAATATCTCTCCTGCCTTACTCGTCATTTCCATTCAATTTGTCGGATTAGTACATAACTAATTATTTAATTCTACCCACTTTAAGTCGTTTCTTGATTACGGTAAAATTGTTTTTAAGCTTTTGTTATTCTGTTTGTTATACATTCAATGGGGAGGGCTAGCAGCTGTAACACAGGTCTGTGACTTAGCGCGGTTGCTAAAGATATCAGATTAAGTCTTGTCAATATAATTTTATAAAATGGTATGAATCCTTAGTGTGTGCTCTTGTGTGTCCTCTGAGTGGTGATAATATTTTAGCTAAGTATTGAGCCAATCTGTAAGTTGGCGAATCAGTCTGACTCACTATTGGACGTAATTACGTCCAATAGTGAGTCAGATTGATTCGCGAATCAATCATCTGTCTGTCTGTCAATCATCAATCTGACTCACTATTGGACGTAATTACGTCCAATAGTGAGTCCGATTGATTCGCCAACTTACAGATTGGCTCAATACTTAGCTAAAATATTATCACCACTCAGAGGACACACAAGAGCACACACTAAGGATTCATACCATTTTGTCAGTGAGATAAAAGACCTACATCTTACTGACAATGAAACCATGGTCAGTTTTGATGTTCAGTCTCTATTTACATGCCTACCTGTTGAAGACTGCATCTCAATTATAACTAGGAAACTAGAGGAAAATAACATGCCAGCAGAATATGCAGTATTACTCAGACACTGCCTTACATCTGGCTACCTATTGTAGAAGGAGGAGTTCTACAAGCAAGTAGATGGTGTGGCGATGGGCTCACCTGTATCGCCCATTGTCGCCGACATATTCATGGAAGACTTTGAGGAGAAAGCCCTGCTTACTTCTCCCATAAATCCAAGATTCTACAAGCGGTACGTAGACGACACTTTCACAATTCTACCTTTAGATAAAGTAACTGCATTTTTAGACCATCTTAACTCCATAAATTCTAAAATTCAGTTCACAATGGAGTTAGAGGCAAACAATTCCTTAGCTTTTCTAGATGTGTTAGTAATTCGGAATACTGATAACACCTTGAGCCATACTGTGTATAGAAAAAAGACCCATACAGATAGATATTTAAACGGTGATTCTCACCACCACCCTTCACAGTTAGCTACCGTGGGTAAATCTTTGTTTCAGAGAGCACGAGGGATCTGTGACAGTAAACACCTGGCTGCGGAGCTCCAACATGTCAAGCAAGTTTTGCATGACAACAAGCTTCGGGTCCCACGCCTACGTCACAGAGAACGAGTGAAGCCGGCCACAGTCGAGCGTGTACCTGCTGTACTGCCATATGTTAGAGGAGTCACTGACAAGATTGGCTACATCTTGAAGCGCGCTTCCATCAAAACATACTTCAAGCCGCCGAAGAAGATTGGTCAGTTTTTACCATCAGTCAAGTGTAACGTCCCTCTGCAAGATGCAGGAGTGTACAAGCTTGATTGTGAATGTGGTCTCTCCTACATAGGACAAACTAAAAGATCAATTAAAACCCGCGTCAAAGAACATATAGCTGACGTGAAGAATCGACGCTCCGGGAAGTCTGTGAACATGTACAAGATCGCCCCCGTCACTACATCAGATTTGATAGACCACAAATCCTCGCTAAAGAACACCGATTCCTTCTAAGGATGATTCGCGAGGCTATTGAAATCAAAAAACATCCTAATTTCAATAGAGAAGATGGCTGGGTGCTGCCATCTGCTTGGGATCCTATAATAAATAAAATTAAATCCCAACCCAAGCATACAACTGCAAGACTCCATGATACCATAAGCTCATACTGTGTAGATCGGAACAAAAGTTAAAATTTTAATCTATGGTAACCGCGGTTAACTATGACAGCTGGACGTTGAACATCTCGGTCCTTCCCGTGACCATGGGTGCTGTAAAGCTCTCGAAACGTCGGGTAAAAAAGTTAAATATACGCGATAAATTCCGTTAAAACTAGTATTATTTCAATGTATAGTGTTCGCGTAAATATAAGAAAACGGCGGTAGTCATTTAACATCAGGTGAGCCGCATGGTCGTTTACCCTCTTCTATAAAAACAAACAAACGTAGTATTAATATGCGTTTGCACCACAGCTAGAATTAAAACAAAAAATGCCACCGGTGCGTTATTAGGTACCCCCTAAAACCTTTTTGTATATAGAGTAAGGGTGACAAACGAGCACACAGTCCACCCGTTGGTAAGTGGATGCTGTGACCCATAGACATCCACATTTAACCTTGATTAAGAATCAAAATGCAGATGTGTTGTCACCCCTGCGGAGTAAGATGGAATGCCTCGATTCCAGTAAAACGGGTCTCCGGTTTTCTACACTCACTATACGAAACACAGCAGCATTAAGCTGCTAACGCTGGTATTTTGTGAGAGCGTGGTCGCCGACCATTTCATGCTACAACCATAATATAGCTGCAGCGTGGCACTACCACGTACAAACGAAATATTGAACTCTCTGTATGTATACTGGCTCTTAGAGTATATAAGCAATTTACTATGTATACTCTAAGTACTGGCTTTTTTGCTTAGCAATACGGAAAACTACAGATGGTGTATTGCTTTGAATTGCCAGAAATTAACGATTAATGTACAAATTGGTGAAATTGGTCTAAATAAAGTTATAGAGGTTTAATGCTTTAGACTGTTTATATTTATTTATTATGGGGATAGGAAAGGGTGCTTTCCGTATACCTATAATTAGTAATAGGACTGCTGTCATCATTCATTTCCATGGAGTTATTTACCATAGGCGACTCTAGAAAATATGAAAAGAGTCCCATGGCTTCCGATGGCGGTATAAACATCTTGTTTGCGCCAGACTTAAAATAATCAAATTGGGGATGGGGTCTAGTATTAAACGTGCGAGACGTCTGATCCTGCGCTCGCCAATTCACTTGCTAAGTGTGGTGATTAAGAGAAATGTTTTCAAAAATGGCGGAGGCTTACGTCTAGGCTTTGAAGTGCTTGAGAAAAAAAAGATTAAATTTGATAACTGATACCCTACGAAAATATCATTTCACGTTTTCCTTTGATGCTGAGAAAAGGCGCATGTTTCACAAACACTATAATGCACGACATATGACCGCTAGCTCGATCAATTACACATATATCGCTAAACAAATATGAGTTAGGTTCGGTATGTTACATGAATCTTTGCGGACATGAATTGAAAACTCAAACACTGGACTTGCGCTTTTGGCGATAATGCCTCGTTTACGTCGACTTGACGTCGGTCGAGTAGACTAATAAGTAATTGTTTGTGGCGTTAAATTAAAAGTGTTTAAATAGTTATTTGAGTAAGAAATTTACTTCAGTTATTTAAATTTTCCATATATATGTACCCTACATAAACGTATGTTATGTCTTCACACGCCAACTAGTTTTGGAGCAAAGTTAAAATGGATCATGACATTTTAAAGATCGCAAATGATAAAAAATGAGACAAAACTGCACTTTATTGATGTCTAGTAACAAATGTTTATTTAACAGTAGAGAAACGCTACTATAAATTAATAAACTTGTCACGATAATTAATGCTAATGCAATGGACAGCCCAAACGTGAACTTTTCCAACAAACTGACAACACAGTGTATTAAATATTACGTGCGTAAAACTACAGTTATTGAGTAACGTTGATACTGTAATACTTACTTTTAATAAATAAAACTTACAATATACAATCGTTTTAACATTCAGCGAGAGATAACACACATTTCAATCTGAATATAAACATACAAGTACGTACGTATACAAGTAATATACGGGTATATATATATATATATATATATATATATATATATATATATATATATATAGATCTCTTTACGGTAAATGTTGATCAGACGCGACTTCACGCAAGCACTTTGTTGATCCGAAAACGCATGTTGATCCGGCGCCTTTTGTTGATCCAATATGCATCTCTGGTAACTAATGTGGCTCCGACCGGATCAACATCTGCACTCACGAGACTATTTGCTAGCGTTGGCCGAAGTTGATCCGATATACAAATCCACCTTGCGATGGTTACGGAAAATGTTGATCCGATTTAAATGAGCCAATCAGAACACAGCAAACGATAAGATAAACGATCGGATTGGCTGAAAGCAGCTGCGACGTTGCCGTTTCGTATCTTTAATAATAATAATAATAATAAACTTTATTTGACATAAAATATTACAATAAATATTTCAGTGAATCCATAGGCTCCTAAACTAGTGTAAAACTGTGTTTCAGGAGCCAGTGGCTTCTCCCATAAAATTGCATTATTAATTTATGCCATAAGATAGGGTACATTATAAGTTATTCAGCAGAACTACTTAAATCAAGAAAACAAAAATTAGTAAAGAACGGGCTACTCACTAGCGCATATCTGTTATGTATGTAGTTGTATTAATGTGTGCGTGTGTGTGTGTGTGTGTGTGTGTGTGTGTGTGTGTGTGTGTGTGTGTTTGTGTCAGTAATAAAAACCAGTTAACATGTTTTCTACATCGTCATAATCAAGGTTTTTAAGCCATAAAAAAATATACTTCTTAATAACATTATTATTGCACTTTTTTACATTATACTCCTTATTCAGTCTGTTATAAAGGTGTGGAACAATAAAATCAAACTGCTTCTGGGCGAATCTTGTTTTTACTTTGGGAATAGGACAACGGTCAAGCCTCGAAGATGATTTAGGCAAGTAAGGAACATTTTTTTTGTGATAAAGTCGTAGACTTTCGTAAATAAATAATTTTCTAATACTAAGAACATTGGCTTTGTCATAGACAGCTGTTGTAGGATGTCTGAAGGGTAAGGAGAATAACACTTTCAGTACTGCACGTTGTGCACGTTCTGCAGTGATCAAGTAGGATTTTGCTGCAGTGCCCCAAGCACAGATACAATACCTAATAATGCATTCACCAAGGGCTTTATAGGTTTGTAATGCTAATTTGTTGTCAACAACTGTTCTTAGAGATTTAAAAACATAGATGAGTTTTCTCAATCTTGTAGACAATGACATTATATGCATTTTCCAATTTATTTTATCATCAATTTCAACCCCAAGGTACTTTATTGAATCTACACGCAACAAAAAGGAACAGTTACACTGGTCAGGTCGACTACTACGATTGCATGGATATATATGAATTTTAATTCTAACGTCGGCATCAGGTCCTCCTGATGTTGTCTTACTATAGCACATGAACTTCGTTTTGTTGATATTAAGGGATAAAAGATTATTTTCTAGCCATTGCGTCACTATAGAGAGACAATCTTCCGCCAGGTCTGTCACTTCTTGCCAATTTTTATCATGGACGAGTAAGACAGTATCATCTGCAAACATGAGCAAGTCAAGATTAGGAAAATTAATTTTGCACAGATCATTTATATATAAGAGGAAGAGAGGAGGCCCTAGTACACTGCCCTGTGGAACGCCGTAGGTGCATCCTGCACTATCACTCTCATGACCTTCTACCCGTACACGTTGTGATCTTCCGACTAGATAATCTGCGAACCAGTCACGAGCTATCCCCCTGATCCCCACATTCTCCAACTTGGCCAAAAGGATCGGAATCGAAACGGTATCGAAAGCCTTTTGGAGGTCTAAAAAGACACCCATGCACTTGTATCCACCATCGAGGTATGTAGAGATTTTTCTAGTTAGCGTTAGAACTGCGTCTTCGGTTGATTTACCTTCTCTGAATCCAAATTGATTTTCACTCAGTAGATTATTAAACTCAAGATATCGCATGAGCCTCTTTTTAACCAACTTTTCCAACACCTTAGACAGAGTTGAAAGAATAGAGATAGGTCTATAATTTGTAGGACTATGGGGGTCACCTGCTTTATAAATAGGACACACAATAGCTTTTTTGAAAGCTGCTGGAAAAATGCCTGTTTCAAGACTCAAATTACATATATGTGTTATAGGTTCAGCGAGGAATATTATAAATGTCTTTAGTAATTTAGCTGTGATATTATCCCAGCCAGGAGCACTGTGCGATTTGAGTCCGAGGACAATGTTCCTGACCTCCACGGGATCAGTTGGTGTAAGGGACATAGACCCAACTGGTGAGTTAGTTTTATTTATCAATAACGCAAGTTCACGATCAGAGGTATTCATCTTCTGTAGGGTATCTTTTGCAAGTATTTCACCGACAGAGGTGAAAAATAAATTTACTTCATTCAGCGACTGTGTAGGATGGTTGCTTATATTTAGTAAAGTATTAGAAGGCCTCTTTGCGACATTTAAATTACACACTTCTTTTATTATCTTCCACGTTCCTTTTGTATTTCCTTGATTTTTTATTAATTTATTTCTATAATATTCTCTTTTCAGATTTTTAATAATTTTGTTACACATGTTTCTATATTTTATATACTTAACCTTTAGTTCTTCATTATCTTTGGCGGTAGAAGCTACAGATTAAATGCGTGTTATGTAATTTTTTTTTTTTTTTTTTTTTTATAGAATAGGGTGACAAACGAGCACACAGTCCACCTGATGGTAAGTGGTTGCTGTGGCCCATAGACATCTACATCTATCTTCCATTGCAAATCAAAATGCAGATGCGTTGTCACCCATGAGGACTGAGATGGAATGCCTCATTTCCAGTAAAAAGGGTCTCCGGTTCTCTACACTCACCATACGAAACACAGCAGCATTAAGCTACTATTTCACGCTGGTATTCTGTGAGAGCGTGGTCCTTCCCCGGTCGAGCCGACCCATTCGTGCTACAACTATACTACTAATATAACTGCAGCATGGCTCTACCATGTAATACATTCAGAGTGCTGTTTGGTCTACCTCGTTATTGTAATGCGCCGGGTATGTTCGCGGATGCGCGTGTGGATTGTTTCTACACCACCATGCGTAAACGATGCACATCCCTGGTGCGCAGGGTGCGGGCCAGTTCCAATGGTATCCTGAGGGCATTTTCTGACAGGTTTGAGGTCAGTACTCGAACCATTGTCATATGGTGCACGTGCTGACTAATCGGGCCTGACTTATATGTAGTTTTAAAATTAGGTAAATAGTTTTAAGTTTTACGAAAATTAGTTTTAAGATTTGTATTATTACTAACATCTATGATCCTTGTGATCGAAATAAACGACTTTTTTTAACGATTTACTCGACAACGCCCCTTCTTGTAGCGGAAGTGGTGGCAACGGTGACATAAGGTATTCGTCTGAGTGCGTGTGTGTGTGTGTGTCTGTGTGTTTGTGTTAGTGTGCGTGTGCGTATGTGTATGTGTATGTGTGTGTGTGTGTGTGTGTGTGTGTGTGTGTGTGTGTGTGTGTGTGTGAATGGGTGTGCGTGTGTGCACTGTTGTGTTTGCGTGTAAGCGTATGTGTACGGCAGTGTGCGTGTGTGAGCGTGTGTATGCGTCTGTGCATGTGCGCATGTGGGCATGTTTGCGCGCGCTTGCGTGTTTGTGTGTGTGTGTGTGTGTGTGTGTGTGTGTGTGTGTGTGTGTGTGTGTGTGTGTGCGTGTGTGTGTTTACCATAAACTAGTTAACATGTTTTCTACATCTTCATAATCAAGATTTTTAAGGGCGCGTTTACAAAATTGATAGGTATAGAATCGAACTATTACATGAGATATTATCATGAGACCTTACCTCCGGTCTTCCGTCCGGAGTGATCTCAAAATGTAATTCGGGATTACTAGTGGAACTCTTGGACTAGTAGAACTGGGTGTGCTGAGTTTGGGCTCGTTTTGTTAGTTATGAGTCTTTACCTCCGGACTTGCTGAAGTGACCTGAAGGTGTACTTCGGTAACTAACACTGTAACACCTGGACTAGTAGAACTAGGTATGCCGAGTTTGGGTTTGTTTTGTTAGTTATGATGAAACCGTCACAAAACAAAAGTTCTTTTCACTCTGTCTCTAGTACCAATAGGTATCCAAGCTGATATTCGGAAAAATGAATAACCTCGTAGTAACATCTTTAGGGGCAGTATCGATATCCACTTACCAGCCACACTGTTTTTCGCTGTAACCAACTGTCCTTTATATGAGCCTCACTTGCCCTCACGCGGTACCCACTTTACCGCACTCCAGTGCACCCACCACCACCTCTGCCATCTACGCCTCCACATCTACCACCGCACCCCTCCCCGCCTCAACAATAAACTCTGCTCCCTCCGCCGCCACCACCATGCGCCGTCACTATTCTTTCCGCCTCCAACACAATTCCACATTTCCACTATCTCCGACACACACACACACACACACACACACACACACACACACACACACACACACACACACACACACACACACACACACACAAACACACACACACACACACACACACACACAAACACACACAAACACACACACACACACACACACACACACAAACACACACACAAACACACACACACACACACACACACACACACATCGCCGTCCCCGGAGAATAAAATGATAACTGCCATTATCTTAGTGTGTGTGTTGTGTGTGTGTGTGTTGTGTCTAGTGTTATGTCATTTTTGGGATCTGTGGGTAGAAATACATCTGCTCAATTTTTTCGTAATTTTTATACAGTTGTTTTACGAAGTTACAAAATTTTACAATAGTATTCAAAGATTTAACACAGGCCTTAAAATACGAGAATAAAGTTTTAATATAATATTATCGAAATGAATTCCTACTTGTTAGTATTACAAACAGCCATAGAATTATGTTCTCGTGAAAAATATTTGAGTCGATAATGATAAAAGCAGTTATCATATTATTCTCGTTCAAAACCAATCACTCGCTTGGTATAAAGATGTGTTAGTAAAACTACTTTTATGGTTTGAACAGTAAGACTTATTGCCATTCTCTTCACTCACTTATATTATACGAAAACGAAATTGCCATGGTAGATACAAACTCGCCGATGATTCCAGCGTATTGGTAATGTTCACTTACATAGTGACAAATTAATCGAAAATAGAAAACGAAAATGAAAGAAATGAAGATTTCTCACCAGATGAATCTGAGTATTTGCCGAGCCCAGAAAGAATGAAAATATTATAACAATGCGAAAGTCCATCAAGCATTGGAGGAAACTTATATTACATATACACAGTCAGTTAGAACATAATAAGAATACCATCAACTATTTCCAACATATCTTTAGTTTTGAACACAATTTATCTTGTACCACACCTTTTAGTCATATATGAAGCTAATAGGTTGCAAGACACTCCTAAAGCACACACAGAATGTATTTTTGATTTGATACAAACTTCACCACATGAAAGTTATGGACCGTAGAGGTACAAAACAAAACTGTCATCAAAAAGATGCCTAAATAAAATATTTTAAAACTAAACGTCAACCTCTTATACTCGTAATACTATTGATAATCATGAAAATGAAAAAGAAGCAGAACCATCACCGTCTCTTTTTGATTTGGATGCAAAATTATAACTTGAAAATGTTTTTGGTTTTATATTGTCGGACAAAACGATTATTACCAATAAAAAAATAATACTAGTCATCAAAATCTGACACAAACCGGAGAAAACAGTAACGTAGCCGACCATCAGAGCCCAGATTATATTGAAAACTATGATAGAAAAGATCAAATCAAAATGGATAGTTATCATTTAGTAGTTAGTAGTTTAGTTCAAGAACCAACAAAGGATAAAAAATACAAGAAAACTTAAACAAAATTTAAACGAAAAACAAGATGTTAAGAATTGTAATTAAAAAATTCAGGAGAAGCGTATAAAGGGTGTAGATCGAAGAAAATGTACGACAAAAAAGTGTTAAAAGTTAGTTGTAAGTGCCCGAAGAAATGTGGCGAAAAGATAACTTATGAGCAGAGAGAGTACATAATGCAGCAATATTATAAAATAAGAATTACGAGAGACACTGTCAACTATCGTAAATCATACAATCGACAAAGATGTTAAGTAAATCACCGTAGAGCAAAAACGCAACCAAACTCAATCGATCAATTACTTCTTTATAATAGACTCAAAAAAAGAACAAGTGTGCAAAACATTCTTCATAAATACTTTAAGAATTTCGCATCAAACTGTTTATACAACACTAGAAAATTCTAAACCTGACGAAAATTTTATAGACAAACGAGGGCGACATGATAATATTCCACGTAAAATGCACATTGCGACAGAAGAGAGCATCATAAAGCACATTGAATTGTTCCCTACAGTTGAGTCCCGTTACGTAAGAAAAGATTCTACAAGGAAATACCTCTCAGAACTACTTAATATATCCAAAATGTACCGCCTCTACAGAGCCTGGTTTGGACAGCAAAGATCTGACTGCCATTTAGCCGCTAAATGTCAATACGAGACAATATTCAACACCAAATTTTTTTAACTAAAAAAGTCCGATAACGAGTGCTCTCAGTGTGCTCGTTATTGATATGCCGATTCAGAAACTCAAGAAATATTGCAAGAAAAATATAATGATCATAAAAAAAAAAAACAACGTACGGCGAATTAAAAAAGAAGAAAAAGAATCTGTTGATCCTTCAAAAACAACTGTAGCAATCTTCGATTTGGAAAAGGTTTTGAGCATCCCACAATCTGAGGTTCGATTTTTCCACTACAAAAGGAGGTATCACATTTACAATTTTAAGGTATATGATGCTACTCAAAGTACAGTTGTAATGTTAGGCATGGTCAGATTGCTATAAGGGGGGCAAATGAAATTGGTAGTTGCTTACAACAATTTCTACTTAATGAGAAATCAAGAGGCATCCATAACATATGATTTTAATCCAAAGGTTGTTGCGGACAAAACAAAAACAGATTTATATACGCTTTATATCTTTATGCTGCACGGAAGCTTCAATTGAATATCAAACATGGATTCTTTGAATCCGGCCACGACCAGAGTTTTCGATTCATGTCACCATTGAACGTGAATCAAAACACAGAGTTGTATACACGCCTGAACACAATCATTATGAACTCGAAAGTATAAAGGAGTTAGAAAATAATAAACTGGTTAGAAAATGAGGAGAGCCAAAAAATATCATGGATTCAAATCATGGAAGTAAATGCCTCATATTCAAATCGCATTGGTAAGGCCAGTTACCAAGCCTAAGTCGTGGCTATGAGCCTGAACTCCAAACGTTATACACTAAGCCTATTTAAATAAGCTATGCTTTATATGATGATCTTATTAGCTTCCGTAAGACGGGAGCTATTCCAAGTTACTATCGTGGTTTCTACGAGTTCTTTACTTATGACAGTAACTGCTCTGGTAGCAATAACGACAGTGAGGAAGATCGTTATGATTAATAGTAATCATCATCGTCATTATCATCATTACAGCCCTTCACAAGTCCACTGCTGAATATAAGCCTCCCCCTAGTAATGCCACAAAGCACGATCCTGAGCCACCTGCATCCATCGACTTCCTGCATATCTTACCAGGTCGTCATTCCATCTGTTTTATTAATAACAAATTATGTAATAGATCATATTAATAATTTCTTTCTCGTAATAATAATTTAGATATCAAGTGATCATAAAGCTGACTTTAACTAATATCAAATAGGTGATTAAGAAAAATACTGTTTTTTTTTCAATTTTGTTTTGATTTTTGAGGAGTGAGAACCTAGTTTTGTTTGCTATTCAACGATTTGGAAGGCATTCGTTACAAAGCTATTTTTGGAAACTTATATTGAATAAAACTAATGTTGAATACTATATCATAGTTTTATTGGGATACCAAACTAAAAGTCCTTATCAGAAAAAGTTTTACAATATTTCCTAGAATAAGACGATATTAAAGTATTATCATGATCACTTGCAGCTTAAAAACCCGTAGAATAAAATGATAAGTAAAGAGTGCAATATTTGACTATGGTCAGGCTGTACGGAGAATAAAATGAAAATCGACATTGTACAACTTACACGATCATTGATTTTGACTAACTTCTTATTTTTTAAATAATATCTCTATTTTACTAATTAGGCGTGTTGCACTTAAATATTTCGAACACACAAAAAATAACTTTTTTTCAAAGCTAACAATCATCAGTCTACGTTCAGTATTTAAGGAATAAACAACGAAAACATGTTTTTTATTTTTCCTGACAAGTTGCAATTTTGTGATTATCATTTTATACTCCGGGGACGGCGACATACATACATACACACACACACACACACACACACACACACACACACACACACACACTCAGACGAACACACACGCACGCACACGCACGCGCATACACATACGCGCGCCTTAGCCCACTCACATAAATACAGACACACACACACGCGCACACCTACACACACACACATACACACACACACACACAGACCACAAACACACACATACATACAAACACATGCGCGCGCACACATACACATATGCGCGCGCGCTCGCACACACACACACGCACACACACACACACCCGCACATACACTCACACACACGCGCGCGCACGAACGAACACACATACACGCAAAAGCACATACACAAACATAAAACAACAGTGGACACACGCACGCACACACTCGTACCCACACACAAAAGCAAACACACGCACAACCGCACGCACACACACACACACACACACACACACACACACACACACACACACACGAACAACAGTTAACACACGCACGCACACATACTAACACACACACACACACGTACTAAAACACAACAGTGCACACACGCACACATAAACTCAAACTCACACACACGCGCACGCACATGCGTTCACGCGAACACACATGAACGCACATATACCCACACGCACGCGCACACACAAACTCGCATAAAAACACACACAAACACACACACACACACACACACACACACACACACACACAAACACACACGCAAACACACGCGCGCGAACTAAATGGCACCCCCCCCCCACACACACACACACACACACACACACACACACACACACACGAACACACACGCAAACACACACACACACACACACACACACACACACACACACACACACACACACACACACAAACACACACACACACACTCGAGTGACAAATTAATTTGTAATAAAGTACTATCCATCATCTTCTAATTGATCTATGACAAAAGAATAAAATAACACAAATTCACTCACACGATAACAAAAACTCGAACAAACGTCTTTCCGCAATAAAACCTGCCAAAGTTTGATCCACAAAATCAGCAGATAACGTATTTTCTTACCTTATTACTATAACGAAGTAGCCTACTGGGTTCTCTGTCACACACAGAACGCGACGTTGCCGCTTCGTGTTCGAGTACCTATTCGTCAATTATGGCTCCGGATCCACTTAGTCTAAGTAAATGTCACATATAAATTAAACATACTCTGGATCTAAAAAATCATATTCAGTATGATTTTTTCGACCGTTGATAGATCAACAAATGTTGGTCAAATCGATGACGAGTATATTGAAATCCTGTTAGTGCAGATCCACCAACGTCACACGCGCATCAAGAATGGATCAAAGTATATCAGTTTGTGCGACGGGGAGCTGAGCAAACACGTCAAATAGGTGGATCAACAATTGTTCTAACTTCTCACTGGATCAACATTCACCGTGAAAGGATGATTATATATATATATATATATATATATATATATATATACCTGGTTGACCGAGCTTTGCTCGGTATTTTTCGCTCGATTTTTTTTTTTATTTTATTTATAATTATACATAATTCGTGTGTTTTGGAAATTATATTTAGATACAAATTACATACTGATGAAATATAAATAATAGTTTTTGATCTTAGCGACATAACAGAAAAAACGGAACTGGTTATTTGAATAAAACATCATGAGTGCAATTATTTTAATTTAAATTTTCGTGTTTTTAAAAAATACTAAAAAAAGGGCTCGAAAAATGGATTTCTTCAAAAAAGAAAGGAACTTGAAAAAAACTTACTAGTAGGTTGATCGGTCTGGGCTCGAACCGGGGTTTTACGATTCTGTAACCGCCCATTATACCAATTAAGCTATTTATAATCATTAAGAATCTGTCAAAATTTACCTTCTTATTCTAACGATATTGTAGCAGTTTTTCATTGCCTAAAAACACGGACAAAAAGACATTTTCTAAAAATAAATCCTAGCTAGATCGATTTATTATCTCCAAAACTCCCTGGACACTAAATTTTATGAAAATCGTGGGAGCCGTTTCCGAGATCCCGACTATATATATATATATATATATATATATATATATATATATATATATATATATATATATATATATATATATATATATATGTATATATATATATATATATATATGTATATATATATATATATATACAAGTATATATATATATATATATATAAGAATTGCTCGTTTAAAGGTATAGGATATATATTAACTTCAAAATGTAATAAAGCTGTTACTCATAAGAATTAATAAATTAATATGCACTTATATAAAGCATATAACCTCTCCATACTTAACAGAAACATTGAAATGTTTTACTTAATTCGGATAATTAATTTTCATCAATAAACTAAACGGGTTACGACTTATATTTGTTTCTAAACGATGTAAACACACCTTCACAAAGGCAAGTGGTCACATTACAGTCCGACCGATAATTTGTGCTGCCTCTGGTCTCACTCGACTCATTAACACATGTGATGTTGTCCGTGTATTCACTCCGTACGTAAGAAGTTTTTGAAAATGTTGTCTTCCTATGTTGGTTCCAAACATTCATTGAATCACTGCTTCACTGCTTTTTGTGTTCCTTCATCCAACAATATAACGATTTCTTATAAACTAGACATTAAATGAAACTAATTTTATTAATTTTGTTGCGTTTAACCGGACGTTTCGGGTGCTTTACACAGTAACCATAGTCCCCCCGTCTCCGTGGGTGCTGTAAACCCTGAAGCTTTGGGAATGAAAATATTTAAAAATAAACGCGGCAACATGTATAATACAATAACGTCATGTTCTTCTGTTCGAATAAACAGCAAAGTTGTTCAGAATACTATCGCAGAATATTCAAGACGCCTTAAAAGATGAAGAAAATCGCAATTCAACTGTGTGTTTGTGCTACGCGATAATTTCGTCAATTGTAAACCGATTTTAATGAATTTTTATTAAGTTGGTTATACATTAGTATTATCTTTTCTAAAAAGAAAGACACAGAATACCAGCGTGAAATAGCAACTAAATTGCTGCTGTGTTTCGTATGGTGATTGTACAGAACTGGAGACCCTTTTTCTTGAAAACGAGGCATTCCATCTTAGTCCTGAGGTGTGCATTTCCTTTTTGATTCTTAATCGAGGTTAAATGTAGATGTTCATGGGCCACAGCATCCACTTACCATCAAGTGGACTGCGTGCCCGTTTGTCAAAAAGCTCTGGCAAAAGCTTTAGAGCCCTGGTTCCGCTCGATCGCTTCTTCAATAGGAACTGTATTGAAGTTGCGTAAGTCCTGATGAGATCATTAAATCTGTTTGTTAAGTTACCTTTACAATTAATTAAAAAAATAAAATTATAAAGAACTAGCTGACACAGCCAACTTTGTCCTGCTCTTTCCAGCAACTGTAATATACGTGGTAGAGCCATGTTGCAGTTTTAGTAGTATAGTTGTATCACGAATGGGTCGGCTCGACCGGGGAAGGACCACACCCTCACAGAATACCAGCTTAAAATAGCAGCGTAAAAAAGTAATGAGTGTAGAAAACTGGAGACCCTTTTTACTGAAAACGGGTGACAACGCATCTGCATTTTGATTCATAATCGAGGATAGATGTCTAGATGTTTATGGGCCGCAGCAACCACTTACTATCAGGTATACTGTGTGCTCGTTTGTCACCCTATCCTATAAAAAAATTAGAGCGATTAATTGTACTTCAAACTAACTTTAGATTTTTAGAGTGTCAATATAAAATTTATTAATACCTCAACCACAGCGCTATCTATATAGTTAAGATTTTCTAAGTTTCTCGTTTGCCACTGAACTAACTTATTTTGTAAATATATTTTTATAATCCTAGTGTATTTACTGTAATCCTAGTATATTGGTAGAGTCACGGTGTAGTTCTTTGATGCGTTCTACGAACGTGTTCATTGCTCGACCAAGCAAGGAGAACGTTGTCACAGAATATCAGCTTGAAATAGCAGGACGATGATGTTGCATTTCGTTTGGTTATATATGACAGTGACTGGATATTCCTTAATAATGTCTCTTTCGAGTAAATTTGCCCCGTCTTAGTCCTCTGGGGTGGTAAATCGTCTGTATCATTTGACGAACTATTTGCTTGTTTATCAATCCCGATACTTGTTGAGACACATCCACACCAAGATAACAGAAATCTTTAAAAATATCATGAAGATAAAGAAGAAATGATTTACAGACAAGACAAACGAAGAAGAAATGGTAATGGTTAAATAACAATTCACTGGCCACTTTCTGCGTACTACTTTTAAACAAAATTGCTTCGAAAACATTTAACAACGCCTATGATAGGCATTCAAGGTGACAAAAATTTTCGCATAATCTTATAAATATATTTTAATTGCATGGCGACTAATACAAATGTTGTGGCCTCGAATAGATGGCGTTGTATTATTCTATATACGCCAGGACTTAATATTCCCAGAACGACGACGGAAAACAGCGGTCAAAGGTACAAGAGAGGAAAATTGCCAATTTACCTATCTAGCGTGGTGATTGCGGTAAACTCTTCTTGCGATTGGACAGGCCTATGTACCAGTGTAGTGGTCTGTTATAAGTAGTTTGCTAAAGAAGAAAAAAAAATTTTATCTTTCAAAAACGTTCAAAAATTTTAATCTTTAAAAAACGGACATGCAAACATTACTCAGTATAGTTGTACATACATTAATAATTACCACAAACTCAATACATATCTTCGGCTAGTTCATTTAAACGGTACACGCCTTAATACATAATTAACAAGTCCTTACACGCGAAACAAACATACGTACGCTCATATAAATAAAACAGGCTAAGGATTATCAGTTTCAGTGACAAATTACATAAGTAGCATTTGTAAGTGAACCAAAAGCGCTTGAAATATAAATATTATGTTTATATATTGATAGAGTTGAGCGCTCGTCAAACACAGCCGTGTACGGTGCCAATATTAACTCTAGTTATCAGGTCGCTGCTGAACCTGACTGCCAAGGTCAATGCCAGGGTTAACCGTTTGCATTTACCAAGTCAATATTGAAAATTGTTTTACGGAAACCCGCCACCTGTAAAATTGTGTAAACGACTAATTCACATATTATCATATATACATATATATATATAAAGATAACACAGAACATTATTTTTTGAAGAATATTTATTGATAGTACATCAACTGTCAATATTACAATAAATTATAACTTTGACCATGTGTAGCGGCAACGGCTTAGGTTTTTTTATAGCATAAGGGTGACAAAAGAGCACACAGTCCACCTGATAGTAAGTGGATGCTGTGGCCTATAGGTATCTAAATTTATCCTCGATTAAGAATCAAAACGTAGATGCTTTGTCGCCCCTGATGACTGTGATAGAATGCCTCGTTTCCAGTAAAAAAATGTCTCCGGATTTCTACACTGACCATACGAAACACAGCAGTATAAAGCTGCTATTTTACGCTGGTATTCTGTGAGAGCGTGGTCCTTCCCGATCGAGCCGACCCATTCGTGCTACAACCATAATATGGCTGCAGCGTGGCTGTATATGTATATAAGAGTATTATAAGATACGCCAGAGGAAACTACTTCTAAATCAGGGGACACACGGCAGCAACTTCTTGACAACTTAATAATAATAATTTTTCACGTGATAGGGCCACACTGCAGCAATACATAGCTCCATCAAGAATGGTCTCATTTGGAATACCGTGAGAGACAAAATAATCCTGTGTTTCGTACGGTGAGTAATAAAAAGGGTCTCTCCATTTGCATTTTGATTCTTAACCGATGATAGATGAAGATGTCTATGGGCTATAGCATTCATTTACCATCATTTGAACTATAATCTCATTTATCATCCTTACTATATAAACAAAGAACTGCAATTGCTAAGCCGCCTCTGCTCAGCGAAGCAACTGTGGTAATATCCTCCCTAAGTGACAAACTACTTGGACTTATGCTAAGCTATAACTGGTTTTTAACGTGCTGCAGTTATATTAATAGAAGGTATAGTTGTAGCAATAACAGGCACGGCTCGACCGGGGAAGGACCACGCTCTCATAGAATATCTGCGTGCAATAGCAGTTTAATGCTGCTGTATTTCGTATGGTGAGTGTAGAAAACCGGAGACCCTTTTAACTGGAAAAGAAGCATTCCATCTTAGTCCTCACGGGTGACAACGCGTCTGCATTTTGATTCGTAAACGACGATAGATGTAGATATCTATGGGGCACAGCATCCACTTATCAACAGGTGGACTGTGTGCTCGTTTGTCACCTTTATTCTATAAAAGAAAAAAATGAAAATGATGAACAGTAAATTAAATAACAATGTTATCTTGGGGTTGTTTTTCCTAAATATTAACGTCATCTGAAGGACATTGACCACCGACTGATAGCGAAAATTTTATCAAATATTGTACAGGCTTGTAATCAAATTATAATTTATATAAAAATAACTTCAAATTAAACAAGCGATAAAATTAAAAATTTAGCACAACCGACTTTAATATAAAAAAGTAAGAACAGCATCAATGTATTCGAAATCAATTAAATACGGATTATTTAGGATAACTCAAAAACTATTGGTCAGATCTTGATCAAATTTATATGGGACCTCATGAGAAGTACCAACTTTCCAATAAAAACATCGAAATTGGTTAACCTAGAAAAAGTTTTGAAGCAACGCATATTAATAAAACAGTCAAATTGATAACCTTTTGAAGTCGGCTGAATACGAATTTAAAGAACCGAAAAGGTAGTAGTAAAAGTAATTTCACTGTATTGGTGACGTGACGGTTAAGGCAAAACCTCTCTCTCTCAGCAATCCCCCCCCCGCTCTTTCACTCACTCTCGCTTTCTCTCTCGCTCTCTCTTTCTCTCTCTCTCTCTGTCGTCTCTTCTTGTAATCGAAATAAAATAAAAATATTATATTCAAAAAATAATTAAAATGTCAACGGGTTCTAGCCTCTGAAAACTAAAACGGAATGCCTCGTTACTCGTAAGAAGGGTCTTCGATTATCTACACTCACCATATGAAACACAAACGTGTTGACCAAGCTCTAAGGAACGTGGGCCTTTAAATAATACTAGTTTTTACGGATTTTATCGCGTATATTTAACTTTTCAGATACCCGACGTTTCGAGCACTTTACAGCACCCATGGTCACGGGGGAGACTACGGGGGGGAACGTAGTCCTATTCCGTTCGAGCCGACCCATTCGTGTTGCAATCATGCAACGCCAATATATAGCGCCAGCCAGCGTGGCTCTACCATGTACTTTTTATATAAAGTAAGGGTGACAAACGAGCCCACAGTCCACCTATACAAAAGTCGATTCCAGTAAAAAAAGGTCTCCGAGCACTCACCATACGAAACATAGCAGTATTAAACTGCAGTTTTACGCTGGTATTCTGTGAAAGCGAGGTCCTTCCCAGGTCGAGCCGACCCATTCGTGCTACAGCCATAATATAGCTGCAGCGTAGCTCTACCACTTATATAAAATTTAAAACTTTCTGCATTATTATATCCGAGAAATGGATAAGGCTTACTTCAGTAACCCTTTAAACTATTTTATTTTATATTTTTCTTCATCATAAGCCCGTTAAAGTTCACTACTGCAGACGGGACTCCTCGCTTGTAGAAAGGATTCATCATCAGACCAGACATTTCACACTTTTGACGCCGATGCTCGTCACCGACCTGATTATTTTACGTCTGGCGTAAACGTAATGGTTATACGGACATTTATCATGAGCTATAAGATTTATTTGCTATTTCCTATAGTCGCCTCTCACGACACCCATGGGCTGGAATGTGATTATGGATTCTCTTAAGCCATCACTACGTATCTAGTTTTTATTTACTTATATTTCGTACGTATGTAAATCTATTCGTTTTACTTATAAATATACTAGCTGGTAACAGACTTTGTTTTGCCCTTTCCAACGAGCCTATGTCCTATAAAAAAACTTTAATTTCGCAAAAACAAATTGAGGTTCACTTATCAGAATATAAATTATCCTATAACTTAAGTCGGAGAAAGCAATAAACCTTTAAAAAATTTCTTTAAAAACGGTCGATTGGTTTCGGAGTTCATCGCGTCCTAAACAAAGTGACACGTAATTTTTAAATGTAAAGATATATGTATATAATATATAAGCACTTGGTAAAGTACCTAAAAAAAACTAAAGCAATTTAATATCTTTATTAAGATTTATCATAAATTGTAATTTAAAATGAAAATTAAATAGTATCACGAGAAAAAATATTTACCGATTAAATCCTACCACACACTAACAAACGATCGACAATCTCTATGTTTAATATATCAAGGCAAACTCCTTGGATTACATTAGCGGTGTTACCAAATATTTTCTGTGCAAGCCACGTCGTGTGTGCTTTGTGCACATATTATGTGTGTTTATGTGTTGTTCTGTGTATAGAGCATATATTTAACTGGGCCCAATTCGCGGCCCTTTAAATGAAATCTCACCTACTTAGCTCTTAAGTGTAAGTATGTATTAAACGAGGCATTTTAAATTTTAGGTTTTTTAATTAAAAACGTTAAAGTAATCGAAGAAATGGAAAAGCTTTGTACATTGTATATTATACCTTCAAACCCTTTAAATATTTTGTTACAGTTTACCATAAATCGAAGTACGTTGTTCTTTCAACATTTTACTGACCTAGCTCAATAGAGCAATTGGCAGAAAAACAGGAATGGACCGTTCTTGTAATACTAAGAACCGACAAGAGATACAGAAGAAAGGTTCTCGACTGGTAGCTTGTTACCCATAAGTGCAACCTTCTACTGACTCTAATGAACTTATGGGATAAACAGAGAGTCAGAAGCAGATGGTTAAAATGACTAAAATCCTTGCATATGTGGTTATTTTGAGATTAACATAAACACAATAATATTAATATGCATTAGTATGGCCTGAAGTGATGAATGATATTTTAGTTACCCTAAATTTTTTTAGTTATTATCGATTAACATTTTCAATTAATTTTCTCGAAGAATTGCCAATCTGAAGAAGAAAGTTCTCGAGTGGTAGACAAGTTTAGGGTTGCCTCTCACTTGATGAAGTGATGAACTGTTTAACGACGTAGGAAGCCGACGGATGCATGTGACTGACGACCATGAATTGTGACATTCCTCCACGGAGACCCGTGCAGTAAACTTATGATAATGATGACGATGAATATTCAGATAAGAAAATTTTTAAAGAAACTAATGTGATTTAACGACCATTTAATAACATAAAAAATCGTGTTGCTAGCGCTAGCCTCGTTATCTTTCCTTGCTTTGTGTGTTATTCCACCGAATTAGTAATATTCATTAACGTATCTACGCCAGATTCTATGAGCCTTATCTCGTATAATACACTAATTATGATTCACTGCAAAAGACAAATGCAGCACTAAATTACGCAAACAATTTAATCCTTAAGTCCTCATTTACATTCTGAGAGTATATTTTGGTCGAGACCTTTATAAAACAGGTCTTCAGAGAACAAACTCTTGCGCAGTGGCATGCGCCGCACCGACCGCTCAGCAAACAATATGGCGGCGATAAGGCAACGGCCATCTTGGTTTTACGCAAATCGAGGTTACGAAGTCACGTGTAAATGTAAATTATGATTTTATGGTCCTGAGTTTAACAATCCTTGATATTAGCACGTTATTTAAAAGAACAATGATTAATATTTTATATATTTAATTAATTATAGTACATTTAATTAATTATAGTAGTAGAGGCTTTTATGATGATGATGATGATGGTAATTAAGTATCTAAATTTTATATACAGTCTTTTCGTGATAGAACCATGCTGCAGCCATATTGTGGTTGCAGCACGAATGGGTCGGCTCGACCGGGGATGTACCACGCTCTCACAGAATACCAGCGCAAAATAGTAGCTTAACGCTGTTTTGTTTCGTATGGTGAGTGTAAAAAACCGAAGACTTTTTACTGAAACAAAGCATTCCATCTTAATCCTTACGGGGGAAAACGCATCTGCATTTTGATTCGTAATCGAGGATAGATGTAGATGTCTATGTGCCACAGCAACCACTTACCATCAGGTGGACTGTGTGCTGGTTTGTCATACTATCCTATAAAAAACTTTTCATGGGTAAACATACTCGTCAACAACTTCAAGAAATTATTACACACAACACTCGATATTAGCTTACCGTACCCGTTGAGTTTATTTTTTATTTTTTTATGCTTTTTTTATGCTTTGTTAAGAGTTTGTACATTCCACCTTTCATTCTGCATAATTTACTCTGTAAATAATCCCGCTGGGTTTCTTGCTGGTTCTTCCCAAGATAGAAGGTTTGTTCCGAACCAGTGGTAAAGTAAGAAATGAGTTTAAATAAGAATCACATACATGTGATCTAAATTGAATGTAAAAGTATTCTATTTATCTTTCTTTCTTACACAACACCATCCATCAAAAATTGCGTACAACCTTTTAATACTTAAAAATGTTAAGTCTTAACAAACCCATAAACATTATTGCGATTTCGCATTTTTGTGTTATCATAAAGTTCAACATAACTAGGTAATGTTACTGATTTTTCTTAATATACTTAGTCGAGTCATAAGTTCTGTCAAAACCTTATTATTAAAAAATTTTGAATACTAGCTAGATGAACTTCGCCAATTTTCAAAATATAATATTTTCGCTTGCCGAAAATAAAAAATAAATTAATTTTCATTCATTTTCAAATATGGAGTGGTCAAAGAAAGAAGATAGAGTAGCGGTTATCGCGTTGCACCGCTGTGGTTACGTGCCAAAAGAGATTTTCAATGTTCTACAAAAATTAAAAATAACCCTACGATTTGGTAGGGTTATTTTTAATTTTTGTAGTTTGGACCGCCCGACCTCGTATAGTTAGGATACCCGCAATCATCAAAGCAGTGAAGGCGCGAATCCAACGAAATCCTGTTCGTAAACAAAAAATCTTAGCTCTTCAGATGAGCCTAAGCATAACCATGGTCAAAAGAGTAATCAATGAAGACCTGGGACTACGAGCTTATCGTAAGAAGACCGGACATTCTTTGACGAGCGTTTGAAAAATAATTAGGCTGGATAGATTCCCCGCTTTGTTACGACGGTACGTGGGAAAACAATACCGCGAAATTTTGTTTTCGGATGAAATTTTTTTTAACATCAAAGAAAGTTATAATAAACTAAACAATAAGGTGTATGCTCACAGCAGTGAAGAAGCCAGCACACGCATTCCGAGGGTTCAACGACCACATTATCCTTTGTCACTCATAGTTTGGCTTGAAATCTCATATTCAGGCTTAAATGAAGTGTTTTTCTGTGAAAAAAGTGTAAAAACCAGTGCCGAGGTGTACCGAAGTACCATCCTAACAAACATAGTAGAACCTCTTTCTCAAACAATGTTCAAAAACAGACATTGGATATTCCAACATGACTCTGCACCAGCTGATAGGGCACGAAGCATGAAAAACTGTTTGACCGCTCACAGAATTTACTTTATCGGACATAAAGACTGGCCCTCTTCTAGTCCAGATTTAAGCCCACTGGATTATAAGTTATGGCAACATTTGGAGGAGAAAGGCTGCGATAAGCCTCATCAGAATTCGGAATCTCCTCCTCCTCCATGCGCATGATCGCGGAGAAGTTTTTGGCGAAAAACCAAAAAGTTTTTTGTGCGTTCATGGACTTGGAAAAGGCATATGACAGAGTGGACAGGGATGTGTTATGGCAAACGCTGACTCATTTAGGTTGAACGCTGGGTTGATACAGGCATTAAAGTCTCTGTATAGGGACTTGAGTGGTTGTGTTAGGATCAACGGGGCCTACTCAGACTGGTTTGGCATCCATAAAGGTGTCAGATAGGGCTGTGTAGCTTCACCGTGGCTGTTCAACCTATTCATGGACAGTTGTTTGGAAAATAAATTCAGTAGAAATGCGGTCGCTAAGGAGTATGTTAGGGCTGAATCTGAGTGACAGGGTGAGAAACTGTGTGATAAAAGTAGAGTGTGGTTTGCAAGATGATGCGGTGACCAGGATTAAGAAAGGCATGCTTCGGTGGTTTGGTTTTGTGGAAAGAATGAATGAGGAAAGACTGACAAAGCAAAATTTATGTTGCAGAAGTGAATGGCAGAGTCGGAAAGGGACATCCTAGGGAGTTTGTCGACCAAATTGGCGATATATTAAAAATGGGCCAAATTAAGAGTGCCCTTATCTGTCGAGCATGTATGCGTAGGTATATGGATGTGGAAGAGGCGAGAGAGGTATGTCAGGATCGTGCTAAATGGAAGTCTGTAGTCTCTGAATACCCCTCTGGGTGACAGGCGTGAGTATTTATGTTATGTCATTCATTATGCTCTATTAAAAGCTTCCGCTCAACATGGAACTCCCCTATTCGTTTTCTCATACGGGGAATATAGCAACGCTTACCAGGCGGGTTGCCAATGTAGTATTTTTATTATTTTGAATTGTTATCGGTTAGATAGTCTGTCCATGTGATGTTTTACTTCCTTCTGTCCCTCCTTATACCAAATATTCTATAAAAGCTATATGTGAAATAGTATATAGTGTATAGTATATAGTGTAAATGGAGAGCCATGGTAGCTCAGATGGTTAGCGCTCGCTGTAAATATAACAGAACGCGAGAAACCCGGGTTCGATCCCCGCCGGCACCAATGAAATTGTTAATTGCAATTTTAAGTGCTGATATACCACGTACTCGGCAGTGAAGGAAAACATCGTGAGTAAACCTGCATGTCTGAGGAATAAGAAAAAAAATATTTCGAAGACATGTGAAGTTCGCCAACACGCATTGGGGCAGCGCGGCGGACACTTCCTTGCCCTAAAACCCTCTCAGAAATGAGGGGAGGCCTGTGCCCAACAGTGGGACGTATGTAGGCTGTAACTTTACTTTACTTATATGTGAAATTATTCTTCATGTATCTTTATACGAAATTATTCTTCATGTGTCTATATGTGAAATTATTTTTCATGTGTCTATAAGTGAAATTATTCTTCAACTATTAACTAACTCACTGCGTTTCAATTTATTTTTATGTGGAATATAGAATAAATTCTTGTGAACGTTTACTTTACATTTCAATATTAATATAAGTGTGTGACACATTTATAGAATATCTCTCCTGCCTTACTCGTCATTTCCATTCAATTTGTCGGATTAGTACATAACTAATTATTTAATTCTACCCACTTTAAGTCGTTTCTTGATTACGGTAAAATTGTTTTTAAGCTTTTGTTATTCTGTTTGTTATACATTCAATGGGGAGGGCTTAGCAGCTGTAACACAGGTCTGTGACTTAGCGCGGTTGCTAAAGATATCAGATTAAGTCTTGTCAATATAATTTTATAAGTTTTTATAATGATTTCTTATATTTACGCGAACATTGCACATGATTAAAACTACTTTTACGGATTTTATCGCGTTTATTTTTACTTTTTATTTTTAATTCCCGACGTTTCGGGCGCTTTCCAGCACCCATGGTCACGGGGGACTGAGATGACTGACGTCCCGATGTCATTGTTAAACCCGGAGTACCTTCAGCTTTTTTAATTATTGTTTATGGTCCGATCTATGCAAAATGAACTGACTATGTCTTGAGCTCTTGCAGTGGTATGCTTGGGTTTAGTTTTAATTTTATTGATTATAGGATCCCAAGCAGGTGGTAGTACCCAGCCTCCTTCTCTATTGAAATTAGGATGTTTTTTAATTTCAATAGCCTCACGTATCATCCTTGGTAGGAATCGGTGTTCTTTTGCGAGGATTTGTGGTCTATCAAATCTGATGTAATGGTTGGGGCCGTCTAGGATATGATCACAAACTGCAGACTTCCCGGAACGTTGATGCTTCACATCAGCTATATGTTCTTTTACGCGGGTCCTAATTGATCTTTGGTTTGTCCTATATAAGAGAGACCACATTCACAATCAAGCTTGTACACTCCTGCATCTTGTAGAGGAATATGACACTTGACGGATGGTAGGAACTGACTAATCTTCTTCGGCGGCTTGTAGAATGTTCTAATAGAAGCTCGCTTCAAGATATAGCCAATCTTGTCTGTGACACCTCTGACATATGGTAGTACAGCAGGCACACGCTCGACTGTGGCCGGCTTCACTCGGTCACTGTGACGTAGGCGCGGGACCCGAAGCTTGTTGTCGTGCAGAACTTGCTTGACGTGCTGCAGCTCGGCGGCCAGGTGTTTGCTGTCACAGATCCCTCGTGCTCTCTGTAACAAAGATTTGCCCACGGTAGCTAACTGTGAAGGATGGTAGTGAGATTCACCGTTTAAATATCGGTTTGTATGGGTCTTTTTCCTATACACAGTGTGACCAATGGTGTTATTAGGATTTCGGATGACTAACACATCTAGGAAAGGTAAGGAATTATTTGCCTCTAACTCCATAGTAAATTGAATTTTAGCGTTTATGGAATTAAGATGTTCTAAAAATGCAGTTACTTTGTCTGATGGTAAAATTGTGAAAGTATCGTCTACGTACCGCTTGTAGATCCTTGGTGTAACAGGTGCAGTAAGGAGGGCTTTCTCCTCAAAGTCTTCCATGAATATATCGGCGACAATGGGAGATACAGGTGAGCCCATCGCCACACCATCTACTTGCTTGTAAAACTCTTCCTTCCACAATAGATAGCCAGATGTAAGGCAATGTCTTAGTAATACTGCATATTCTGCTGGCATGTTATTTTCCTCTAGTTTCCTAGTTATAATTGAGATGCAGTCTTCAACAGGTAGGCATGTAAATAGAGACTGAACATCAAAACTGACCATGGTTTCATTGTCAGTAAGATGTAGGTCTTTTATCTCACTGACAAAATGGTATGAATCCTTAGTGTGTGCTCTTGTGTGTCCTCTGAGTGGTGATAATATTTTAGCTAAGTATTGAGCCAATCTGTAAGTTGGCACTGCAAGACCTCAAGACATAGTCAGTTCATTTTGCATAGATCGGACCATAAACAATAATTAAAAAAGCTGAAGGTACTCCGGGTTTAACAATGACATCGGGACGTCAGTCATCTCAGTCCCCCGTGACCATGGGTGCTGGAAAGCGCCCGAAACGTCGGGAATTAAAAATAAAAAGTAAAAATAAACGCGATAAAATCCGTAAAAGTAGTTTTAATCATTTATAAGTTTTTTTTTTATGTAAAGTATTTTTGGATTCAATTTCCAAATTCAAATTCAATTCTATATTATTATTATCTATTGCTAAGAAATCAGCGAGAACCCAGAGAAACTTGTCGAAAAACACCACGCCACAAATAACTTTTACGTCTCCTAACGTCATAGTTAAATGATTATTAAGTCCACAGCAATGGTTGTTCGTTATAATGTATTTACTTAAAACTAGGTACTAAGCTTTAAGGTACTAAAATGTTTATTTTTAAACTGTTGTGTCGCCTGTTCAAGCAACATTCGCAAGCACGCAAAAGCCGTGACTCAAAGCCAGCATCTTTGTCACGATAGCAAAGATTTCACAACACAAACACACACAATTAATATTCATCATGATAACAATTGCTATCTTTAGTAGAAAAACAGGCTAATCCCAGCATTGAGTGAGACAGAGAGTAAATTTGCTGTATCAACAATCAACTGCCACCTAACATCGGTACGTATGGCTAAGGATGTGACTGTACACAGCGGCGGATTAAACGTCGCTTTTCCACGTAAACCACGTAAGGTACGTGAGGGTAATATGTTCACCTTAAAAACCACCCTATAAAACCAAAACTGGGATGACGACAGAGACAAAACACAAAGTCGTATACTATAACTTATATATTATATTTCTTTTTTTTATAGGATAGGGTGACAAACGAGCACACAGTCCACCTGATGGTAAGTGGTTGCTGTGGCTCATAGACATCTACATCTATCCTCGATTACAAATCAAAATGCAGATGCTTTGTCACCCGTGAGAACTTAAATGGAATGCCTCGTTTCCAGTAAAAAGGGTCTCCGGTTCTCTACATTCACCATACGAAACACAGGAGCATTACGCTGCTATTTTACGCTGGTATTCCGTGAGAGCGTGGTCCTTCCCCGGTCGAGCCGACCCATTCGTGCTACAACTATGATATAGCTGCAGCGTGGCTCCACCACGTAAAAAACTGAATAAAGAAAACTTATTCCAAAATTGCGGTTTTTTTATTATTGTAAATCTAACATCCCTCCACATCTTTCCTAACTAATATTTGTTTCTTGGGTTTAAAAGTGTTAAAGTGGTATCGATTAAGCAGATTTTGAGCCTTTATTATTTGATTGGCCCATGAGAAGCTATCGTATCACAAAGCCATCTATTCAAACAAGGTTGTAGTATGAGTTTATCACAAACAGTAAGAGTTTACTATACGCAAGTGAAAAAACCTTTTAGGTTAGTAATTTATGTGTTGCGATAAGAGCCAGTAAGAAAACGCGCTCAATTAACTAAAATGGTTAGCGCGGTCAAAAGCAATGTGTTTTTTATACATGTTTTAGTAACTGTATAACTTCCTTGCATCGATAAAAACAGGCTAATGAATACAAGAAGATTTAATTTATAATTTATAATTTATAATAAAAACTATCAATCTATATATAAACAAACACTTCTAATCACAAGAAACAAATATAAGTTAGGAAAGATGTGGAGGGAGAACATGTTAGATTTACAATAATAAAAAACCGCAATTTTGGAATAAGTTTTCTTTATTCAGTTTTTTACGTGTTTGAGCCACGCTGCAGCTATATCATAGTTGTAGCACGAATGGGTCGGCTCGACCGGGGAAGGACCACGCTCTCGCAGAATACCAGCGTAAAATCGCAGCGTAATGCTCCTGTGTTTCGTATGGTGAATGTAGATAGCCGGAGACCCTTTTTACTGAAATCGAGGCATTCCTTCTTAGTCCTCTGGGGTGATAAAGCATTTGTTTGATCCTTAATTAAGGATAAGTGTGGATGTCTATGGGCCACAACATCCACTTACCATCAGGTGAACTGTGCTCGTTTATCACCCAATGCTATAAAAAGAAACTTAACAACGGCTTAGTCTGTTTTCAGCTTTATGGATAGTCACCCACCGCTTACACAGCAAATATTTCAACAAAGATACAGGGGCGCTCAACTCTAACTTTAACTACCCTAGTGTACATAGGGCTTTACGAGAGAAAGCGAATGATGCTTGCTAATGTGTATTCTTATTGTTTTTCAGGTTACTTGGATATTTGCAGGTGTCAGGTGTTTTCAACACCTTTGCGTTTTTATTATTTACTAGCTGATATCCGGCGTGTTGCTGCCGCAGAAGAAATAATTGTGGAAATATATAACGGTTTCTTATATTCTTACGTACATACGTACGTACGATTTTAAATTTGGAAAAGTAATATTTTTTTTTTATAAACTATTAGTGGCCCAAACTGGTATCAAAATTTGTAACCTAGGGGAATATCAAAGCATTTTGTCTGAACCGTTATCTGATTCTGCTCAAATTGTATATAACTTAGTTAATTTTTTGTTTAAATAATTTAAGAAATTGTAGTTTGTTATTTAGTTATTAGGTACAATGGGACTGACATGTTTAAAATAACCTAAGTCCCTAAATTTAAAAAAGAATAAAAAAAAAATATTTTTTTAATAAAGAAAAATAATGCATTCATTGAAATTGAATGATTTTAACTTTTAAAGAAGTTTATCGGTACGATACGCGTGCCATGCCAAAGTTCTCATGTCAATAATTTCGTGACATTTAAGTCATACGGAAAACATTTAAAACAGTGACGGGGAAAACTCAATAAAGAAGCGATGGGGAAGCCTCTTTACAAAGGGACCTCCATGTTAAGGAATAAATTTTAATGAACTACTTATCCTTCTCCGACGTCATTATTATCCAACAGCAACAAAAAATACCGTTTCTGTATTTTGAAACCTACCACGTACAAAGATATATACACATCACCTGAGGTTGTCTCGTGTAGAGGCGAAACACGTGTCGTATAATCGTCGATGGTATATCTTTCCTAGTATAGTGGTGTTAGGAATAGTGGTGCTGAGATAAGTGGTGACGGGGATAGTGCACGCAATTGAAGGAGGGTGGGAGGAGCTCTTCAAATTAAGTAAGACACATAATTTTATTTCATCGACCGGATGTGGGTGAAGTAATTCTTACCAACTTTAATAAATTTTTTGTGTGTGTTTGAATGAGTTCCTAGATGGTTTATGTACACATTTGGCCCTGGTAGATGGCACTGTTGTTCATATTCAGAAGTCACCCGTGTGGAGCCGGTGGGGATCGCTAGTATAAAATAAAGAAAGTTCAAGTCCAAGAGCATTCAGGCTTAAGAGACTTTCTTAGTCATAAACGTTAAATTATGTACATACATTCTATCGAAATTGCTATCAAGTAATTGTAATTGAGTGAGTGATGACTCCCTTAACCAAATCCAAAAAAAAACTTCAGATACGCTGTAGCTAAAGGACTCCAATAGACTGTAACAGTAACGGCAAACGAGCATGTGGCTCACCGCCCATGAACAACTGCAACATCAAAAAATCGGAAAATTGCAGGTGCAATGCCGGCTTTTTAAAAAGCAAGCACTTTTCGTGAAGGTCCCTAAGTTTTATCGATCCGCAAAATGGTAAAAAAATCGAGGTTTGTTTAAAAAATCGATAATTCCGACCTCCGCCGCGGTCCATAGTGCTGCAACCGAACGCTTGGACATTCAAAAATACTTTTAAACTAGCATTTTTCAATACAACAGTACATTCGTAGTACAAGCATTATAGTAAAATAATAATAATAATAAAATTGAGAATAATATTGAGGTTGGGCTGAATAACAATAATAGTATTAATTCTAGATGAAAATACTCTCTAAATACCCCAAAATAATAATAATAAATTTGCCACAAAACTTTTACAAATAAATGGAACCCTAAGTTAGTTGTAAAAAAGTGCCCAAAGTTAAAAAATTAGCTAAGGTTGTATAAAACGGTTTATTATAATATTAAGGAATTTATGGATGGTGATAACCCTTGGGAATGAGGTGATCGCTACCAAGCTATTTCTAATTTGTTTTGTGCTCCTGATTGTAATCTGTTATTTTTTTTAAAGGATTAAAAGGTAAAAACCTGCTAGGTTTCTTGCTTGTTCTTCCAGGACAGAGGTATTTTTCGAACTTCATAGAAACCAATATCTTCCCTTTTTAGTGGTTCAACTACTAATTCGGCAGACTTAAAAAATAAATAAAGTTAAGTAAAAATGTTTAAAAAATATGCAGAAAACGAAAATATAAGAAATGTGGAAGTGATGTGTGAATCAATCGATAAATAAATCAGTTATTTGAAATAATTATTTTGTTTTCATGAGTTTTGTTCCACGTGGTGGCGGCGCAAGTGAATCAATTTTTTTGATCAATTGAAGTCACCCGATTTCAATATGTGCGTGTCATACCTACGAGACGACTATAGAATATGCCATACAGATCTTATGGCTCCCTATATATAGCAGTATATTAATATTGTTTACTTCACTCGTAAATGCCGTGGAGACTCCTGAGAGCGCGTATTTCCGCGTCTGCTGACAGAACATTAAGAGATGTAAGAGAAAATGGTACATTGATGAGTGGTGTTACAGTTCTTTTAGCGGGAGACTTTCAACAAACCTCACCGGTAATACCGAGGGGAACACGAGCTGATGAAATAATTCTTATTCAGAAGCTCGCTCTAAAGACAAATATGAGAGTACTCTTGAAAGGTGATGTTACCGCTGGTCGGTTTTAATTTTTTTTTTAATAAAACGTTACCCCTACACTAGGATTTTCTCCTACATCGTAAGGGCAGTTTACTAACATAAATTGCACAAGGACAAACATTCAGACCCGGAACAACTACGTGTATGCCATTACAAACACTTGTTCCGTGCGGGATTCGAACCCGTGACACCCAGCGCAGCCACTCATTGCTAAGCCACTGCGACACACCAAAGTTCACCTGATATCGCTAACATTATGACAAAACCCGTAGACTGATTATGCGAACGTGCTATTTTTGCCTAAAAATGACACAGCGGGTGATATTAACTTTTGCTAAAATCGTTTGAAGGGGAAGAAATCAACTATAAATCTTTTTTTTTTTTTATAGAAGAGGGGGCAAACGAGCATGCGGCTCACCTGATGTTAAGTGACTACCGCCGCCCATGATCAACCGCAACACCAGGAGAATTGCGGGTGCGTTGCCGGCCCTTTAGAAAGGAGTAAGCTCTTTTCTTGAAGGTCCCCAGGTCGTATCGGTCCGGAAAAATCGCCGGTGATAAACTATTCCACAGAGAGGTTGTCTGAAATGAAATGAATGAAATCTGTGAATTTAGTGATAAAAGTGTACCTTAGGGTATTTTATACGCGACGAGAAGCACCGACAAAGGTGTGACACGCCTGGTACTAAAACCGTATGCCAAGCGTGACGATTCACGATACTCCTTATTTTAGAGAACCTGGTGGAAAAAAAGAAGAAGATTATAGAATTCAAATATAAACATAGGTATATCAATGGACGTGAAATGCCGTTCTACATGAAGTACCTTATTGCTTTCGTTCGGTGACTTTTAAGTTTACACAGCGTCAAAAATGCACGTATTAACAAAACAGGAATATGTTAATATACGAGTAATTGTACTAAAATATTAAAAGAAGTAATAGGAGCTTTTTAATTAATAAATTATTAAAAAGGCTAATACTTTTTTAAATTTATTTTGTAATGGATCAGTGTTGTATGTTTCAAATAAATTATTATTATTAAAGAAGAATTTACCGTAATCGGACCTTCGGGGGAGGCCTATGTTCAGCAGTGGACTTGTGAAGGGCTGAATTATGATGATGATGATATAATCTAATGCATATGTGGTGTGTAGTAGTGGTGTAAGAATATCCACTATCCGTGTACTACCCTCACTGAGTTATATGTACTACGTACTGGAGAAGCTATTTCCAATAAAAAATGTGCACTACTCTGCATCCGCACATGCGCGGGAAACAGTAGAGTCGCGCATGCGTAGTTGATATAAACGCGCGAAAATTGTCATAATAAATAATTGTTGATTTAGATTGTATTGTTAATCGAGTACATTTTTTTAGTTTTCGTTTATTTTGAATATGTGCACTCTCCGCACTGCATGAATATCGAAGCCACAATAACAGGTGTACGGATTGCAGTACACTTGAGTTGAACATAGTGAGTGTTCGGAATGTCAAATCTAGTGCGTAGTACACATAGAATACTATAATACATACATCCTAATAAAACGGAGGAGTGGGCGGAGTCCGTGTAGCCACTAAAGTGCCACTAACATTTAGTGTCTTGACGTGTCTTGACGTTACAATCGTTTCCAAATTTCGTATGTAAATTATTAATAAAATGCCAAATTGCACGCTATTTACAAATAAATATGTATTGAAATTTAAACGATTTCAGTCTTCAATCGAAAGTCTAAAATGTGTAAATTTACGTTTATGCTCAGCGGTGGACTTTTGATAGGCGGTAACTGTATATTATATAAATGATACCGTATTCGTCACAAGAAAAAAAAAGACCGCCGAAAGAATATCTAAAAAACTAAATAATTAAAGAGATCCAATCTTCATAATGCAACCTATATCCCGATAGCATAATGCATTATGTAAGAGAACTTAACAGTCTCTAATATATAAAAAAAAAACCGTATACGTGGTAGAGCCATGCTGTAGTTATATTAGTGGTATAGTTGTAGCACGAATGGGTCGGTTCGACCGGGGAAGGAACAAGCTCTCACAGAATACCAGTGTAAAATAGTAGCTTAATGCTGCTGTGTTTCGTATAGTGAGTGTTGAGAACCAGAGACCCTTTTTACTCAAAACGAGGCATTTCATCTACGTCCTTACGGGTGACAACGCATCTGCATTTTAATTGGTATTCGTGTATAGACGTAGATGTCTATCGGCCACAGCAATCACTTACCATCAGGTTGACTGTGTACTCGTTTGTCAACCTATACTATAAAAAAAGATGTACGAAAGTCATGTGGTTCATCCTGGCCTTTTCCGATATAATTCCTTACGACACCTGACGTAATGGGATGATTGAATCACGCTTTCACCACACTGTGCAAGTGCCTAAATAGGTAGACTTTTATAAGAGACAAAAACTGTGATAGCCCAGGGATTCTTAAATTTCATAGCATAGCATAGGAAATTCGATTACCGCCGGCACTAACGAAATTTTTAGTGTTACAATGACCTCGACGGTGAAGGAAAAATCGCGAGAAAACCTAGATATCTCCGAATATAAATATTTAAAGGACATATTGTTGTGCAACAACACGCGTCAGGGCAGAGCTACGTCATTTTCTACGCTATAAACGTCTAATGATAGATATTCAATGCCCAGAAGTGAGATGTTTAGCTATTAGTACAAAAGCTTTCTATAGTTCGTATTTTACCTTTCCAGCATTTCCCCTATTGCTTAATAATAATAATGACCAAATTTTTATGTGGTGGAGCCACGTTGCAGCTATATCATAGTTGTAGCACGAATGGGTGGGCTCGACCGGGGGATGGACCACGCTCTCACAGAATACCAACGTAAAATAGCAGCTTAATACTGCTGTATATCGTATGGTGAGTGTAGAGATCCAGAGACCCATTTTTACTAAAAACGAGGCATTCCATCTTAGTCCTCGGGGGTGACAACGCATCTGCGTTTTGATTCCTAATCGAGGATAAATGTCCATCAATAGGGGATTTTGTCGTCGATGTCACATTTAGCAGATTTTTTTATAGTATAAGGGTGACAAACGAGCACACAGTCCACTTGATGATAAGTGGACTGTGTGCTCGTTTGTCACCCTTATACTATAAAAAAATCTGCTAAATGTGACATCGACGACAAAATCCCCTATTGATGGAATCTATGTGGGGAGGGGGGGTACGTGTTAAGCAGTACACTTTTATGGAATATGCATGGATAAATGGATGGACAAATATTATAATTCGATTATACTCAGTCTTGTAACAAGACGTAGCTCAGATTTTAACTATAATACCTATGTTTCACGAAAGAAGTCTCGCGAAAATAAGCGAAATAAAATTTAAAGTATGAGATTCGACAGCAAACGCCTACTTTCGTGTTTTTGATATAGTTTAAATTATTTTGTAATACCTACTAAGTTTATATTTTCAATTTATAATTCCAAATTTATTGTACGCACTGTATTAAAAAACCAGTAAAAACCACACTTAAAATAAACTAACAAATTATTGCAAAAATGCCCTCGCCTATCCCAATGTACGATCCATTAAAAAAAAAGAAAACGTATGCACTGCGACGGCACGAAGATCGCACTTTAATCGTGTCGAGCGTGGTTTTCAAATATTAGTGTTTGTCAAAGAAATGAAGCCGTCGGTGCTCGCAGTTCTGTTTGACCGTTCGTTTGTGCGACCTCAGCGAACAGCTTTTAACTTTGACGAATTCTTTATCAACACCTTAATATATATTGTACAAATTTAATTAAATAAAAATACACTTTAATAACGCATTTTACCCGAATTTTAAATTTCATTTGAAAGTTCAAAGGTTCAACATTTATAATTATGTCAACTTAAAATTTCTAACCCCACGTAGGTATAGGAAATAAATAAATATTAGTAATTATACATTTAATACGATATATATAGATAACAGCGAGTTTTAACAATAGAACTCGTCGAAATTCTTCGAATATGTATAAAGTACAGGGGACGCCAATTTCCTGGCAACTCTCATCTTCCGACCATTCCCCAATTAATCCGTTTGAAGGCAAGTTAAAAATCGTTTAAACGCTACCTGAGCGGGCGAGCAACCAATTGAATTATTAATGCAGCCTCCACAAACGGCTCGGGTACATATTTACTTGTCGCGTAAATAGATGCGCACACAACCAACACGCGTATTTTATGTAGTATAGCAAAACAATTCAGAGCATTCAGTTATTTAAAAATATATTAATATTGTGAGTCAAAATATATGTTGATAAAACGAAATATCTCATTTTTGTACTGTAGATATTCGTGTATTTTGCAAATTATCCGTACCATTTTTTTTGGTGCGATGAAATACCTAAATGAAAGTGACAAATTTTACTTGCGCACTCGTTAACAACTGCATCTTTATAAAAAACAAAACAACATATTCGCAGCATAGCAAATTTCATTAAGTATAGATAGGTGGTAGTGCAAATCGCTACCTTGTAATTTCCATTGCCATCTTAAATTTCACAAACAGTACGTAAACAATTATTTTATAATTTGAAAAAAAAGATAGCTGCGGCACTTTAAACCACACCATTTCAACAAAGTTTGAATTCAATCCACAACGAACCAAAATCCTAATAAATTCATAAGTTATATACTAAATAGGCAAGAGACCTGTGCTAAAGAGATATTTTATTATAATTTCACTACCATCCTTCAAAGCTTCCATGAGAAAACATTTGATTAAAAGCATCAGGAATCTGTATTAGAAAATTTTGTAATACACAAAGCTTCGAAACAAAACACACACACAAGCCAAAATCGATCACTGTAGTGTACAGAATCGTCAAAAGAGTCCCTGTCAATATTGACATGATCGAAGCGGACTTTCATACGGATGTGCTACAAGATGCCGAAGAAAGTGAAACAGTAACAATAATTCGTTAGTAGTATCTCCATTCAAGATATAAGAGGATAATGAGGTCTCTCTTAAATATGACATAAAAAATCAACACACAAGACACCAATCAGTTTGCTGTGTGTAGGATTTTCCTTGGCGTTATATCAGATTTAAAAAGACTACAAGTTTACGTGTGTAAAATTTGTATTGTTATGGAATATGAGGCGAGCGCTTATGTTTCAATTCTTTAGACCTCACAGTACTTCAGTACCTGTAACTGTAGTTAACACACAACTCTTTTTATAATATTATAAAGTAGCCATAGAAGCGTTCGAAAAAACAACAAAAGGTTATATTTTACATTTTATCTGTAATATTACGTATATATTTTAAAAAATAAGCTTTTGCCTAATCATAGAAAGATAAAAGAAATAATAAAAAATAGCTGAAAAGTGAATGATCTCATATTTTTCGTTATACTCAGCCGCGTTTCTGTACACAATACGTACGTAAAAGGCCGTAGTTTTCCCGGTTGCGCGCGCTACCCGTCAATGTGTGCGTAGATACTTGTATGTGTGTTCAGGGTTGGCCTTTTGCGATGAGGGGCCCGAGGCCCAATGTGGGGAAAGAGGAGGGAGCGCCTTACTAGGAACCGTAGAGTCGCTCTCTCTACGCGATGTATTTGCCGACTTGTGCAATTAACATCTCTTTATGAATATTCAACAAGAGTCGAGACGAGAGATTTTTATATTATTCCATGTGTGACTTACACGAGGAAAGTCTTTGCACGCCGGTATTTGGTGATTTTTGTATATATAGTTGAATTTATTAAGTATTTTTGTTTTATAATTGAGGTTTTTACTTAAATATCTTTAAAGAAATGCAACGGCAAGAAATATACTTTTATTATTTTTGTCTAGATTTTAGCCTACAACAAATAAGTAAGTATAATCATGTTTCGCTTATATATACGAGTATTTTAATAGCTAAAACATCGTGGTCCGTCCGAGACTCTATGTATCCCGTGGAAAATTCTGATGGAAAGAGACGACATTGCATTTAAAGAGAAAGCAACAACGGGGATGAGTCTTGCACTTTCAATTCCAAAACGCCTTTTCAGACACATTGCCTCTCGGTGTAAATATGAGATTTACATCGATAAGTTAGAGTTGAATATCGTATAACAGTGCGAATACGTGAGCATTGTGCGTGTTTTATTAAGGCAGAAGAGAGCGGACAACAAATATTGATTCGAAACAGGGTGTGAGAGGGGACTAGCGGTGTGAGGGGTGCACATAATTTGGACTAATTCCTGCGATGTTGACACAGGCTTGTCTGCCAGCCGCATGGCCACAGCCGATCAACCTACCTTCTTGTACAACTTTTTAGTTGTTGCCAAGTGTTTTCTTGAATATTTAATGACGCTAATGGCTTTTTAAATGCCTGATTATAACGTACAACGATAAGCGAATGTATAGGAAAACGTTTTAATTGTGAAATATGAAATAAAGATCTATTATAATAAAACAAGCGCTATAATTAATGAAAATATTTTGTCGATAGAATATATTAATTTTTTTATACAAAATAATCATCTACCCGCAAGCAGTCCACTGCTGGAAACAGACGCAGAAGCTTTTTATTTAATATGGAAGAAGATTATAAATAATACTTCCAAGTCAGTCTTTTGTTTGATTTACCACTGGACTCGGGATTTTTCTATTGTAGGTAGGTTATCCCAACGTTTTGAATTGGCAGGTGATTTTGGGCTGCGGTTACATTAGAAGTATATATTACATATTTTATCTCTGGGTATAAGAACCCGACAAACGGCGAAGTAGCGCTGTGACTAAGCATTACGCTTAGTACTTAGCACTAAGTGCTCGGGACCTCGGATTCGAATCCTACAATAAAAAAATTATGGTCTAAAAATGGAAATAAAAAAGAAAGAAGTGCACTTAATAAATGTAAATCGTCTCCATAGTACGGAAGAAACCTAGTGAAGCAATGTTTAAAAAAATAATGAAATGTCAATTAAATTAAATTAGTGAGAGTGCTCTAAAGCAATTATAATTTGATTTAAGGATTTTAGCACATATTCTTACTATGTACTAGCTGTTCCCCGCAACTTGTTTTTTTTTTATAGGATAGGGTGACAAACGAGCACACAGTCCACCTGATGGTACGTGATTACCGTGGTCCATAGAAATCTACATCTCTCCTCAAATACGAAATAAAATGTAGATGCGTTGTCACCCGTGAGGACTAAGATGGAATGCTTCTGATGGATGGATGATGGATGGATGATGGAGTAACTTAGGCTACTTTTATTTGAGAAAAAGAATCAATCAAATCGTAATAAATTCAACGCGGACGGAGTATACATACGTGGTAGAGTCATGCTATAGCTATATTAGTAGTATAGCTGTAGCATGAATGGGTCTGCTCGATCGGGGAAGGACCACGCTCTCACAGAATACCAGCGTAAAATAGCAGCTTAATGTTGCTGTGTTTCGTATGGTGAGTCTAGAGAACCGGAGACCCGTTTTACTGGAATCGAGGCACTCCATCTTAGTCCTCAGTGGTGACAGCGCATCTGCATTTTGATTCTTAATCGAGGTTAAATGTAGATATCTATGGGCCTCCACATACCATTAGGTGGACTGTGTGCTCATTGTCACCCTTATTCTATAAAAATAAAAAATAAAGTAAAAAACCGGCCAAGAGCGTGTCGGGTCACGCTCAGTGTAGGGTTCCATAGTTTCCCGTCCGTCACAATAAGTGTTCCCACATATGAGTTTAAAGGTGGGTATCCATTATGTTCGCGCTCCAGCAGCGCTCCGCGCTCCTGCAACTGCTCCCGGTAGTGGGTACTGTTGTTTCCATCCAAGTTCAAAATGATTTTCATTGAAAGTCCTTATAAAGTTCTACTTTTCGGATTTTTATCATATTTTCTAAACTTATGGTTCAAAAGTTAGAGGGGGGGACACATTGTTTTTTACTTTTGGAGCGATTATTTCCGAAATTATTGACATTATCAAAAAATGATTTAAGTAAACCCCTATTCATTTTTAAATACCTTTCCAACAATATATCACACATTAGGGTTGAAATTAAAAAAAAAATACTTCCCACTTTACATATAGGGGGGCTACCCTAATAAAACATATTTTTCCAATTTTTATTTTACCACTTTGTCGGCGTGATTGATACACATATTGGTACCAAATTTCAGCTTTCTAGTGCTAACGGTCACAGAGATTAAGCGAGGACGGACAGACGGATAGACAGACATGGCGAAACTATAAGGGATCCTAGTTGACTACGGAACCCTAAAAAGACTAACCATTTGCTCTGGATAGAATTATAAAGGAACACGAGTGTGAGTATAGCTGCACTCTCAGGTTCGCTCTCTATTTCCTTACTCTTATAGTCCGATGAAACCGTAATCTGACTCGACAAAAAAATGATCAGACGCAAAACCATGTTTTCCACGGTATATTTCTCGACAGAAAATCCCAACTGAATTTGGCTTGATCCGGGATTCGAAAACCCGGACCACAGCAGTCGCGCTGATGATCACTAGACTAATGAAGCTAATATTCTCCACTTAAGATAAAAGTACCCGGATGACCGAGCTTTGCTCGGTTTTTTTTGAAATTACATTTATAAATTACATACTGATGAAACATAAATAATATTTTTGATCTTATTGACAGAATAGAAAAAACTGAACTGGTTATTTGAATAAAAAATCATGAGTGCAATTAGTTTTATTAAAATTTTCGTATTTTTAGAAAATACTATAAAAAAGGGCTTGAAATAATAGATTTTCTCACAAAAGAAGGGAACTTGAAAAAAAAAGGAAAAAAGCCGGACCAGTGACAGGACGCGAACCACGGAACTCCGATATCACATCCGACCGACATCCCACCTGAGCTATTACGATCGTCAGTGATCCGTCAAAATTTACCTTTTATATTGTAGCAGTTTTTTTATTGCATGAAAACACGGACAAAACGACATTTTCTAAAAATAAATCCTAGCTAGATGGATTTATTGCCCCCGAAACTCCCTGGACACGAAATTTTATGAAAATCGTTGTAGCCGTTTCCGAGATTCCGACTATATATATATATACAAGAATTGCACGTTTAAAGGTATAGGATAATGCTTCGGTTCTGGCGTGCATCTTGATCCTTTAAATCACTATTTTGGCACTAGCTTGAAGAATATCTACTACCCCATATCGTCCCATGGGTGTCGTAAGAGTCGACAAAGAGAAACATACCAGTAGATGACCAAAAACGTATTTCTAAAAACAATTAAAAGATTTAAAAAAAACTGCGGTTGCCAACCCACTTGCGACTTGCAACTATGGCAAGTAATCTCTCCATAAAGGCTATAGGGGAAGCCTATACCTTTGATGGGCAATCACCTTTTGATGGGATCTAATAGTAGAACGAGTATATAGACACCGCATTCTCAGAACTTATAAGACCTGTGCGCTGTTCCTGTGCTTGTCGTGACTTCTCATGTACTCAAGAAATTTTATTACCCAGACATGCAGGTTTCCACGGGTTTCCTTTCACCATCGAGCCGTAGTAAATCAATATTTATAATTGCAATTCACATTTTCATTTCTGACGGCGGGAATCGAACTAAGGTTGACGCAAAGGTAGGTATTGTGTAATATACGGCAAATAGGTACTAAATTCCAGCTAGTACGGTTCTTAATTCAAATTCATGAAATTATATACTTTTCTTGTTTCACACTTTTTCCTTAAATTTTAAAATTTATTCTACAACTAGGTACTAAAACCAGAATTATAATTTCTACCCATCCATCCTTTACAGCCTTTAAGTTGATTGTCGAACATAGGCCTCCCCTATAGATTTCTTGATAGGGCGTTACTTAGTTGGGTTGGCAAAAGCTTTTTGATGTAAAAAGATAGTGGTGGGTCAGACCGACTGCTGGCATGCGTCGCCACGCTGTGTGAAGAAGTCGCTGATTAAAAGAATTGAGTTGTCTCAAATAAAAAAATAAAAAATTAATTATTAATTTTTGTATTTAATAAATATAAATGTTTATTAAAACTATATAAATTTTAAGAAAAATTAAACAGTCGTCTTTTTCTTGAATATTTTATTAATATTTAGTTTTATTACCCCATATTTATTTCCTATCGTAAACTATCCTTTTATGCATATTATCTGTACAAAATAATTTCGATGTTTCATACTTATCTGACAGGCGTCTCGGAACGGCTCACATCTTTTTTATTATTTTGAGATATTATCAGGAAAATACTGGTGCCAATCTCCTGTTTCAGTTTCCTTCTGTCGCGTCTTACAACAACCTATGCATAAATATGGAATATTGGATATTCCATAGAATACTATAATACGTGTATTATAGTATTCTATGGAATATTGGATATTTTATGGAATATTGGATATTTTATGGAATATTGGATATTTTATGGAATATTGGATATTCCATAGAATACTATAATACACGTATTACATATTCTTACACCGCGACTTCACGGTGATATATTATTTTAATTAGTAAATACTACTGATTTATTAGAAATCTTCAAATTATTTAGTATTTGTACTATAATATTCTCATCAGCATTGGATATACAAAATATTTTTATATAATTATTGATTTTGTCAGCGTAAAGCATAAGTAATTGATTATTAATTCATTACCTACCTACCACCTAAGATAAAATATAAATCCAAAATAAATACTGACTATATCCTATAAACGAAAAATAATATGTTCTATATTATTTTTCATTTATAGTATATATGTTTATAGTAGACGAAAAATAATATATATATTATATATTATTTTTCATTTATAGTCAAACAAACATTCTTTTAAGTACATAACAAGGCCATGCCTTCAGTTTTTTTTACATGATCGTTATTTCCAATCGACTCCATCTTAAGTCAACTAGGTATTTAATGTTATGAAACTCATCAAAACAAAATTAATTGAATTCAAACTTGGTAGCTTTACAAGTCATTAAAGGGCTCCATTACAAATATCCTCCTTCATCGATCTAAGGGTGATCTTCGAAAACTCTAAAATTGTCTTCGGCTAACCAAATGAAGATACAGTCTACCACTACGAAAAGCTCCACACCCGCACCGCTAGTACTCGAAATACGTTGTTTTCCTTTTTTACAAAACTACAAAACCTTTGTCGCTTACTAAATATATGGTAAGAGACGTTGTAATGATCTTTTAGTTAGTATCATCTCACCATATCTGTTATGATGAAAATGTTATATTATTATATTTCCATTCATAATAGTAACATCAACAAAATTTGTCTATACCTTCATTTTATATAGGGACATGCCTACGAATACCCTCCTGGCGGAGGTAAGACGGGTTATTTCGGACTCGCACAGACTAAACCCCATGGTGTTCCAACTTCACTGAAGTAAGACAAAGCGTAGGGCGGCTACTCACCAGATGGAGTGGCGACCTGTTAAGAAATGCAGGAGTTGGATGGATTCTAGTGGTTCAGGGTCGTGTTTTGTGACATTCCTTAGGGAGGTACGTGTACATGTGGTAGAGCGACACGAGTACACAAGTATACGTGGTAGAGCCATGCTGCAGTTATATTATTAGTATAGTTGTAGCACGAAAGGGTCGGCTCGACCGGGAAAGGACCACGCTCTCACAGAATACCAGCATCAAATAGTAGCTTAATGCTACTGTGTTTCGTATGGTGAGTGTAGAGATCCGGAGACCCTTTTTACTGGAAACGAGGCACTCCATCTTAGTGCATACGGGTGAGGCCTAAGATAGAATGCCTCGTTTCCAGTAAAAGGGAGCTCTGGTTCTTTACACTCTATTTTATGCTGATATTCTGTGGGAGCGTGGTCCTTCCCCGGTCGAGCCGACCCTTTCGTGCTACGACCATAATATAGCTGCAGCATGACTCTACTACGTAAAAATAATATGATTTTATATGGGATTCGTATATAATAAAATGTACCGTAACGGAGATGAAACATTTCTTGACATAGAAATCGGTCATAAGAGTTAAAAAGTAATCCGAAAGTTTTAATAACTCACTGTGTGCAAAGCCTTACAGAAAATATTAGAAAACGAGACATCGGTAGCACCTTACGTGTGCTCACGAATAAATCATGAATAATTTATTTATATACGGCCGTACGACCATAAAGAGACATAGCTTAATTTAATCTATTAGTCGTGAATTTACTAATGATTTTTGACTTGCTAACCACGCCTTAGTTTAGCAATGGTGATTAGATTAGTCTTATGTATGGTTGCTCAGTAGAAGATAAGCACTCGCTTAAAAACTTAATAGTCTGTGAGTAAAGCCAGTTCGATTCCCGCCGCACCATTGAAATTGTTAGTTGCTATAATTGTTGATTTGCCATGAATAAAGGGAAAAGATCGTGGTGAATCATGTCTAAAAGGGTATAATATTTCGAGGTGTGGTAATGCAAAGTTAGCGGCCATCAGGACAGCGCGACACACTGGTAGCTACATAAACCTTTAGAAATCAGAAACTCTCACAAAATACCAGCGTAAAATAGTAGCTTAATGCTGCTGTGTTTCGTGTGGTGAGTGTAGAGAACCGGAGACCCTTTTTAATAGAAACGAGGCATCTTAGTCCTCACGGGTGACAGCTCATCTGCATATTAATTCGTAATCGAGGATAGATGTAGAAGTCTATGGGCCGAAGCAACCACTTACCATCAGGTGGACTGTGTGCTCGTTTGTCACCCTATCCTATAAAAAGAGAAGTCTGCGCCCAGCAGTGGGACGTAAATAGAGTATTAAAATGGTGGCTCAGAGGATAAACGCAAATCTTAAAAACTTCAGAGCCTAGATGGTACGACACCTTTTCGGCACAGGAGTCCATCTGGGAAGGTCCAGACCACACCCTTATCTGTTTCTACCTCCAAACTGTAACGCTTTCACTACTTTGAGAGTAATGATACCAGGCTGCGAGGCATTTCATCTTAGTTCTCAGAAATAACAACGATTCTGTAGCCTTGTTTAAAGATGGCTCCAGGTGTCCATGGAGTACAGTGCAAACTCGCCATCAGGTGGACAGTAAGTTATTTGTCCTTTAGGTTTTATAAAAATAAAAAAATACTCGCGAACAAACCAAGTGTGATTCCCGTCGGCTTGATGGAATTGTTACCTGTAATTTTAAGCGCTAATTTACCAGGTACTTTACTTTACTTTACAGGAAGAAAACGGCTCCGTAGCGCAGTAGCTTTGCAACGAGTTATAGCGCTGAGGGCCGCGGGTTCGAACCCCACACGAAACAAGTACTTGTATGGCCTACAAGTAATTGTTCCGGGTGCGGATGTTTGTCCTTGTGCATTTATGTATGTAAACTGCTCCCACGATACAGGAAAAATTCCTAGTATGGGAGGTACTGTTTTTAATAAGAAAAAAAAACACCGCTGTAAAACCTGCACGTCTGAGATATTAAAAATACTTCGAGAAGGCGAAGTCCGCCAGCACGCATTGAGGAAGCATTGCCAAATTTTTCCTTTTTTTATTGAATAAGGTGGCAAACGAGCACACAATCCACCTGATGGTAAGTGGATGCTGTGACCTATAGACATCTACACTTAACCAAGAATAAGAATCAAAATGTGAATGCGTTGTCACCCGTGAAGCCTCTTTTTCAGTAAAAAAGGTCTCCGGTTCTCTGCACTCACCATGCGAAACGAAGCAGCATTGAGCTGCTATTTAACGCTGGTATGAGAGCGTGGTCCTACCCCGGTTGAGCCGACCAATTCATGCTACAACTATAATACAGTTGCAGCGTAACTCTGTCACGTAAAAGCATTTTTGTTTCTGCATAATTTTCTCAGAAACGGCTCTACCACATCAAAACATTTTTCCTTCTGCATAATTTTCTCAGAAATGTGGCTCTATCACGTAAAAACATTTTTCCTACTGCATAATTTTCTCAGAAACGTGGCTCTACCACATAAAAACATTTTTCCTTCTGCATAATCTTCTCAGAAACGTGGCTCCACCACGTAATAACATTTTTCCTTCTGCATAATTTTCTCGGAAACGTGGCTCTACCACGTAAAAACATTTTTCCTTCTGCATAATCTTCTCAAAAACGTGGCTCTACCACATAAAAACGTTTTTCCTTCTGCATAATTTTCTCAGAAACGTGGCTCTACCACATAAAAACATTTTTCCTTCTGCATAATTTTCTCAGAAACGGCTCTCCCACATAAAAACATTTTTCCTTCTGCATAATTTTCTCAGAAACGTAGCTCTACCACATAAAGACATTTTTCCTTCTGCATAATCTTCTCAGAAACGTGGCTCTACCACATAAAAACATTTTTGATTATGCATAATTTTCTCAGAAACGTGGGCCAACGTGGGGAGTTTTTCTGTGGGCGTGGGTATAAATCTGAAATAACAAACTGTCCATCCGAAAATGATTTCTTATATTTACACGAATACTATAGTTTGAATAAAACTTACTATACGAATATTATCGCGTTTAATTTGACCTAATTTTTGCTTATTTTATAAATTTACGAATTTTTTCAATTACATATTGATTTTTGTATGCAGTTTATTTCACAAAGTAATTCTTGCTGTATGAGTTTATACATGCAGGTATGTCTATACAATATACCTGCAATAGCGTATAGGGTATGTAGGTATCAAAGCAAACAACGGGCATCCGCCACATCGCTTATCTCACTGTACAAACTTCGGGCATTCGTATCTCAAAATATTTCCATACACGTCGTCTAACGCAAGAATTTCTGAGAATATGATAAGTGCTAAGAAAATTAATGGAAGCAATTTCGACTTTATAACCAAAAATCTAAGCACATATACACATTCACACTAGTAGATAGTTAAAATTTAAATATATAAATAAAAGCTACAAAAGTGAGTTATTTTTGTATTGTAGAACTGATCTTATGAATGATAATGGTAAAGCTCTCAACAGAGGAAATATCCATATAATGCAAAGCACTCAAAATACCGGGATATAAAAACAAAAGAAAACTAAAACGCGGGAAAATTACCCTAGTCAATAACAAAAATTGGCAACTATTAATCAAATTACGTTACGACCGTAGTCATAACACAATTATACTAAATATATATTATGTACATTAAAATTTAAATAAAACATCTACCAAAAATGCAAAGTTCTTAACATTCTTTTTTTAAATTATAAAAAACCTATAAATAATTCCCACACGAAACATTTAAAATAAATATTAGCACTAGCAAGAACAGTTAAAAGTCACCTTTAGGAGTGTAGGCTATTGCACTTCAAAGATAGACAAGTTTGCACTGAGATTAAATCATAAATACCTACGTTACGTACTTAGTGTAATTTGCTATATTTGTCCTATGATTTTCAAGGTACCTATTAAAATGTTTTTCTTTTATGATCTCGTATCTTCGTCACATGAGCGCCATAAGAGGCAACTATTGGATAAAAGAGGGATCGGGTGACTTCCAGTAGCTGGCATGATAAATTTTATGCTAGACGTGAATTATCTTTTGATACCAACGACTGCGAGCAGCGTCAAAGAAGCGATGAGACTGGTTAGCGTTTATGAAAATTAAATGGAATTTTTTTGAAAACTCCTCTCTACAGCGGACTTTCATAAAACTTCTAACTTAATACGATGGTGATATATATTTTTTATAGAATAAGGGTGAAAACGAGCACACAGTCCACCTGATGGTAAGTGGATGCTGTGACCCATAGACTTCTACATTTATCCTCGATTAAGAATCGAAACGCAGATGCGTTTTCACCCCTGAGGACTAAGATGGAATACCTCGTTTCCAGTAAAAAGGGTCTCCGGATCTCTACACTCACCATACGAAACACAGCAGTATTAAGCTGCTATTTTACGCTGGTAATCTGTGAGACCGTGTTTCTTTCTCGGTCGAGCCGAGCCATTCGTGCTACAACCATAGTATAGCTGCAACGTGGCTCTACCACGTATAATTTAAAATTAAGCGTTTTTTACTATATTTTATGTCAAGTGTTGAGATTCTGTTACTGAAAAACAATATTAAAAACTAAAATATTAAATATGCGCTCTCAACTTAGCCTCTGTCGTTTATTCTTTTTTTCTTTTTCACCTATTTTCTTTGAAATGTAGTCCAAAAATGAATTTGCAGTCGTAAGCGGTGATAAAGCCTAATGAAGTAGAATTTAGCTCTTGACTACAACCCTACCAATTGGTAAGTTGTATTGAATTCTTGGATGATACATCGAACTAGCTTAGAAAAGGCTCTTCACACTTTTTTTAAAGACTTCCACCTTTCTGTGGAACGGATAGGTAATGCTGGGAACTCATTCCAATCCTTTGCTTGTTTGGTATTTTCATAATTGGAAACCTACTTGCGTCTTATTGGCCAATGAAGAAAAGCCGACGGCAGAAGAAGTCACATATCTTTGACGTGAGACTGTGATAATTTTTTCAAACTAAAAAAAGTATTTAATGACTTTCTTCTTAAAAATTCAGAGGTGGTTTTTCTCGAATTGCTTAGTTTTTATTGATAATATTAATATTTTATTTGCATAAAACATGGTATATAATTTTACAGAACGTTTCAGATCAGCATGTTTTGCTATGGTTATTCATAGCATGCATATTTTTAAAACATTAAAATTTTTTGCTACAAAAATCCTTGACACTATAGAAATTACAAATATTTAGCCACTGATATAGTTTTAATTTAAATGATCTTGTATTTAATATTTTTAATTAATTAGGTATCTTATTATATAAGTGAACACACATAAATAAACAACTTTTATTATATTTTCTTATTGTAGGATTATCGTTTAGTACAAGTCTATATTTAATTTTATTTGTATATAAATAATAACAGCGAAGATTAAATATTAAATTTTAATTATTTAAGTCGTTTAATTTTAAACGAAAAAGTTAATTCACATTTCGTATATAAATAAAATATAAAATAAAATTTAAAAATAATTTATAATTTAAAATAATAAAATGTTATTGCTTTTTAATTCTACTATCTAAAATGATGTATTTTATCGAGAAACGTTCAAGGATTATTGTGATAATCATCGATTGCAAGAAAAACAATACCGCGCCTACAGTTAAAATGACATAATGAACGTCAAATGTACAAACCGGTGCGTAGAATCACAACTGAGTGTCCCCCCAGGCGGGAGTCCTTCGGGCCCCAACTAAATCGGCCCCTTTTGCCGCGGATCATCCGCGATCTTGCACGATATTAGTACCGGGGGCAATTCATGGCCATAAATAAAAAAATACTTATAAAAACGTATAGGGCGGGTCGGTATAAATATGTAATGATTTTTTTCTCAAAGCGATCTCAGCAAATTTATGGGGATTTCGATCGTTTAGAAACGAACCGTTTTGTAAAAACGACTGAATAAGGGGAAGCAAGTTAGTCGAGTTCATTCAATGAGAAACTTGCGTTTAAATTTGTAATGGAAAGTTAAATTTTAATCGCCTGATATATAAGTTATTAAAAGGATGGTACATACTCGTATACCCAACGCAGTGCACGTTGATGTGCACTGAGTACCGATACTTCCGTATTGAAAATGTTGCTGCCCATTACACAATCTTGTGTAGAAAAAGTATATATCTAAGTAAGTTTAAGTATAAATCTACATACTTGAGGTACAACATATTTCGAGGACATGTAAAGTTAGCCACAATATGCATTGGAGCAAGACGGTAGGCAGACTTTTCCGAAAATCCTCTTACTTTTTAGACGAGAGAACGATTTTAACCAGCATTAGGATGATGACGATCTTTTCTTAGCGGTCACCTGAGGATGCCTCGTGTAGAGGCGAAACACGTGTTGTATTATCGTCGATGGTGTGTCTTTCCTGGAATAGTGGTGTTGGAAGTCGTGGTGTCAGGAGTAGTGGTGTTGGGAGGGTGAGAGGTGTTCTTCAATCCAGGTAAGACACATCATTGTATTTAGTTAGCGGAAGGTTGCAAATTAATCAATATCTTTTTGATCGTTTTTAGGGTTCCGTAGTCAACTAGGAACCCTTATAGTTTCGCCATGTCTGTCTGTCCGTCTGTCCGTCCTCGCTTAATCTCTGTGACCGTTAGCACTAGAAAGCTGAAATTTGGTACCAATATGTGTATCAATCACGCCGACAAAGTGGTAAAATAAAAATTGGAAAAAAATGTTTTATTAGGATATATGTAAAGTGGGAAGTGATTTTTTTTTTAATTTCAATCCTAACGTGTGATATATGGTTGGAAAGGTATTTAAAAATGAATAGGGGTTTACTACAATCATTTTTTGATAATGTCAATATTTTGGGAAATAATCGCTTCAAAATTAAAAAACAATGTGTCCCCCCCCCCTCTAACTTTTGAACCATAGGTTTAGAAAATATGAAAAAAATCTGTAAAGTAGAACTTTATAAGGACTTTCTAGGAAAATCATTTTGAACTTGGATGGAAACAGTTTTTGTACAAAAAAGACAAAAAGTTGTACAAAATAATTTCTGGACTAAGTTTGTAGTATAATCGTATATGCAAGCATTTTCTTAACTTCGTTTACATATTTTATTATCCTGAACGTATCTTTTTTCGAACAAAAAAAGAATTATTAAAATCGGTTCTCGCAATCCAAAATTACCACCGAAAACTTCTGGCACGTCTATGTATTAATTAGTAACCCAATTCCCCGAGAGATGGCGCTGTAGGTACTTATTACATTGGGTCGGGTATTATCGAATTGTTCGGTTGGTCTCTCCTTGGTCCTTGGCATCGCCTGCCGTGGAGCGTGCAATTTTGCACGCTCCATGTTCGCGCACGTACCCACTACCGGGAGCAGTTGCAGGAGCGCGGAGCGCTGCTGGAGCGCGAACATAATGGATACCCACCTTTAAACTCATAAGTGGGAACACTTATTGTGACGGACGGGAAACTACAGAACCCTACACTGAGCGTGGCCCGACACGCTCTTGGCCGGTTTTTTTTTATATAATACGGGTGACAAACGAGCATACAGTCCACCTGACGGTAAGTGAATACTGTGGCCCAAAGACGTCTACATTTATCCCCGATTAAGAATCAAAATGCAGATGCGTTGTCAGTTCTGAAGTCTAAGATGAAATGCCTCGTTTCCAGTAAAAAGGGTATCCGATCCTATAAACTCACCATCGAAACACAGCAGCATTAAGCTGCTATTTTACGTTAATATTCTGTGAGAGCGTGGTCCTTCCCCGGTCGAGCCGACCCATTAGTGTTACAGCCATAATAAGCTGTAGCGTGGTTTTAACCCTTTTTTTAACCGTTTCATATTACCTGTAACTTATGTATGTAATACGTGACGGTTATACCGCTTATATTTAAAGGGGTCTATGAAATCTTTTTTTCATTTCCCACGAAATTTTCATTTCACACAATCATTTGGCTCTTTCGACTATCTTTGGATAGATGGGATAACGGATTCTCTTGAATAGCCACTACTCGGCATGCTTTAGTTCATAGTACCGATTTACAATAATATTGTGTATAAAAGTAAAGTAAAGTAAAGTTACAGCCTATATACGTCCCACTACTGGGCACAGGCCTTCCCTCATTTCTGAGAGGGTTTAGGGCAGGGAAGTGTCCGCCGCGCTGCCCGAATGCGTGTTCGCGAACTTTGCATTTCTTTGAAATATTTATTTTTCTTATTCCTCAGACGTGCAGGTTTCCTCACGATGTTTTCCTTCACCGCCGAGCACGTGGTAAATCAGCACTTAAAATTGAAATTAACAATTTCATTGGTGCCGGCGGTGATCGAACCCGGGTTACTCGCGTTCTGTTATATTTACAGCGAGCGTTAACCATCTGAGCTACCAGGGCTCTTATAATTTTTAATATTTTTAATATTGTGTATACCTATGTTGTTTTACATTCAAAGTTTATGGATAGAAGGGTCATCCCTGAGAAATTTCTCTAGGCGACCCAAGTACTAATATATTTTAATAAGATACCTCTGTCCTATTATTACGCCGTGTAGTGACGGCTTGTGAGTATCCCCTACCACGTATTATATACCACATATCATCCAGTGGATGTCGTAAGACGCGACGTAGAAAAACTGAAACAAAATAATAAAAAAATTCGGTTCAGTTAAGCCTGGCATAATTTAACTATGGTAAAAATCTCTTCTAAGAGGCAGTCTATGGGGGAGATTAAGCAGAGGACTTTTGTTAGGCTGTAATGATGATGATTTTGATGAGGCTTGTATGTTTCATTCACGATTTATAGTTTCAACCATTTCGAAAGTCGCAAAATGGAAATGTCAAATTCGGTTGAAATTTCTTTAAAATGGACTCGAAAGCGGTGTATTTTCGACAATCGAACAGCGCCGAGCCGAACGCACTACACCTTTATTTACTTTAATCACCCGTCGGCTCGCAAACAAGGTTTGGTGAGATATCTGCTACACACGTGAATTCCTATATTTTCTATCCATCTTTGTGCCATATTCCAAATGGCATTGCTCTATATTCATTGTTGAATTAAAAAAAATCTTTTTAATCTTTTTTTCTAAAAATAGTTTTAAAAAATTAGCTTTTCAAACTACATTTTTGAAGAAGGCATGCAAAATTGCTTTTTTCGTGGTAAATATTCTGCACCTGTATTATAATTACTGCACGAATGTATCGTCTCTATCAGAACAAGATAATGCTAAATAACGCAATACCAAACAAAATACGCGTAAAATAGTAGCATAATGCTGTGTGTCGTATGATGTCATGCACAATGAGCATATTGAGTATAGGTAGAGAACCGAAGACCCTTTTTACAGGGAAAGAACCCTGTAAAAAGGGTAAGTATGATAACGTATTTGAATTTTGATTCTTTTAAGCCATACTTTTTGAGCCACAGTAACAGTTGAAAAAATTAATAAAACTTTTTTATTTAATTTAAAAAAAACTATTTTTACCACGTGCTCGACGGTGAAGAAAAACATCGTGAGGAAACCTACATATCTAAGAAATAAGAAAAAAATATTTCTAAGACGTGAAGTTTGCCAACACGCATTGGGGTGGCGCTGCGGACATTTCCTTACACTTAAACCCTCTCAGAAATTAGAAGAGGCCTATGCCCAGCACTGGACGTAGGTATATTATAGGCTGCAACTTTTTTTCAATCTTTATCGCGTTTTAATTTACTTATTATGTAACCAGCCTAAAACACTATATAGCTAATGTGAAGCACCGACGTTTCAAAAAGTCTGTGGACTGAAAATGTTGACGATCTAGTTTTTCGTTAAAGCAGATTTAATACAAATTCTCGAAAAAGAAGATCGATACTAATAATGATTGAGTACTATTTAAATTTAAAAAAAAAACTTAATTCAGTTGAGAAGATGGTTGCTAGCGACAATCTGCTTGTGATCTTATAAAATATTAAAATTAAATTCCAATCCAAGCCCGAAGTGTTGAAGCGATATCACTGCAAAACTTAAAGATACTGTAATTTCATTTTGTGTATCGGGCAAAAATTAATAATTACTTACCTCAGATCATCAGCCATCACCTTAGTCCCTCCGTGACTGGGTGTTGCTATCACCCGAAACGTCAAGAATATTATAAACATAAATATTAAATGTATTAAAATCGATAAAATTAGTTAAAATAACTTTTTAATGCAATAATATTTTAATTATGTTTTTCAATATCTCTTTTATTATCATAAAAATCTTCATCAACTTGAAATATATGTTAATATATATAAATGTTAAATACATAGATTTTATTTTATTTAAAGTTTTATTTGGCTTCATTCATTTCGATGTAATTTATTGTTTTCGAAATGACAAATATTATAAATTGCTGTACATTATAAGTAATAATTATTTTTATACAAAATTAAACTATACACGTATATAATAACAAACCAAATTACAACTTACCCGGTTGTGTCTACTCTAACCAAATTAATGTAAAGAAGAAAATGAGTACACATGCGTTGTCTACTCTGAGGACTAAGATGTAACACCTACTCCACAGCCTGGTATTATATGGCTCTCAAAATATCTGATGCTGCACTTATATGTAAGTGGGTCGTACTTACACACAAATCAAACATTTAAATACATGTAGACAACAACAATTCCTAATCACTTAAGAAATCGTGATAATATTTTTTTATTCAAAAGTACGTCGGGAGAAGACGTCCTGCGTTTCGTGGAGGAACGAAGTGGATGCCGCATTGAGGATCCGATCTCTTTACATTTGCAGCGTCTGGAGTTTAATAGGTCAACAAATTTCAAATCCTACGTACTCCAGCTTCCTGCAAAATACAGAGACATTCATCGCTCCCGATTTTTGACCCTCTGGGGTAGTGAAAGTTCCCTAATAGTTGTGTAAAGTTTATATTTTTTACCTTAAACTAAAAATGTGGATTATTATTATTATATTATTGAATACATAAATGCCTTTAATAAAAAAAAATCTTTTTAATTACATCCCACTAATATCAAAGTTATAGACAGGCTATGTCACATGAGTTAATTAAACTCGTTAAAAGTGACCAACCGGATCTACAAATTCCAGTAAAGCCGAAAATGAAATTCCCCCAACGCCGTATCAGCGAAGTAATTCCAGAACGTTCCCACCGGCCATAAATAAAGGCCGCGACTGTACAAACAGACGGAAAGTGTGCAAACAACATAAAACACGGAATGATTGCAATTAAAAACGCATCGCGCGGTCACGTGGCTCGACGCCATCTTTGCCGCGTTCGCAGAACAGCGACTAATGGCTCTCGCAAATTATACCTATTTTTGTTTCAGGTTTATTTGTTGTGTAACACGAAAAATATCTCTATCTTTATGCACAAGTACACACTGATACATCAACTACCATTTTTAGTGTTCTACTGGACATGGACAATTGTAAGAAGGGTGACAGCTGGCAAGTGTTTAGTTGCTTGGAAGATCTACTAATATTAACCACACTGGGCATGTGGATTTCTGAGATACCCGCGTGAAATTTGGGCACTTTTCGATAGAATGTCAGCGTCAAATAGAAGCTTAATGCTACTGTGTTTCGTATGGTGTGTGTAGAGAACCGGAGACCCTTTTTACTGGAAATGAGGCATTCCACCTAAGTCCTCACGGATGACAACGAATCTGCTTTTTGATTCGTAATCGAGGATAGATGTAGATGTCTATGGGCCACAGCAACCACTTACCATCAGGTGGACTGTGTGCTCGTTTGTCATCCTATCCTATAAAAAAAAAAAGATTTTCTAGCAACTTGCCTTAAAGAGTTTTTCTATCGAGTATTGAGTTGTTATATTAGTATAGTACGTGAGGGTAATATGGTCGTCCTGTCAATATGGTCACTTTCTTATAACTCAAAAATTACAGTCTTGTTTGCATAAATGGCTTTCTGATACGATAGCTCTTCATCGGTCAATCAAATAATAAAGGGTCAAAAGGGCGCTAACGCTTTATCGACGCCGTTTTGACAGTAGACATTATACTTAATATTCATGTCAATTTTAATATTGTGTACTGTAGTTAGTTCTTTTTAAATTCCATAATTCATTATTTTCTTATTTTTTTATAGCATAGGTTGACAAACTAGCACACAGTCCACCTGATGGTAAGTGGTTGCTGCGGCCCGTAGACATCTACATCTACCCTCGATTACAAATCAAAATGCAGATGCGTTGTCACCGGTGAGGTGTAAGATGAAATGCCTCGTTTCCAGTAAAAAAGGTTTCCGGTTCTCTACACTCACCATACGAAACACAGCTGCATTAAGCTACTATTTCACGCTGGTGTTCTGATGCTGATTCTGAGAGTGTGGTCCTCCCCCGGTCAAACCTACCCATTCGTGCTACAACTATACTACTAATATACCTGCATCATGGCTCTACCACGTAATAACTTACTTAATATATTAGTTATAGCATACTACTTTGTGTTTTCATCTCCGTCCTCCTCCTAGTTTTGGTTTAAATGGCGGCAAAGCTTAAGGTGACCATGTTAACCTCACGTACCTTAATCTATGATTTTAATTTTTTAAGAATATATACTTCATAGCCCAAAGGTATCACCCTTCAGTTTGACCATGTGCTAATTCAATTCTTGCAAAAATAAAAACGAGACATTAAAAATACCTAGGCAATACAAAATATTTAAAACAGTAGGATGTCAAAATTAAAGTCAATTTCATAAATTTGCGATCATATAATTTTTTTTATCACACAGAAATTTTCTAGAATTTTCCAATAACTTCAGATATGAAGTGTTTACGTTTCGACTATTCTGTTATTTCACTTAAGTATCGCTAGGAGCACATCCTGAGTACGTACAAATTTAATCTACTTAGTGCACACCGAATAGTTATAAAGTACCGCCAACTAGCTTGTTTGCTTATCGGCAGGCTTGTTTTACATAAATTGTAGACTCCCCTACTTAAACCCTCGATTTAGTACACCAACTTTGCAGCGATCTATATGTATGCACATATGTACAACATATTTTGATGACTCATAGTTGTTATGTTTACATCGTTGACTGCGTAATTAGTCTAGCTGACAATGTGGCTCTGGGTTGGAATCTCGACTCAGGCCAAAATTTGTTATTTGGTTTTTTGTCAAGAAATCTCAATAGTAGCCCTGAATCAGGATCTCAGGGATCTCCCCCCCCCCCACCATATGGTGTGGTGGTTTTAATTGCATATCTCGTTAAGTGAGTAATGGACTAAGTGTCAGTTTATTTTCCTGGTTGAGTTACTTTGTGACGCATTATAACTGTAGGAAATGGGCTGACTTGAACAGAGAATATCGACGCTCGAAAATGATACAAACGTACGACTATAATAGCAGCTTATACGTAGTGGAGCCCATGCAGCGATATTATGTAAGGTACGTGAAGGTAATATCGTCACCTTAAGATTAGCCGGCCTATAAAAAAAAAACTAGGAGAAGGACAGAGGCAAAAACCCAAAGTCGTATGCTATAATTAATATACTAACCTATATTAAGAAAAAAAAACAGCAAACAAACTTTGTCAATAATTAGGAACACTTCAAAAATCTGTTTAAAAAAAACTAACTACACTACACCATACTAAAATTAACTAAAATATTTACTATAGTGTCTACTGTCAAAATGACATCAATAAAGCATCGCGCTTTTGGACCTTTATTATTTTATTTATCGTTGAAGAGCTAGCGTATCACAAAGCCATTTATGCAAACAAGGCTGTTGTTTTTGAGTTACAAGAAGAGAATATTTACTGTATAACTATTTTCCCCCCACGTACAATAGTTGTAGCACGAATGGGTCGGCTCGATCGATAATAGCAGCGTAATGCTGCTGGATTTCGTATGTTGAGTGTAGAGAGCCGGAGACCCTTTTACTGGTAACGAGGCGTTCCATCTTAATACTCAGGGGTAATAACGCTTCTGAATTTTGATTCTTAATCGAGGATAGATGGAAGGAGGATAGATGCAGGCACTTCACAGCGTTCACTTACCATCAAGTGGACCGTGTGCTCGTTTATAACCCTAACTCTATAACAAAAATTCGTACGGTGAGTGACAAGACCCGGAGATCTTTTTTACTAATAGCAAGACATTCCATCCTAGAACTCATGAGTGACAACACATCTCATCAATGTGGATGTAACTCTATGGGCCACAGCACGAGCTTACCATCGACTAGACTGCGTTAATTTGTTCCGCTAACTTAAACAGGAAAAGCTTTTTTTAACCGAACACAAAAACGAGGAGGTTCTATATTTGATTGGTATTTTAATGTATGTTTATCGATTTATCGGAAACGGCTGAACCGGTACAATATTTTTTTTAATTAAAGAGGTTAAAGAAATTTCAAGTTTGCTAATACGCACTAAGGCAGCGCGGCTTCTTAGCCCTCTTAGGAACTATTCCTTTCTTTTAGAAAAAAAAATGGAATCCAAAATAGATCACATTGATTCCGTGATATATCGGTGTGTGAAACGTTTTCACGTACCCTCATATCGCGTTTCTATAATGTAGGTAATGATAGCTACGTAAGGGCGACCGCCGCGTTATAGAGGCAGATGCGTTCAAGTCTGCTATTTACTTAGGCTGCGTTCCGTTTTATCGGGACGATGCACGTCTGGGGGACGCCGTTTGATCGTTCCTTGACAGAATAATTGAATAGTCCGCAAATAAATTGTGCCAGTATTTTTTGAACTCTGTACTATATTGTTGTAGTTTAAAAAAAGAGTTTAAAGAAACTTGTTACCATGAAAGTAACATCAAAACATCTTGGCCTTTTTGACAAAAAGTATCTTACAACTAATCTCAGGTGATTTCCGTGGAAATATACAATCTAAAATAATGTTAAATGTATAAGATAACAGCAAAATGTCAAAATTTGCGCAGATTGTGCCTCTGTAGTACAAACCAAACCATTTGTTAGGTATTATAAATAGCAAAATAGATAGCAATACTCGAAAAAAGTGTAGCATATTAAGCATAAGTATAATAGATTGTGAAATCATAATAAACATAAACATCCAAATAATTTTTAGAATTAAAATATTTAGACGTGAACACAGAGACCACTGGGTAATCCTTAAATTATGGCGACTACTATATTTTAGATGTTTGAAATGATCACCATCATCTGTCAGATATCATAGGATTTTCCAGCCATTTTTCTTTCAAGTTTTGTAATATTCGCGCGATGAGATATTGAGATGAATTTTCCTCGTAGTTACCTAATACCATGAAATTTTCGGTCTTGATAATTATGTAAATGGTAATAAATAAGTTGTATGTTGATTTTACATAACTTAGTTCTTTTAAACAAGTGGTAAAAATAAAAATTTTATACAACCGACTTCAATATAAACAAAATGAGAACATCGTCAATCTATTCGAAGTCAATTAAATGCGCATTATTAAGGATAACTCAAAAGCTGCTGGTCAGATCTAGATCGAATTTATATGGTAGTTCCATATATGATGAGAGGCACCAGTTTTCAAATAAAAAAGGGTCATCAAAATCGGTACACCCAGAAAAAAGTTCTGAGGTAACGCACATGAAAAAAACATACAGTCGAATTGAGTACCTCCTCTTTATTAAAGTCGGTTAAAAACAAGGGCATATCTCTCACTTAACAAATGTTTAACACTGGATTTAAAGACTGATAACAGAGAGCTATTCATTAAAAGCCAGACGTCGCATAGTTCCTTTGTTCTTTAATATCGTACTTTAAAAAAAAAGTATTGGCTATAAACGCGTACTTACACAGCCTAAATGTATTTTTTGATTGGTAGAGTCACGCATAATCGCGTTACAAGTGAGATAGCTTGAGTATGCATGAACTCTATCATTTCATTCGTACTTTACCAATATATATCGCTTCGACGGTGGAGTTACTGAGCGCGGCTCTACCAAGTATAAATATGCATTATTTTTAAGAAAATCTGTTTATATTTATAACGTGCTGCTTGTTCTATAATCAATAATCTTAATTAATAAAGCAAAAAAAAGGACTTAAAGAGATTGTGTTTGTCATCCTTTCTTAGGTAGAAGTAAAGATATATCGGCAATAATTACTTACCCTACGTAGTAAGGGATGCGTTATTTTTTATCAAACCGTAAAATGTAATTTCTCTGTCACTCTCTCTCTCTCTCTCTGTAATCCAACGTCTCGTACAATTAAATCTTAGCGACTTTGAAATATTTGAACTGTGAATTTTATCATATTATAAAATATAATTTAATAAACAATAATGTCCTCCAAACAGAATTTTAATCACAGTCGATTACCTCAATAAAGACTGCGCAGGAAAGGATTATAGTGCACGAGTGTTTGCGCGAGTACAGGTGCACTCTCTATTCCTTCACTCTCATAGCCCGACGGGACGGGAATCCGACACGACCGGAGATAAATCTGTTACAGGAATAACGATTTTACCTGAGACATGGTACGGTGGTTTTAATTGCATATAATATATGGTATGGTAAAGAGATAAGGAAATATGTATATATCTCGATCTCTATGTATAAAATCAATTGTTATCCGTTAGTCTTGCAAAAACTAGAAAATGGTTGAAATTTTTTTTGAATTTTTTTGTTTTTAATTTTTTTTGCCTTTGATAAAAATTTTTTGTAATCCAGAAATAACCCGCGCGTAGCCTGGTCGTTTCACTAGTTATAAATAAAATTAAGTTTTTAGAAAAGAATTCGATACGAAACACTGCACTGCTGTATTATGCTGCTATTATATTAAACTAATATTCTTTGAGAGCGTTGTGCTTTATCTGTCAAGTCGACATTTTCATGCAACCTTTGTGAATAATATAAAAATACGGTTTCTTTAAAATACAAGGTTGTTATAACGTCTCATTATACTTATATTCAAGTTACCGTTACAACGTATTAAAGTCAACTGTAGAACATAGGCCTCCCCTATAGACCTAGTGGGGATATTTGCCATTGTTGCCGCGCTTGGCAGGCGAGTTGGCAACCGCAGTTTATTTTTTATTTTTTATTTGAAGATGCTTTTTAATAGAATAAGGGTGACGAGCACACAGTCCACCTGATGGTAAGTGGATGCTGTGGACCATAGACATCCACATTTATCCTCGATTAAGAATCAAAACGCAGATGTGTAGTTACACCTGAAGACTGAGATGGAATGCCTCATTTCCAGTAAAACATAGTCTCCGGATCTCCACACTCACAATACGAAAACGCAACCGCATTAAGCTGCTATTTTACGCTGGTATTCTGAGAGAGCGTGGTTCTTCCCCGGTCGTGTGTGGCTCTACCACATATGGTACGCTGCTGCCCATCTCCTAATCTGTTGCCCTCCGTCGCATCTTACAACACCCACGGGATAGTGATATAGGATAGTGGAAATTCTTACACCTCCGTTACACTATATTACACGGCTTATATCCAAGTAGCCACACTGGAATTTTAAGTTATGTAACTCGTTTAAACTTGACACCAAAGTTAGCTCATATATTTTATTTATTTATTTACTTTATTCTTTATTGCATCCTTCAACAAAAGAATACAAAGGGCGGACTTAACTCCTTGAGGCATTCTCTACCAGTCAACCCATGGAGTGGTGAGAAATTGACGTAGGTGTGGCAATATAGAATAAGAAAACACAGTACAAATGACAATTAACTACCAGGCGGTCCCATAATGAACTGGCCTGATATAGTTCAACGCGACATGTCGCTACATGTTGTGTTGCATTAAATAGTACGTTTATCTTGCACTTAATATAAGAAACATGCATCGACATGAAATGCTTAGTCTTCGTTTAACAGGCATTTGAATAACGAGAGTCGCGTATTTTTTCAAAATGTCGAAAACTGAGTATCGAAGTGTCATAAAGTTTCTGTTTAAAGAAGGTTTATCCCCTGCCCAAATAAAAGAACGATTGGATGGCGTGTATAAGGAGTCTGCCCCCTCCTATAGCGCAGTGAAAAATTTGGTGAAAGAGTTTCGCCTCGGGAGAGAAACCGTCGAAGACTTTGGCCACGACGGTCGACCTGTGGAAGTGCTCACTCCCGAAACGATTTCTCTTATCGAAGAGGAGGTTCTGAGTGACCGCCATTTGAAGATTAGAGAAATTGCAGCAAGGCTTGGGCTCTCTAAGAGTAACGTTCATCGCGCGATCCATGAACATCTTCACATGAAAACAGTGAGTGCAGGATGGGTACGTGCAAGTTTCGGTAACTTCTTTCAGCGGTACAGAGACAGGAAAGAGTGCGCTGCGCTTCGGAGTTTTTGGATCTTTGTGGCGAAAATCCAAAGACTGTGATCGAGCGGCTAGTGACTGGTGATGAAACTTTGATCTTGTATTATGATCCACAAAGCAAGCGCGAGTCAATTGAATGGCGTTATAAGGGTGAATAGCCCCCTAGAAAGGCAAAGGTGCAACAATCGACTAAAAATCTGATGTGCACAATATTTTAGGATTTTCAAGGCATTTTGATGGTGGATTTTAAAGAACGTAATACAGTCGTGAACGGCGAATATTATGCTTCTTTAATATATAAATTACGAGACAAGATAAAGGAAAAACGAAGAGGCAAGCTGCCTAAAGGTGTCCTGTTGCTCCATGACAACGCCCCTGTTCATACCGCTGGTGTTTCGAAGGATGCAGTTCGTCAATACGAGTTCACAGAAGTTCAACATCCACCTTACAGTCCAGACATGGCCCCATCCGACTATTATTTATTTCCAAATTTAAAGCGGGACTTAAGAGGAAGAAAATTTTCAAGCGATGAAGAGTTGCAGGCGGCCGTCTTCAGTCATTTTGAGGATAAAAAATGTGATTATTTTATAATGGTTTAGAGATGTAGATTCACAGATGTCAGAAGTGTGTTAGTATTCAGTGATTATATTGAAAAATAAAATTGGTTTCGTTTCATTTCCTTCATTGGTTCCTAGGTAGGCCAATTCATTACGGGACTGCCTACGTACATAATATATACAAACTACTAATAAATAAACTATACATATGTGATCTATCCTTACACATATACAAATATATAAATAAATGCATAAACCTACAAGTATACATATTTAAATATTTAAATACATACATAATTAGTATATACAAATGACTATGTATATATACGTCTGTTCGGCAGTACATATTAAATAGATGAGTCATGTAAAATGCATATATATATATATATATATATATATATATATATATAGTACGTACATATTTTGAAAAAATTACACTATTGATGTACAAGTTACGCCTACGTACGTCCCACTGTTGACCACAGGCCTTCCCATATTTCAGAACTATGAAGCCTTATTCCGCTACGCTGCTCTAATGCATGTCAAAGGATTTAACATGTCCTCGATTATTCTTCAGATATGCAAGTTTTCACGCGATATTTTTCTTCACTGCTAAACAGGTGGTAAATAACAATGTTCGCTGGAAGCATTGGCACAGATTAAATAATCTTACTAGTGCTGGACTCAGTAAAGAGACGTGCCAAGAGGCTTATTGGTAACCTTGATTTGGTTGAAACCAATCTTAGGCTGGAGCACAGGCGCAGAGTAGCCAGCCTTTCGGTATTCTATAAGATGCATTTCGGAGAGTATGCAGAGGAATTTCATACTTTAACTCTTTCCTCTCCTTTCCACCATCAGAGAGCTAGATGCTCTGAGGGTCTTCACCCTTTTCTTGTCAATATTTCATGCATTAGAATCAAACGGTTTGCTTTGTCTTTTGTAATACGCACAGCAAAGGAGTGGAATTATTTGCCGGCGTCTGATTCTCCGTTCGAACACAATCTGCGCGTCTTCAGGGTATGAGTGAATAGAAAATATGAAATCACCGTTTATGGCTTTATCATGACAGCACAGGTGGCAGGTGGGGTTGTGATCAAGCACTAGCACTAGCAGTAAAACCAGAGTGACCGACATAGCCCAACGGATTAGTAAGCTGAAGTGGCAATAGTCCGGCCATATAGCTCCAAGAACCGATAACCGATGGGGAAGAAAGGTTCTCGAGAGGCAGCCTCGTACCGGTAAGCGTAGTGTAGAGCGACCCCCCACTAGATGAAGTGACGACCTGGTAAGACATGCAGGAAGTCGATGGATGCAGGTGGCTCAGGACTGTGCTTTGTGGCATTACTTGGGGGAGGCCTATGTTCAGCAGTGGACTTGTGAAGGGCTGTAATGATGATGATGATGATGATGATGACTAGCTTATAATTAGTAAAAATATATTTGCTGGAAATATGATCGCCAATAAAAATAATATCCTGTCTGTATGATCAAGAAATACTGTACTGCCTATAATTATTATTATAAACTATAGACGATAGTATATTCTACCGGGTGACATAGTCTTATTTGTGGTTTTGGCCATAGGCAAGTTCTGAGTTCATGCAAAACACAAAATGGCTGACTATCTCTTTGTCTCTGACTCTACAACCGAATGTCAATCAAATTTTTTATAAAAAAAATCATTTATCCTAAAGTAGGATTTTCCCCTCTATCCTGATGGAACTTAGAAAAAATACACACGAACAAAAATCTAGATCAAAAACGATTAATATTTACCTTATGCTGACAGCATAAAAGAATCCATGACCCTATTTTTTTATAGAATAAGGGTGACAAACGAGTACACAGTCTACCTGATAGAAGGTGCATGCTGTGGCCCATAGACATCTACATTTTTATGCTCGATTAAGAATCAAAATGCAGATGCGTTGTCACCCCTGAGGACTGAGATGGAATGCCTCGTTTCCGGTAAAAAATAGTCTCCCAAACTCTACACTCACCATACGAATCACAGCAGTATTAAGCTGCTATTTTACACTGGTATTCTGTGAGAGCGTGGTCCTTCCCCGGTCGAGCCGACCCATCCATGCTACAACCATAATATAGCTGCAACGTGGCTCCACCACATAAAAATTTGGTCATGGGTGTCATGAGAAAATCTCACTGTGGGTAAATAGCGGTACAACGGACTCAAAATTTATTTAATTCGATAATAGTATAGTGAATGCTTGATTATCGATTTTGTTTTTTATTCAAAAAATATAACATACAATTAAACACCATAAAAATAAAGTTAATAGAAAATTAATATGATATTATTTATAAGGTACATGTACGCACCTACATTCATTAAAACTGTCGTAATACAAACTATGCATTTTATGAATTATGGTGCCATCTATCGTCAAGTAGCTAGTATAAACGTAGTAGCCTAGCGTGGTCTAGCCACGGTAATGTTATCTATATAAAATTACCGTGGTCTAGCGTAAGAATTTCAAGTAATAGTGATAGTGCAGATACATTTTATCACTTTTGAATTATAAAGCATTGTAAAAGTGAGAGAGCGCACTGTCAAATAACAATCCAAAAAATTTGCCCGTACGTCCAAGCGGAGTTGTCCACAATTCTATTTGCGAAAGCAATTTCGCAAAATGCCACAATTTATTTAAAAATTACGCCCTTGTTTGTGTGGACAAATATTGACATGTTTGGTTTATGATAATGGCAACACTGAGCGGCAGGTAGACCGGCTAGCGACAGTATTATTTACCTGTACACATATTATTTAATATTTACCATGGCAATGTAAAGTTTACAATATAATATTTGTTAAATGCTCCTCTTTCAGAGTTTATGTTTACACCTTACATGTGGTTTTTAATCAAAGGTAAATTTAGAGACAAAACAAAGTTATAGTTCAAATCTAGGTAATATTATTAAATTTAATAAAACAATATAGGACTGAAACCTTACATTATTTTTACCTAACATTTATTGTTTTTACTATATTCTTGTTAAAATAAACATGTTATGTTGTTTCATTTCGAATGTAGAATATAAATAGATAACGACAAAAAACGTATGGGTAAACGAGAGAAGTCTTAATAGATTCTAAGTATTGACTTGTTACTTTATTACGAGTACGAGCCAACGGCGATCCTCAATCGAACACAAAGTTAAACTGCAAACAATATCATCATAGCATTTGTACTGAAACAACAAATTTGTAGCTAGCTTTAAATGCAAGCACAACATACGAGCACACACTCACCGTGTGTACAGAGACAATATGTAAGAGACTACTACGATCTTAAGCAAGGCGACAAAATGAATCTCCGCTCGCGACTGATACGGCCCAATTCAAACATAGTCAGCGCCATTTTGTTTTGACAAGCGGCTATCTCAGTTGTAGCGCTTCAAACAAACTTCCACCCAATGTTAGCAAGCTAAAATCTAAATTGCCGTAGACACACAACGTTGTAGAAACATCGGAAATTAAGGGAGGACCAGACACGATTCTGTTTGCCGTCTAACGTGGTCCCAGGACGAAGTTACAAATATTTGACGTGTCAATTTTGTGAATATTGACCGAGAATTGCGGTTAATATTCCCGACCCGAACAACCTGACTGCGTGCTCGGTCACCCTTTAATTAAATGACTAAAACAGTCCGACTGTTAATTTATTAAGATGGTTCTTCGGAGTAGGAAAGGTTCAGTATAATCTAGGTAAATACAAGAATGGTAACTAAACAATTCATCTTCATTTTGAAACACTGTTTCCAGATTGAACATTATTTATTGCAGTATTTTTTCTACTCGTTCGACGGACAAAAGCAAACTATTAATTGTGAATATATTTTGGGCAAACAAACGCAAATCGATGAAAAAAACAATGTAACAGCTTGTTAGGGCATATTGCTCGTTACCGCGCGGCTATTTATTTTCGAGTGGCAACATCGAAGAGTCCATAAACAAAAAAACACTTCGGCGACTGTTTTCACAGACAACAATGCAGTGGAGCACTTCACGCGGAGTGTTAAGAGTGAGGTTTTGAGTAGGTACTTACTTTTCGCGACGTAGGTATCTAGTAGGGGCTCTCGGCTCAGTATTTTCATTGTGTGCATTTAATTTTGAGTGCGCGAACTAGCTCGCTCTCCCGGGAAGTATGTTTGCGAGGGTAATATTTGCTTCCGCTGTATAATTCAGCCGGCCGCCATATTTGCCAAAGAGCAATCATTTTAATATCGTCAGGCATCACATTATGGCCGAGTGGGATACTCACTTTGTTGGATGGATTAATTTTTCAATTTTAATTAGATAGCTGTGTGCAAAAATTATTCCTTTATAATTTTGCCTCTTATCTTTGTTTGAATAAGCTATATTAACGAATTCATATACTCGTCAAAGTAAGCCAACATAAATAAAGTTCGCATCTTCACGGATAGGAGTTTTAATTATTTTATAGAATAGGGTGACAAACGAGCACACAGTCTACCTGACGATAAGTGGATGCTGTCTCCACACATACATTTATTATCAATTATCCAGTGTAGGGTACTGGAGTCCAAAATGATCCATTTGAATAAACGATCCGAATGTACCGGTACGCGTGATGAAATGTACTAGAATGATTCGGTCAAGAAAAATGAATGATTGACACATGTCTACAGCAAGCATGGTACGACCTGACCCAAGCGGCTCTCTAGTGGAACGTAGGCAGGCTAAGGAAGCCCTGCTGGAAATAAACGGTCTTTTAACCAGGCTCTTAATGAGATTTAACAAGGCACGCATGAGGGTGGCTACAGGTGGTATTATAGGACATGGCTCCCTTAACAAACATTTATTTACTATAGGTGTTACAGATAGTCCCGTATGCAGGGCATCTATAGGGGAGGAGAAAACGGCGGCCCACGTTGCCACGTTGCTAGCATATCCGGCCGTTCGAAGAGACATATTAGTCCGGTGTAGACTTATCAGGTTTATTAATTGTGGAGTTACATTGGGCGAAAGGACAGTGCTTCCGGTCCATGCGTAGTCGAAGGGACGCACCCGTCCGGTTCCGTCATATTGGTCGAACAGAGTACAGACATCAGTATCGTCTGGGTCAGACCCGAGCGGTTGGTCGTAGTTTGCAGCTAGCTGTGATGGCTTGAGAGAAAAGTGCCGTCCGTTCTATTATATCCAATAATAGAATGGATGATTGATTGGTATGATTGAGGATGCTAGTATATCTACAAGAGAGTATATGTTGTTAATGCGTATATCTTCTATCGATGCTGTGTGTGCTTAGTGGAAAGAGCCAGTTGTCCGGTCCATGTTGACATATGACATGACTACTGGTCGAAGGGACGCCTTAGCTAGTGTTAATTTGCATAAGGTCAAACGTAATCTCCTTGAGTAGATATGTGTGTGTAAATGTGCAAAGATAGAGACAGAGTACCTGTTCATGTCAGAATAGTCGTGCGGAAGAACTGGTGATTAATAATGTTTATTACCGGTTAATGAAGATACACGCCCAAGGTCGGTCGTATGTTAGAATTGGCCGTGTAGGCAAGCCTATAAAGTACTGGTTAGGTCAAGAGCATCGCTAAGTATGAGACATCGCTCACCCCAAGAATACATCGCTGACTCGGTGGAATCGAGTAACTGGTACTACTAGCTTGTGTCTGTTCCTAGTATTTACAGAATGAATATCAATTTTTAAACTACTTTTTCTGTATACATTTACATAAATGTATTGGAAAGCCAAATTTAATATATTAATTTCCTTAATTTTCTGTCTGATCGACTCGTTAGGTTTTAAATCATAGATTGCTCTTATGGTCCTTTTCTGTAAAACAAATTTAATTTCAGTGTCAGTAGCGTGTCCCTATATTAAAACACCATACGACATTATGTTATGGAAATAGCTAAACTGAACTAAACTAAGTAGTCTAACTGTTTCAACGCCGATAAGATATCTAATCTTTTTTACAGCATTTGCTTCAGAACATAGACTTAGAATATACGAGGGCGGCACTGAAAATTTCAGGAATCAAGGAAGTGACATAACATTACTATTTAAAAATGTATTTATTGCTTTTCGAAGTATTCTCCGCGAAATTTGACACACTTTTCCATACGATTGAACCAATCATTAAAGCAACCATTCCATTCGGAAACATGATCTTTTACTTATTATAGTTAATTGGTAAAAATCAAGTAATATGTCATTATTGCGGGCATCCACGACTTTTTCTGCCACCAGGGCGGCGCCACTATACAATGAGGTAAAATATTTGACTGATTTCATAGCGGGGACCATGGAAGTTAGAGAGAAGGAGAACGATCGCTACGTGCTAAAGCATAGGCCGTCTGTCCCTAAACCATATACAAAAAGTACTCCGTGCCCTAAATTGCCGTCGGTACGAGTAAGTAGTACCTATCTGCGAAGTTAGCTGTTTATGAGTACAAGTAGATGAAGTTAGTTGAATAATGTACAAATTTTTTTTGCTGCGTTGGTGAGAAAATAATCGTGCTCCGTAATTTTTTAATTGTTGACAAAAAGAAATATTAAATAATGTCCGAAATGATATTTGTATGTCATAGATTATAAATACATAGATTGCCGAAAATTAAACAAAAATCCAGGCTATATATATATATATATATATATATATATATATAAAAATCCAGGCTATAAGTACAGCCCGACAAAAACGTTTACATGGCGGCAAAATGTGTAAATACATATTTTCTACCTAGGAAATCTGTCAACGCCACTTTTTCTGGCTAACTCGGATATGTGTGACTTGTCACTGCTCAGGGTTGGCAGAAAGTCACTAACAACGCCCTCATTTACTGTATAAAAATTTTTTTCGGGTAATATTTTCGTCACGGAGGCCCCCCGGAGGCGGCCTGGGCACAGACCCCGTTTACCCTTATGGTAAAGACGGTACTGAATATGCTTAGGATTCTAGGAGAAGGAGTGTAAAATAAATAAAATATACATTTCTTCTTATGTGGATCTTCTGCAGTATAATTATCATTCATTATAAATATCCCCTATGCCTAGTTTCCTACAATTTATAAAGATTCTTTAGAAAAAGGACGCGAAATCAACATATACGAGTACTACAATTAGTAACATTATTTAATCTGCGATTGGGTCTTTAAGAGTTATACGCGACAAAAATATCAAAAGAGACGTGGCAGAGCCGTGTTTCAGCTATATTAGTAGTATAATTGTAGCACGAATGGGTCGGCTCGACCGGGGAAGGACCACGCTCTCACAAAATATCAGCGTATAATAGCAGCTTAATGGCGCTGTGTTTAGTATAGTGAGTGCATTCTATCATAGTCCTCACGGCTGACAACGCATTTGCATTTTGAATCGCAAACAAGGATTGAGGTAGATGTCTATGGGTCACAGCAACCACTGGTGGACTGTGTACTCGCTTGTAACCCTTATCCTATAAAAAACATGATGATGCGTACATGACTACTATCGGTCGGAGGGTCCATGTTCTTTGTCTTTCCTGACGAATAAAACATAATATCTTACCGTCAATAATTACGGTTTGATTTTAATTAATCATACAAAAAGCATACAAAGCATTTTCACACACAATCTTGTATGTCTTATTGGTCTTTATTATTGTAACTATAGCCTATAATAAAACGCTATAGTTAAGGGGAAATATAATCTCAAATGGCTTAGCAAGATCCTTCGTCATGCCGAAAATATTGCAGCATTAATTTTGAAATAAATATATGGTAAAGTTGAGGATTGATGTTAAGGATTATGTTAGACGAAAACACGATTTCGTAAAATTTTCTCGAAAGAAAAAAAAACAATAAACCGCTGTTATTCATAAAATACTTTAAATAAGATCATGAAACTTTGCATACTAACTGAACTAACTATAAAGCAGTGCTTATGTTATTTACTTTTTTTAAATACCATTATTTTCACTGTAAAAAGAAATTACCTAAACTATCGGCGCGTAAGCTATGATTCCTCTCGCCCCGTTAGTATCGCTCTGGCTTTGGGAGCAGGGAGAAGTTGTGTCGCTTACGATCAGAATACACATTACGCAACAGGACGACGTAAAATTAAAATGGGAAATAACTGTAATAAAAATAAGAAGTGACTGGGTTGGCGTTAAGAAACAGGCATAAATATGATAAACCTAATGAAATAAGTGTCTAACAACCTTTCTACTTACAGTATTAGTGATTACACACATGTCGGTACATAGCATACGACGCGCGGGCAAGTGGGGACGAAATTAGAATTTGAGCTGACTTACTATATCCCCTTAATAGCTAATAATACATAGCGCTTTTGTTTCTTCCGAACAAAGAAAAATACAAAGAAATTCAAGCTAACGCATACATTTTTATATCACGTAGCGTCATCTATACTATTTTACTTACAATACGTAGTGTTGTTTTAAGTAAATTATAGATGGCAGTAACGAGTTTCATGAACCTTAATGATGGACTTAATTCCACTGATTTTTTGTAGATGGCGCTCTAAATAATTCCTGTTCCAAAGCTTTCGAAATTTTGCTTAAATTTAATACTTTCATTTCATTCGAAATTAATAATATGCCACGGAATAATGGCACGTAACAAAAATATTTCACTTCAGCACCATTAGTTCGAAAAATATCTATGTCCTGGGAGTAACCAATAGGAAAACTAAATCTGAACTTCTACTGAACTAATATCAGAACTTACTGATTAACATTTACTGGGATTTAATTATTCTTTGCTTAGCCTAGTAGTAGCTTAGCATTACAAGTTTTTTTTTAACCCAAGTACTAGTATTTGAAGTATCAACATCTTTGTTCAAGTTCAATGCTATTTGTTTAATTAGGTACATCCACTACATTTTCGTAAATATGTAACCAGGCTAAAGCACAGAATAAATAATAGTATAGCTAAATTTAATGTATTTATTTATTTAAACTTGTCTCTAAGAGACTTATTACATTTAAAGTGTTTTTAAAAATAGTCGAGTAGTAGTAGAAATAAAATAGTCTAACTTTTTTAACATGAGATTGCAGTTGTCAATAAAATAAATAATATACAATATATAGGGCAACAATTGTTCATAGACTGCAGTGGCCACTTACCTTCTGGTGGACTGTGCTTCGACAGCTATTATGAACCCATGCACCTAAGGAATGGAAAAATAACCCTCCTCTTTTACACTTCTTTTTTTTCTGAGACGTCTGGTGACCGGTGAATGGTCGTGACCTGTCATGCAAAAGTCATAACTTTTAGGTTTAAGTCATACTTTTATTGAAAATACTACTTTTTTAAGAAAATAAGTATAAGAAGTACAGACAGACTTTTTTACAGATATACTATATTATGCCAGGAGTCCGGATAAAGCCGGATACAGTCAGGCTTTTTGGTTGCGCCTCCGACCACATTAGACGGTGTCCGGCCTGTCCGGCTTTTGTTAGGCTTTTTAAATTTGACCATTTCTTTACATTTTTCATGTGCATGTACATTCTATTGCGATTATTGAAATTAAGATTGTAATGCGTATTGAATGATTAATAATACCCAATACTGATTTATTCAATTGTTGTTATTTCATTAGAATTTAAGATTTTATGGTAATAGCATTTTTTTACTTTAAAAAACATGCCGTTTTAATAAGACTAAAAAATTAAGGGTGTCCGCCCTTTTTGTCAAAATATCCGGCTAAGCTCGCTGGTCTGACTGGCTTATCAGTTTTAAGATCTGGCAACCCTAACTATATCTATAAATTCGTATTACAATACATTTTGTTACTGCGTTCAACTGTAGATTCAACTGTAGAGTAAAATTAGCTTGATTAAAATTCATCGTGTAAGTCAGCGTAAGTAAATCCACTACTCCATATCATCCCGTGGGTGATGTAAACAGTGATAGAGGTTAATGAAACAGCGGATTTGCAGCAACATCTTTCTGACAAGAACTCTATAATAAAAGACTGCGGTTGCCAACCTACCTGTAGATTTAAAGTAATCAAAGATCGTTTATTTCATAAGTATATTGTTTTTGTTAAAAACAATCTTTAAACAGGGGTTCTAGGCTATATTTTACTCGAAAAGGATAAATATAACCCAGATCTCTCTTGGCATTGCTCTTAGTATGCTTGTAAATTTTCGTCGCAATCGGTTCAGCCATTCCAAAGAGTAGCATCAAAAAGATGATTATATAATAAGGTTAATTATAACTATTAATTAAATTATCAAATATTTTATTTCACATATTGCATAATTCCATTGTTACTAGGGTTGCCAGATAGTCGGGATTTGTCTAGACTCTCCCGACATTTTAAATGATCTCCAGACTCCCGACAAAATTCTAAATCTCTTTATAGACTTAATATTTCCTGAATACTCTAGTAAATTCACCCAAACCCAAAAATTAAGTGTACTATAAGTTTTTCTTAAAGTACTTTTTGTAGCCTCTTAATTAAAACATAAACTTTTTATTTTTAAGGTTTATTTCTCCCGACAACAACCCCAAAATGCCGACTTTTCAAAATTTATCCAGATATTTTGGTGTCCCGATCTGGGAAATCTAACTGTTAACCCATTACTATTAACAGTTCCCCACAAGGAGATCCAGTGTATCTCATATGGGGGGCACAGTAAATCAGTTATCTTTTTAAAAAAACCTTGATATCTAAAACCTATAGGTGATTTTGCCAAATTTTAGATGGAACTTTAAAATCAACAACTCATTCTGGTAGCAACATAATAACCAAGCTATAAAATGGTAATTAATCGTATATATAGTGCTTTTATTGTCTTTAAAATAAGTGATTCAGTGTACCCCGTTTTCCCCTATCTATTTTATCCAGACGATGATTCATAGCTACGCTACTACTATAGGTACTACTACGCTACGCTTGGATCCGAAAGGTAGCACTGTATTAAAGTTATTAATGAATTCTATATTTATTAACCAAAATCACTCGTTGTTATACATAAAAAGTAAAGTTACAGCCTATCTACGTCCCACTGCTGGGCACAGGCCTCCCCTCATTTCTGAGAGGGTTTTAGGGCAAGGAAGTGTCCGCTGCGCTGCCCCAATACGTGTTGGCGAACTTCACATGTCTTCGAAATATTTTTTTTCTTATTCCTCAGACATGCAGGTTTCCTCACGATGTTTTCCTTCACCGCCGAGCACGTGGTAAATCAGCACTTAAAATTGCAATTAACAATTTCATTACTACCGGCGAGTATAGATCCTAGGTTACTCGCGTTCTCTTATTATTTATAGCGAGCATTAACCACCTGAGCTTTCATAGACATAGAAAGTGCTTTTGACAGAACAAATTTCTCCAGCATAAAAGGTGCCCTAAGTAGACGCAATGTTGAAACGGCACTGATTGACTGGATAGTAAACATGCTCAGTACACGAACAATAAATATTGCTGGTGAATCTTCTCAGATCATATAAACAACAGTTGTTTATATGACACTGTTGTTTATATGATCTGAATGAATCTCAGACAATTCAGATCATAAAAGGATGCCCGCAGGGTGGGGTTTTTTCACCTCTCCGGTGGAATATGGTCATTAATGAACTCATCAGTAAAAGTAAAAAAGTAAAGTAAAGTTACAGCCTATATACGTATATAGTAGAAAATGTTAATACACAAAAGTGTGAAGATATTAAAGAGCGACTTATGTTTGGTGAAATACTTTCAAGAAGTGTTGAAGAAAGGTACAAGTGCTTGAGGAAAAAGGATAAGAAAGAATTCTCCAATGTGGTTATGACGGAAAAAGAAAAGCAAACAAAACAAACAAAAATATTTACAGTAAGAGATAAAAAAGAAAATAAGACAGCTAAAAACGAAAACTTGAAAGAGCAACTAATTTTGGAGTTTTTTGACGATGAGGAGATGACTAGAATTGCAGCTGATAAAAAAATATATATAACTAAAAACCAAATAAGGAAGCAGAAAGGATAATTAATGGACACATTGACTAATTTGTACAAAATATTTACGCATAATTCGAATGATAACGTATCAAAGATTTTGTAAATATCGTCCATTAAGGGTTTTATAACCAAAGGAGTCCAGTAGAAATACGTGTGCTTGCAAAGTTCATATTAATGTCGATTTGTTGATAAAATGTCTTAATACAAATAAAATACTAAAACAATCTAACAGGACGGGTGTTTTAGAAAGCTTAAGTTGTAACGTCTACGATGAAAATCCCTCATCATCCCTATCCTTTAACTTAACTACTCAATATCATTCCCCTCCTTGACGTTCTTATTACCGTTTCATTACGATTTTTGATATGATAGTAATTTTATTGTTATCTATACAAGGAAGGTAGAAACCACAAAAAGTTGAAGGATTTTATGGATATTAAAGATATTGGGGGATAAAACGAAGTTATTCGGCAATAAATTTGACATTTACAAATATCGTGGAATTTGCACGAAATACGCGAAACACCCATCTGAGCTACCACGGGTCAGCAAATTAAATGCTAATCATTTCTACACAGTCAGTTGTGTAGATGATCTGACAATACTGGTCTCTGGAAAGACAGCAAGCATTGAGTGCGACCTGACCCAAGCGGCTCTCCGTATTGTGGAGAGATGGTGCAGGGAATATGACCTAACCGTAAATCCAAACAAAACGGTTCTAGTAATGTTCACACAAAAACGAATGCTGAATAATTATCATCTCCCAAGTATTTTCAGCACAAAACTCCACCTTTCCTCCGAGGTAAAATACCTAGGTCTTACCTTGGACAGTAAACTTAACTGAACAAACACATAGAAAACAAAATCAGCAAAGCTGGTTTAACTTTCTGGCAATGCAGAAACATGATTACTGTGGCTGTACAAAACTGTATATTGGCCCATAATCACATACGGCTCTCTGGTATGGTGGACCAAAACTAACGAAGCCACCACTATACGAAAGCTTCAGCGTTACCAGAGATTGGCTTGTATGGCTGCCACGGGCTGTATTAGAACTACACCAAAAGCAGCTTTAGAAGCTATACTGGAGCAAACACCGCTTCGTCTACATATACAACAAGAAGCAACTGTAGCTGCCATGAGACTAAAGACCCTAAATCTTTTAAGTAAGAGTAGAGTCCCCCATACAGATATAATCAATAGAATTTGCTCAAAAATTCCTATCTTACAAGCCAAATACCTATGATAGAATCCCAAAACGATATCGTATTCGATAAGAAGTACAGGATACAATTGAAGGAAACTGACCAGATGGAAGGTTGGGACCTAAAGAGCTCAAAGTTTTCACGGATGGTTCTAAGACAAATGTAGGTGTGAGGTCTGGGACTTTCTCTGAATACCTTAATATCCACATATGCACACCGCTGGGTACCCATAACACAGTCTTCCAGGCTGAATGCATGGGTATCATCCAAGCGGCCATAGCAATAGATGCTTGGAAGGTGAAAGACTTTTCCATCAGAATACTGACCGAAAATATGGCGGTACTACAAGCTCTGAGTCGCAAAGTGGCGAACTCGGGACTGATATATAAGTGCCATCAACGATTGAATGAGGTATGTAAGCACAGTGGATCTAGAGGCAACGATGCAGCAGATGAACTGGCCAGAAGGGGATCGGCTCTGGCAACGATAGGGCCGGAACCTATAATACCAATCCCCTTTGGCTACGGTCGTTCACTGGTACGTAGATACTTCAATAATTTACACGCTCAGCTTTGGAAAAATTTAGTAGACTGTAGACAAGCAAGGGAGGCCACTGCCTGAAATAAACAGTCGTTCCAACCAAGGTTCTAATGAGACTGAACAATCCACAGATCAGGATAGTAACAAGTGCTATCACAGGACATGGCTCTTTTAACAAACATTTGTTTACCATAGATGTTACTGATAGCCCCCTGTGCAGGGCATGCATGGGAGAGGAAGAAACGGCGGCTCACGTGTTGCTGACATGTCCAGAAGTCGCTTCATACAGGGCTAAACATCTCGGCACGCCGGGATCGCTACCCGAAGTTGCTTGCAACATCAAAGGACTGTTGAACTTCTTCGGGGAAATATCATGGCTTGCATAACTACATTATTCCTGCCCACATGCAAAATATGCGCTTAGACGTGGAGTTGCTGAAAACAGCCCGTCGGAAACTAAACTAAACCATATGAGCCACCACGGCTCTACACATAGGCCTCCCAAAAAGAACCATTGACTACCTGAACCTCTTACCAGGTCCTCGCTACATCTAGTGGAGTGCAACAATTACCTTACCTGTTATTAGTTCTCCGAGATGACAATGCATCTGTAGCCTTGTTGATTTGAAGTTGTTTGCATGTGTCCATGGCACTTACCATTAGATGTACTGTTAAATCGCTAAAATTCGTTAAAAAAAACTAGAATTTATATTTACTATGAATATTATATGACGTTGATCATGGTTGGTCGGCGTTATATATTGTATCGCAGAGACTTTTTTTACTGGAAAGGAGGCATTCCATTTTAGTCCTCAGGGATGACAATGCATCCGGATTTTGATTCTTATTGAGGATTTAAAAAAATTGGTTGTCTGTGAAGTCGGTTTCCGGACGATAGTTTAACGTGACATTGTCATAAATGTAATACAAATGTATTTTTTTATTTACAAATACTGTAATAAATAATATTATGTCTACTAACTTAGTTATAAGTCTAATTATAATTAATACTAACAAAATATGAGCCTTGGTTACTTGAATAAATGAATTTTTCTTCGTCTTACTCTTCAAAAACTTGAATTAAAAAAAATCGGTTGTATAGACAACGTCAATAGTCTTTATAGAAAGACGGTTTACGAACGATAGTTTAACGTGACAGCGTCATAACAAAACATTGATGAAATGATTGCATACTTTGTGGAAGAGAGATAGATGCGGCGCAAGCCGATCATGCCTTTCGCTCGCTTGTGCAGTGTTCTTGCTCCGATTGTAACGTTACAATGAACGTAACGTTACCTATATACATAACGTATAGTTACGTACGTACATATATATATATATATATATATATATATATATATATATATATATATATATATATATATATATATATATATATATATATATATGTTCTTGAATAGAAGTATGCTGGCGGCGTGAGAGGTCGCGAGTGGATTGTTTACCGCTGCTGCCGACCGTCTGCTCGAGGATGTCTTAAAATTGCTTTGAAATAAAAACTATAACACAAAATAAACGCTTAGTTTGGAAATTATTTGATTTGTCAATGGCATTAACAATCGCTTAAAATAACAATCAATCGCCAGCATAAAAGTTGCACTAAGTCAACATAGAGTTGAACCGGCAGTGATTGACTCCATAGTAAACATGCGCAGTTCACGATCAAAAAGATTGCTGGTGAATCTCAAGGAGTCCAAATAAAGAAAGGCTGCCCGCCGGGTGGGATTCTTTCCCTGGCCTGTTGGTCTAGTGGTTAGTAACCCTGACTGCTATGCCGGAGGTCGTGGGTTCGATTCCCACCCAGGACAAATGTTTGTGTGATGAGCACGATCATTTGTTCTGTGTCTGGGTGTAATTTATCTATAATATTTATGTATTTAGAAATATATAAGTATGTTTATCAGTTGTCTAGTACCCATAACACAAGCTCTGCTTAGCTTGGGACTAGAAGGCGTTGTGTGTGATAATTGTGGGATATTATTATTATTATTATTATTACCTCTCCTGTGGAATATGGTCATAAATGAGTTAATCAGCAAATTAAATGCCAATCACTTCTAAACAATTATTGGTTATGCACAGATGACCCGACAATACTGGTCTGGGGAAGAACAGCAAGCTAGACATGTGTCAATCATGAATGATTCGTTCGTTTAAACTGGTACACTTAAAAGTATTGATGGTTCATTCATCTGTTTTTGAATGTTACGGTACAACCAATCACAAGCAATTGACGGAACCTTTTTAACTCGTGATTGGTTTGAATTGTGAAAGAGTAAAAACCGACCGAATCCGAATGATCTGAATAAATTGTTTTTAGTGTAGGGTACTGGAGTCCGAAATGATCCATTTGAATAAAAGATCCGAATGTACCGGCACGCGTGATTAAATGTACTAGAATGATTCGGTCACGAGAAATAAATGATTGACACATGTCTATAGCAAGCATGGTACGACCAGACCCAAGCGGCTCTCCGTAAAGGGAAAAGTTGGTGCAAGGAATACGACTTACATGTTAACTTAAATAAAACGGTTCTAATAATGTTCACACAGAAACGAATACTGAATAACTATCTCTGTACCTTTTCAGCACAAAACTCCAGTTATCCTCTGAGGTAAGATACTTAAGTCTTACATTGGACAGTAAACTAAACCGAAATAAACACAATGATGTTACCTGCGATGGATCAAGGGGCACAGTGAAACCTGGGACAACGACGCAGCAGACGAACTGACCTGGAGAGGATCGGCTATGGCAGTTATAGGGCCGCAATCGATCATACCGACTCCTTTTGGTATCGGTCGTTCAGCTTTGGAAAAATCTAGTGGAACGTAGGCAGGCTAAGGAAGCCCTGCTCGAAATAAACGGTCTTTTAACCAGGCTCTTAATGAGATTGAACAAGGCACGCATGAGGGTGGCTACAGGTGGTATTATAGGACATGGCTCCCTTAACAAACATTTATTTACTATAGGTGTTACAGATAGTCCCGTATGCAGGGCATGTATAGGGGAGGAGAAAACGGCGGCCCACGTTGCCACGTTGCTAGCATATCCGGCCGTTCGAAGAGACATATTAGTCCGGTGTAGACTTATCAGGCTTATTAATTGTGGAGTTACATTGGGCGAAAGGACAGTGCTTCCGGTCTATGCGTAGTCGAAGAGAGGCACCCGTCCGGTCCCTCGTATTAGTCGAACAGAGTACAGACAACAGTATCGTCTGGGTCAGACCCGAGCGGTTGGTCGTAGTTTGCAGCTAGCTGTGATGGCTTGAGAGAAAGGTGCCGTCCGTTCTATTATATCCAATAATAGAATGGATGATTGATTGGTATGATTGAGGATGTTAGTATATCTACAAGAGAGTATATGTTGTTAATGCGTATATCTTCTATCGATGCTGTGTGTGCTTAGTGGAAAGAGCCAGTTGTCCGGTCCATGTTGACATATGGCATGACTACTGGTCGAAGGGACGCCTTAGCTAGTGTTAATTTGCATAAGGTCAAACGTAATCTCCTTGAGTAGATATGTGTGTGTAAATGTGCATAGATAGAGACAGAGTACCTGTTCATGTCAGGATAGTCGTGCGGAAGAACTGGTGATTAATAATGTTTATTACCGGTTAATGAAGATACACGCCCAAGGTCAGTCGTATGTTAGAATTGGCCGTGTAGGCAAGTCTATAAAGTACTGGTTAGGTCAAGAGCATCGCTAAGTATGAGACATCGCTCACCCCAAGAATACATCGCTGACTCGGTGGAATCGAGTAACTGGTACTACTAGCTTGTGTCTGTTCCTAGTATATACAGAATGAATATCAATTTTTAAACTACTTTTTTTTGTATACATTTACATAAATGTATTGGAAAGCCAAATTTAATATATTAATTTCATTAATTTTCTGTCTGATCGACTCGTTAGGTTTTAAATCATAGATTGCTCTTATGGTCCTTTTCTGTAAAACAAATTTAATTTCAGTGTCAGTAGCGTGTCCCTATATTAAAACACCATACGACAATATGTTATGGAAATAGCTAAACTGAACTAAACTAAGTAGTCTAACTGTTTCAACACCGATAAGATATCTAATCTTTTTTACAGCATTTGCTGCAGAACATAGACTTAGACTATACTACGAGGGCGGCACTGAAAATTTCAGGAATCAAGGAAGTGACACAACATTACTATTTAAAAATGTATTTATTGCTTTTCGAAGTATTGTCCGCGAAATTTGACACATTTTTCCATACGATGGAACCAATCTTTAAAGCAACCATTCCATTCGGAAACATGATCTTTTACTTATTATAGTCAATAGGTAAAAATCAAGTAATATGTCATTATTGAGGGCATCCACGACTTTTTCTGCCACCAGGGCGGCGCCACTATACAATGAGGTAAAATATTTGACTGATTTCATAGCGGGGACCATGGAGGTTAGAGAGAAGGAGAACGATCGCTACGTGCTAAAGCATAGGCCGTCTGTCCCTAAACCATATACAAAAAGTACTCCGTGCCCTAAATTGCCGTCGGTACGAGTAAGTAGTATCTGCGAAGTTAGCTGTTTATGAGTACAAGTAGATGAAGTTAGTTGAATAATGTACAAATTTTTTTTTGCTGCATTGGTGAGAAAATAATCGTGCTCCGTAATTTTTCAATTGTTGACAAAAAGAAATATTAAATAATGTCCGAAATGATATTTTTATGTCATAGATTATAAATACATAGATTGCCGAAAATTAAACAAAAATCCAGGCTATAAGTACAGCCCGACAAAAACGTTTACATGGCGGCAAAATGTGGAAACACATATTTTATATATATATAAAAATCCAAGCTATAAGTACAGCCCGACAAAAACGTTTACATGGTGGCAAAATGTGGAAATACATATTTTCTACCTAGGAAATCTGTCAACACCACTTTTTCTGGCTAACTCGGCAATGTGTGACTTGTCACTGCTCAGGGTTGGCAGAAAGTCACTAACAACGCCCTCATTTACTGTATAAAATTTTTTTCGGGTAATATTTTCGTCACAGAGGCCCCCCGGAGGCGGCCTGGGCACAGACCCCGTGTGCCCTTATGGTAGAGACGGTACTGAATATGCTCAGGATTCTAGGAGGAGTGTAAAATAAATAAAATATACATTTCTTCTTATGTGGACCTTCTGCAGTATAATCATCATTCATTATAAATATCCCCTATGCCTAGTTTCCTACAATTTATAAAGATTCTTTAGAAAAAGGACGCGAAACCAACATATCGTCGACTAAATATGCTAAATTGCTAACTCCCAACCATACTGCTTTCGAGGAAAAATAAAAAACTGATTTATAAATAAAATACTCAAATAAGTGCAATAAACAAAGTCTAGTGTGGTAAAATTTTATTTGTTTCTTATTATTATATCAACATTTTTGAATTTATTTCAATTTAATTACACTTTGCGGCCCTAAATTGGAGTTAGCATATTTTACAATAATTGTAAATATTTTTTTATGGCGATTAGTTTGGGAGTTATCAGATTTTAATAATTATAGTATTATTTGATTAAAACTACTTTTACGGATTTCATTGCGTTTAATTTACTTGATTTTTAAAATTAAGTAAATTAAACGCTATAAAATCCGTAAAAGTAGTTTTAATAAATGTGTAGTGTTCACGTAAATATAAAATATCATAAAGTATTCTTATTAAAAACCAAATAAAAAATATGTAATATAGTTTTTAATACCGAAACAAATTCACAAAAATAAATTGAACATTATTAACACAAACAATATGGATTTTTAATCATGCGGTAAATTGTTGTAAAATTCTCTGAAATCTGCTGGCAGGACTTCTTTAATTTGTTGAAGGTCATCATATTTTCGAGCTTTAATTTTCAGTCTAGTTTGGTGCAAATTTTGCATTTCCTCAAAACTTTTTGCTGAAAAAGGGCTTTTTCTTTAGGGCAGCAGCATCCATGGCTCTTCAAACCGCAACTTATATGAAATTTCTTCTAATGAAGAATACATGAGTGCGCGAATATCTGTGACTTTAGAGTCTCCCGATGATCGTCCAGGGCGAATGCTTTTGTAACTCGAAATATTACGGAAATCTTTGAAAAAAGTATGTTCCAAATACTTGACATCAAATGGATTATTGCGCGCAGACTCAATAATTTGAACATAGTCCGCAGGAACATTTATGATTCTATTACGCATTCTCCGTTCTATTAAAGAATGCATAGCATCCACTTCCATTTGTTTATGGCCGACTTCTAAATATTTCCGCTCGATGGTTATTTTGTTTTTAACTGCCATATTTAATAGCGCATTTGACATAGTCACTTTGCGATTTTGATAACCACAGCCATCCGAATAAATAATAATACGTATATCTGTTTTGTTTTCCACTTTAGGTAGAATCTTTTTCTCAATAAAATATGTCCAAATAGAAGCAAACTCATCTGCATTAAGCCCCCCTTCCATTTCATTCCATACAAAACAATAGCCATATTTGCTGATATTATTATAAAAGCACAGATTATGCACTTGAAGCTTTGTTTTGTAGTACAATGTGCTGACATTTGACTTACGTGCCATTAAAACTGCTTGAAGTTCTACTGTGAATACAAGACTATTATTCGCTTTATCTGTTTGTTTTTCTTTCCTAGCTTCTTCTTTTTTCAATACATGTAATTGATAATCATGTTCTTCCATTGTCCCAGCCTTATATCTTGCACATATTTCACATTCGTCCTTTTTGGGTCTAAACAGACAAAGATTTCTCGATGACATAAACTCACAGAAAGTAGTTTTAGATAGCGGTTGTATGAGGTGTGATTTGCACCAGTCAGCTACGTAAAATTTATATTTAAATCCATTTTTGTTTTCCAATCAGTTTGCAGATATTTTTTGGAAGATGAAGCCCGACAGTAATGAGATTCCATTGTTGGTAGAGAGTCGAAAAAATCGGCCATTGATTTTTGTCTGTTTACAAAAGGGTTAACTCTATCTCTGTTAACTCTAAGTTGACTAGGAATGCAAGTATTATCTTTAATTCTATCTTTCCAAGCAATAACAGTCATTCTTCCAATGCCCAAAGTATTTAAATACATAGTTTTGCAAACTCTTAATAACTACCATCAGCTGTTTTTAAATTATACTTGAATGACTGAGCTCGTCGAGAACTATCAGACAGTTTTCGATCCCTATGACGTTTTGTTGGAGCTGATTGAACAGTATCATTAACAAATATTTTCTTCTCCCCCCATGTATATGTTTTCCAAAATTGGTTGAATAGTTTCATTCTTTCTTCATCTTTTATAATGCCACACTTGATTATGCATATTTTTCTGCTACATTTGCATCTGTCTTTTAAACGCTTTGGTTCTCTTAAACTTTCATAGACCCGTTTAGAATTTTTTTTTAATTTTGCCATAATATTGAGAGCCTTTTTATTCAGGTATTTTTATTTACTTGAGTTCGTCCTTTTCTGAATTTACTCTTCTCCGGCAAGGAGAAGAGTAAATTCAGTTTTAATTTTTATTTAACAGTGGTAGAGCCACGCGGCAGCTTTGCTGTTGCACGTATGGGCCGGCTCAAACCGGGGTGGTACCACGACCTCACAGAATACCGGCGTGAAGTGGAAGCTCTGCTTCCGCGTTTCGTCTGGTGAGTGCAGGTGGCCGGAGGCCCAAATCCCCCCCCCCCATCAACATGGTAGCGGAATTAAATAATAATAGACTACCCCAGGAGGGTACCAGCACCCCTGGAGAATCCCTCGCTGAGCATCCACGACCATGTTTCTCCACTTCTGAGCGTGGGTGCTCAGGCTGCCCCGCGTATTCTGGGGGGGGGGGGCAAAATTCCGCTCAAGACTACAACTGCTCGAGGCAAACGGAGCAACAAGACCAAGGCGACCCCTGCCACGCTGTCCGTGAATTTCTGCAATATCAGGGGACTTCACTCTAACCTAAACGCCGTCCACTACCATCTCGAGACGGCGAGGCCGGCTCTGCTCTTTCTGACCGAGACGCAGGTGTCCTCTCCGGCTGATGTCTCGTATCTCTCCTACCCGGGGTACAAACTGGAACACTCCTTTGTGGCTCGGGCTAGAGTTTGCGTTTACGTCAGAGAGGACATCTGTTCTCGACGCCTCGGCAGACTTGAAGGTTCGGACCTGTCCATCCTTTGGCTACGCGTAGACAGCGACGACCATCCACGCGTCTACGGGTGCCTCTATAGGTCCCATAGCGGTAATGCCGAAACAGACCGACTCTTCGACCACGTCCAAATGGCTGCAGATTCGTTGCTACAGCAGATCCCCTCCGCAGAGATCGTGATCCTCGGCGACTTTAACGCCCAACACGCCGAATGGCTTGGTTCACGTTTAACCGATCATGCGGGGAGATCTGTTCATGATTTTGCCTTGGCATATGGTCTGACACAACTGGTTACTTCGCCTACGCGGATTCCAGATGTGGAGGATCATGCACCTTCCCTGTTGGACCTTCTGCTGACCTCTCACCCGGACGGATATCAGATTTCCGTCGACGCCCCTTTAGGCTCCTCGGACCATTGTCTGGTCCGGAGTGTTGTGCCACTCACGCTGAAATCGCGGTTGCATTCTGCAGGCTGCCGCCGTGTTTGGCACTATAGGTCAGCCGATTGGGATGGGATGCGGTCTTTCTTTGCATCCTACCCTTGGGGGCGGGTTTGCTTCTCGCTGGATGATCCCAACGTTGTTGCGGATTCTGTTACTGATGTGGTACTTCAGGGTATGGAACTTTTTATTCCTTCCTCTGTGGTGCCCATTGGAGGCAAATCTCAGCCATGGTTTGGTCGCTCCTGTAAAATAGCATCATGCTATAAGCAGGAGTGCTACCAAGCCTGGGTTGATGCATCAGCGTCCCGGGATGTAATACACCAGCGCTCTAAAAAAGAAGTATAATTCCGCCTCTAGGTCCTTCAAAAGAGTCATTGCCAAGGCAAAGTCAGAGCACATAGGCAGAATTGGCGAGAAACTAGTTCGCCTTCCTTCTGGAACCCGTGCATTCTGGTCTCTCGCCAAGGCTGTCCAGGGGAATTTCTGTCAGCCATCTCTTCCATCTCTGCACAGGAAGGACGACTCACTGGCCCATACTGCAAAGGAGAAAGCCGATCTTCTAGGCTCTTTCTTTGCGTCTAACTCGACTCTCGATGACGAGGGGAGTACGCCGCCGACCATCTCGCGGTGTGAGTGCTCCATGCCGGAAGTGCAGTTCACACAGCGCTCGGTTCGCAAAGCACTTCTCTCCCTGGACATCCACAAGTCGAGTGGGCCTGACGGAATCCCCCCAATTGTGCTGAGGACGTGTGCTCCAGAGTTGGCACCGGTTTTAACGCGTCTTTTCCGGTACTCCTACTCCCTAGGCGTAGTCCCAAAATCATGGAAGACGGCTTTCGTCCACCCGATCCCTAAAAAAGGCGACCGCTCAGACCCGTCCAACTACCGGCCAATCGCCATCACCTCCTTGTTTTCCAAAACAATGGAGTCCATTGTAAACTGCCAGCTCATGAGGTACCTTGAAGATCACCAGCTGATTAGTGACCGCCAATACGGTTTTCGCCGTGGTCGGTCAGCTGGTGATCTTCTGGTCTACCTCACTCACAGATGGGCGGAGGCAGTAGAGTTCAAGGGGGAGGCATTGGCCGTTAGTTTGGACATTGCGAAGGCCTTCGATCGGGTTTGGCACAAAGCGCTTCTTTCGAAGCTCCCTTCGTATGGGCTTCCCGAGAAATTGTGCGGTTGGATCACCAGCTTTCTTGCAGATCGGAGCATCAAGGTCGTTGTAGACGGTGCAAGCTCCGATTGCAAGCCTATTAATGCTGGTGTTCCACAGGGTTGCGTGCTATCGCCAACGCTGTTTCTTCTGCATATCAATGATATGTTGGATACCCGTAACATTCATTGCTATGCAGATGACAGCACTGGAGATGCTCTTTACACCGGCCGAGCCAATATTTCTCGGGAAAACGTCTCCGAGTGCCGGGACAAACTTGTGTCTGAAGTCGAGTCTTTGCTGAACAGAGTCTCGGATTGGGGACGACTAAATCTAGTCCAGTTTAACCCCCAGAAGACACAAGTTTGCGCGTTAACCGCTAAAAAGAACCCCTTTGTCGTATCCCCTCAGTTTCAAGGCACTCCCCTTGTTGCCTCAGCCAGTATCGGAATCCTCGGCGTCGACATATCGAGTGACGTGCAGTTTCGTGGTCACTTGGAAGGGAAGGCCAAATTGGCCTCTAAAAAGCTTGGCGTGCTCAGCAGAGCGGGACAGTATTTCATGCCGGCACACCGCCTGCAACTTTACAAGGCGCAGGTTCGGCCACACATGGAATACTGTTACCATCTCTGGGCTGGGGCTCCCCAGTACCAGCTCCTTCCACTTGACCGCATCCAGCGCAGAGCGGCTCGAATCGTCGACGACCGAGTGCTTTCCGATCGGCTCGATTCACTGGCGCTGCGAAGAGATGTTGCATCTCTTTGCGTATTTTATCGCATCTATCACGGGGAGTGCTCTGAGGAATTGTTCGGATTAATCCCAGCCGCCAAATTTCGTGAACGCACTACACGGCAAACGTCTCGATACCATCCACACCATCTGGATGCTTGGCGGTCCACCACTGTACGTTTCACAAGGAGTTTTCTTCCACGTACAACCTCTCTGTGGAATAGTTTACCACCGGCGATTTTTCCGGACCGATACGACCTGGGGACCTTCAAGAAAAGAGCTTACTCCTTTCTAAAGGGCCGGCAACGCACCCGCAATTCTCCTGGTGTTGCGGTTGATCATGGGCGGCGGTAGTCACTTAACATCAGGTGAGCCTCATGCTCGTTTGCCCCCTCTTCTATAAAAAAAAAGGAAGTATCGTATCGTTTTCTGAACTTGATTAGTATGGAACTAATTTAGGATCGCCAAAATTATCACTAGAGTTGGATATTAAATCGCAGTTTTCTATATAAGTATCATTAAAATTTTCTGGCATCGATGAATCGTAAACCCTAACATTATCACAAATTTTTAAAGAGTGTGTATTGCTAATTATTATGTTTGCATTTTCACTAGGTACGTCAAATGTAGTAAAAAAATCAGGAACATCAACTATTTCAATCTGTGCATTTTCTACTAGCGAGTAATGTTCAATGTAATCTTCCAACGGTACATTTAAACTAGATTCAGTAGGGTTGTCCATCATATTGATAACATTGTTTAATGTATTTGTGTATCTACTATTCTGATCAGCAACAAAATTATTGTTAATAATGGTATTTCCCTTATTAAGCAATAATTCTTGCCGCGTAGTAAGAGAATCGCCATGTTGTTCTGTATTAAGAGCTAAACTGATAAGCTTCCTAGCCCTATCTGAAGCCATCTGTGGATAAAACAAAAGCAAAATAAGCCACCACATCAAGCATAGCACATAAATATTTGATCCATGCGAAAATTGAACCCAAAACCTATGGTTTAAATATCTTTATCGTTAGGTACTATTGTGCCGTCGAACATTATTACAAAACCAAAAACTAATTTTAAAATAAAGCGTTAAAATACTAAAACAAAGTTATAAAACTCTTATGTAAAAAATAAAAATATCCAACTCCTAAACAATATATGAAATAGTAAGAAATGAATTATGCTAACTCCCTTATCATACAAGTTTACATTTCATTTGTACTTTCGTATCAATTTTGCTTAGATATGTGTATCAAAACTATAAATAAATTATAGAATAATACTTACATTTTACAAAAAAATACAATCACGTGTAAAGCTTCAAAAAAACCTTATTTTTTTAGAATTAAACTCTCGGAAACACTGATAGTACTGCTCACACTGCTAGAAGATGGCGTCGAATGGCGGGAGTTAACATGATTTCCCGCGTGATTTGACAGGCGTGGAGTTAGCATAAAAGATTGAGGCGCGAAATCTATAACCTGGGTTTAGTTTGCGTATTAAGCATATTTGACGATTATGCGCTATTTTTTTCTCTTTCGTTTGATACCAAAAGGTCAATTTAGCCTAAAATGGAGTTAGCAACTTAGAACTTTTAGCCGAGGATATACTACAATTAGTAACATTATTTGATCTGCGATTGGGTCTTTAAGAGTTATACGCGACAAAAATATCAAAAGAGACGTGGCAGAGCCATGTTTCAGCTATATTAGTTGTATAATTGTAGCACGAATGGGTCGGCTCGACCGGGGAAGTACCACGCTTTCACAAAATATCAGCGTATAATAGCAGCTTAATGGGGCTGTGTTTAGTATAGTGAGTGCATTCTATCATAGTCCTCACGGCTGACAACGCATTTGCATTTTGAATCGCAAACCAGGATTGAGGTAGATGTCTATGGGTCACAGCAACCACTGGTGGACTGTGTTCTCGCTTGTAACCCTTATCCTATAAAAAAACATGATGATGCGTACATGACTACCTAGTATCGGTCGGAGGGTCCATGTTCTTTGTCTTTCCTGACGAATAAAACATAATATCTTACCGTCAATAATTGCGGTTTGATTTTAATTGATCATACAAAAAGCAGCAATATTATAGTATCCTGCTAATTTTCACACACAATTTTGTATGTCTTATTGAGTCTTTATTTTTGTAACTATAGCCTATAATAAAGCGCTATAGTTAATAGCTAATAATATATAGCGCTTTTTAGCATAAGGTTTCTTCTGTACAAAGAAAAATACAAAGAAATTCAAGCTAACGCACTCATTTTTATATCACGTAGCGTCATCTATACTATTTTACTTACAATACGTAGCGTTGTTTTAAGTAAATTATAGATGGCAGTAACGAGTTTCATGAACCTTAATGATGGACTTAATTCCACTGATTTTTTGTAGATGGCGTTCTAAATAATTCCTGTTTCCAAAGCTTTCGAAATTTTGCTTAAATTTAATACTTTCATTTCATTCGAAATTAATAATATGCCACGGAATAATGGCACGTAACAAAAATATTTCACTTCAGCACCATTAGTTCGAAAAATATCTATGTCCTGGGAGTAACCAATAGGAAAACTAAATCTGAAATTCTACTGAACTAATATCAGAACTTACTGATTAACATTTACTGGGATTTAATTATTCTTTGCTTAGCCTAGTAGTAGCTTAGCATTACAAGTTTTTTTTTTTTTAACCCAAGTACTAGTATTTGAAGTATCAACATCTTTGTTCAAGTTCAATGCTATTTGTTTAAGTAGGTACATCCACTACATTTTCGTAAATATGTAACCAGGCTAAAGCACAGAATAAATAATAGTATGGCCAAATTTAATGTATTTATTTATTTAAACTTATCTCTAAGAGACTTATTACATTTAAAGTGTTTTTAAAAATAGTCGAGTAGATAGTAGTGAAAATAAAATAGTCTAACTTTTGAGATTGCAGTTGTCCATAAAATAAATAATATACAATATAATATATGGCAACAATTGTTCATAGACTGCAGTGGCCACTTACCTTCAGGTGGACTGTGCTTCGACAGCTATTATGAACCCATGCACCTAAGGAATGGAAAAATAACCCTCCTCTTTTACACTTCTTTTTTTTTTCTGAGACGTCTGGTGACCGGTGACTGGTCGTGACCTGTCATGCAAAGGTACTTTTATTGAAAATACTACTTTTTTAAGAAAATAAGTATAAGAAGTAGAGACAGACTTTTTTACAGATATACTATATTATGCCAGGAGTCCGGATAAAGCCGGACACAGTCAGGCTTTTTGGTTGCGTCTCCGACCACATTAGGCGGTGTCCGGCCTGTCCGGCTTTTGTTAGGCTTTTTAAATTTGACCATTTCTTTGCATTTTTCATGTACATGTACATTCTATTGCGATTATTGAAATTAAGATTGTAATGCGTATTGAATGATTAATAATAACCAATACTGATTGATTCAATTGTTGTTATTTCATTAGAATTTGAGATTTTATGTTAAAAGCATTTTTTACTTTAAAAAACATGCCGTTTTAATAAGACTAAAAAATTAAGGGTGTCCGCCCTTTTTGTCAAAATATCCGGCTAAGCTCGCTGGTCTGACTGGCTTATCAGTTTTAAGATCTGGCAACCCTAACTATATCTATAAATTCGTATTACAATACATTTTATTACTGCGTTCAACTGTAGATTCAACTGTAGAGTAAAATTAGCTTGATTAAAATTCATCGTGTAAGTCAGCGTAAGTAAATCCACTACTCCATATCATCCCGTGGGTGATGTAAACAGTGATAGAGGTTAATGAAACAGCGGATTTGCAGCAACATCTTTCTGACAAGAACTCTGTAATAAAAGACTGCGGTTGCCAACCTACCTGTAGATTAAAAGTAATCAAAGATCGTTTATTTCATAAGTATTTTGTTTTTGTCAAAAACAATCTTTAAACAGGGGTTCTAGGCTATATTTTACTCGAAAAGGATAAATATAACCTAGATCTCTCTTGGCATTGCTCTTAGTATGCTTGTAAATTTTCGTCGCAATCGGTTCAGCCATTCCAAAGAGTAGCATCAAAAAGATGATTCCTCCGAGGTAAAATACCTAGGTCTTACCTTGGACAGTAAACTTAACTGAACAAACACATAGAAAACAAAATCAGCAAAGCTGGTTTAACTTTCTGGCAATGCAGAAACATGATTACTGTGGCTGTACAAAACTGTATATTGGCCCATAATCACATACGGCTCTCTGGTATGGTGGACCAAAACTAACGAAGCCACCACTATACGAAAGCTTCAGCGTTACCAGAGATTGGCTTGTATGGCTGCCACGGGCTGTATTAGAACTACACCAAAAGCAGCTTTAGAAGCTATACTGGAGCAAACACCGCTTCGTCTACATATACAACAAGAAGCAACTGTAGCTGCCATGAGACTAAAGACCCTAAATCTTTTAAGTAAGAGTAGAGTCCCCCATACAGATATAATCAATAGAATTTGCTCAAAAATTCCTATCTTACAAGCCAAATACCTATGATAGAATCCCAAAACGATATCGTATTCGATAAGAAGTACAGGATACAATTGAAGGAAACTGACCAGATGGAAGGTTGGGACCTAAAGAGCTCAAAGTTTTCACGGATGGTTCTAAGACAAATGTAGGTGTGAGGTCTGGGACTTTCTCTGAATACCTTAATATCCACATATGCACACCGCTGGGTACCCATAACACAGTCTTCCAGGCTGAATGCATGGGTATCATCCAAGCGGCCATAGCAATAGATGCTTGGAAGGTGAAAGACTTTTCCATCAGAATACTGACCGAAAATATGGCGGTACTACAAGCTCTGAGTCGCAAAGTGGCGAACTCGGGACTGATATATAAGTGCCATCAACGATTGAATGAGGTATGTAAGCACAGTGGATCTAGAGGCAACGATGCAGCAGATGAACTGGCCAGAAGGGGATCGGCTCTGGCAACGATAGGGCCGGAACCTATAATACCAATCCCCTTTGGCTACGGTCGTTCACTGGTACGTAGATACTTCAATAATTTACACGCTCAGCTTTGGAAAAATTTAGTAGACTGTAGACAAGCAAGGGAGGCCACTGCCTGAAATAAACAGTCGTTCCAACCAAGGTTCTAATGAGACTGAACAATCCACAGATCAGGATAGTAACAAGTGCTATCACAGGACATGGCTCTTTTAACAAACATTTGTTTACCATAGATGTTACTGATAGCCCCCTGTGCAGGGCATGCATGGGAGAGGAAGAAACGGCGGCTCACGTGTTGCTGACATGTCCAGAAGTCGCTTCATACAGGGCTAAACATCTCGGCACGCCGGGATCGCTACCCGAAGTTGCTTGCAACATCAAAGGACTGTTGAACTTCTTCGGGGAAATATCATGGCTTGCATAACTACATTATTCCTGCCCACATGCAAAATATGCGCTTAGACGTGGAGTTGCTGAAAACAGCCCGTCGGAAACTAAACTAAACCATATGAGCCACCACGGCTCTACACATAGGCCTCCCAAAAAGAACCATTGACTACCTGAACCTCTTACCAGGTCCTCGCTACATCTAGTGGAGTGCAACAATTACCTTACCTGTTATTAGTTCTCCGAGATGACAATGCATCTGTAGCCTTGTTGATTTGAAGTTGTTTGCATGTGTCCATGGCACTTACCATTAGATGTACTGTTAAATCGCTAAAATTCGTTAAAAAAAACTAGAATTTATATTTACTATGAATATTATATGACGTTGATCATGGTTGGTCGGCGTTATATATTGTATCGCAGAGACTTTTTTTACTGGAAAGGAGGCATTCCATTTTAGTCCTCAGGGATGACAATGCATCCGGATTTTGATTCTTATTGAGGATTTAAAAAAATTGGTTGTCTGTGAAGTCGGTTTCCGGACGATAGTTTAACGTGACATTGTCATAAATGTAATACAAATGTATTTTTTTATTTACAAATACTGTAATAAATAATATTATGTCTACTAACTTAGTTATAAGTCTAATTATAATTAATACTAACAAAATATGAGCCTTGGTTACTTGAATAAATGAATTTTTCTTCGTCTTACTCTTCAAAAACTTGAATTAAAAAAAATCGGTTGTATAGACAACGTCAATAGTCTTTATAGAAAGACGGTTTACGAACGATAGTTTAACGTGACAGCGTCATAACAAAACATTGATGAAATGATTGCATACTTTGTGGAAGAGAGATAGATGCGGCGCAAGCCGATCATGCCTTTCGCTCGCTTGTGCAGTGTTCTTGCTCCGATTGTAACGTTACAATGAACGTAACGTTACCTATATACATAACGTATAGTTACGTACGTACATATATATATATATATATATATATATATATATATATATATATATATATATATATATATATATATATATATATATATATATATATATATATATATATATATATATATATATATATATATGTTCTTGAATAGAAGTATGCTGGCGGCGTGAGAGGTCGCGAGTGGATTGTTTACCGCTGCTGCCGACCGTCTGCTCGAGGATGTCTTAAAATTGCTTTGAAATAAAAACTATAACACAAAATAAACGCTTAGTTTGGAAATTATTTGATTTGTCAATGGCATTAACAATCGCTTAAAATAACAATCAATCGCCAGCATAAAAGTTGCACTAAGTCAACATAGAGTTGAACCGGCAGTGATTGACTCCATAGTAAACATGCGCAGTTCACGATCAAAAAGATTGCTGGTGAATCTCAAGGAGTCCAAATAAAGAAAGGCTGCCCGCCGGGTGGGATTCTTTCCCTGGCCTGTTGGTCTAGTGGTTAGTAACCCTGACTGCTATGCCGGAGGTCGTGGGTTCGATTCCCACCCAGGACAAATGTTTGTGTGATGAGCACGATCATTTGTTCTGTGTCTGGGTGTAATTTATCTATAATATTTATGTATTTAGAAATATATAAGTATGTTTATCAGTTGTCTAGTACCCATAACACAAGCTCTGCTTAGCTTGGGACTAGAAGGCGTTGTGTGTGATAATTGTGGGATATTATTATTATTATTATTATTACCTCTCCTGTGGAATATGGTCATAAATGAGTTAATCAGCAAATTAAATGCCAATCACTTCTAAACAATTATTGGTTATGCACAGATGACCCGACAATACTGGTCTGGGGAAGAACAGCAAGCTAGACATGTGTCAATCATGAATGATTCGTTCGTTTAAACTGGTACACTTAAAAGTATTGATGGTTCATTCATCTGTTTTTGAATGTTACGGTACAACCAATCACAAGCAATTGACGGAACCTTTTTAACTCGTGATTGGTTTGAATTGTGAAAGAGTAAAAACCGACCGAATCCGAATGATCTGAATAAATTGTTTTTAGTGTAGGGTACTGGAGTCCGAAATGATCCATTTGAATAAAAGATCCGAATGTACCGGCACGCGTGATTAAATGTACTAGAATGATTCGGTCACGAGAAATAAATGATTGACACATGTCTATAGCAAGCATGGTACGACCAGACCCAAGCGGCTCTCCGTAAAGGGAAAAGTTGGTGCAAGGAATACGACTTACATGTTAACTTAAATAAAACGGTTCTAATAATGTTCACACAGAAACGAATACTGAATAACTATCTCTGTACCTTTTCAGCACAAAACTCCAGTTATCCTCTGAGGTAAGATACTTAAGTCTTACATTGGACAGTAAACTAAACCGAAATAAACACAATGATGTTACCTGCGATGGATCAAGGGGCACAGTGAAACCTGGGACAACGACGCAGCAGACGAACTGACCTGGAGAGGATCGGCTATGGCAGTTATAGGGCCGCAATCGATCATACCGACTCCTTTTGGTATCGGTCGTTCAGCTTTGGAAAAATCTAGTGGAACGTAGGCAGGCTAAGGAAGCCCTGCTCGAAATAAACGGTCTTTTAACCAGGCTCTTAATGAGATTGAACAAGGCACGCATGAGGGTGGCTACAGGTGGTATTATAGGACATGGCTCCCTTAACAAACATTTATTTACTATAGGTGTTACAGATAGTCCCGTATGCAGGGCATGTATAGGGGAGGAGAAAACGGCGGCCCACGTTGCCACGTTGCTAGCATATCCGGCCGTTCGAAGAGACATATTAGTCCGGTGTAGACTTATCAGGCTTATTAATTGTGGAGTTACATTGGGCGAAAGGACAGTGCTTCCGGTCTATGCGTAGTCGAAGAGAGGCACCCGTCCGGTCCCTCGTATTAGTCGAACAGAGTACAGACAACAGTATCGTCTGGGTCAGACCCGAGCGGTTGGTCGTAGTTTGCAGCTAGCTGTGATGGCTTGAGAGAAAGGTGCCGTCCGTTCTATTATATCCAATAATAGAATGGATGATTGATTGGTATGATTGAGGATGTTAGTATATCTACAAGAGAGTATATGTTGTTAATGCGTATATCTTCTATCGATGCTGTGTGTGCTTAGTGGAAAGAGCCAGTTGTCCGGTCCATGTTGACATATGGCATGACTACTGGTCGAAGGGACGCCTTAGCTAGTGTTAATTTGCATAAGGTCAAACGTAATCTCCTTGAGTAGATATGTGTGTGTAAATGTGCATAGATAGAGACAGAGTACCTGTTCATGTCAGGATAGTCGTGCGGAAGAACTGGTGATTAATAATGTTTATTACCGGTTAATGAAGATACACGCCCAAGGTCAGTCGTATGTTAGAATTGGCCGTGTAGGCAAGTCTATAAAGTACTGGTTAGGTCAAGAGCATCGCTAAGTATGAGACATCGCTCACCCCAAGAATACATCGCTGACTCGGTGGAATCGAGTAACTGGTACTACTAGCTTGTGTCTGTTCCTAGTATATACAGAATGAATATCAATTTTTAAACTACTTTTTTTTGTATACATTTACATAAATGTATTGGAAAGCCAAATTTAATATATTAATTTCATTAATTTTCTGTCTGATCGACTCGTTAGGTTTTAAATCATAGATTGCTCTTATGGTCCTTTTCTGTAAAACAAATTTAATTTCAGTGTCAGTAGCGTGTCCCTATATTAAAACACCATACGACAATATGTTATGGAAATAGCTAAACTGAACTAAACTAAGTAGTCTAACTGTTTCAACACCGATAAGATATCTAATCTTTTTTACAGCATTTGCTGCAGAACATAGACTTAGACTATACTACGAGGGCGGCACTGAAAATTTCAGGAATCAAGGAAGTGACACAACATTACTATTTAAAAATGTATTTATTGCTTTTCGAAGTATTGTCCGCGAAATTTGACACATTTTTCCATACGATGGAACCAATCTTTAAAGCAACCATTCCATTCGGAAACATGATCTTTTACTTATTATAGTCAATAGGTAAAAATCAAGTAATATGTCATTATTGAGGGCATCCACGACTTTTTCTGCCACCAGGGCGGCGCCACTATACAATGAGGTAAAATATTTGACTGATTTCATAGCGGGGACCATGGAGGTTAGAGAGAAGGAGAACGATCGCTACGTGCTAAAGCATAGGCCGTCTGTCCCTAAACCATATACAAAAAGTACTCCGTGCCCTAAATTGCCGTCGGTACGAGTAAGTAGTATCTGCGAAGTTAGCTGTTTATGAGTACAAGTAGATGAAGTTAGTTGAATAATGTACAAATTTTTTTTTGCTGCATTGGTGAGAAAATAATCGTGCTCCGTAATTTTTCAATTGTTGACAAAAAGAAATATTAAATAATGTCCGAAATGATATTTTTATGTCATAGATTATAAATACATAGATTGCCGAAAATTAAACAAAAATCCAGGCTATAAGTACAGCCCGACAAAAACGTTTACATGGCGGCAAAATGTGGAAACACATATTTTATATATATATAAAAATCCAAGCTATAAGTACAGCCCGACAAAAACGTTTACATGGTGGCAAAATGTGGAAATACATATTTTCTACCTAGGAAATCTGTCAACACCACTTTTTCTGGCTAACTCGGCAATGTGTGACTTGTCACTGCTCAGGGTTGGCAGAAAGTCACTAACAACGCCCTCATTTACTGTATAAAATTTTTTTCGGGTAATATTTTCGTCACAGAGGCCCCCCGGAGGCGGCCTGGGCACAGACCCCGTGTGCCCTTATGGTAGAGACGGTACTGAATATGCTCAGGATTCTAGGAGGAGTGTAAAATAAATAAAATATACATTTCTTCTTATGTGGACCTTCTGCAGTATAATCATCATTCATTATAAATATCCCCTATGCCTAGTTTCCTACAATTTATAAAGATTCTTTAGAAAAAGGACGCGAAACCAACATATCGTCGACTAAATATGCTAAATTGCTAACTCCCAACCATACTGCTTTCGAGGAAAAATAAAAAACTGATTTATAAATAAAATACTCAAATAAGTGCAATAAACAAAGTCTAGTGTGGTAAAATTTTATTTGTTTCTTATTATTATATCAACATTTTTGAATTTATTTCAATTTAATTACACTTTGCGGCCCTAAATTGGAGTTAGCATATTTTACAATAATTGTAAATATTTTTTTATGGCGATTAGTTTGGGAGTTATCAGATTTTAATAATTATAGTATTATTTGATTAAAACTACTTTTACGGATTTCATTGCGTTTAATTTACTTGATTTTTAAAATTAAGTAAATTAAACGCTATAAAATCCGTAAAAGTAGTTTTAATAAATGTGTAGTGTTCACGTAAATATAAAATATCATAAAGTATTCTTATTAAAAACCAAATAAAAAATATGTAATATAGTTTTTAATACCGAAACAAATTCACAAAAATAAATTGAACATTATTAACACAAACAATATGGATTTTTAATCATGCGGTAAATTGTTGTAAAATTCTCTGAAATCTGCTGGCAGGACTTCTTTAATTTGTTGAAGGTCATCATATTTTCGAGCTTTAATTTTCAGTCTAGTTTGGTGCAAATTTTGCATTTCCTCAAAACTTTTTGCTGAAAAAGGGCTTTTTCTTTAGGGCAGCAGCATCCATGGCTCTTCAAACCGCAACTTATATGAAATTTCTTCTAATGAAGAATACATGAGTGCGCGAATATCTGTGACTTTAGAGTCTCCCGATGATCGTCCAGGGCGAATGCTTTTGTAACTCGAAATATTACGGAAATCTTTGAAAAAAGTATGTTCCAAATACTTGACATCAAATGGATTATTGCGCGCAGACTCAATAATTTGAACATAGTCCGCAGGAACATTTATGATTCTATTACGCATTCTCCGTTCTATTAAAGAATGCATAGCATCCACTTCCATTTGTTTATGGCCGACTTCTAAATATTTCCGCTCGATGGTTATTTTGTTTTTAACTGCCATATTTAATAGCGCATTTGACATAGTCACTTTGCGATTTTGATAACCACAGCCATCCGAATAAATAATAATACGTATATCTGTTTTGTTTTCCACTTTAGGTAGAATCTTTTTCTCAATAAAATATGTCCAAATAGAAGCAAACTCATCTGCATTAAGCCCCCCTTCCATTTCATTCCATACAAAACAATAGCCATATTTGCTGATATTATTATAAAAGCACAGATTATGCACTTGAAGCTTTGTTTTGTAGTACAATGTGCTGACATTTGACTTACGTGCCATTAAAACTGCTTGAAGTTCTACTGTGAATACAAGACTATTATTCGCTTTATCTGTTTGTTTTTCTTTCCTAGCTTCTTCTTTTTTCAATACATGTAATTGATAATCATGTTCTTCCATTGTCCCAGCCTTATATCTTGCACATATTTCACATTCGTCCTTTTTGGGTCTAAACAGACAAAGATTTCTCGATGACATAAACTCACAGAAAGTAGTTTTAGATAGCGGTTGTATGAGGTGTGATTTGCACCAGTCAGCTACGTAAAATTTATATTTAAATCCATTTTTGTTTTCCAATCAGTTTGCAGATATTTTTTGGAAGATGAAGCCCGACAGTAATGAGATTCCATTGTTGGTAGAGAGTCGAAAAAATCGGCCATTGATTTTTGTCTGTTTACAAAAGGGTTAACTCTATCTCTGTTAACTCTAAGTTGACTAGGAATGCAAGTATTATCTTTAATTCTATCTTTCCAAGCAATAACAGTCATTCTTCCAATGCCCAAAGTATTTAAATACATAGTTTTGCAAACTCTTAATAACTACCATCAGCTGTTTTTAAATTATACTTGAATGACTGAGCTCGTCGAGAACTATCAGACAGTTTTCGATCCCTATGACGTTTTGTTGGAGCTGATTGAACAGTATCATTAACAAATATTTTCTTCTCCCCCCATGTATATGTTTTCCAAAATTGGTTGAATAGTTTCATTCTTTCTTCATCTTTTATAATGCCACACTTGATTATGCATATTTTTCTGCTACATTTGCATCTGTCTTTTAAACGCTTTGGTTCTCTTAAACTTTCATAGACCCGTTTAGAATTTTTTTTTAATTTTGCCATAATATTGAGAGCCTTTTTATTCAGGTATTTTTATTTACTTGAGTTCGTCCTTTTCTGAATTTACTCTTCTCCGGCAAGGAGAAGAGTAAATTCAGTTTTAATTTTTATTTAACAGTGGTAGAGCCACGCGGCAGCTTTGCTGTTGCACGTATGGGCCGGCTCAAACCGGGGTGGTACCACGACCTCACAGAATACCGGCGTGAAGTGGAAGCTCTGCTTCCGCGTTTCGTCTGGTGAGTGCAGGTGGCCGGAGGCCCAAATCCCCCCCCCCATCAACATGGTAGCGGAATTAAATAATAATAGACTACCCCAGGAGGGTACCAGCACCCCTGGAGAATCCCTCGCTGAGCATCCACGACCATGTTTCTCCACTTCTGAGCGTGGGTGCTCAGGCTGCCCCGCGTATTCTGGGGGGGGGGGGCAAAATTCCGCTCAAGACTACAACTGCTCGAGGCAAACGGAGCAACAAGACCAAGGCGACCCCTGCCACGCTGTCCGTGAATTTCTGCAATATCAGGGGACTTCACTCTAACCTAAACGCCGTCCACTACCATCTCGAGACGGCGAGGCCGGCTCTGCTCTTTCTGACCGAGACGCAGGTGTCCTCTCCGGCTGATGTCTCGTATCTCTCCTACCCGGGGTACAAACTGGAACACTCCTTTGTGGCTCGGGCTAGAGTTTGCGTTTACGTCAGAGAGGACATCTGTTCTCGACGCCTCGGCAGACTTGAAGGTTCGGACCTGTCCATCCTTTGGCTACGCGTAGACAGCGACGACCATCCACGCGTCTACGGGTGCCTCTATAGGTCCCATAGCGGTAATGCCGAAACAGACCGACTCTTCGACCACGTCCAAATGGCTGCAGATTCGTTGCTACAGCAGATCCCCTCCGCAGAGATCGTGATCCTCGGCGACTTTAACGCCCAACACGCCGAATGGCTTGGTTCACGTTTAACCGATCATGCGGGGAGATCTGTTCATGATTTTGCCTTGGCATATGGTCTGACACAACTGGTTACTTCGCCTACGCGGATTCCAGATGTGGAGGATCATGCACCTTCCCTGTTGGACCTTCTGCTGACCTCTCACCCGGACGGATATCAGATTTCCGTCGACGCCCCTTTAGGCTCCTCGGACCATTGTCTGGTCCGGAGTGTTGTGCCACTCACGCTGAAATCGCGGTTGCATTCTGCAGGCTGCCGCCGTGTTTGGCACTATAGGTCAGCCGATTGGGATGGGATGCGGTCTTTCTTTGCATCCTACCCTTGGGGGCGGGTTTGCTTCTCGCTGGATGATCCCAACGTTGTTGCGGATTCTGTTACTGATGTGGTACTTCAGGGTATGGAACTTTTTATTCCTTCCTCTGTGGTGCCCATTGGAGGCAAATCTCAGCCATGGTTTGGTCGCTCCTGTAAAATAGCATCATGCTATAAGCAGGAGTGCTACCAAGCCTGGGTTGATGCATCAGCGTCCCGGGATGTAATACACCAGCGCTCTAAAAAAGAAGTATAATTCCGCCTCTAGGTCCTTCAAAAGAGTCATTGCCAAGGCAAAGTCAGAGCACATAGGCAGAATTGGCGAGAAACTAGTTCGCCTTCCTTCTGGAACCCGTGCATTCTGGTCTCTCGCCAAGGCTGTCCAGGGGAATTTCTGTCAGCCATCTCTTCCATCTCTGCACAGGAAGGACGACTCACTGGCCCATACTGCAAAGGAGAAAGCCGATCTTCTAGGCTCTTTCTTTGCGTCTAACTCGACTCTCGATGACGAGGGGAGTACGCCGCCGACCATCTCGCGGTGTGAGTGCTCCATGCCGGAAGTGCAGTTCACACAGCGCTCGGTTCGCAAAGCACTTCTCTCCCTGGACATCCACAAGTCGAGTGGGCCTGACGGAATCCCCCCAATTGTGCTGAGGACGTGTGCTCCAGAGTTGGCACCGGTTTTAACGCGTCTTTTCCGGTACTCCTACTCCCTAGGCGTAGTCCCAAAATCATGGAAGACGGCTTTCGTCCACCCGATCCCTAAAAAAGGCGACCGCTCAGACCCGTCCAACTACCGGCCAATCGCCATCACCTCCTTGTTTTCCAAAACAATGGAGTCCATTGTAAACTGCCAGCTCATGAGGTACCTTGAAGATCACCAGCTGATTAGTGACCGCCAATACGGTTTTCGCCGTGGTCGGTCAGCTGGTGATCTTCTGGTCTACCTCACTCACAGATGGGCGGAGGCAGTAGAGTTCAAGGGGGAGGCATTGGCCGTTAGTTTGGACATTGCGAAGGCCTTCGATCGGGTTTGGCACAAAGCGCTTCTTTCGAAGCTCCCTTCGTATGGGCTTCCCGAGAAATTGTGCGGTTGGATCACCAGCTTTCTTGCAGATCGGAGCATCAAGGTCGTTGTAGACGGTGCAAGCTCCGATTGCAAGCCTATTAATGCTGGTGTTCCACAGGGTTGCGTGCTATCGCCAACGCTGTTTCTTCTGCATATCAATGATATGTTGGATACCCGTAACATTCATTGCTATGCAGATGACAGCACTGGAGATGCTCTTTACACCGGCCGAGCCAATATTTCTCGGGAAAACGTCTCCGAGTGCCGGGACAAACTTGTGTCTGAAGTCGAGTCTTTGCTGAACAGAGTCTCGGATTGGGGACGACTAAATCTAGTCCAGTTTAACCCCCAGAAGACACAAGTTTGCGCGTTAACCGCTAAAAAGAACCCCTTTGTCGTATCCCCTCAGTTTCAAGGCACTCCCCTTGTTGCCTCAGCCAGTATCGGAATCCTCGGCGTCGACATATCGAGTGACGTGCAGTTTCGTGGTCACTTGGAAGGGAAGGCCAAATTGGCCTCTAAAAAGCTTGGCGTGCTCAGCAGAGCGGGACAGTATTTCATGCCGGCACACCGCCTGCAACTTTACAAGGCGCAGGTTCGGCCACACATGGAATACTGTTACCATCTCTGGGCTGGGGCTCCCCAGTACCAGCTCCTTCCACTTGACCGCATCCAGCGCAGAGCGGCTCGAATCGTCGACGACCGAGTGCTTTCCGATCGGCTCGATTCACTGGCGCTGCGAAGAGATGTTGCATCTCTTTGCGTATTTTATCGCATCTATCACGGGGAGTGCTCTGAGGAATTGTTCGGATTAATCCCAGCCGCCAAATTTCGTGAACGCACTACACGGCAAACGTCTCGATACCATCCACACCATCTGGATGCTTGGCGGTCCACCACTGTACGTTTCACAAGGAGTTTTCTTCCACGTACAACCTCTCTGTGGAATAGTTTACCACCGGCGATTTTTCCGGACCGATACGACCTGGGGACCTTCAAGAAAAGAGCTTACTCCTTTCTAAAGGGCCGGCAACGCACCCGCAATTCTCCTGGTGTTGCGGTTGATCATGGGCGGCGGTAGTCACTTAACATCAGGTGAGCCTCATGCTCGTTTGCCCCCTCTTCTATAAAAAAAAAGGAAGTATCGTATCGTTTTCTGAACTTGATTAGTATGGAACTAATTTAGGATCGCCAAAATTATCACTAGAGTTGGATATTAAATCGCAGTTTTCTATATAAGTATCATTAAAATTTTCTGGCATCGATGAATCGTAAACCCTAACATTATCACAAATTTTTAAAGAGTGTGTATTGCTAATTATTATGTTTGCATTTTCACTAGGTACGTCAAATGTAGTAAAAAAATCAGGAACATCAACTATTTCAATCTGTGCATTTTCTACTAGCGAGTAATGTTCAATGTAATCTTCCAACGGTACATTTAAACTAGATTCAGTAGGGTTGTCCATCATATTGATAACATTGTTTAATGTATTTGTGTATCTACTATTCTGATCAGCAACAAAATTATTGTTAATAATGGTATTTCCCTTATTAAGCAATAATTCTTGCCGCGTAGTAAGAGAATCGCCATGTTGTTCTGTATTAAGAGCTAAACTGATAAGCTTCCTAGCCCTATCTGAAGCCATCTGTGGATAAAACAAAAGCAAAATAAGCCACCACATCAAGCATAGCACATAAATATTTGATCCATGCGAAAATTGAACCCAAAACCTATGGTTTAAATATCTTTATCGTTAGGTACTATTGTGCCGTCGAACATTATTACAAAACCAAAAACTAATTTTAAAATAAAGCGTTAAAATACTAAAACAAAGTTATAAAACTCTTATGTAAAAAATAAAAATATCCAACTCCTAAACAATATATGAAATAGTAAGAAATGAATTATGCTAACTCCCTTATCATACAAGTTTACATTTCATTTGTACTTTCGTATCAATTTTGCTTAGATATGTGTATCAAAACTATAAATAAATTATAGAATAATACTTACATTTTACAAAAAAATACAATCACGTGTAAAGCTTCAAAAAAACCTTATTTTTTTAGAATTAAACTCTCGGAAACACTGATAGTACTGCTCACACTGCTAGAAGATGGCGTCGAATGGCGGGAGTTAACATGATTTCCCGCGTGATTTGACAGGCGTGGAGTTAGCATAAAAGATTGAGGCGCGAAATCTATAACCTGGGTTTAGTTTGCGTATTAAGCATATTTGACGATTATGCGCTATTTTTTTCTCTTTCGTTTGATACCAAAAGGTCAATTTAGCCTAAAATGGAGTTAGCAACTTAGAACTTTTAGCCGAGGATATACTACAATTAGTAACATTATTTGATCTGCGATTGGGTCTTTAAGAGTTATACGCGACAAAAATATCAAAAGAGACGTGGCAGAGCCATGTTTCAGCTATATTAGTTGTATAATTGTAGCACGAATGGGTCGGCTCGACCGGGGAAGTACCACGCTTTCACAAAATATCAGCGTATAATAGCAGCTTAATGGGGCTGTGTTTAGTATAGTGAGTGCATTCTATCATAGTCCTCACGGCTGACAACGCATTTGCATTTTGAATCGCAAACCAGGATTGAGGTAGATGTCTATGGGTCACAGCAACCACTGGTGGACTGTGTTCTCGCTTGTAACCCTTATCCTATAAAAAAACATGATGATGCGTACATGACTACCTAGTATCGGTCGGAGGGTCCATGTTCTTTGTCTTTCCTGACGAATAAAACATAATATCTTACCGTCAATAATTGCGGTTTGATTTTAATTGATCATACAAAAAGCAGCAATATTATAGTATCCTGCTAATTTTCACACACAATTTTGTATGTCTTATTGAGTCTTTATTTTTGTAACTATAGCCTATAATAAAGCGCTATAGTTAATAGCTAATAATATATAGCGCTTTTTAGCATAAGGTTTCTTCTGTACAAAGAAAAATACAAAGAAATTCAAGCTAACGCACTCATTTTTATATCACGTAGCGTCATCTATACTATTTTACTTACAATACGTAGCGTTGTTTTAAGTAAATTATAGATGGCAGTAACGAGTTTCATGAACCTTAATGATGGACTTAATTCCACTGATTTTTTGTAGATGGCGTTCTAAATAATTCCTGTTTCCAAAGCTTTCGAAATTTTGCTTAAATTTAATACTTTCATTTCATTCGAAATTAATAATATGCCACGGAATAATGGCACGTAACAAAAATATTTCACTTCAGCACCATTAGTTCGAAAAATATCTATGTCCTGGGAGTAACCAATAGGAAAACTAAATCTGAACTTCTACTGAACTAATATCAGAACTTACTGATTAACATTTACTGGGATTTAATTATTCTTTGCTTAGCCTAGTAGTAGCTTAGCATTACAAGTTTTTTTTTTTTTAACCCAAGTACTAGTATTTGAAGTATCAACATCTTTGTTCAAGTTCAATGCTATTTGTTTAAGTAGGTACATCCACTACATTTTCGTAAATATGTAACCAGGCTAAAGCACAGAATAAATAATAGTATGGCCAAATTTAATGTATTTATTTATTTAAACTTATCTCTAAGAGACTTATTACATTTAAAGTGTTTTTAAAAATAGTCGAGTAGATAGTAGTGAAAATAAAATAGTCTAACTTTTGAGATTGCAGTTGTCCATAAAATAAATAATATACAATATAATATATGGCAACAATTGTTCATAGACTGCAGTGGCCACTTACCTTCAGGTGGACTGTGCTTCGACAGCTATTATGAACCCATGCACCTAAGGAATGGAAAAATAACCCTCCTCTTTTACACTTCTTTTTTTTTTTCTGAGACGTCTGGTGACCGGTGACTGGTCGTGACCTGTCATGCAAAGGTACTTTTATTGAAAATACTACTTTTTTAAGAAAATAAGTATAAGAAGTAGAGACAGACTTTTTTACAGATATACTATATTATGCCAGGAGTCCGGATAAAGCCGGACACAGTCAGGCTTTTTGGTTGCGTCTCCGACCACATTAGGCGGTGTCCGGCCTGTCCGGCTTTTGTTAGGCTTTTTAAATTTGACCATTTCTTTGCATTTTTCATGTACATGTACATTCTATTGCGATTATTGAAATTAAGATTGTAATGCGTATTGAATGATTAATAATAACCAATACTGATTGATTCAATTGTTGTTATTTCATTAGAATTTGAGATTTTATGTTAAAAGCATTTTTTACTTTAAAAAACATGCCGTTTTAATAAGACTAAAAAATTAAGGGTGTCCGCCCTTTTTGTCAAAATATCCGGCTAAGCTCGCTGGTCTGACTGGCTTATCAGTTTTAAGATCTGGCAACCCTAACTATATCTATAAATTCGTATTACAATACATTTTATTACTGCGTTCAACTGTAGATTCAACTGTAGAGTAAAATTAGCTTGATTAAAATTCATCGTGTAAGTCAGCGTAAGTAAATCCACTACTCCATATCATCCCGTGGGTGATGTAAACAGTGATAGAGGTTAATGAAACAGCGGATTTGCAGCAACATCTTTCTGACAAGAACTCTGTAATAAAAGACTGCGGTTGCCAACCTACCTGTAGATTAAAAGTAATCAAAGATCGTTTATTTCATAAGTATTTTGTTTTTGTCAAAAACAATCTTTAAACAGGGGTTCTAGGCTATATTTTACTCGAAAAGGATAAATATAACCTAGATCTCTCTTGGCATTGCTCTTAGTATGCTTGTAAATTTTCGTCGCAATCGGTTCAGCCATTCCAAAGAGTAGCATCAAAAAGATGATTATATAATAAGGTTAATTATAACTATTAATTAAATTATCAAATATTTTATTTCACATATTGCATAATTCCATTGTTACTAGGGTTGCCAGATAGTCGGGATTTGTCTAGACTCTCCCGACATTTTAAATGATCTCCAGACTCCCGACAAAATTCTAAATCTCTTTATAGACTTAATATTTTCTGAATACTCTAGTAAATTCACCCAAACCCAAAAATTAAGTGTACTATAAGTTTTTCTTAAAGTACTTTTTGTAGCCTCTTAATTAAAACATAAACTTTTTATTTTTAAGGTTTATTTCTCCCGACAACAACCCTAAAATGCCGACTTTTCAAAATTTATCCAGATATTTTGGTCCCCCGATCCGGCAAATCTAACTGTTAATTACTATTAACAGTTCCCCACAAGGAGATCCAGTGTATCTCATATGGGGGGCACAGTAAATCAGTTATCATTTAAAAAAAACCTTGATATCTAAAACCTATAGGTGATTTTGCCAAATTTTAGATGGAACTTTAAAATCAACAACTCCTTCTGGTAGCAACATAATAACCAAGCTATAAAATGGTAATTAATCGTATATATAGTGCTTTTATTGTCTTTAAAATAAGTGATTCAGTGTACACCGTTTTCCCCTATCTATTTTATCCAGACGATGATTCATAGCTACGCTACTACTATAGGTACTACTACGCTACGCTTGGATCCGAAAGGTGGCACTGTATTAAAGTTATTAATGAATTCTATATTTATTAACCAAAATCACTCGTCGTTATACATAAAAAGTAAAGTTACAGCCTATCTACGTCCCACTGCTGGGCACAGGCCTCCCCTCATTTCTGAGAGGGTTTTAGGGTAAGGAAGTGTCCGCCGCGCTGCCCCAATACGTGTTGGCGAACTTCACATGTCTTCGAAATATTTTTTTTTCTTATTCCTCAGACATGCAGGTTTCCTCACGATGTTTTCCTTCACCGCCGAGCACGTGGTAAATCAGCACTTAAAATTGCAATTAACAATTTCATTACTACCGGCGAGTATACATCCCAGGTTACTCGCGTTCTCTTATTATTTATAGCGAGCATTAACCATCTGAGCTTTCATAGACATAGAAAGTGCTTTTGACAGAACAAATTTCTCCAGCATAAAAGGTGCCCTAAGTAGACACAATGTTGAAACGGCACCGATTGACTGGATAGTAAACATGATCAGTACACGAACAATAAAGATTGCTGGTGAATCTCAGACAATTCAGATCATAAAAGGATGCCCGCAGGGTGGGGTTTTTTCACCTCTCCTGTGGAATATGGTCATTAATGAACTCATCAGCAAAAGTAAAAAAGTAAAGTAAAGTTACAGCCTATATACGTCCCACTGCTGGGCACAGGCCTCCTCTCATTTCTGAGCGGGTTTTAGGGCAAGGAAGTGTCCGCCACGCTGCCCCAATGCGTGTTGGCGATATTCACATGTCTTCGAAAAAAAAATTTCTTCTTATTCCTCAGACATGCAGGTTTCCTCACGATGTTTTCCTTCACCGCCGAGCACGTGGTAAATCAGCACTTAAAATTGCAATTAACAATTTCATTGGTGCCGGCGGGGATCGAACCCGGGTTACACGCGTTCTGTTATATTTACAGCGAGCGTTAACCATCTGGGTATTTCTCATTTTTCGTGCACATTTCACGTCCAGGTGAAAAGTCTTCATTTTTTTATTAAATATCTACATTTCTTATAAAGGAAATCAAATGTAAAGTGGTTATGTTTACATGCATGTAATATTTACAGATAAAAATAACGTAACAAATTAATGATAAATAAATAACTTCAATAATTCTCATTATCTTCGGTGTCAATTTATTACTCTCCTAAAAAAAATTGTATTTTTAACCAAAAATATAAACATTAAATATAAAAAAATAACCATATATTGAAACTTTATTAAAAAACACAACGTTTACACTTAAAATAAATAACGATAACCCCACAATATAAAGAAATTTTATTTCATAAATGTTTATCAAAAAAGTTTTCTGATTACCATCGGTTTTAGTGAAAATCTAAATTATAGTCCGCGTATTGGCGTGAATGTCGCGCTCCGCACAAGTCTCAGCCAGCCAACAAACGTCGTAGAAGGTTCACGCCTGTTCTTAGAAAAAAAAATTTTTACGTGTAAAGTTTCGCGGGAGGTGGTTATTCTGAAATCGTCCTCTTTCCTCTCGTCCATATTATTGAGTGAGTATTAATGATTTTGTTTAATATGTAGTTAATTATCAATTCTAGTGATTACCGCCGTAATTTAAAGTAAGCACGAGATTCGTAATTTTGATATTTTTTACGAAACAATTCGATAAAAATAAAAACCTCACTACCTTCGTTTACCGTCGTTTTTTTTAACGATGGTGATGAGGTCAAAACGATGACAATTTGAATCAATTTTACGTCAATTTATTATTATTTATTACAGTGCATTATTAAATTACAAAACTAGGCTAGTCCAACCCGTAGTTGAGATTTTTTTTCCACAATAATACGATACAGTTAAAATAATAGTCTAATTCATAGTAAAATAAAAAATTAATAGTTTTTACTTTGTTTCTTGATGTAGCTTTAAGTTTGTTTACAAATAGTAAACTCACAAGCTAACTTTGTGAGTGCTTTTTTTATTACTTTAGTTATTAAGAATGAGCTTGATATGATGAATACGAGCAATATTATATAATGTGTTGTTACAAATTATTAAGAACTAATAATGCCAAAGAAAGCTAGACAAACATTAGAGCAGAAACGAGAGTGCGATCGATTACAAAAACAAAGAAAGTATGCAGAAATTAAGGAAGATACTGAAAAGTATGCAGATCTGAAGGCATAAGAAAGAGCAAGATACTTCAAAAGAAAAGAACAGAAAAAATAAGTAGCGCAAAAGATATGACACTTAGACAACTGAGAGTTCAGAGGAAGAAGTGAAGAGTTAATTCAAAACGTCATTATGAAGGAAAAAAGAAAGAAAAAGCTATTCAACAGTTGTTAACAGATAATTCTCCACCAAATAGTGACATTGAAGTACATTCAGCTGAACAAGATCCTCTCACTCAATCAGCTCTAAGCCTCATACCTAATTCATATCTAAATCGTTTGGATTACGGTAATAATTCTTGCCAAGGATGCCTAAAGAAAATATTCTTTATTGAAAGGTTCGCTACCTACATAAAAAAGAAATAAGCATTTTGAAACATGAAATAGAAAAAACGAAGAAACAGAAAGGTGGCATTAGAAAAATGTTGTATAGAATAATGAAAAATAAGAAGAAAAATGAAAATATATCGACTGAAGAAAAATTAAAACAACTAGTAGAAAATGTTAATACACAAAAGCGTGAAGAAATTAAAGAGCGACTAATGTTTGGTGAAATACTTTCAATAAGTGTTGAAGAAAGGTACAAGTGCTTGAGGAAAAAGGATAAGAAAGAATTCTCCAATGTGGTTATGACGGAAAAAGAAAAGCAAACAAAACAAACAAAAATATTTACAGTAAGAGATAAAAAAGAAAATAAGACAGCTAAAAATGAAAACTTGAAAGAGCAACTAATTTTGGAGTTTTTTGACGATGAGGAGATGACTAGAATTGCAGCTGATAAAAAAATATATATATAACTAAAAACCAAATAAGGAAGCAGAAAAGGTACTTAACGGACACATTGACTAATTTGTACAAAATATTTACGCATAATTCGAATGATAACGTATGATTAACGTAAGATTTTGTAAATATCGTCCATTGTGGGTTTTATACCCAAAGGAGTCCAGTAGAAATACGTGTGCTTGCAAAGTTCATATTAATGTCGATTTGTTGATAAAATGTCTTAAAACAAATAAAATACTAAAACAATCTAACGGGACGGGTGTTTTAGAAAGCTTAAGTCGTAACGTCTACGATGAAAATCCCTCATCATCCCTATCCTTTAACTTAACTACTCAATATCATTCCCCTCCTTAACGTTCTTATTACCGTTTCATTACGATTTTTGATATGATAGTAATTTTATTGTTATCTATACAAGGAAGGTAGAAACCACAAAAAGTTGAGGGATTTTATGGATATTAAAGATATTGGGGGAAAAAACGAAGTTATTCGGCAATAAATTTGACATTTACAAATATCGTGGAATTTGCACGAAATACGCGAAACACCCATCTGAGCTACCACGGGTCAGCAAATTAAATGCTAATCATTTCTACACAGTCAGTTGTGCAGATGATCTGACAATACTGGTCTCTGGAAAGACAGCAAGCATTGCGTGCGACCTGACCCAAGCGGCTCTCCGTATTGTGGAGAGATGGTGCAGGGAATATGACCTAACCGTAAATCCAAACAAAACGGTTCTAGTAATGTTCACACAAAAACGAATGCTGAATAATTATCATCTCACAAGTCTTTTCAGCACAAAACTCCAGCTTTCCTCCGAGGTAAAATACCTAGGTCTTACCTTGGACAGTAAACTTAACTGGAACAAACACATAGAAAACAAAATCAGCAAAGCTAGTTTAACTTTCTGGTAATGCAGAAACATGATTACTGTGGCTGTACAAAACTGCATATTGGCCCGTAATCACATATGGCTGTCTGGTATGGTGGACCAAAACTAACGAAGCCACCACTATACGAAAGCTTCAGCGTTACCAGAGATTGGCTTGTATGGCTGCCACGGGCTGTATTAGAACTACACCAAAAGCAGCTTTAGAAGCTATACTGGAGCAAACACCGCTTCGTCTACTACAACAAGAAGCAACTTTAGCTGCCATTAGACTAAAGACCCTAAATCTTTTAAGTAAGAGTAGAGTCCCCCATACAGATATAATCAATAAAATTTGCTCAAAAATTCCTATACAAGCCAAGTACCTATGATAGAATCCCAAAACGATATTGTATTCGATAAGAAGTACAGGATACAATTGAAGGAAACTGACCAGATGGAAGGATTGGGACCTAAAGAGCTCAAAGTTTTCACGGATGGTTCTAAGACAAATATAGGTGTGAGGTCTGGGACTTTCTCTGAATACCTTAATATCCACATATGCACACCGCTGGGTACCCATAACACAGTCTTCCAGGCTAAATGCATGGGTATCATCCAAGCGGCCATAGCAATAGATGCTAGGAAGGTGAAAGACTTTTCCATCAGAATACTGACCGAAAATATGGCGGTACTACAAGCTCTGAGTCGCAAAGTGGCGAACTCGGGACTGATATATAAGTGCCATCAACGATTGAATGAGGTATGTAAGCACAGTGGATCTAGAGGCAACGATGCAGCAGATGAACTGGCCAGAAGGGGATCGGCTCTGGCAACGATATGGCCGGAACCTATAATACCAATCGACTTTGGCTACGGTCGTTCACTGGTACGTTGATACTTCAATAATTTACACGCTCAGCTATGGAAAAATTTAGTAGACTGTAGACAAGCAAGGGAGGCCACTGCCTGAAATAAACAGTCGTCTAACCAAGGTTCTAATGAGACTGAACAAGCCACAGATCAGGATAGTAACAAGTGCTATCACAGGACATGGCTCTTTTAACAAACATTTATTTACCATAGATGTTACTGATAGCTCCCTGTGCAGGGCATGCATGGGAGAGGAAGAAACGGCGGCTCACGTGTTGCTGACATGTCCAGAAGTCGCTTCATACAGGGCTAAACATCTCGGCCCGCCGGGATCGCTCCCCGAAGTTGCTTGTAACATCAAAGGACTGTTGAACTTCTCCGGGGAAATATCATGGCTTGCATAACCACATTATTCCTGCCCACATGCAAAATACGCGCTTAGACGTGGAGTTGCTGAAAACAGCCCGTCGGAAACTAAACTAAACCATATGAGCCACCACGGCTCTACACATAGGCCTCCTAAAAAGAACCATTGACTACCTGAACCTCTTACCAGGTCCTCGCTACATCTAGTGGAGTGCAACAATTACCTTACCTGTTATTAGTTCTCCGAGATGACAACGCATCTGTAGCCTTGTTGATTTGAAGTTGTTTGCATGTGTCCATGGCACTTACCATTAGATGTACTGTTAAATCGCTAAAATTCGTTAAAAAAACTAGAATTTATATTTACTATAAATACTATATGACGTTGATCATGGTTGGTCGGCGTTATATATTGTATCGCAGAGACTTTTTTACTGGAAAGGAGGCATTTCATTTTAGTCCTCAGGGATGACAATGCATCCGGATTTTGATTCTTATCGAGGATTTAAAAAAATTGGTTGTCTGTGAAGTCGGTTTCCGGACGATAGTTTAACGTGACATTGTCATAAATGTAATACAAATGTATTTTTTATTTACAAATACTGTAATAAATAATATTATGTCTACTAACTTAGTTATAAGTCTAATTATAAGTAATACTAACAAAATATGAGCCTTGGTTACTTGAATAAATGAATTTTTCTTCGTCTTACTCTTCAAAAACTTGAATTAAAAAAAATCGGTTGTCTATAAAGACGGTTTACGAACGATAGTTTAACGTGACAGCGTCATAACAAAACATTGATGAAATGATTGCATACTTTGTGGAAGAGAGATAGATGCGGCGCAAGCCGATCATGCCTTTCGCTCGCTTGTGCAGTGTTCTTGCTCCGATTGTAACGTTACAATGAACGTAACGTTACCTATATACATAACTTACAGTTACGTATATATATATATATATATATATATATATATATATATATATATGTTCTATGTATATATATATATATATATATATATATATATATATATATATATATATATATATATATGTTCTTCAATAGAAGTATGCTGGCGGCGTGAGAGGTCGCGAGTGGATTGTTTACCGCTGCTGCCGACCGTCTGCTCGAGGATGTCTTAAAATTGCTTTGAAATAAAAACTATAACACAAAATAAACGCTTAGTTTGGAAATGATTTGATTTGTCAATGGCATTAACAATCGCTTAAAATAACAATCAATCGCCAGCATAAAAGTTGCACTAAGTAAACATAGAGTTGAACCGGCAGTGATTGACTCCATAGTAAACATGCGCAGTTCACGATCAAAAAGATTGCTGGTGAATCTCAAGCAGTCCAAATAAAGAAAGGCTGCCCGCCGGGTGGGATTCTTTCACCTCTCCTGTGGAATATGGTCATAAATGAGTTAATCAGCAAATTAAATGCCAATCACTTCTACACAATTATTGGTTATGCACAGATGACCCGACAATACTGGTCTGGGGAAGAACAGCAAGCTAGACATGTGTCAATCATGAATGATTCGTTCGTTTAAACTGGTACACTTAAAAGTATTGATGGTTCATTCATCTGTTTTTGAATGTTACGGTACAACCAATCACAAGCAATTGACGGAACCTTTTTAACTCGTGATTGGTGTGAATTGTGAAAGAGTAAAAACCGACCGAATCCGAATGATCTGAATAAATTGTTTTTAGTGTAGGGTACTGGAGTCCGAAATGATCCATTTGAATAAAAGATCCGAATGTACCGGCACGCGTGATGAAATGTACTAGAATGATTCGGTCACGAGAAATGAATGATTGACACAAATGTCTACAGCAAGCATGGTACGACCTGACCCAAGCGGCTCTCCGTAAAGGGAAAAGTTGGTGCAAGGAATACGACTTACATGTTAACTTAAATAAAACGGTTCTAGTAATGTTCACACAGAAACGAATACTGAATAACTATCTCTGTACCTTTTCAGCACAAAACTCCAGTTATCCTCTGAGGTAAAATACTTAAGTCTTACATTGGACAGTAAACTAAACCGAAATAAACACAATGATGTTACCTGCAATGGATCAAGGGGCACAGTGAAACCTGGGACAACGACGCAGCAGACGAACTGACCTGGAGAGGATCGGCTATGGCAGTTATAGGGCCGCAATCGATCATACCGACTCCTTTTGGTATCGGTCGTTCAGCTTTGGAAAAATCTAGTGGAACGTACGCAGGCTAAGGAAGCCCTGCTCGAAATAAACGGTCTTTTAACCAGGCTCTTAATGAGATTGAACAAGGCACGCATGAGGGTGGCTACAGGTGGTATTATAGGACATGGCTCCCTTAACAAACATTTATTTACAGTGTCTGTACAGGTGTTACAGATAGTCCCGTATGCAGGGCATGTATAGGGGAGGAGAAAACGGCGGCCCACGTCGCCACGTTGCTAGCATATTCGGCCGTTCGAAGAGACATATTAGTCCGGTGTAGACTTATCAGGCTTATTAATTGTGGAGTTACATTGGGCGAAAGGACAGTGCCTCCGGTCCATGCGTAGTCGAAGGGACGCACCCGTCCGGTTCCGTCATATTGGTCGAACAGAGTACAGACAACAGTATCGTCTGGGTCAGACCCGAGCGGTTGGTCGTAGTTTGCAGCTAGCTGTGATGGCTTGAGAGAAAGGTGCCGTGCCGTCCGTTCTATTATATCCAATAATAGAATGGATGATTGATTGGTATGATTGAGGATGTTAGTATATCTACAAGAGAGTATATGTTGTTAATGCGTATATCTTCTATCGATGCTGTGTGTGCTTAGTGGAAAGAGCCAGTTGTCCGGTCCATGTTGACATATGACATGATTACTGGTCGAAGGGACGCCTTAGCTAGTGTTAATTTGCATGAGGTCAAACGTAATCTCCTTGAGTAGATATGTATGTGTAAATGTGCAAAGATAGAGACAGAGTACCTGTTCATGTCAGAATAGGCGAGCGGAAGAACTGGTGATTAATAATGTTTATTACCGGTTAATGAAGATAGACGCCCGAGGACGGTCGTATGTTAGAATTGGCCGTGTAGGCAAGCCTATAAAGTACTGGTTAGGTCAAGAGCATCGCTGAGTACGAGACATCGCTCACCCCAAGAATACATCGCTGACTCGGTGGAATCGAGTAACTGGTACTACTAGCTTGTGTCTGTTCCTAGTATTTACAGAATGAATATCAATTTTTTTAAACTACTTTTATTTTTATATACATTTACATAAATGTATTGGTAAGCCAAAGTTAATATATTAATTTCCTTAATTTTCTGTCTGATCGACTCGTTAGGTTTTAAATCATAGATTGCTCTTATGGTCCTTTTCTGTAAAACAAATTTAATTTCAGTGTCAGTAGCGTGTCCCTATATTAAAACACCATACGACATTATGTTATGGAAATAGCTAAACTGAACTAAACTAAGTAGTCTAACTGTTTCAACGCCGATAAGATATCTAATCTTTTTTACAGCATTTGCTGCAGAACATAGACTTGGCGTAGTATATTGTAAATCTAAGCTGCAGAACTAAGTCTCCATGTTAATTTTGATATGTCCCCATTGAAGCTTCGCGCCTAGTGTGATTCTAAGAAAATGGTGGTATCAACAAGACTCAGCTCCTCCACATTTATAACTACATTAATATTTAGATGTTTGGAATTTGGAGTAATTATATAATATTATATAAATAATTAACGTTAAACCAATTTACTAATTTTGATATAGTATTATTATTTACTTGGTCGTATTTTAGTAATTGTCGTTTTAATTTGAAAATTAATAAAGTGTCATCAGCAAATAATACTATATCATGGTTATCCCCTACTACGTAAGATAAGTCATTAATATGTACAAGAAAGAGAAAGAGAAAGCAGAAAGTGGCCAAGAATTGATATTAATAACAACATTTTGCGCTATTAAATTTAAGAGCACCTCTTCTTACATTGTAGTGTTGTAGTTTACTGTTTAATTTTTCATGATGAACACAATTGAAGGATTTGATCGTTTACAGAATATTCCCAAAGCATCCTGTGAATTCAATCATATTTAATCAGCTTACCACCTGCATTAGTTGTCGAGCGATCCCTTATGTAAACCGAATTGATTTTTATGAAGTAAATTATTTACATACAAAATTTTTTGTATTTGATCCAGAATATTTTTTTTAATTTTTCTAATGTTTACTTAATGTAGTACAGAAATTAGTCTAAAATTGGCGGGTTCTAATGTACTACCAAATTCAAATAAAGGTTTGACTTTATTATGTTTCATTAAATCAGGAAACACACCAGATTCGACACTTGTATAAAAATTTCTCTGTTCTTATACACTCCTACTCTACTTCATTGAATGCCTTGCGTCTGTTCAAGGAGAATCTTTTAGAAGTAAAAGTAGATATTGTCAAAACTATTACAATAAACTTAAATAATGTTCCATACAAAAAATCTGGATTATTTTGGTATGAAAGTGATGGATTTTTTTTTCACTATGCTACTTCTAAACTTTTCCAATCGACGTGCATTTACTTGAACAAACACAACTTTTTATCTACTTGCTTTTTATGAGCTTAAGATAATGAAACTTATTATCTACAGTGATCAGAACTCAATTTTTGAATTATACATTTATGCATCGGCATAACATTTGTAAAAATGTTATCTATACATGTTGCACCAGATTCCGCTATTACGCGTTGATTCTAAAAATAAATTAAAATGTCCATATGATTTAAACAATGAATGATCTAAATTTAATATTGGTGGAGGAAGGTTCTAGGAGATCGATATTAGTCTCACATTACAACAGATTTATCCTGTTTGTTGGCTTAACAAAAACTTCCCTCAATTTTTTTTACAAATTTCATTTAATAATAATTACTATGATTAAAGTGTATATAATATAATATATTTTAATAATGAACTTAACTAAAATAATAATTAAAATTATTATATTTACAATTAATACTAATTATATACAATATAAAAAAAGAAACTATAATATAGAAAAACTAATACTAAAAATTTAAATAGTCAAAAAGACGTACTCCCCGTGGTATAGTGCCTATGATTAAATGTAAAATTTAAATTATAATTATTCTATAAATTTATTCATTAATAACATTAAATCATATCTTCTTTTATTTCGTGGGCACCCCTGTATGTAAGGCAATGTAAACAAGATAATTTTTGTACATTTAAAGTCTTTAGATAATCAATAATTATTTCATTACTAAATTGATTTTTGTTTACATTGCCTCTTCTCCCAACAGGGATTCAGACCAAAATGTTGCGAAAGTGCGTTTTTCAGACTCTATTATCTCATTAGTTATGAAAAATAAACTACATCTAAAAGTACATTATTAATGTTCGATATCTATCATCGCATTCCACGTTCTAATTTATTTTTATGTGCTATAAATACATTTAAAATCAACTTTTAAAAAATGACTAAAATTCTCGATTACGTGCATCTGTTGCTAAACGCAACGCTCTAATCATTTGAGGATAACACTAATGGATAGATAATTAAAAAATCTATATTCTCCACGTTTTATTTAAATTTTTAAGTTCGTTTTTTCTCTTTTAATTGAAATAATTCTTTGATAAAGGGGCGTGCGCAGAGTGCGGGCCATAGATTACTGTATATATACTAGAGACTGTATATATACTAGGTGCGGGCGGTATTACGCTGTATGCACAGAGTACATTATATATACCTGGAAGCTGTATGCGTTCGTAGGAGGTGGCCGCGTCGCTGGTCGCCGCGTCCGTATTTCGCCGCAAACATAATATTATTTGAGTACCTACCAACCGATGCGCTTACGTCACGGTATATTGTAACTCGGCCGTATCTTAAGCGCCCTCCACATTCACGCCGTGAACACCCGTGAAAGGCGTGAACCGCGAAAGTGGATGGCTTTCGCGCCCGTTCACGGGCTTCGCGCCTTTTCACGCCGTGTTCCCCGTCCAGTGTCGGTATTTTGCGCCCGCTTCAAAGGGTTTACGGTGCGTGAACCTTCCGTGAACGCAAGCCCATCCACACTCGCGCGTGAACTCAGTAACGCACGGGACTCGGTGCGTTGAGGTTGTGCTTGTTAGTATTTGTTTACGGAGGACGGTGCGTCAAAATGAGCGTCAGTTGGACGAACGAGCAGGAACTCTTATTGATCGAGTGTTTTCATGCCGAACCCATTTTATGGGATGCTAAACACAAAGACCACAGAAATAAAATAAAAGTACATGATGCATGGATACGAATAGGGGAAATAATGAACATTGAAGTGACTGATTTAAAAAAAAAAGAAAATCTTATGTCCAGTTATAGGAATTATAGGAAAAAGGTGAAAGATTCCGAAAGGAAGTCTGGAGCAAGCAGTGACGAAATTTACAAGCCCATTTGGTTTGCCTTTGACGCGATCGATGCTTTTCTAGAAGAAAGCGATAATTGCAAAAAAACTACAAATACGGTTAGTATGTTTTATTTGCAATTTATTATTAATGTCAACATGTAAAGATTAAGAGGAAACATTGAGGGCGAGAGAATTGGAAAATAGGTATTTGTTATTTAACTACTTTTGTCATTAAAAATTAAAGAAAGGTTTTGGCCGTGTTCCTATGTTTTTTTATATAATCTAGTCAAAGTTTTATGGATGTTTGAACACGGCTGAAAATCTAGCCAATTTTTTAGGTTTTTTAAGTTTAATTTCTCTTTTAATAATTAATTTATAAAAATAAGGAAAACAGGAACATGGCAATAGTGGCCATAGATTTCTTGGAAAAAAATATTGCTCTGCTGGCATTTTCTAGGGAGGAAAAAGGAACTGCGTTTATATGGAAAAACGGCCATGGTGTTTCCTCTTAAGGCATATTTTGTTGTTGGTTTAGTGCAAAAAAATAATTGGTGAATTCTTCTCTTATTTCTCTCGCATTCGAAGCTGGTCGACGAGGTACGTGTGGCAAATCACGAACAGCAGAATTGCTTTCCAATTCTTGTCTCCAGGAACCGGGGTATATGAGTACGTCATTGTTATCATACATGTCGATCGTCCCGGGCGGTGGAAACCTTTTCTGGGCATAACTGAAACGGTTTTTTAAACACACGAAATTTCGTCACAATTATTCCGAATGTATTCTCTACAACAACACGTGCTCGTGACAATGCTTGGTTAAATATACGTTTTGGAGAACCACATTCATGGTTGCCTGGATAAGGTTTCATCACATGATCTGTAAGTGCAAAAGCACCGTCTCCCAAAAATACGTACGGTACATCGACATTCGAGCCTGGGAGAGGGCTTGGTTCAGGAATATTTAAAGCATTTGCGCAAATTTTTTGCCATAGCAAACTATTCCGAAATACGCCGCCATCACTAATCCTGCCCTGAGAACCAATATCTGCAAAAATAAAAGTGTAACTGCTGTCCACCAATGCTAGCAATACTATGCTGAATGTTTTTTTGTAGTTAAAATACTCTGATCCTGAGTTACTTGGACATTCTAGAGTGATGTGCTTTCCGTCTATGGATCCAATAGCACGAGGACATTTACGAGCAAATCCATTTTCGATATCTAACCATTCTTCTGCGGTCGATGGAATCTGTAAAATAATAAAGTAAAAAAAAATATTGTTATAATTATTTTTTACACTTTTTTCAGGAGGAAGAATCGGTTGACAATAAAGAGGTCAAAGAACAACAAGATGTACAAAACCTGAATTACCAAAAAAAGTTACCACACACAATCCGTCGGCGCAACAATCCACCTGAACTTCAAGATGCCGGCAAGTCGTACAAGATGCTCTTGCTACATTACAGTCAACCATCAATAGGAAAGAATCCCACTCCGATCAAGATGATGTTTATGACCTATATGGTAAAATGTTATCCAAAAAAATAAAGACATTACCTGAAGATGACAGATTACCTTTCATGTATGAAATAGACGGCATATTCTTACGCCACCAACAAAATAGTCGAAATCGATGCAACAGATTCTCTAATAGCCCAGCTCAGTATGGGAGACCTAGCACATCACGTTCAACATATTCTGAACACCAATCTCCACCTCCATGTACTGCGTTATATGAGAGACCTAGCACATCACGTTCAACGTATTCTGAACACCAATCTCCACCTCCATGTACTGCGTTATATGAGAGACCCAGCACATCACGCTCAACGTATTCTGAATACCAATCTCATCGATCGATGTCGATCATACCGCATTTCATCTTGCCTAACTGTAAGCCAAAACATTGCAATTTTTTTGGTATTATGTTTTTTTATTAGGATTGATCTCAGAATAAGTACAGACAAGTGCATGTCAAGCTTCACTCTTTCAGTTCTATTCTATCTATTATTATGTATGGCATAAGAAAACATTACAAATTTCAAAGTCTGAAGCTTTCCGTGCTCTTGACATAATCAAGATAAAGATGATTCACTTTTTATATTTAGTTATTGGAGGAGCTACTTATAAGTTAATTCAGTTATGATAATAAGTGATTATTTCCATTTTAAATAAATAAACACGATTTCAAGTAAAATTTTATTTTATTACCTTAACTTCCTCCTTCAAGACTTGATTCAAAGCCAGGCATACTTCAGGTATGATCTCCGAAACTAATTGAGGTGAAATTTTGAATAAGAAATGCAAGCTTTCGTAACTATCTCCAGAAGCCAAGAATCTTAACGTGACAGCGAGACGCATTCGAGCTGGAATGGCTTTTCGCAGTTGAGTATCTTGTTTCATAATCACTGGTGAAACCTTATTTAGTAAGTACTCAAAATCTTCTAAAGACATTCGAGTAAACTTTTTAAATTCACCGGAAGGTTCGGCAACTAATTCCATCAATTGGTTTTCCATAGTTAAGCTGCAACAAATAAAATGACCCTACGAAACTCGTTTTGTGTGCAATAAAATAGTACTATATCGAGTGCATGTCAAGCTTAACACTTGCGATATATTTGCGGTCCCGTTGGGTAAAAGGTTAATATGTTTATTGAAAATGGTGTCAATTTGAATAGCAAATGCTTTAACCGAATCCTTTATTTTTTTATTTTATAGGATAGCATGACAAACGAGCACACAGCCCACCTGATGGTAACTGGTTGCTGTGGCACATAGACACCTACATCTATCCTCGATTACGAATCAAAATGCAGATGTGTTGTCATCCGTGAGGACTTAGATGGACTGCCTCGTTTCGAGTAAATAATAACAAAAATAAATAAAATCCTTTATTTCGACCAACAATAGTCATAGATTGGTAGTAAAACAAACCTTAACGAAATGTTAGTATAAAATAAAATAGAAATTAATATTGAAATTAATAAATATATAATAAATTAATATTAAGTGAAAAGGATCTCCGGTTCTCTACACTCACCATACGAAACACAGCAGAATTAGCTACTATTTGACGCTGGTATTCTGTGAGAGCGTGATCCTTCCCCGGTCGAGCCGGCCCATTCGTGCTACAACTATACTACTAATATAACTGCAGCACAGCTCTACCACGCAAATAATCTTTAACTTTAAAAGCCCGTACAGTTTTTTGTGTCTGACAGGACTGAACTAATTATTTAACAGTTCTTTTACGCCATCTGAATCGACACTCATCATAGGTACCACTTTCCTTGTTCTATTTCGATGTATCTTTGTCATCCACCATCTTCTTCGTCTCCATTTTTTTTATCTTTTATATACACGTAATTGTAGTGAGCCAAAGCGCATAGCGTCACGGCGATAGCAGTGCATAATTCGGCGTCCATTCTCGACGAGCTCGCGAACTAAACTGTGAACGGTGCGAATGTGGAGGGACATGTTTTTCACGACGACTTCGCGGCAAAATTACGGCGTGAATTCACGCCGTGAATCACATAGAAGTGTGGAGCCCGTATTAGAAATAAATCTTACAGCCGTGCGGTACGTAAACATGCGATAGGGGTGCCTACCTCCAGCATTTTTACATTTGCCCATTGATTTATGTGTTTTATAACTCAATGCATTTTCCTACTTTGTGTTTTCATTTAGTTTTATGATTGTACTTAAATATACTTTTTTATATAAACAAATATGTAATAGGTACTTTGTGAATTGAATAGGAAGTGTTCAATAAAAATGCGTGTCGTTTTATGATTGGTAGATTTAATTAAAAAACCATGTTTATGTTTGAATAACAAATCGGTCTTATAAATTTGCGGCCGAAAAATATTTGCGCCTCGGCTGAGACGTACGAAATGCTTTATTATTAAAATTTTAAATATAAAAAATCCGCATTATAATATAAAGCTTAATTAAAAATTGTTTTGGGAAACATGGACAAGTTGGAGTAAAGGAATATCTTTTACTTGGTTATAGATACCTGCAGATACTTTACAATTTATATGTTAGGTTTTAAATGAAGTTTGGATTTATTATTTTTTTATTTCTGTTCTATTTTCTGAAAGGGTCCTAGGAAAGGAATTATCCACCGCGCTGCCCCACTGCGTGTTGGCGAACTTTGCATGTCTTCGAAATATTTTTTTTTCTTATTTCTCAGACGTGCAGGTTTCCCCACAATGTTTTCCTTCACCACTGAGCACGTGGTAAATCAACACTTAAAATTGCAATTACAATATTATTGGTGCCGGCGGGGATCGAACCCGGTTTGCTCGCACACTGTGAAAATTTTAGCAAGCGCTAACCATCTGAGCTACCACGGCTCCTCTCCTCTCGAGCTAGAGACTTTATTTTATTTATCGTCAGGCCTGTTGGTCTAGTGGTTAGTGACCCTGACTGCTATGCCGCAGGTCGTGGGTTCGATTTCCACCCAGGACAAATGTTTGTGTGATGAGCATGATCATTTGTTCTGTGTCTGGGTGTAATTTATCTATAATATTTATGTATTTAGAAATATATAAGTATGTTTATCAGTTGTCTAGTACCCATAACACAAGCTCTGCTTAGCTTGGGACTAGATGGCGTTGTGTGATAGTTGTGGAATATTATGATGAGAAAACTATACAGATACCCCAACAATAATAATATAATAATAATAATTCACGACAGCCACTTCTTTTCATAAAAATTTCAGATCATGGTCCATTAGGTTGCAGCTTCACCGAACCACAACTTATAATAATAATAATAACAGTAATAATATAATATTATTTTGTATTTATTTTATTTTATTGATATTTATGTATATTTATCTTTTCATTTTAATTTATAATTTTATATATTTAAATATTTATGGAACCGAACCAGATGAGAAAATTATACGGCTCCAAAGGTTTTAGCGACGAACGCTTGGATTTATTTTTAGAAAATGTCCTTTTGTCCATGTTTTCAGGCAATAAAAAAACTGCTACAATATATTGTACCTTCTTATAAGAAGGTAAATTTCAACAAATTACTAACGGTCGTTATAGCTCAGGTGGTATGTCGGTCGGGCGTGATATCGGAGTTCCGTGGTTCGCGTCTTGGCTTTGGTCCCGCTTTTTTTCCTTTTTTTCCAAGTTCCCTTCTTTTGTGAGAAAATCTATTATTTCAAACCCTTTTTTTTAGTAATTTTTAAAAATATGAAAATTTTAATTTTAAAAATTTAAAATAAATATCTATTTAGTTACTAATGCTATATTTATTATTTTAATAATTACCTACCCAGTAGGTAAATATTAAAATAATAAATTTAGCATTATAAACAGTAAATCTCCCTCAATCTCAATTTACTAATATTGTTCCTTAATAAGGAATAGCAGATAAAAGATTAGTAGGTAGGTGCTCCTCAAAATTATATTTGACCTCAAGATAAAACATATCCTAAAATTCAGTAGCTAAATAAAATAATAATAGGTACCTACTCTTCAAGTATATTTTCAATATGTAAGTAAATGAAAATAACAAAAATGAAGCACCATTAGCATGTAAAGTTCGAATCCATAATTAATATTTCGACAAATATTATAATTTACACTATAAAAAGCTAATTCAATATTAGCAGTATAGTATATAGTTAAAAATAATCAAAATAGTCATTTTTATTAATTAGATAATATATTAGAATACATAATTCTAATATAATGCAACTAATATACCGAATAAAGAAAATTACAATACATTTATCATTGAACGTCGTGTCTATCTCCATAGAATAGTTCATTGACATTGAAAAAATAATACTACGTTCGTAGCAGTAGGTGGCGTCTTGAAGATTTCTTACGCGATATATTGTAGCGAGCGTCGACAGACCAAACGCTCAAGGTCGTTCGCTGGAGGTATCGCCTCAATGTGCTCTCAAGGCAAAACTTACTTACTAGCTCAAAATGTATTCATTATATGACTAAAGGATGCTCCAGGCATGCAATAGGGGGAGAGACCCAATTCCCCTCCCCCTCCCATCAACATGGTGGCGGAATTAAATACAAGACTACCCCACGAGGGTACCAGAACCCCTGGAGAATCCCTCGCCGAGCAACCACGACCAAGCTTCTCCACACCTGAGCGTGGGCGCTCAGGCTGTCCTTTTTTAGGGGTGGAATTTGCGTGTATATCAGAGAGGACATCTGTTTTCGACGCCTCGGCAGCCTTGAAGGTACGAACAGAACAGAGACGAACATCCCCGCGTCTACGAGTGCCTCTATAGGTCCCATTGTGGTAATACTGTCACAAAACGACTTATGGACCACGTCCAGATGGCTGCAGACTCTGTACTGCAGCAAGTCCCATCCACAGAGATCGTGATGCTTGGTGATTATAACGCCCACTACACTGAATGACTTGGTTCTCGTTTGTTTATGACTTTGCTTTGGCATATGGTCTGATCATGCGTCTGTTTATGACTTTGCTTTGGCATATGGTCTGACACAACTGGTTACCTCGCCTACGCGGATCCCAGATGTGGAAGATCATGTACCTTCCCTGTTGGACCATCTGCTGACCTCTCATCCGGACGGATATCAGATCTCCGTCGATGCCCGTCTTGGCTACTCGGATCACTGTCACGCTCGCATCGCAGTTGCGTACTGCAGGTTGCCGCCGTGTTAGGCATTATAGGTCAGCCGATTGGGACGGGATGCGATTTTTTTTGCACCCTACCCTTGGAGGCGAGTTTGCTTCTCGCCGGATGATCACAGCGTTGTTGCTGATTCTGTCGCTGATGTGGTGCTACAGGGAATGGAACTATTTGTTGGTACCCATCGGAGGCAGAACCCATCAATGGTTTGGTGGCTCCTGCATAATTGGATTACGTCATAAGCAAGAGTGCTACCAGGCCTGTGCTCGCGCATCGAAGTTTCGGGATGCAAATACCAGTGCTCTTAAAAAGAAGTATAATTCTACCTCCAAGTCCTTCAAAAGTGTCCTTGTAAAGGCAAAGTCAGAGCACATCGGCAAAATTGGCGAGAAACTAGTTCCACTTCCTTCGGGAACACGTGAATTCTAGTCTTTCGCCAAGGCTATCCAAGGGAACTTCTGTCAGCCATCTCTCCCATCTCTGTACAGGGAGGACGACGCACTGGCCTATGCCGCAAAGGACAAAGCCTATCAGCTGGGATCTCTCTTTGCGTCTAACTCGACTCTTGATGACGGGGGGAACACACCGCCAACCATCCCGTGGTGTGAGTGCTCCATGCAGGATGTGCTGTTTACCCAACGCTCGGTGCGCAGAGCACTCCTCTCCCTGGATGTCAACAAGTCGAGTGGGCCTGATGGCGTCCCTCCTATTGTGCTGAAGACGTGTGCTCCGGAGTTGAAACCGGTTTTAACGCGTCTTTTCCGGTACTTCTACTCCCTAGGCGTAGTCCCGAAGTCATGGAAGACAGCCTTTCTGCACCCGATACCAAAAAAAGGTAACCGCACTGATCCGTCCAAATATAGGCCTATCGCCATGACCTCATTGTTCTCTAAAATAATGGAATCCATTATTAACAGGCGGCTCATGCGGTACTTTGAGGATCACCAGCTGATTAGTGACCCCCAGTACAGTTTCCGTCGCGGTTGCTCGGCTGGTAGTCTTCTGGGTTACCTAACTTATAAATGGGCGGAGGCAGTAGAGTCCAATGGGGATACGTTGGCCGTTAGTTTGAACATAGCGAAGGCTTTTAATCGGGTTTGGCACAAAGCGCTTCTTATGAATCTTCCTTCCAATGGCCTTCCCGAAAATTGTGCAATTGGATTACCAGTTTTCTTGCTGATCGAAGCGTCAAGGTCGTTGTAGACGGTACAAGCGCTGATTACAAGCCCACGCTGATGTTCCACAAGGCTGCGTGCTATCACCAACGCTGTTTCTTCTGCATATCAATAACATGTTGCAAACCGGTAACATTCATTGCTATGTAGACGACAGCGCTGGTGATGCTTTAAACATCGGCCGTGCCAATATTTCTCGGGAAAATTTCGCCGAGTACCGGGACAAACTTGTGTCTGAAGTCGAGACTTTGTTGAACAAAGTCTCGGACTGGGTGCGATTAAGTCTAGTCCGATTTAGTCCCCAGTAGACATAAGTTTGCGCGATTACCGCTAAAGAGAACCCCTTCGTCGTATCTCTTCAGTTTCAAGGCGCTCCCCTCGTGGCCTCAGCCAATATCGAACCCTCGGCGTCGACACATCAAGTGACGTGCAGATTCGTGGTCACTTCGAAGAGACGGCCTAATTTGCCTCTAAAAATCTTGGCGTGCTCAGGAGAGCGGGACAGTATTTCATGCCGGCTCACCACCTGCTACTTTAAAAGGCGCAGGTTCGGCCGCACAAGGAATACTGTTCCCATCTTTGGGCTGGGACTTCCCAGTGCCAGCTCCTTCCATTTGATCGCTCATTCCGATAGGCTTGACTCTTGCATCTCTTGTGGAATCGACTACCACCAGAGATTTTTTCGAACCGATACGACTTTGGGACCTTCAAGACTACTCCTTTTTAAAAGGCCGGCAACGCATCTGCAATTCCTGGTGTTGCAGTTGTTGATGGGTGGCGGTAATCACTTACCATCAGGTGAGTCGTATGCTCGTTTGCCCCCTCTCCTATAAAATGCAATAATTACTGATCAGCAGTCATTTTAAATAGTTAATTAACATTATGCCCAAATTTTTGCCTATGTCTAACAATACATAATAACTTATTTTTTTTTAAATATCTAAATTAATTCTTAAGTTTATATTCTTTGTGCACTCTCATAGAATGTGTAATATAAATATAAATGAAAATATAAATGTGTAATATAAATGTAATATAAATGAAAATAATCAGACAGTGTGTCTAAATAATAATGTAAACCGTATACACTAACGTTATATTAAGGAATTGACTCCTTATACATGACTACTAGATCAATCATGGAAAATATGTGTTACCTTATCCTGAGCCGATGCATATTTATTTGATATAATTTGCAGGTAAAATCCCAAACCGGCAACAGGTAACACCGTCAAAGGTACGAGTCGTATAATACTGTGACTATCAATCTACCCGCACCGCGCGACGATTCAGGCCAACTCTCTCTATATTACTGAGATTATTGAGACTCGTGTTCAGCAGTGGACATTTATCAGCTGATGAAAAAGTAATTTTATTTCTAATTTAAAATACGTTAAACTAGGATTTTCTTCTGTATCGTGGATGCGGTTTACATAAACAAATTGCACAAGCATGTTGGACAAGCATCCAGAACCGGAACAATAATTTTTAGGCCATACAAATACTTGACCTTGGAGCCATGGTAACTCAGACGGTTAGCGCTCGCTGTAAATTCCACAGTACGCGAGCAAACCGGGTTCGATCCCCGCCGGCACCAATGAAATTGTTTATTGCAATTTTAAGTGCTAATTACCCCGTGCTCGAAGGTGAATGAAAACAACGTGAAAGCATCTGAAGGCATATGAAGTTCGCCAACCGGTATTTGGGCAGCGCGCCGGACTATTCCTTGTGCTAAAACCTTCTCAGAATTGAGCGCAGCACTGCCCAGGAGTGGGATGTATATAGGTTGTTTTTTTTATAGAATAGGGTGACAAACAAGCACACAGTCCACCTAATGGTAAGTCGTTGCTGTGGCCCATAGGTATCAACATTTATTCTCGATTACGAAAAAAAATGCAGATGCCCGTGAGAACTTAGATGGAATGCCTCGTTTCCAGTAAAAAGGGTCTCCGGTTCCCTACACTCACCACACGAAACACAGCAGCATTAAGCTACTATTTGACGCTGGTATACTGCGAGAGCGTGGTCCATCCCCGGTTGAACCGAGCCATTCGAGCTACAACTATACTACTAATATAACTGCGGCATGACTCTACCAATTATCAATAAATTTAATTTTAACTTTAACAAACACTTTGTAACGATCCCCCCCCCCCCTCTATATAATAAAAAATTTTATAATATTAAAAATATCCCCTTTTCAATAACATTATATATATATGTGACCAGGATTAATAAATTATGTTTTGATCTTTCTAAATGATCTTTCTAAAGGTTTAATAATAGGCCGTTTGTAATAATTTGGCGTGATCGTCTTAGTTAGGACCCTTATTTACGTTGTGTTTGTTTAGTAACTTAGTTCTTTTAGATGTCGTTTGGAAGAATGAATATTCACTAGAGCAATTGAAAGCTGTTGGTAGTGCCTTATAAGCTAAGTGAACCCCGTTCGCGAAGACAGGGCTCGAAAAAGTTTAAGAACATAAAACGTCCCTATTCCACTTGTATCAGGTTTACATTATTAATTTATTATTATTTATCCCTTCCCGCTTGGTAAAGGCTCACAATATATTTATACAAAATACCCGATACAAGGGCTTCGCTCTCCTACATTTATTAAAAAAAAATGTAGGGGAGGCACACGCCGTGCACGGTGAGTGCCAACCATTTTGATGCACTCCCCCCGGCGGGAACGCTAATTCGGGAACTGGACCGTAGTCCACAGCAAAATAACTGGCGAACCAGTAAAAGAGGCTTGGCCCCTTGTTAGTGCGTAAGCACAAACATCGACCGAAGTCGCGCATGTCAATGCGTGTAAACGCCATACAGAATACGAACGAACCCAGCCACAGTGAATGTACATCACACGGTTTAGGCAAATAGGCACACTGGCCTTAAACCCTCCGTGAGCGCCACCACCTGCCAGACCGCCGCTCCTGCAGACGTGATGTAAGTGTATGGCATCACCACCAATTGCATGATCAGCACGGCTACTAGCCGCAGAGCGTGTCATGAGTCTACTGCTCACCTCAAGGGAATGGGGTCCCACGTTGTGCGGCTTTCGGCCGCAGCCTTGAGAGTCTCCTCAGATTCTCCCGCCAGCTACCACCCGCATGAGGTCGACACATATGCTCCACCAACCAATACAACGGCAGATATAGCCAAAAGGCAGTTATAAGATAAGAGTAATAATTCGCCATCAGAAAGGGTTTGTGTCACTGACGTTGAGTAAATGCATTTTCGATCATGTTTGTCTCACCCACCAACAAGTTGCCTTTAATCATTCAAAGGTGGGAAAGTTACAGAGATATAATATTATGTTGTTATATAAAACATCGTGGAGGGCAGACAGTCTGCAGCCCCGCAATGAAGGGACCCGACTTGGGCAAAGCTACTTAGGTGTGAGTCAAACCAAGACGCAGAGAGCGCCATTGAGAATAGCGTCCCACCAAACAACCATCGCAGAGACGCAATGCTGCAGAACGCAACAAGCATCAATACAACTTTCGTTGGGGTTACACCGTTCCAAGGTCCCCCATACATCCCAGCAGACATCACCACCCGTATACCTCCATCGACCAGAACCACAAGAGAGCGTCGAATCAGGCGCAGCACAACACAACTATCATACGGGTGGCGCCCCCTCACAACACATCCACATGATCCCTATCGATTTTGGTAACAAAGTTGGTATTGTTGTTATATGAAAAATATCACCAACGTATCATAGTAGCACGCTACTAAGACGCCAATGAACAAAACTCCACGTATCATAGCGCTAATGCACTAAGGCATGAAGTTGAGTATGCCTGTTACACTTAAAAGTGCTACCAAACACACTCATCATCCCCATCCGAAAGATAGACGACACATCGCTATGCGCAACGACGCCACCCACAAACGGTATGGGTGTGCGATGTCCACGGGAAAGCCGTATTGCTACAACAAACCCGCTTACCACCGACACTAAGATGTTAATTGTATACCTCCATCGACCAGAACAACAGGAATGCGTCGAATCAGGCGCAGCACACCCGCAGATCCATCACAAGACACAATACCGCAAGTAGCAGTAAGCATCAATGCAACTATTATACGGGCGGCGCACCCTCACAACACACCCACATGACTCCTATCGATTTTGGCAACAAAGTTAGTACTGTTGTTATATAAAAAAAAATATCACCAACGTATCATAGTAGCACGCTACTAAGACGCCAATGAACAAAACTCCACGTATCATAGCGCTAATGCACTAAGACATGAAGCTGAGTATGCCTGTTACACTTAAAAGTGCTACCAAACACACTCATCATCCCCATCCGAAAGATAGACGACGCATCGCTATGCGCTACGACGCCACCCACAAACGGTATGGGTGTGCGATGTCCACGGGAAAGCCGTATTGCTACAACAAACCCGCTTACCACCGACACTAAGATGTTAATTGTATACCTCCATCGACCAGAACAACAGGAATGCGTCGAATCAGGCGCAGCACACCCGCAGATCCATCACAAGACACAATACCGCAAGTAGCAGTAAGCTTCAATGCAACTATTATACGGGCGGCGCACCCTCACAACACACCCACATGACTCCTATCGATTTTGGCAACAAAGTTAGTACTGTTGTTATATAAAAAAAATATCACCAACGTATCATAGTAGCACGCTACTAAGACGCCAATGAACAAAACTCCACGTATCATAGCGCTAATGCACTAAGACATGAAGCTGAGTGTGCCTGTTACACTTAAAAGTGCTACCAAACACACTCATCATCCCCATCCGAAATATAGACGACGCTTCGCTACGCGCTACTACGCCGCCCACAAACGGTATGGGTGTGCGATGTCCACGGGAAAGCCGTATTGCTACAACAAACCCGCTTACCACCGACACTAAGATGATATGTCTAGGACACATCGGTTAGCGAGTCCAAGTTTACCTCGGACCAATTGCTCGTGAAGCAGCACACACGCCACCATAATATTCCTTTTCAAGTCCCTAATAAGGACTAGTCATTTTGCTACAGTACTAGGATCAGTCAGTCACCCGACCTCCCCATACAATGCTTATGCATCAAGGAGACCTCCTATAATATTGCTTTTGTATCATAGACCTTACTTTCATAAGTCATGTATATATAGGTTTCGAACCCATGACCCTACTATTGTAATGCATATTAATCATAGAGACCTTCTATAGTATTGCTTTTGAATCACAGACCTTACTTTCATAAATCATTCATATATAGGATTCGAACCCACGACCCTACTATTGTAATGCATATTAATCACAGAGACCTTCTATAGTATTGCTTTTGAATCATAGACCTTACTTTCATAAGTCATTCATATATAGGGTTCGAACCCACGACCCTACTGTTGTAATGCAATTAATCACAGAGACCTTCTATAGTATTGCTTTTGAATCATAGACCTTACTTTCATAAGTCATTCATATATAGGGTTCGAACCCACGACCCTACTATTGTAATGCAAATTCATCATGGAGACCTTCTATGGTATTGCTTTTGAATCACAGACCTTACTTTCATAAATCATTCATATATAGGGTTCGAATCCACGACCCTACTATTGTAATGCAAATTCATCATGGAGACCTTCTATAGTATTGCTTTTGTATCATTGAGTTTAATATCATAAGCCCCTAATATAGGACTAGTCATTGTGCTACAGTACTTCAGGCAGTTAGGCTCCTGACCACCCCTATATATATGTACAACTGCAGGTATGTATCTCCGGCAGCTTCCTCCATACAAGACATCTATACGTGAACACCTTCCATAACTTAGAAAAATTTTCTTTTATACACAACACCTCCCATAACTTAAACAATTTTTAACAAATTTTCTAATTATCTTATAAACGTTATTTAACTTAATTTTATAATATTTTTTTACTTGTATTTCTATTATTTATCTTATTTTAAATATTTTACAAGTTTTTATAATAAATTTACTTATTACGAGAAACAATAATTTTGCCTTTAATTTACTATGTTATTGGGATAATGTCTGAAATATATCAACTTTATGTTTATTAATTTGACTTAATTGCTTAATATATATCTTTTAAGACTATTTTTGACGCCCCTTTATATTGAATTAATTTATTAATAATAATATTGTGCCGTCACAACTTGTTCCGCGATTCGAAACCGGGGCTTGCAGCGCCGCACTGTATACACACCCATGAGCTTTGTCACCTTGACAGCTTTGGTATATTAGATACAGATCTACATTTATAATGAGGCGATATAATCTATTTTAATCTTATGCGCTTTTAATTTACTCAGCTTCTTTTGTACCTAAGTTAAAGTTTTGCATACACTGGCTAACATGCAATACGGCAAGTATGGGTAACGGTTAAAGGGCAGGTAAATGGTAAATAGTGGTACCCACCCAACCGGTCTCCTAGGCAGGAAAAGTTCGACTACCTAGTCCTAGTAAATAGTATATTAACAATATAGGTACTGATTGTCCGAATATTGAGTCATAAGGGAATTTATTTGAAAGATGTTCTGATGAACGGGGATAGTCCACTTGACTGTATTTATTAAACATCATCTCAACTCATCCCTCCTATAGGTTGGTCTATACAGGGAGTCACTGTGTCACTTTCACACAGGATACCTACAGCGACTACATGAATAATATCGGTCGCCAGGCTGCCCTACTTGCTCTTCTCCTTAGCCAAATCTAGAAATTCCTTGTTATTTCTGTTTTCGTTTTCAGGTTATCGTCGTATTGAACGGAAATTTCGACCAAAGGCAAATAGTGGTCATAATAATTAAATTTATTATTATTAAATTTTATTATTATTTTTCGGATATATTGTAGTGTTCTCGTCCGGTTGGGACTTAAAAATTAATATATTTTTTCAAAAGTTAACAGTAAAGTTACAGCCTATATATGTACCACGCTGGGCACAGGCCTCCCCTCATTTCTGAGAGGGTTTTAGGGCAAGGAAGTGTCCGCCGCGCTGCCCCAATGCGTGTTGGCAGACTTCACATGTCTTCGAAATATTTTTTTTCTCTTATTCCTCAGACATGCAGGTTTCCTCATGATGTTTTCTTTCACCGCCGAGCACGTGGTAAACCAGCACTAAAATTGCAATTAATAATTTCATTGGTGCTGTCAGGGATTTGGCGAACTCGGGTTACTCGCGTTCTGTTTGTTATATTTACAGCGAGCATTAACCATCTGAGCTATCACGGCTCACACACACACACACACACACATGTATATAAATATATATATACATATATATATATATATATATAGTACCCGGTTGACCGAGCTTTGCTCGGTATTTTTCGCTCGATTTTTTTAATTCGTGTGTTTTGGAAATTATATTTAGATACAAATTACATACTGATGAATTATAAATAATATTTTTTGATCTTAGCGACATAACAGAAAAAACTGAACTGGTTATTTGAATAAAAAATCATGAGTGCAATTATTTTTATTTAAATTTTCGTGTTTTTAAAAAATACTAAAAAAAGGGCTCGAAAAAAATATATTTTCTCAAAAAAGAAAGAAACTTGAAAAAAAAATAAAAAAGTCGGTCGGTCGGTCTGGGCTCGAACCATGGTATTACGATTTTGCGACCGCCCAATATACCATTAAGCTATTTGTAATCATTAATAAGCCGTCAAAATTTACCTTCTTATTCTAACGATATTATAGCAGTTTTTCATTGCCTAAAAACACGGACAAAAAGACATTTTCTAAAAATAAATCTTAGCTAGATCGATTTATTATCCCCGAAACTCCCTGGACACTAAATTTTATGAAAATCGTTGGAGCCGTTTCCGAGATCCCGATTATATATATATATATATATATACATATATACAAGAATTGCTCGTTTAATAGTATAGGATATATATATATATATATATATATTTGTACACATGTATATTTGTTTATAAAAACAATCATAAACAAGATAAAATATATGTTGACTATAATAATTCTAATATCTTGAAAATAAAGTAAAATAAATAAAAAAACAATCAGAGGGCAGCCCTCGGCAGAGCATATCAAACGGTCGAGGGTTAGGCGTATAGGAAAGGAAACCGGTGTAAAGGGAAGTCCGAAAAGCACCGTCTTCTGCATTTGAACCCGGAGCGGACCTTCGCAGAATCCCAGCCACTCCAAATGACCCGAGCAACTGACCGGGATTAACCTGTTCGAAGAAACCACCTCCATCACCACCTCCTGAGTCTGGTTCAGATTTTTCTTCTTAGTTAAGGAGCCTTAGTTTTATCTTCTTAATTTTTATAACTTCCTGAAGGTTTCTCTAGTAGGTTTATAATTTAAAACAAATTCGGCAAAGTTGGCAAAATAGTACTTATTTTAAAGGAATCCGTTAGCTGAAACCTACCTGACACCAGATTGCAAGTATAAAGGCTACGGTTGCTACGTACAAACATGGAATATTTTACATCTTGAACTTTAAACTGAAACACCACATTGAATGTTCCGCCATTTATATCTAAACCAATACAATATGAAAAAATTCCATAAAGTCTTTTAAAATTTTAAAGTTTACAATGTATACTATTCTTTATTCTAAAAAAGTGTTTATTTCTTATCATCCCAGAAGATTATTATAGAATCAAGGTCACATTTCATTTCTCATTAAACAAATACTTGTTAAAGAGCAGGCGTGCTGTTGAATATTTATTATCACCCTCGCACTTTCATACGGGGTATAAAATCAGAACAAATAACATGTTTTAACACATTCGATAAGGGTGAATTGCGTGGAAAACTTCGAAGGTAAGTGGTTTTATTAAGACATTGTTAATTAAAATTACTAATTCTCCTTCTTTTTTGGATAATAGGAGTCTACTACTAGACAAAAGCCTCTGCTATTGTAGGGATTTATCGTTACGCTAGGCGGATTGATGACTTTGACACTGAATACCGCCGCCGCGGTCTTGGTTTTTTACGCCGTTATTTCACAATGAAGGTTTGACTTTGGTTGTTGTTAGCCGTGCACATACAGATTGTGTCAGTGTGCGTGGGCCTCGGGAGCGCTCAGTCACGATCGCGAGTCGAACGAATCGCAGTTACACACACAAACACGGCTGTTGGTACACGTCACTACTACAATGAAGGCGAACCTTAATCCTGAAATAGAATAACTATACCACCGTTTATCGGAATCCATAAGATTCAAACATAACTCGATGATAATAATGATAATGAAGCAAGGGATTCTTTACTGAGCCTACTTTTCTATAATTTCCAGTCTTAACTACGCAGAATTGACTTTGCTAAACAGGTGAGACTGGCAACCATTTGATATATAGACTGGTTGTAACCTAGCCCAGCTTAATGAATATGGGTTAATCTACTAAGAAATGATGCTGGCAAATTTTTTAAAAGATCGAAATTCAGCAGGTTACCTTAAAAGGCTTGATGTTTCTTACATAGTACGGATTTTGTACCTTACTTTTAAAATAATAAACATTATTGTATCTAAATCCTGGCTTTTTTGATACTTTATCATCAAAACGTGTTAAAGTGTAAGTAGCCTAACAAAAACCGGACACGCATTCAAAAAGCCTATCTTGTCGTCCTAAATCGGATGCCTTGGCAGCCCCAGGTGGACAGTATCCACGGGCTTGTTATTTATGTCCACTGTATTGCTTCTAGACAATGAAAATGATTTTGTTAGGGCTCAAAGTCCCAACATTAGAACACGGTTGGGAGTTGCATTTTGGTCGTCAAAATGAAGTCAATCTGATTTTTCGTTGATGTTTATCTAAAATAATTTCCTGCACAGTTTAAGATTTATTTACTACTAAAGCTGTTTAATTTCGTAACTTATGTTAATTTTGTTATAGTTATCACAGACACGGAGACTTTATTCTTTAAAAAAAAATTAATTGATCAATCCTTTCCAGATGTTACAAAATACGTTTACCATTATAACGTTTTCCTTGTTGATTTCAACTTGCTGTGGTCACATTGGTGGCCAGATATCGCTTCAAGATGTTAAAGATATGAAACCACAGAAGTATTGTGGACCGACACTAGCAAAGACCTTGGCGCTGTTATGCTACGACGAAAGCGCTGGCGTCGGGAAGCGAGCTGAATATAATTCCGTATATAGTAAGAAATTATAATTTTAAACATACTTTAAAATAGCATCTTTCAAAAGTTGGTATGACGATGAACAAGGGTAACATTTCATGTAACGGTAGAGCACTTCAGGCATTCAGCTCCAGCTCTACGATAACAAACAAATCGATACCATCCAATGACTTATATAATTGATTTGAAATTATAATTTTAGTGCTTTTTTTGACTGCCTCGTTGGTCTAGTGATTGTAGTAGTGCGACTTCTGATCATGAGGTCCTGGGTTCAAATCCCGGGTCGGGCCAAATAAGCAATTATAGAGTTTTTCCGTCAAGAAATTCTCAGTAGCTGCCTGGAGTCAGGAAGTTGGCGGTGTCTCACCCCTGTGCCTCGGAAAGCACGTAAAGCCATAGGTCCTGCGCTCAATCTCTCTCCAGTCGTGTCGGTTTACCGTCCCATCGGATTATGAGGGTAAGGGAATAGAGAATGCACCTGTGCTTGCGCGAAAAATTTGGGCACTGTAATCCTGTCCTGCGCCGATGGCTAGTCTCCGTTGAAACTGGCCGCCATGACCGATGATGATGAAACTCGCAGGATTATGACTTTACATTACTGGGCGGACAGGAAACACACCGAAAGCGCCACTTCCTGGCCTTAAAAAGCAGCTTAATACTTCTTTGTTTCGTATGGTGAATGTAGAGATTCTGAGACCCTATTTTACTGGAAACGAGGCATTCCATCTTAGTCCTCAGGGGTGACAACGCATCTGTGTGTTGATGCTTAATCAAGGACAAATGTAGTTGTAAATGGACCACAGCATCCACTTACCATCGGGTGGACTGTGTGCTCCTTTGGCAACCCTTATTCTATAAAAATGAAACCTAACTGCCTGTTAAGCTAAGATTATAGAATTAAAGAAAAAAATCGTTTCTGACATGGAAGACCTACGCACAGCAGTGACCATTTGATAAACCGTTGCATAAAATATTTGAATATGATTTATTCTCCATACATTGATACACAAACACAATTTATTAAACAACTGCTTATATAATAATATCTTAAAATTAGTTCTTACCAATTTCAATGTTAAATATCAGATAAGGCTTAAAGACAATTCGCTTCCTGCCCCATATCATTCTCCTGTGCATTATTCCGGAAGTCGTATGTTCAGTGGTAGACCTTTGATTGGTTATAATTTTTTTTTATATATCCGATGGTAAGTGATTGCTGTGGCCCATAGACATCTACGTCTATTCTCGATTAAAAATCAAAATGCTGACGCGTTATCACCCGCGAGGACTAAGATGGAATGCCTCATTTCCGTAAAAAGGGTCTCCGGTTCTACACTCACTATACGAAGCTCAGCAGCATTAAGCTAAAATTTTACGCAGGTATTCTGTGAGAAGGTAGTCCTTCGCCGGTCGAGTTATTAGAGGATAAATGTAAATGTCTATGGGCCACAGCATCCACTTACCATCAGGTGGACTGTGTGCTCCATTGTCACCCTTATTCTATAAAAAAAAGATGCAGCTGCCCATCACCTGTTCTAATTTCCCTCTGTCACCTCTTTACAACACCCATGGGACGATATGGGGTAGTGGATAATCTTACACCGCCCCTACACGGTTAACGGTGGTGAACGATGCTAGTGTCAAATATAAAAAAAAATTGTATCTTGAACTCGTGGTTTTTAATATACCCAAGCTTGTCATTGTTCGTTTATCCAATGAAATAATGAAAAATATTACGTTTTCTACAGACGCAATTATGCCTCCGTTTTATAAAGAGCAAGAAGTCCCTTACTGGCCATGGCTGTCACCTGAGAAGGCCAGGAGCATGGGATTGCCGTCACGCGGGAAACGCTACGTGGGTGTTGTTGACGAATGTTGCTTCAAAGCTTGTAGTGTAGATGAATTACTGTCATATTGTTAGATGATTTATTATCTGTATCGTCTATAGATTATAAACATAACCCATTATAAATATAATCTGTATTTTTGTCTAAAAGTTTATTTAAAATTATGATAATTTTTGTATTTTGCTAACTTATTGGAAAAACTATTATCTTTTCTGTAAATAGCTAAGTGTATACAATATGTCGTAATTTTATAAAATAATATAATCTATTTAATAAAATATTACTTATTTCTTTGGCATTCAAAATAATTTTTGGATCAGTCTTTTTAACTTTAAGAATTGTGTACCGCTAAGTAAGTATATCCCTTCGCCTTCCAAGCGTAGTACCACCTTGCCGTGGCGGAATCGTCTATAAGATAAGTGATGGCACCACGGTGGGTGAGGAAGTACCGCTGCCAAAACGTTATATTTCTCGTAGTGTATATATTGGCTTTGTTTTAACGTTTGGTTTTGCTGTGTTGGGAAAATTAATTAATATCAATTACAAGTTGAAGTCTTTTCTACACGCTTAAAGTGTGACGCTATTTTATTAAATTCACCAGTACGTACTTTAAAGTAAAATGTACTAAGTATTCCGTATGTGCGTAACTACATATTACTTCAATGGATACCTATGTATATGAAAGTAATGGAATTTTATAATTTTAACTTTCACCTACCTCCAGATGTTGAATTTTCTGAAATTATGCATCATCTCGCACGCAGACTCGACGACTTGCAGCCTCCCGGACCAAAAGACTTCAGTACGATGGACCATATGGACCATACCCTGTGGCAGGTTTTACAGAAGACCGAAGAGTAGGTACAATCTGCCACTTTGCCTGGCGTATGTGGACTATGAGAAAACTTTTGATTCCGTCGAAATTTGGGCGGTGCTACAGGCCGTGATAAACTTAGAAATGAGGATATCCGCAATAGAACCAGAGTGACCGACATAGCCCAACGGATTAGTAAGCTGAAATGGCAATGGGCCGGCCATATAGCTCGAAGAACCGACAACCGTTAGGGAAAAAAGTTTCTCGAGTGGTATCCTCGTACCGGTAGGCGTAGTGTAGGGCGACCCCGCACTAGATGTAGTGACCACCCGGTAAGAAATGCAGGACCGTGCTCTGTGGCATTCCTTCAGCAGTGGACTTCTGAAGTGCTGTAATGATGATGGTGATGATGCAGACATGTTAGAAACCGATGACAATACAATAATTATTTAACTGTATGACCTAGTATTCTCACCAGGAGCGTTACAGTTGTTTAAGTTTTTCTGAACTCCTATATTACCTACCTATATCTAATTTTCAAATAGCTTTTACCCGGCAACTTACCGCGAAGAACTTAATTGCAAAAAAACTGAGTTTAAAAGATTTTCGATAGTTGAACTACTTACCCAAAGATCACTATTATAGATCTCGAATTTTTTTGTTTATCTTATGGGAAAACGTTAAAAACTGAAATTGAAGACCTATTAATTTTACGTAAGATCATAACACCTAACCCTTTAAAGACTATTTCATTGGTCCAGTGGTCGCAAGCGCGTCTGCTGATATGTGGTCCCGAGTTCGAATCCCGAATGGGGCCTAAATCAGTTACTGGGTTTTGCTAGGAAGAAATTCTCAGTAACAATCAGGAGTGAGAAAGTTGAAGGTGTTTTATCCCCGTGTCTCAGAAAGCACGTTTCTGCGCAAGACCTCTCTCCGTTCGTATCGAATTGGCATCCCATCAGATTGTGAAGATGAAGAAATAGAAAGTGCACCTGTGCTTGCGCACGCACTCGTGCAGTATAATCCTGTCTAGCGCAGATTGCAAATCTCCGTTAAGACCACCAATAATAATTAATAGCAGTTTTGGAAGTCTTTGAAGGTATCTGGAATTTACACAATCTCTGTAAGAAAACAACTTTGCTGAATTTTTTTTTTTTCAGAAAATCTATGATCTTGGAATCAAATTGATATTGAGCCTTAAACTTCTTTGAAGGTCTTTTTCCTCCTGCGTTGCAGCGTTTTTATAACTTACAAAAAAGATTATTACAAAAAGGTGTACTTTATCAGAAATATAAAGAATTTATTAAAGATTATGTTGACTCATGTAGAACTCTATGATATTTTAAATATTTAGAAGGATGTTTTGGAAAAACAAGCAATTATCATGATGATCATGATGCTGATTTAAAAAATATTTTTAAGTTTCAAGGTTTCCTGTAGATTATTTTAAAATTGTAATGCTTAGAATATTACCAGTATAAAAATATGATATTTTATGTAATAAAATACATATTTTTGATAACAATGGCTGTTGGTAGACATTCCTCTTGAAAGGCAAAATAATTAAAACAAATGATTTTTTGTAGGGTTTTATAAAAACTCAAAATAATAAGAACCTGCGTTTGCCAAGCCCGCTTTCCAAGTGTGGCAACTGTGGAAAATATTCCCCCTTTTTGTGGGAATCTATAGCAGAGTCCTATGTTTTGGCAACAATCTTCTTTTGTCCTTTAAAATTTATAAAAAAAACAACCGAAACCTCTATTGATCTAGACCGCCCAATTGGCTATCTCAAAATCATAGAAGCTTTTTTTTAAAACTCTGTCATCCACCATACTCTTCTGTCTTTGCTTGTTTCAATTTTTTGACGTGACAACGTCTTATAAATTGGTTTGCCGGGTGACACTTCAAGAAACTGCGTTACGCTCCGCTCACGTTATGCGCTCACAATGAGAGCGAGTGAGAGGCACGCGTCCCTTCCACTCGGGCATGGTTAGCCCGCCTAAGAGCGAGAGAGACAGACATAAAAAGTGTTATTTCATCCTTCTTCCTACTATACGAATGAATATTCACATTAAAATTATTTTACCACTCAAAGTCGTTGTCACGTAAAACTTTCGCCCGTATACCGACTTTACAGGCAACCAATTTTTTTTTTTAACGGAAATATATCAACTTCTAAAAGCGGTGAAAAACGCTTTTACCGAGTACCCAGTTCATTATCCCCAGAACTCCTATGGCACACATATCAATGAACTTTCATTTAAATAGCAATTGTACCTACAGTAATAGCCGTTACTTTTGATTAATTTGTATCATAAAAAATGTTTGATTTTTCTTTATAAAACCTTACTTACTTTTTAACAGTGGTAGAGCCACGCGGCAGCTTTGCTGTTGCACGTATGGGCCGGCTCAAACCGGGGTGGTACCACGACCTCACAGAATACCAGCGTGAAGTGGAAGCTCTGCTTCCGCGTTCCGTCTGGTGAGTGCAGGTGGCCGGAAGCCCAAATCCCCCCCCCCCATCAACATGGTAGCGGAATTAAATAATGATAGACTACCCCAGGAGGGTACCAGCACCCCTGGAGAATCCCTCGCTGAGCATCCACGACCATGTTTCTCCACTTCTGAGCGTGGGTGCTCAGGCTGCCCCGCGTATTCTGGGGGGGGGGGGCAAAATTCCGCTCAAGACTACAACTGCTCGGGGCAAACGGAGCAACAAGACCAAGGCGACCCCTGCCACGCTGTCCGTGAATTTCTGCAATATCAGGGGACTTCACTCTAACCTAAACGCCGTCCACTACCATCTCGATACGGCGAGGCCGGCTCTGCTCTTTCTTACCGAGACGCAGGTGTCCTCTCCGGCTGATGTCTCGTATCTCTCCTACCCGGGGTACAAACTGGAACACTCCTTTGTGCCTCGAGCTGGAGTTTGCGTTTACGTCAGAGAGGACATCTGTTCTTGACGCCTCGGCAGACTTGAAGGTTCGGACCTGTCCATCCTTTGGCTACGCGTAGACAGCGACGACCATCCGCGCATCTTCGGGTGCCTCTATAGGTCCCATATCGGTAATGTCGAAACAGACCGACTCTTCGACCACGTCCAAATGGCTGCAGATTCGTTGCTACAGCAGATCCCCTCCGCAGAGATCGTGATCCTCGGCGACTTTAACGCCCATCACGCCGAATGGCTTGGATCACGTTTAACCGATCATGCGGGGAGATCTGTTCATGATTTTGCCTTGGCATATGGTCTGACACAACTGGTTACTTCGCCTACGCGGATTCCAGATGTGGAGGATCATGCACCTTCCCTGTTGGACCTTCTGCTGACCTCTCACCCGGACGGATATCAGATTTCCGTCGACGCCCCTTTAGGCTCCTCGGACCATTGTCTGGTCCGGAGTGTTGTGCCACTCACGCTGAAATCGCGGTTGCATTCTGCAGGCTGCCGCCGTGTTTGCCACTATAGGTCAGCCGATTGGAATGGGATGCGGTCTTTCTTTGCATCCTACCCTTGGGGGCGGGTTTGCTTCTCGCCGGATGATCCCAACGTTGTTGCGGATTCTGTTACTGATGTGGTACTTCAGGGTATGGAACTTTTTATTCCATCCTCTGTGGTGCCCATTGGAGGCAAGTCTCAGCCATGGTTTGGTCGCTCCTGTAAAATAGCATCATGCTATAAGTGGGAGTGCTACCAAGCCTGGGTTGATGCATTAGCGTCCCGGGATGTAAACACCAGCGCTCTAAAAAAGAAGTATAATTCCGCCTCTAGGTCCTTCAAAAGAGTCATTGCCAAGGCAAAGTCAGAGCACATAGGCAGAATTGGCGAGAAACTAGTTCGCCTTCCTTCTGGAACCCGTGCATTCTGGTCTCTCGCCAAGGCTGTCCAGGGGAATTTCTGTCAGCCATCTCTTCCATCTCTGCACAGGGAGGACGACTCACTGGCCCATACTGCAAAGGAGAAAGCCGATCTTCTAGGCTCTTTCTTTGCGTCTAACTCGACTCTCGATGACGGGGGGAGTACGCCGCCGACCATCCCGCGGTGTGAGTGCTCCATGCCGGAAGTGCAGTTCACACAGCGCTCGGTTCGCAAAGCACTCCTCTCCCTGGACATCCACAAGTCGAGTGGGCCTGACGGAATCCCCCCAATTGTGCTGAGGACGTGTGCTCCAGAGTTGGCACCGGTTTTAACGCGTCTTTTCCGGTACTCCTACTCCCTAGGCGTAGTCCCAAAATCATGGAAGACGGCTTTCGTCCACCCGATCCCTAAAAAAGGCGACCGCTCAGACCCGTCCAACTACCGGCCAATCGCCATCACCTCCTTGTTCTCCAAAACAATGGAGTCCATTGTAAACTGCCAGCTCATGAGGTACCTTGAGGATCACCAGCTGATTAGTGACCGCCAATACGGTTTTCGCCGTGGTCGGTCAGCTGGTGATCTTCTGGTCTACCTCACTCACAGATGGGCGGAGGCAGTAGAGTTCAAGGGGGAGGCATTGGCCGTTAGTTTGGACATTGCGAAGGCCTTCGATCGGGTTTGGCACAAAGCGCTTCTTTCGAAGCTCCCTTCCTATGGGCTTCCCGAGAAATTGTGCGATTGGATCACCAGCTTTCTTGCAGATCGGAGCATCAAGGTCGTTGTAGACGGTGCAAGCTCCGATTGCAAGCCTATTAATGCTGGTGTTCCACAGGGCTGCGTGCTGTCGCCAACGCTGTTTCTTCTGCATATCAATGATATGTTGCATACCCGTAACATTCATTGCTATGCAGATGACAGCACTGGTGATGCTCTTTACACCGGCCGAGCCAATATTTCTCGGGAAAACGTCTCCGAGTGCCGGGACAAACTTGTGTCAGAAGTCGAGTCTTTGCTGAACAGAGTCTCGGATTGGGGATGTCTAAATCTAGTCCAGTTTAACCCCCAGAAGACACAAGTTTGCGCGTTAACCGCTAAAAAGAACCCCTTTGTCGTATCCCCTCAGTTTCAAGGCACTCCCCTTGTTGCCTCAGCCAGTATCGGAATCCTCGGCGTCGACATATCGAGTAACGTGCAGTTTCGTGGTCACTTGGAAGGGAAGGCCAAATTGGCCTCTAAAAAGCTTGGCGTGCTCAGCAGAGCGGGACAGTATTTCATGCCGGCACACCGCCTGCAACTTTACAAGGCGCAGGTTCGGCCGCACATGGAATACTGTTCCCATCTCTAGGCTGGGGCTCCCCAGTACCAGCTCCTTCCACTTGACCGCATCCAGCGCAGAGCGGCTCGAATCGTCGACGACCGAGTGCTTTCCGATTGGCTCGACTCACTGGCGCTGCGAAGAGATGTTGCATCTCTTTGCGTATTTTATCGCATCTATCACGGGGAGTGCTCTGAGGAATTGTTCGGATTAATCCCAGCCGCCAAATTTCGTGAACGCACTACACGGCAAACGTCCCGATACCATCCACACCATCTGGATGCTTGGCGGTCCACCACTGTACGTTTCACAAGGAGTTTTCTTCCACTTACAACCTCTCTGTGGAATAGTTTACCACCGGCGATTTTTCCGGACCGATACGACCTGGGGACCTTCAAGAAAAGAGCTTACTCCTTTCTAAAGGGCCGGCAACGCACCCGCAATTCTCCTGGTGTTGCGGTTGATCATGGGCGGCGGTAGTCACTTAACATCAGGTGAGCCGCATGCTCGTTTGCCCCCTCTTCTATAAAAAAAAAAAAACTGTTTTTCTCTGTACATATAATTAGAAAGGTAGTATCTGTGTTTCATTGTAATTCTCTGACCACAACGCTGCGTGATCAGGGGCGGTCGTGATTTTATGGGCCTCTGGGCTAATACTATAAGGGCTTACTCAATTTCTCAAGTAACATTTTGTCAAAAAACTGTTTAGAGTCAAAAAAAATGTAGATATACGGTATAGGAAAAAAAATAGGACAGAAAATATTTTATTTCTATAATATGACTTAATGTTTGTTACAAATAGTTGTATACAAATAGCAACCGTACGACATTATTGCATTATTGCTAAATAAATTGACAGGTTATGTGTGGTTACGTTATATAAATTGTAAAGCAACCTTTCTGCATTTTTGTACTGCAAATTTCTTTATTTGCTCATCATACTGTAATACCCTATTACACTACCCTGAACCAGGGTGCCTACGCCCTGATTCAGGGTGGTGTAATAAGATAAAGGGAGTAAGGGTCCCTAATTAGGGCGTCAAAGTGAACCCGGTCTGCAGCGCCCTTCCACCGTGCAGTGTAATAACACTAAGGGAGTTAGGGCACTTCTTCGATGCGCGACTATGTAAATGATACATCAATTCTATCAAACATCGATATATCGTTCATTAACATGGTTCTTCATGTTTTATGAACGATGTTTTGCCGTCAAAGGTAAAATAACCAACTATTTGTAGGTATAAAATTCCGTATGTTAAAAGTTGCGAATGATGATTATCACGAATTTTATGTTGCCAAAAAATAAATATTCGAAACAAAATATGTCAAAGTTAGATAACGTCAAAATTAAAAATTTTTGTTTAAAAGTTTAATTTTAGTTAGAAGGTTTACGAGTATTTAGCAGAAATAACTCAATCCCGAAAATTTTAACTACGAATCAACAAACAGGCGAATGGTCTTTCAGCCGAAAATAAATATACTTGAACTTCAGAAGTACAATTGTTTTCTATTCGTAATTCCATTTAAAATGTAAAAATGTGGTTATTTTTATTGTGATAATTAATTAAGATAAGTTTACAAATATTGAAATTGGATTGAAATTGTTTTATTCTTTTCTTATTAATAATCATATTGTTTGAGCTTTAACTTAATGAATAGCTTAAGTACCGTCTTATATATAAGTTAATAATTATTTTGTAATGGAAATTATTTTATCAGCTTACGGTACTTCGTATTTCGTTACAATCATTTTTCTGAGATATTGATTTTTATGATTCACCTGTTTGTATTTCGGTATATTTTCGTAGATGTAGGTATTCAGATAATGCGATATTACTGTAGGTAACATACGGAACTACCAAAAAAATTAACATAGTAAAATTATCAAGTAACAAATTAACCACATCATAAGAAATAAAACTAAAGCAGAAGACGACTTTCATATATTACATGTGGGATATCATGAAAGGGTTATATTCCGGGCTTCATAGCCTCGATAAGGTCTATTTGATTAGCCTATCGTGGTAACTTCGGTATCCCGTGAGCGGTTGTTTTCAAAGGCTGGATCTACAATTACGCAGGAGAGAAACCACTTACTAGGCACCAGGTTGTCAAAATTGTTATTTTAAAATTCAATTTGAAAGAAATAAACGTGAAAGTAAAAAATATTTAATTAATTCTTGATTTCTGATAATAATTCGATAAGTTGAATGTGTATAATCCTGACAGTGTTTTTGCACAAGTTTCGGATAATGCTGATGGAGTTAGGTAAGTAGACATTTTATACAGACAATAATAAATGCTTATGTATTTTTAGCAAGTACGCATTATAACCTCTCTTTACTATTGTGCTAACCAAGTCATACACGTTATGTCTCTCCATTATTGTGTGTTTAGCAAGTGTGACGTGTACACTTTAATAAATTTTACAGTACGGCCCCTGAGTTATTACCGATTTGACAGATTATTCTTAAATTAATCGATATAACCTTGCACGAGCGACACATTTGCCGAATGATTTAGAGTACCCCTTTAATATAAAACTTTATGTCAAAATGTCAGAATCAAGTAATTTTCTAATAAACTCTGTTTCAAAACTTAAAATAGTTTGTAAATAATATGAAAACATTTATTTTTTGTTCTTTGGCGCGCTTGTACAAAGTTACATCGTGCGTCTAGTTTTCATAGTGATGTGCTTGATAGTATTCGGTCCGAATTCATTGGAATAGATATGATATTTATTTTATTTGGATATTTTTATTTTACTTATTCCTTCGAGCAACTAGACTATAATGCTACCATTTTTTTGCGTCTCCTAATTGCACTGTGTTGCCAGTATCTCTATGATTTTTAAGATTTATGTGTGATCCAAATACAGAAATGCTGTTTTCTATGATTTAAAAATAAATACAATTAAAATGATTATGTATAATTTTTAACATTCATAATATATAAAACAACATTTAATAAATATGATTTTCTCCCTCAATTAAGCAATGTTATAGGTGTATTTTTTTAAGTAATTGGCGATACTATTCTGGCAACACCCTTACCACCGCTATTTTAATCTGTTTAGTCGTCTTCCGTACTCTCGTGCGCACAGACGACGTTCTCTTGTGTAACCGTTGTTTTTTGACTCGGCTTTCTCCTGTTTATCGTTGCGCTTTATTGGACTAATTTTGTTTGTGTTTGGTAATTTTGTTGAAAATGCCAAAACGAGGAAAAACATTGAATAGTCAATGTCGTGAGCTTGTACTAAAGCTACAGGATTACTTTGAGCGTGAGTCTCAAAATGGCGGCCCTTTGATTCCTGTCACTCAAGTGAAAGATCGGGTTTCACAAGCTCTTGGAATTGGTGCAAAAACACTATATAATATAAATAAAGAAAAATTTGGTGCTTCTGGAAGTGAAGATAATGTTTTACGCACTCCTAAGAAAAAACGAAGACAAAAGCCCGTGACATGTGTTGATGTTTTTGATGCAGATGCAATAAGAAACCACATATATGGTTATTATACTAGGAACGAGTTTCCAACTAGACGTTTGCTTTTGGTCTCTTTAAAAGAAGCTGGCTTGTTTAAAGGCGGTAAAACGGCGTTGTCAAAACTATTGCACGAAATCGGGTTTGAATATAAAAAAACGAATAAAAGGAAAATATTAATGGAAAGATTTGATTTAATAATTAAAAGGAGCGAGTTTTTAAGAGAAGCCAGAAAAATCGAGTCTTGGGACAACGTCGTTTTTGTTGACGAAACATGGTTAAATGCGAACCACACTGTGTCACGCTCTTGGACTGACGAAACAAAAGCATCAACCTCAAAGGTTCCAATTGGAAAAGGATCGATTCCGATTACCTCGAGGAGATGGATACAGACACTTTTACGAATTGGTTCGAAAATCAATTATTACCCAGCCTGCCAGAGCCTTCTATCATAATAATGGACAACGCTTCATATCACTCGAAACAAGTGAATAAAGCGCCTACTCGGGTCGACAAGAAAGCTGCTCTCGTAGCATGGCTACACCAAAATGGAAATTAACTACTGCCGAAATGCTAAAGTCTGACTTAGTAAAGTTGGTACGCGAAAATAAAACATCAAGAGTCCGTCATGAAGTAGATGAGATAGCTCTAGCACATGGACATCGGGTACTTCGAATTCCACCTTATCACTGCCAGTACAATGCCATTGAGCTAATATGGGCACAAATCAATGGTATTGTTTTTTATCGCATAAGTTATGAATATGAATAATTTGTACTTTTATAACATCCAATATTCAGCATATAAGTAAAAAGATACATAACTAAGAAATAAATATCTCATGTCCCTTACATGTAGGTAATTGTGTAACATTTCGTTTATTTAATGTAATAAATTAACGTTATTTAATGTTTACATTACAGGTTACGCAGCTCGTAATAATACGACTCCGCCATTCAGTACTAATAAAATGATGGGTCTATTAAAAGATGCTTGCAGCAAAATAACGAAAGAAGATTAGGTCAAGGTCGTCGAAAAGACTCGAAAACTAATAACAGAAGATTATGAACGCGATATAAGAGTGGACATCATTATAGAGAATGAAATTGTCATACAAGTGACTGATAGCAATGACAGCTCTGGCGAATCTGGTTCAGAGTCTGAATAATTGTTTTAATAAATGATAGGTAGTCATTTATTAAAACATCTTGTACCTACTCCATTCATTAAAATGTGTAACAGTGTTTACAAATTTGTTTTATTTTGATATGTCCTCGACCAATTGTCTACGCCCATCAAGGATACTCCACCTAATAAAGAACCTGTGTCTTTAACTATTATTGTTTTGATTTTATTTAATTACACACTATACTAGAATATTTAAAAACAAACTGTTCCCAAATGATATTAGGGTTACTGGTTCAGTCATTTCACTAGTATTGTCAATTCGTCATGTGTCAAATCGGTAATAACTCAGCGGCCGTACTATAATTAAAATATCAATGCTTATGTATTTAGCAAGCCGTGCGCGTCTCTTGATACCTCTCAAGTTTTTTATACTTCTTTCTTTCATTTCTGTTCAAAATGATTATTTATTCTATATGTATGTTTTATAAAAAACATCGAAAAAATCGATATATTGTAAACAAGCTTCGATGTTTTTAATGAGCGATGTTGCTTTCTATAGATGTGCCTACTTGTAAAAATTACGACTCGAGTTAACTAAAGTTCAAATTCACACAACTCGAACTAAGCTCGAGTTACGCAACTAGAGATAGCAGGACGAAACACAGTAAATGATTTGTTACAATTACTTTAAAAATATCGGTTTAATAAATATATATAGTTTTTTCACTTGTCACATCCCTATGACCGAGTAACGTAAAATCAGGGTAGTGTAATAACTGACGTCCCTGACTAGGGGCCATGCCCACCCTTCATTCAGGGCCCTGATTCAGGGCCTCTGACCTCTATATATACAAGTATGTTGGACTGGCTATACCATACTAAATGACTGTGCCCATTTGAAGCGCCGCTAAAGGATGTCTTGAAAAATAAAATTAACATAATATGCTAAAGTCTGTTGTCTTATTTAATAAGTCTGTATTTTGAACTTTTAAACTAAAAAACGAAAGTATTTTGTGTTGTTTGATTGTGTATAATATTAGTTACATAATAAGAATTATTTTTACTAATAATGAGAGTGTGCGTAATCTGTAAAACTCGTTACCAAAAGGGAAGTAGTATAACATTTCACAAGTAAATGAATTTGCAGCTAATATTAAACAAATTAAAACTATTTGATAATATAAGTACTTAAAAAATTGTTACTAATCTTAATATCATAATTATATACCAACATGTTTGGCTGTATATTACTGAGTTGTGATAAACAATAAAATTCAATAGGGTTGTTGAGTTCCTTGTCTATAATACTTATCGATATTCTTTCCTACCCATATCTGTTAACAAACCAAGTCGCCAACAACAGATGATTATCAAATGTTTAATGATTTCTTATATTTACGCGAACACTACACATTGAAATAATACTAGTTTTTACGGAATTTATCGCGTATATTTAACTTTTTAATACCCGACGTTTCGAGAGCTTTACAGCACCCATGGTCACGGGAAGGACTGAGATGTTTCACGTCCAGATGTCATAGTTAACCGCGGTTACCATAGATTAAAATTTAACTTTTGTTCCGATCTACACAGTATGTACTTATGGTATCATGAAGCCTTGCAGTTGTATGCTTGGGTTGGGATTTAATATTATTTATTATAGGATCCCAAGCAGATGGTAGCACCCAGCCGTCTTCTCTATTGAAATTAGGGTGTTTTTTGATTTCAATAGCCTCCTTGGAAGGAATCGGTGTTCTTTAGCGAGGATTTGTGGTCTATCAAATCTGATGTAGTGACGGGGGCGATCCTGTACATGTTCACAGACTGCAGACTTCCCGGAGCGTCGATTCTTCACATCAGCTATATGTTCTTTGACGCGGGTTTTAATTGATCTTTTAGTTTGTCCTATGTAGGAGAGACCACATTCACAATCAAGCTTGTACACTCCTGCATCTTGCAGAGGGACGTTACACTTGACTGATGGTAAAAACTGACCAATCTTCTTCGGCGGTTGAAGTATGTTTTGATGGAAGCGCGCTTCAAGATGTAGCCAATCTTGTCAGTGACTCCTCTAACATATGGCAGTACAGCAGGTACACGCTCGACTGTGGCCGGCTTCACTCGTTCTCTGTGACGTAGGCGCGGGACCCGAAGCTTGTTGTCATGCAAAACTTGCTTGACGTGTTGGAGCTCGGCAGCCAGGTGTTTACTGTCACAGATCCCTCGTGCTCTCTGAAACAAAGATTTACCCACGGTAGCTAACTGTGAAGGATGGTTATGAGAATCACCGTTTAAATATCTATCTGTATGGGTCTTTTTTCTATACTCAGTATGGCTCAAGGTGTTATCAGGATTCCGAATTACTAACACATCTAGAAAAGCTAAGGAATTGTTTGCCTCTAACTCCATTGTGAACTGAATTTTAGAATTTATAGAGTTAAGATGGTCTAAAAATGCAGTTACTTTATCTAAAGGTAGAATTGTGAAATTGTCGTCTACGTACCGCTTGTAGAATCTTGGATTTATGGGAGAAGTAAGCAGGGCTTTCTCCTCAAAGTCTTCCATGAATATGTCGGCGACAATGGGAGATACAGGTGAGCCCATCGTCACACCATCTACTTGCTTGTAGAACTCCTCCTTCCACAATAAGTAGCCCGATGTAAGGCAGTGTCTGAGTAATACTGCATATTCTACGGGCATGTTGTTTTCCTCCAGCCTCCTAGTTACAATTGAGATGCAGTCTTCAACAGGTAAGCATGTAAACAATGACTGCACATCAAAACTGACCATAGTTTCATTGTCTGCCAGACGCAGGTCTTTAATCTCGCTGACAAAATGGTAGGAATCCTTTATGTGTGCTCTTGTGTGTCCCCTGAGCGTTGAGAGTATTTTCGCTAAGTGTTGAGCCAATCTGTAAGTTGGTGAATCGATTTGGCTCACTATGGGACGTAATGGAGCATTGGGCTTGTGTATTTTTGGTAACCCATACACATCACCAAAGTTGTATGGGTTACCAAAAATACACAAGCCCAATGCTCCATTACGTCCCATAGTGAGCCAAATCGATTCACCAACTTACAGATTGGCTCAACACTTAGCGAAAATACTCTCACCGCTCAGGGGACACTAGTAAAAACTAGTATTATTTCAATATCAAATGTTTATTAATTAACAGGTTTCCAACTGAACCTACACTAAAATTATGGCTTAAAAGCATAAATATTGTGAGTTGGCGTCCGAAACAAAATGATTATGTTTGTTCCAAACTTTTTGACTGGCCTGTTGGTCTAGTGGTTAGTGACCCTGACTGCTATGCTGGAGGTCGTGGGTTCGATTCCCACCCAGGACAAATGTTTGTGTGATGAGCATGATCATTTGTTCTGTGTCTGGGTGTAATTTATCTATAATATTTATGTATTTAGAAATATATAAGTATGTTTATCAGTTGTCTAGTACCCATAACACAAGCTCTGCTTAGCTTGGGACTAGATGGCGTTGTGTGATAGTTGTGGAATATTATTATTATAAAACATTTCACAGACGACTATTTTATTAGACACGAGAACTGCACCACTTTGAAAAAATGCAGTATACCGACAATATTTTCTGGTATAACCAGTAGCAGTAAGTATAAAAGTATTAGATTATTATTTCGAATGTTTTTTTATTTCTTCTTTCCACATTTTCACTAAACTCAAGGGCCATAGACAAGTGTCGAAAGGTCGCCTGATGATGTCGAGCCACGTTGGATGTGTGTTAGTGGGCTGCGGTTAGAGGAGATTCCTCTCCCTATACCGCTGTAGTCGAGGTGGAGTCGTAAGGGAAGAGGAGTGTTGATAAGGCTATTGGCGATGTGCCACTCGCTATCTTTCGCGACTTTGGTGAGGCTGCACTACTTGATGCTTTCAAGTGCTCGTTTTTCCCGGGCTCCATTCACATTTATTTATTTATTTTATTTATTTATTTAATTCCAAAACTCTTGTGGCTTACAGAAAATCCAACACGCACACAAGGTTTAATTTTACATGCAAAAAATATTACAAAAAAAATCATCCAATTATAACAAACGAATTAAAAGGTATCACTTATGAATTAATAATTAAAAATAATAATCATAAATTAAACAATTATGCAATATTAGTGTTATAAAATCTCTAAGCCTTTATCAGCTTTATCAGATTTTAAAATATGAAAATAAAATATTAAAATATGAGTATAAGAAGAAAAAGGTCACAATCATACATACAATGTCAGGCTATGAAATATTTTGTCATATTAATTTATAATGCAATGTCAATAAAAGCTAATTACAATATATGTCCATAGTTAAAATTACATCTTTAATACAAGGTAATAAATAGTAAATAGTCAAGCAAATTAAATTGTCGAATTATTAATTATCTTATTATCGATAATTTTATTAAAAAGATTCAGCAGACGTGTCATACTGTTTGCAAATATGTCAATTTCATCGTGTTGAGTGAGTATGTCCCCTATTAGTATCAATGCTCGATTTGTTGGTGCATAGGCAGCACGTTTGGTACGTGTAACCGGTCTGTCTAGGAGAAGCGGCCTACGGCGCGGAGCCACCGTTCCTCCATTATCTCTCTGCAGGTACCTGGGCACCAACAAACCGATTCTCTCAACAACCGACTGGCAGTCCAACTTGTGGTTAAATTATAAAAAGATAATACCTAATAGTTGACATCACCCTCCTAAACATTAGGGTTTCTAAATCAACCATACCCAAAACGAATAGGGAAGGATACAAATAAGGGTAGTAACCGTGACTCTTCTTATAAATCCAACTTATAAATCTACAACTTATAAATCAAAATATAATCCACATATCGAGCCCGAGCTCGGGGAGTCCGTAGTGCAGGTGGAGATAGGCTATCCGAGTACAGAACCAGAGTTCGAAACCTATCCAACTGCAGAGAGGTGTAAGACAGGGTGATGTTATATCCCCGAAACTCTTCACCGCTGCGTTGGAAGACGTTTTCAAGCTACTGGACTGGTAAGGCTACGGTATTAACATCAATGGCGAGTACATCACTCACCTTCGATTTGCCGACGATATAGTCCTTATGGCAGAATCGCTGGAGGACCTACGCACTATGTTCAATGACTTCAATAGTGTCTCCCAACGAATAGGTCTTAAGATGAACATGGACAAAATAAAAGTCATGTGTAATGTCCATATCACACCTATGCCGGTGGTTTTTGGGAGCACTTAGCTGAAGTTGTTGACGAGTATTTTTACTTGGGACAATTAATCCGACTAGGTAAGTTCAACTTCGACCGAGAGGTTAATCGACGGTTTCAACTCGGCTGGGCAGCGTTCGGGAGATTACATCTTCTCGTCAGGAATACCTCAAAACTAGATTGTACAACCAATGAGTGTTGCCAGGGATGACCTATGGATCTGAGACGAGGTCTTTCACTGCTGGCCGTATGAGGAAGCTCGAAATCGCTCAGCGAGCTATGAAGAGGGCTATGCTCAGGGGTTCAAACTTAGGAATGAGGATATCTGCAGCAGAACGAGGGTGACCGACATTGCCCAATGGATTGGTAAGTTGAAGTGGCAAATGACCAGCCATATAGCTCGAAGAACCGAATACCGATGGGGAAAAAAGTTCTCGAGCGGCAGCCTCGTACCGGCAGGTGAAGTGTAGGACGTTCCCCCACTAGATGGAGTCAAAACCTGGTAAGACATGCAGGAAGTTGATGGATGCAGGTAGCTCAGGACCGTGCTTTGTGGCCTATGTTCAGGCCTATGTTCAGCAGTGGACTTGTGAAAGGTTTTAATGATGATGAATGATAATGGCATTATTTTAATATGATATATAAATGGAATGAACGTTATGGGTAGAGTCCATCTATCCATAGAGTCCATTCTATTTATATAGGTATAGGTGGGGTATAGAATTTTTATCGATATAATTTGGTACACCGTCTTATCCCTATTATTAGTTCCGTGGACGTGCACTTCTGCTATCAGCGCCAAAATGGCGGAAATCAAATCGCTTCATCATGTCACGGTGTATAGCCAGTCCAGCGAACTTGTATATATAGAGGTCAGTGCAGGGTGGTGTAATAGGGGCATAAGTCCTTTGTCAAATCGCAATTTATGGAAAGGACTGATAAATGATTTAGTCGATAGTTTGACATCGTTATCCTATATTTGTTATCTATGTACGACATCCCGGAGAAAGAGCGCTCCGCTTCACAGCTAGTAGGTAATTGACAATGTTGAAAAAAATTTTAGATGGTATAGCAATTAGTAAAACATCAGTTTCTTTTCATAAATTAGCATAAAAATTGAATTGCAAGAGGTGCAAGACTTTGGCTTAGACTTCACTAAATAATCGACTACGTTGTCTTGTTAATTATGAATAATATTACGCACACTTTCCAGATGTATGTGTTAAACTTTTGTCTTGCAAATCCATTAAAATTTAAATTTTTTGCTACAGCTTCTGATAAGATTGTTGCCTTATGTTGTACACAAACTCTTTTAATGATACGATTAGCATATTGCCTTCACAAGTATCTAAATTCTAAACCAGGGTTCTGTATTTTTTGTTAACTAAATTAAATCTCTCCAAAATTGGAGTTCCACCAGTTTATTAAATAAATTTCGCGCCTCTTTTCGTAAATCAACTTATTCATACTCATTTACGCTGATCTTAATATTAGTTGACCAATCATTACTACTTATATAAACAACATAAGGATATTGTGAGTACCTCATTATTGTAAGTGTTTACAGACCCCCATGTTCTACTTAGGAATATTTTGAAAAGATTGTGGAAGAAGTTTTGCTCAAACTTATTAAACAGAACAAGACTGTTGTAATATGTGGAGACTTTAACATTAATCTCCTTGACACTTCTTCCATTAGTATTACGTTTACCTCATTGTTTAAAGGATGATTCACATTAAATCGTATTGCAACCGGGACAGGCCCCGGCCGGGACACGGTCAAATATCTTAGCATACTTTTTGCTTGACCATGGTCCGGCCGTGCGCTGCCAGGGTCTGGACGGGGCACGGCGTCGAAATGTCAGTGGGTACGGCTCGGGCTCGGCCCGGCCCCGACAAGTTGTAACATGAAGGTGTACGCCGGGCGCCCGCAGGGCAGTTAACGACAAATCTTTGATATGTGAGCAGCTCAACATCAAAATGGACGACGAAAAGTTGCTAGAATGTGTGCGCAAGTTTCCTGTAGTTTACGACATGATCCATGCTGAGTATTTGGATAATAAATACAAAAATGTTATATGGAAAACAACATGAACTCCAATTTTTGAAAATTGCTTATTTTACTCAAGCGTCACGTCTGTCGACTGATGAAATCACTAATGGACATATAACACCTATCACAGACACGGTCGTGCAAAGAATACAGGCAAACAGCCCGGTGTAGCATGAATGACTGGCCCGGCCAGCGCACGGTGGACGTGCCCCGGGTGGAGCCCGGCGCGGTCGCGACACGATGTAACTAGGGAATGCAATCTCGTTCTCGCGAGATTTTGGCCTTTTTAGCGAGATTGATCTCGGACGAAAAAAGGGTGAGATCTCATGAGTTTATCGAGATTGCACTCGAGCATAAAAACGTCTTATTCAAAACGCGGACTGACACGGACGGAGTTGCGATCTGTCGGGTATCTGGCCAACAAAATAAGAAGCCGTTTAGCAGACGATTCTTTGGACATTTTGTGCTTCTTAAGGAGCAACTTTCAAAATAATTCGTATTAATGGCTTATGATTTGAACTGAAAAAATCTTCTGACGTCCGACTAATTTAAAATTAATTTAAAAAAATTTGGGATGTGCAAGCGGGATTTAGAAAAGGAATGGGGTGTACAGATCAAGTCTTTTTCATGCGCATGATCGCGGAGAAGTTTTTGGCGAAAAACCAAAAAGTTTTTTGTGCGTTCATGGACTTGGAAAAAGCTTATGACAGAGTGGACAGGGATGTGTTATGGCAAACGCTGAACGCATTTAGTTTGAGCGCTGGTTTAATACAGGCATTAAAGTCTCTGTATAGGGACTCGAGTGCTTGTGTTAGAATCAACGGGGTCTACTACTACGGACTGGTTTGGCATCCATAAAGGTGTCAGGCAGGGCTGTGTAGCTTCACCGTGGCTGTTCAACCTATTTATGGACAGTTGTTTGGAAAATTTGAAAGTTGAAGAATGTGGGTTAAGAATGGGTGAGTTAACCATCAAATGCCTTTTGTACGCCGATGATCAAGTTATTCTTGCGTCGTCGGCGTTCGAGTTGCAAATGATGGTTATATTAATGAACAGGTCATTAAAATAAAGGGAAATGAAGGTGAACGCAAGTAAGACGAAAGTAATGGTTTTTGAAAGAGAAGAAAGCAAAACGGTATGTGAAATAAGAATAGAAGGAGAGTTAATTGAGCAAGTGGATGAGTTCGTATATTTGGGATGTGTATTCAGCAGGGATGGGAGATATGATAAGGATATTGAACGACGAGTGAATGCAGGAAATAAAGTAAATGGGGCTCTACACTCTATTGAGAAAAGTCAGAATGTGTCAAAAAAGGCACGTATGGCAATTCACAATGCTGTATTAGTCCCTACTTTAACGTATGGTAGTGAAAGTTGGGTGTGGCAGAAGAAGCACGAGAGTAGAATAAATGCAGTAGAAATGCGGTCGCTAAGGAGTATGTTAGGGCTGAATCTGAGTGACAGGGTGAGAAACTGTGTGATAAAGAAGAGTATGGTTTGCAAGATGATGCGGTGACCAGGAAATGGTGGAAAGGAATGTTTCGGTGGTTTGGTCATGTAGAAAGAATGAATGCGGAAAGACTGACAAAGCAAATATATGTTGCAGAAGTGAATGGAAGAGTCGGAAAGGGACGTCCTAGACGGAAGTTTGTCGACCAAATTGGCGATATACTAAAAATGGGCCAAATTAAGAGTACCCTTAACCAACGAGCATGTATGCGTAGGTATATGGATGTGAAAGAGGCGAGAGAGGTATGTCAGGTTCGTGCTAAATGGAAGTCTGTAGTCTCTGCCTACCCCTCTGGGTGACAGCCGTGAATGTTAATGTATATTGTTAGGTAATTAATCTGTAATATCTAATGGATCTACTGAGTAGATATAGTTTTAGTTAATTGATAATAATATCTCAGTTCGATACCTCAGTTGGATAGTTGGATCAGATAGTCGTTGCCGTATAGTGGCGGTTAAGAATATCCAGTACCCAATATCTTCCCGTGGGTGTCGTAAAAGGCGCCAGAGGAAAACAGGCAGGAGATGGGCAGCAGCATCTTCCTGATAACAGTAAAACAAAAAAAAACTGCGGTTGCCAACCCGCTCGCCAAGCGTGGCAACTATGGCAATATACCCCCATGAAGAATTACACAAATAGACGGCCCCCAGTCCCCGGCGGCCCCGCTATTCCTGGCTATGGTGGCGACCATGGTAACGGCGGGGCAGGGGGTGCTAAGAATCTCAGGTGGAGGTTCGGTTGCCACCTACGACGACTCGACCTGGCAACATTTAACGCACGCACCCTGAGGACTGACGAGAAGATCCTGGAGCTGGAAGAAGAGATAGACAAGTTGCGGTGGAATATTATAGGATTATCCGAGGTCCGAAGAGAGGGGGAGAACACGGTGATTCTCGAATCTCGATCTTTTTATGATGAACTCTTTCTTCCAGAAGCGGCCCCACAGAAAGTGGACCTGGTCGAGCCCCGGACGGTTCGACAAAAAATGAGATTCACTTCATTATGACGACCAGACGCCAACTGTTCAGTGATGTCTCAGTGATCGCAAGGGTGAAAACTGGCAGCGATCACCGAATGGTTAAAGGCACACTGAACCTAAACGTTAAGTTGGAGAGGTCTCGTCTAATGAAGGCGACGCTCCAGCTCTCAGCTTTCAGCTCGAGTTACGTAACCGCTTTCAGTGCCTAGAAGATTGCAATGCGGTGGACGATATGAATGACAAGCTCGTGGAAACTGTCCCTGCGGTTGGAGCTAACTTCTACAAGACTCGCCGCAGATGAACACATCTCCGATCACACTCTTAATCTCATGGCTGTTAGACAGGAGATGAGGCTGCAATCGTCAACAGATTTGACAGCATACAGGCAACTGAACAAACAGATCTCCAAATGCATGCGGCGAGACTTACGCAACTTTAATAAAGCTCGTGTTAAAGAAGCGATCGATCGAAACCAGGGCTCCAGTCTTTGCCAGAGATCTATCTGCCAGAAAGAGCCAACTGTCAAAGCTGAAGGCTGAGGTGTGGCAGCATCGTTTCCGGGACACCTGAGAGTTTGAGTGAGATTGAGAGGCCCTATGGGCAGCTGAGCACATCATCGTTGGAGCCACACGCAAGTGTGAGTAACGATCCAAGAGCAAGTCTTATCCGACACTATTCCGATGATATCACGGACGTCAGTCTGAGCGAGATTAGAATGGCTCACCAGCACCTAAAAAACGGCAGCGCCCCTGGTGAGGATGGAATTACAGCGGAGTTTCTGAAAGCGGGTAGAACACCGGTACTTGAAGTCCTTCAGAAGCTCTTCAATTCCGTCCTCCATGGTGGCAACACTCCGGAGGCGTGGAGCAGAAGTGCGGTGGTCTTGTTCTTTAAGAAAGGCGACAACGCTCTCTTGAAGAACTATAGACCGTTTTCCCTTCTGAGCCGCGTCTACGTGCTGTTTTCGAGAGTCATTACGAATCGTCTCGGGCGCAGAATCGACGACTTCCAGCCTCCCGAACAAGCCGGTTTCCGAAAAGGCTTCAGTACCATAGACCACATACATACCCTGCGGCAGATTGTACAGAAGACCGGAGTACAATCTGCCACGTTGCCTGGCGTATGTGGACTATGAGAAAGCCTTTGATTCCGTCGAAATTTGGGTGGTGCTACAGTCCCTTCAGCGGTGCCAAGATGACTGTCGGTATATCGAAGTGCTGAAGTGTTTGTACAGTAAGGCTACGATGGCTATCCGAGTACAGAACCAGAGTTCGAAACCTATCCAACTGCAGAGAGGTGTAAGACAGGGTGACGTTATATCCCCGAAACTCTTCACCGCTGCATTGGAAGACGTTTTCAAGCTACTGGACTGGAAAGGATACGGTACGGTCGGCCCGGTCCTTAAGCTAGTAATATATAAGTCAATGAGTATTGTTATTCATAAACTCGCGGGATCTCGCTTGAGCCCCAATCTCGCAAGATTTGCATTCTATAGGTGTAACATGAATAATGCTTAAATCGTATAATCTTGTTAATTTATTCTTAGAACCGACTCGTATTGGGTCTAGTGCAGGGATGGCGAACCTTTATGCGTATACGTGCCAATTTTCTGGAATAATATTTAATATTTAATGACATCGCAGCCGTGCCATCAAATATTCTTGACTTTGTGATCAGTGGAAAAATAATGTAAAAAAACAATATCAACTCAAAGCTCTATATTTACCAAAAATACAATTACAAGAGCAATTAAAAATTAGTGCGACTTCTGTTGTTGCAGATTGGACGATAATTGACTTATATTGGGGTTGTACGATGTTACTTTTAGCAGAATGCATGCTGAACTTGATTCATCAGTCAGTCTATTTCTAACAGAGTCTTTGATGTTATTCATCTCTGAAAACAATGACTCGCAGGCATATGTTAATGAAAATACGGTTAGAATAGCGTGAGCCAGCTTCTTTAAACAATTAAATGTTTCTGGCAACGCATTCCAGATTTCTAAAATTTTATTATTGGCATCTTTACTTATATTACTGGTCAATCTTTCTGTTTCAATTAACTCTAATTCTTTTCTCATGTCTATGAATTTTTGTATCCAAATTGAACTAGATTGGAAATCAATCAGCTGCATTTCAAAATCTTCAATTTCCAACCAATCGAACTGGGAGAAGTTCAGTGTATGAAAGGTACGTTACATCTGGGTACATAATAAACTTGACCGTTTCTGATAATTCTTTGAACTGAGAAAATCTTGTTGAAAATTCCTTAATTGAAGAATCAATCACAGAGATAAATTCCTCAGTAATATTTTCTGCATTTGTTGTCTCATGTATATCAGATTCATTGATATATTTTTTCAAGTATGGAAAATACTTGTAGTTTTTTGCGATAATATCGTTTCTGAAAACTTGCAGTTTAGCCTCAAAGGCGCGAATGAGATCGATCATGACGATTATTGTTTTGTTTGTGCCTTGAAGCTTCACATTTAACGTATTTAAGTGTTGGCATATGTCTGTAAAAAACATCAATTTTGAAAGCCACATGACGTCCAAAAGCTGTGGGTATTGTTCAATTTTTCCCTCATTTTGCAGAAACAGTCTGATTTCTTCCAAGCATTCAACAAATCTTTCAAGTACAGACCCACGACTCAGCCACCGAACATTATTATACATGAGTAAGCCATTATACACGGAGTTGACTTCATCCAACAAAGCGTCGAACTTTCGCTTGTTTAAAGCCTGAGCAGAGATGAGGTTGACTATTTTCGTAACTACTGCCATAACATTATCAAGAGATGTTAAACCGCTCTTAGCGCATAAGGCTTGTTGGTGAATGATGCAGTGGAATTCAAGAATCGAATGTCCTACTTCAGTTTGAAATAAACTTATGAAACCAATTTTTTTACCCACCATACTCGGAGCACCATCAGTTATTACAGAAACAACTTTTTTTATATCAATTTCTTTTTCAACTATCGAATTTTTAACTGCCGTACAAATATCTGCGCCCTTTGTAGTTGTTGGTAACGATTTTATCGCAATTAATTCCTCCTTAATGACGTTTCCTACGCAGTATCGAGCAAAAACAGCTAAACGTGCAGATTTTGTGACGTCAGTGCTTTCGTCGAGGCATAGCGATATAAATGAAGCAGAGTGAATGTCAAGCTTTTGTTGCTCTGTAACATTTTCAGCCAATTTTAAGATTCTTTCCTTTATTGTGTTTCTGGACAAAGGAGTATCTTTGATGCGCTGAATTATCTTATTTTTATTCTCGAAATCAGCAAAAAGAGAAGGCGCGCATGCTAACCAGGCTTCCTTTAAAAACTCGCCTTCTTGAAAGGGTTTACTATGCCGAGCAATGACATTTGCAGCCGTGTAACTTGCCGCACTTGTATGACAATTTTTGCCAACAAATTTATTTATTGATGTTGACTGTTTGTTTCTGTCTTTCAAAGCACTCGCAATTAATTCCTTTTGCTCTGCTTCGCTTTTTTGACAAATTGATTTGTGATTTGTTTCAAAATGCCGTTTAACGGAAGATGTTCTACATACCATGGTGCCAGAACATAAAACACACACTGCTTTGTCACCTTTATTAATCACGCCGAATTTATCAGTCCACCAAGTCTGAAATTCTCTAGTATCCTTGCTATTTTGCACTTTTAGTTTCTTTGCTGAACTAGCCATATTAAATTACAGCAAATAATAACTTAAATAAACTTTAAAGTTCACTTTCACAATGAAATTTAACTATTTTTTGCGTAAACAAACAATTTGCGCGGGCACTGCGCCTCGTTTGTTATTATTTACTCAAGTCAAGCCCCCGCGCTGCGTTCCCGCGCCCCGCGCCACCGCCGCATTCCCCGCGCTAGCATAGCAACTACGCCCCGCCTCCACCCCGCGCACCGGACCCGAACGCTCGCGCGCGTTTGCTTTTCAAAGATTCATAGCTATTATGCTACATCATAATCATAATTTATACTTTTTTCTTTAAACTCGTAATCAGTGACGTGGCGAAATTATTTCGTCGCGTGCCAGCAATGGCACGCGTGCCATTGGTTCGCCATCCCTTGTCTAGTGCGACCTGTACAGATCTAACATTTTTGCAGATGTTAAGCCCTTGCAAAATCATTCCCAAAAGGACTTCCATCACTTTCTTTTAAAAATAGTGCTGATTACTTCTATGGTGCATATAATTTACTTCTAAACTCATTAAACAGTCGCAAATCGTTTAATAAACGGGCGACAGTAGGCATTTATAAAAGTAGGCGCAAGTTATATGAGCGTTATAATGAAAAATCATACAATCATAGTGTTGGTCGACGTTTTGTTATATTTAGAGAGTATGTTAAAACTTATTCTAAAATATTTAAAAAAAAAAGAATGCTCCACAGCTAAGGCTTTACATTTAAGCAACAAAATTAAAACTGCATCCAACAAAATTAAAATGACGTGGAGTATAATTAACAGTGAAGTGGGCGAGGTTAAACCGCTCAACTCTGATCTCCAACTGAAGAAGAGAGAATTGCTATGGCTTTTGAGAAACATTTTACCGATGTTCCTTTTTTGACAACAATTCATTAAATTCTCTTTTCGCACTATCGCCCAATCATTGCTTAAACAAAATGTAAAGGCTTTTTCAAATATTTTTAAATTCCATAGAATATTGCCAAAAATTATTATTAAATATTTTAAAACTATTGATGTTAAGAAAACGGCAGACTTATGGGGGGTTTCCATTAAAGTTATTGCATCCGTAATAGACAGATACAATAGCACCTTATTTAGCCACTATTTTAATACAAGCGTCGAATGTGGTGTGTTTCCTGATTTAATGAAACATAGTAAAGTTATACCTTTATTAAAATCTGGTAGTACATCAGATCCTGCCAATTTTAGACCAATTTCTGTACTACCAAGTTTAAGTAAAATTTTTGAAAAAAAAATATTTTATATGCTTTGGGTATATTTTGTGACCTTTCTTATTTCATTTATTATTAGTCAATTAAGTTTTGAATTGTGCATGGAGTATAGAGGTAAGGAGGACAATCTCCCATAGGAGAATAGTTGAAAATGTGTCCATCTGTAAACAGTAACTAACAGTTTTTTTTTAAAGAATATTAACAATGCTATAAACATTACGAATATTCCCCTTAACCACTCGTGGTAAGCCTAATTTGCTTGGGTTACACGAGTGGTCCACGCTAGTAGTCGGATGGCGGATTCGAACCCACGACCTTTTTGAGTTCGCGGTCCGCGCCCTGCCATTAGGCTACTGTCGCTTAGTAAATCAGTTCAAAAACTCTCTACAACAGCGCTAGAGTAGCTAGAAGGTATGAAATGCACTTAGCAGTTGTCGACTTGCAAAACTGCAGTATTTAAAACCTCAACTACTCACGTTGTCTAAAAAAATTTAGTAAATATAACCTAGAAAAGTCGCCGTGAAATACGTTGAGAGAGATTTTGAAAATAAAATTTTTGAAAACAATAAAATTATTATTTTATAAAAAGAATTATGGTGAGTCTGTGTAAAAAAAGTTATAAAAGGTTCTTTAAAATTTACACTTTAGCTACAGTGGCACCACCCTTATTTAGCGCTTCCCTACGGACACTTTTAATACAGAGACGGTTCTCCTTTCCTCTACACTTCATGCAACAACAGGGCTAAATATTAAAAATAAAAAACTGCTTCAAGATACTGGCATTCCATTTATTGTTCTGAAAAGTTTATTCATCCACCGTCGGAAGATTGGATATAGTGCAATTATTGTTAACAATTTAGGACGTTACTTAGTTTCTAGCTGATTTTTATTAAAATGTTTTGATTTTATTGAGATTTTTATTAAGGTTTTTGTTTGATCCAATTCACCCGTCGTTGTGACGTATCTGATATTTCTTATTTTTGCTTTATTTGTATTTTTATGGAAGAAAGTGTAAGTTAAATTTAAGTTTGACATTGCTAAGTTGTGCTTTAATATGCAGAGCGTGTAATGGTGTCAATAAATACGATGTTTTAAACAAATCAGTTGTCATTTTTAATGCTTAAGTTAAAATTGATCCAATTCGCCCTGGTCTACCCTACAAACACTTCAGCACTACGACATACAGACAGTAAACTTGGCAGAAGTTTCGACGGAATCAAAGGCTTTCTCATAGTACACATAAGCAAGACAAAGTGGCAGATTGTACTCCTCGGTCTTCTGTACAATTCGCCGAAGGGTGGGTAATATGTATGTGGTCTATGGTGTTAAAGCCACTGTCATAGTCCGATGGAACGGACACAGGACCGACATCTTTACGTGCATTCCGAGATAAGTGAATACACACCGCAAACTGAGTAGCAAGACTGATTCAGGAACCCGTCTTGCTACTCTAGAATTTTTTGACATACAATCTCAATAACAGATTTTTGACCCGACCCGAGCAGCCGCGTTCACGACAACTAAGCCAGCGACGCAACAGGAATAAAAAAATGTGTAAAAAAAAACTAAAGAACACACATTGTGGGATTGTTTTGTGTATATAGCAGCGACATCTGGTGAAGATTATTACTTATTAGCCCTCATTAACAGCCGACGCTCTAACGGCTGACAAATAAGGGTATATCAATGCGAAAATGCCAGTTCAAAATCTCGTGAACTTGTTAATAGAGATAATCGCCAAATTTCACTATCGCCCATCGCGACATAATTTGCGATACAAGACCTCTATGTATGTGCATTTACTAGAAGTTTTCTACCTCGCACATCTTTATGGAATCGGTTACTAACAGCGATTTTTCCGGGCTGATGCGACTTAAGGACCTTCAAGAGCCTATTTATATATAACAGCTGTAGACTTTGTGACTCTTTCAAGTTTGCATGACAACAGTCGATTTAGAAAGGCATGTAAATAAAAATATACCCGATATATGTAAAAGTTTCATTTATTACTTCTATAAAAATAAAATTTATTGAGACAGTTACTATATTAGTTATAAAAGTAAATGTACAAATTCAATCATCAAACATATTAAGAGCATCAAACATTTAATTTTGCTTTTTCACCCATAAAACCCTCAACACATTTTACATTATGTCGGTCTCCGCCGAACACATTATAAAAAATCACTTAGCAATAAACAATATCCATAGTGGTGGGGTGGATACCTCTCACAAAACAAGGGTAATGGGGGCAGTGGTACAGAAAACATAAAATAACACGCAAACAATCCACGAACGCAAAGACTTTAAAGTGCTTGAAATAAAGTTCATTTTTCTTTATTTTTATTGAATGACAGAATTAGTAATAATACAAATAAAACTGCACTCTCAAAAGTCTTATTGCCTTAACTTACGGTCCATTTCAGTTTGTTTTGACTGTACAGATTTAGTGTGACTGTAATTTATGTAGTTTTAATTATTTTTGGGATAAAAAATTACCTATATTAAAAATGATAGGAATCGATTCAGTAAACGATTCTGAACAAACTACTTTCTCAAAGTGCGGTAATTACGTTACGTGTTGTATATACGAGCAATAGACGACGATCGACTGAATAAAGTTCACTGTCGTCATGTTCCTGTACTTCACCAAGGTACCAGCCTACATACGGTTCACGGCTGGGCACAGGCTCCTCTCTTTTTTGGGAGGGTTTTAATACAGTAAACTGCGCCCGTCACATTCGTCTATTAGAGATTTTTGGGCCTACAAGCTGTTTAGCTATGTACAGAAAATGTTTGCAACATTTAAGATGTATCTATAGTGGTATACTGGCATGTAGATGACGCTACACTGCCACCAACTTATCTGTTGGACAAAATTGGAACTAAGGCTGCTATTTTATAAATGACATTGTGAGAAATGCAAATATATATATATATATATATATATATATATATATATATATATATATATATATATATATATATATATATATATATATATATATATATATATATATATATATATATATATATTAAAAATGATAGGAATCGATTCTGAACAAACTACTTTCTCAAAGTGCGGTAATTATGTTACGTGTTGTATATATATATATATATATATATATATATATATATATATATATATATATATATATATATATATATATATATATATCGTTTACTGAATCGATTCCTATCATTTTTAATATAGGTAATTTTTCATCCCAAAAATAATTAAAACTACGTAAATTACTATCACACTAAATGTGTACAGTCAAAACAAACTGAAATGGACCGTAAGTTAAGGCAATAAGACTTTTAAGAGTGCAGTTTTATTTGTATTATTACTAATTCTGTCATTCAATAAAAATAAAGAAAAAAGAACTTTATTTCAAGCACATTAAAGTCTTTGCGTTCGTGGATTTGTACGGTGACCACAACATTCTTCCGGAATTAGTATAACTAATTTGATAAATTATAATCGGTGCATAAAAATGTTTAACTAAAAATTCAGTGTATGTATTATGATTATAACATAATATACTAATTGGGGTGTCTGAGGGTGTATATATATATATATATATATATATATATATATATATATATATATATATATATATATATATATATATATATATATATATGTGTGTGTGTGTGTGTGTGTGTGTGTGTGTGTGTGTGTGTGTGTGTGTGTGTGTGTGTGTGTGTGTGTGTGTGTGTGTGTGTAGTCGCCCATATCCTCAGTACATTTCTTAAGTGGCAGTAGTGAGCTCTTCACTAGCGACTCTGTCAACTGAAAAGTAAAGTTGGTGGCACTATATATGTATGTATATGAGTCAATTTTTGACTAACACAAATTGGCGGAAGCTAATACCCAAGCCCACTTTGAGAATTATTTGTTGTAATTGCACTTTAATCGGTATACTTGGAACCAGCAAGTTAAACATATATTTCAACACTAAATCCACACTTATTTTACTTATTACAAACCATATCTTATAGTAATAAGGGATAATAAATAATATTACATATTTAAATTAAAACAAAACTGGACACACAAAAATAATAAAATATTTCTGTCAACTTAATTATGGCAATAAATGATGAGGTTAATTTTAAATTAAACTCTATCAGAAATGTAATGTAAATTTGATAATAATTAACTTAATCAAAATAAACAAAACCGAATTGCTCCTATGATAATATAATATAATATGTTTAAAATTAAACACTTAAATATATACATTAAAAGGTTGCAATCATGAATCTTTAATTATCAATATTAATGTCAAACCGTTGATAACATTATAAAAGTAAATACATAATGCTATTCTTACTTAGAGCTATAGTATTTTAAAAGAAATAAAAGCAGCTTTATGTAATATTGTTACCGTTACAGCCTATTAAAGCACACTGCTGAACATAGGCCTCCCGCATAGATACATCACAGGGAGGATATCTGCCATAATTACCACGTTTGGCAACAGGTTGGCAGTTTTTTATTTTTAATCGTTATTAGGAAGATTCTGTTGCCCATCTGATTTGTTTCCCTCTGGCGCCTTTTACGACACCCACGGGAAGATATGGGGTAGTGGATATTCTTAACCGCCACTACACCATACGGGCTTAATGTATTATGTAGAGTACATAATTTAAAATCACATAATTTATTTTTAACATTGCTCATGATTTAAATACAACAGGCTGATCTTGTTTTAAAAAAGTTAATACAATACATATGAATGTATATAATCTAATATTATATAAAACATTCTGTTTCAATTTTCACTATTGCTTAATATTTTTATTTGGTAAATCAAACAACTTAACATGATTAGAGTATTGTGGACTGAAATCTTATTTTACTGATGCATAAATTGTTGTTTTTAATTATTCATTCAATGACTAAATCAAAATCATCCACCTCTTCACACATAGAGTTAAAACCTGCAGCCCATGCCTCAGCTTCTTTTGCCTGAAAAAATACAACAGACTTGTAAAAAAAAGTTCCAATTTGAATCTATTTAATAATATCTCTATAAATAAATATATTTTTTAATGGAATATGGTTGACATGCGAGCACACAGTGTGGCTCATAGACGTCTACATATTATGTATTTTCTTGATTAAGAATCAAAACGAAGAAGCATTGTCACCCCTGAGGACTAAGATGGAATGCCCCGTATCCAGTAAGGAGGGACTCTGGTTCTCTGCACACAACACAGCAACATTGATCTGCTATTTTACACTAGTATTCTGTGAGAATGTGGTCCTTACCCGGTCAAGTCGACCCATTTGTGCTACAACCAGAATATAGGTGCAACATGGCTCTACCACACATAAAATTATAGAGAATGAAATGAAATAAATAGAGACTCTTACTGGTGAATTTAATTAAGTGAAAGTTGAAACCAATCCTGTCAATCTCGAGTAAGTAAGCCCCAGGTAGACAGACTCTCGGTATTCTATAGGTTATATACTATACTTCACGGTAGTATTAATAATATATAATAATAATAAACTTTATTTGACATAAAATATTACAATAAATATTTCAGTGAATCCATAGGCTCCTAAACTAGTGTAAAACTGTGTTTCAGGAGCCAGTGGCTTCTCCCATAACATTGCATTATTAATTTATGCCATAAGATAAGGTACATTATAAGTTATTCAGCAGAACTACTTAAATCAAGAAAACAAAAATTAGTAAAGAACGGGCTACTCACTAGCGCATATCTGTTATGTATGTAGTTGTATTAATGTGTGCGTGTGTGTGTGTGTGTGTGTGTGTGTGTGTGTGTGTGTGTGTGTGTGTGTGTGTGTTTGTGTCAGTAGTAAAAACCAGTTAACATGTTTTCTACATCGTCATAATCAAGGTTTTTAAGCCATAAAAAAATATACTTCTTAATAACATTATTATTGCAATTTTTTACATTATACTCCTTATTCAGTCTGTTATAAAGGTGTGGAACAATAAAATCAAACTGCTTCTGGGCGAATCTTGTTTTTACTTTGGGAATAGGACAACGGTCAAGCCTCGAAGATGATTTAGGCAAGTAAGGAACATTTTTTTTGTGATAAAGGCGTAGACTTTCGTAAATAAATAATTTTCTAATACTAAGAACATTGGCTTTGTCATAGACAGCTGTTGTAGGATGTCTGAAGGGTAAGGAGAATAACACTTTCAGTACTGCACGTTGTGCACGTTCTGCAGTGATCAAGTAGGATTTTGCTGCAGTGCCCCAAGCACAGATACAATACCTAATAATGCATTCACCAAGGGCTTTATAGGTTTGTAATGCTAATTTGTTGTCAACAACTGTTCTTAGAGATTTAAAAACATAGATGAGTTTTCTCAATCTTGTAGACAATGACATTATATGCATTTTCCAATTTATTTTATCATCAATTTCAACCCCAAGGTACTTTATTGAATCTACACGCAACAAAAAGGAACAGTTACACTGGTCAGGTCGACTACTACGATTGCATGGATATATATGAATTTTAATTCTAACGTCGGCATCAGGTCCTCCTGATGTTGTCTTACTATAGCACATGAACTTCGTTTTGTTGATATTAAGGGATAAAAGATTATTTTCTAGCCATTGCGTCACTATAGAGAGACAATCTTCCGCCAGGTCTGTCACTTCTTGCCAATTTTTATCATGGACGAGTAAGACAGTATCATCTGCAAACATGAGCAAGTCAAGATTAGGAAAATTAATTTTGCACAGATCATTTATATATAAGAGGAAGAGAGGAGGCCCTAGTACACTGCCCTGTGGAACGCCGTAGGTGCATCCTGCACTATCACTCTCATGACCTTCTACCCGTACACGTTGTGATCTTCCGACTAGATAATCTGCGAACCAGTCACGAGCTATCCCCCTGATCCCCACATTCTCCAACTTAGCCAAAAGGATCGGAATCGAAACGGTATCGAAAGCCTTTTGGAGGTCTAAAAAGACACCCATGCACTTGTATCCACCATCGAGGTATGTAGAGATTTTTCTAGTTAGCGTTAGAACTGCGTCTTCGGTTGATTTACCTTCTCTGAATCCAAATTGATTTTCACTCAGTAGATTATTAAACTCAAGATATCGCATGAGCCTCTTTTTAACCAACTTTTCCAACACCTTAGACAGAGTTGAAAGAATAGAGATAGGTCTATAATTTGTAGGACTATGGGGGTCACCTGCTTTATAAATAGGACACACAATAGCTTTTTTGAAAGCTGCTGGAAAAATGCCTGTTTCAAGACTCAAATTACATATATGTGTTATGGGTTCAGCGAGGAATATTATAAATGTCTTTAGTAATTTAGCTGTGATATTATCCCAGCCAGGAGCACTGTGCGATTTGAGTCCGAGGACAATGTTCCTGACCTCCACGGGATCAGTTGGTGTAAGGGACATAGACCCAACTGGTGGGTTAGTTTTATTTATCAATAACGCAAGTTCACGATCAGAGGTATTCATCTTCTGTAGGGTATCTTTTGCAAGTATTTCACCGACAGAGGTGAAAAATAAATTTACTTCATTCAGCGACTGTGTAGGATGGTTGCTTATATTTAGTAAAGTATTAGAAGGCCTCTTTGCGACATTTAAATTACACACTTCTTTTATTATCTTCCACGTTCCTTTTGTATTTCCTTGATTTTTTATTAATTTATTTCTATAATATTCTCTTTTCAGATTTTTAATAATTTTGTTACACATGTTTCTATATTTTATATACTTAACCTTTAGTTCTTCATTATCTGGTTCTTCTTCGTTATTTGGCAGAAAGAGTCTTAGTATGTACTAAGACTCTTTCTGCCAAAAAGTTTTACTCCTTATTTACGTGGTAGAGCCATGCTGCAGCTATATTAATTGTATAATTGTAGCACGAATGGGTCGGCTCGACCGGGGAAGGACCATGCGCACGGAATACCAGCGTCAAATAGCAGCTTAATGTTGCTGTTTCGTATGGTGAGTGTAGAGAACCAGAGACCCCTTTTACTGGAAAAGAGGCATTCCATCTCAGTCCTCAAGGCGGACAATGCATCTGCATTTTGATTCGCAAACGAGGATAGATGTAGATGTCTATGGGCCCCAGCAACCACTTACCATCAGGTGGACTGTATGCTCGCTTATCACGCTTTTCCTATAAAAAAAAGTCCATATTGATAGGTACTACCCTTGTATTATCCTCGTACTTACACTTTACAACAAAGTCCCAGAAAATGTGCTGACCTTATCTATCAAAAGCTTTAAAATATTATGTTATATGTTAAGCAAAAATTGTTTAGTAAGGATTATTATACTACTAAAGAGTACATGATTGATAGTAACCCCTGAGAATGAGATGGTAGCTACCATGATGTTTCGAAATGTTTACATAACAATTGTATTAATATTATATTGTAAGTTATGCTTTAACAAAACTCCACTGGGTTTCTTGATGGTTCTTCCCAGGACAGAGAATTTTTTTTCTGGACCAGTGGTAAAACTAAAAAATTACTTTCACAAATAAATACCTACATGTGATCAATATTAATTAAAAATGATTCTATTCTATTCTATTGGATTATTTAGGATACCTAAATACTATGCAGTAAGATGTTAGTTTATACTTTCAACAATCACTCCACCTTGGTTACACACATGCTGTATAATTTTTACATGAAATAATTATTGCATGACATTCTTAAAAGATAAAACATAATATTATGCTGCTGTGGCCGTCTTTGTAGATAATTTAAATACTTAGAAGTATGTAGTCTAGTTTAGTTAAATAGTGTATAAATAAAAATATTTTTATTGCATAATCAAGTATAAAAAGAAAGGATCATTCTGACAAATCGCATCCCTGCAAAGCCAAGGTGAATTGGTGAGATTATAACAAAGCAGTATAGTGAAACTAAATCATACCTCTTTCTTTGAAAACTGTTTGTTGGGTTTCTTTTTTCTTTTAGGTTTCTTCGGTTCCATTGCAGGCTCTTGGAAAGTTAGGTCAAGTAAATTGTCTTCTTCCTCGCTGGACTTATTTTGCTCAACAAGATCACTCTCTTGTGTGTCACTTGATACTGAATTTTGTCGGAACGTGACCTTCTTATTTCTAGCATAGCTTTTTCTTGATGGCTATAAATATTTACAAGCAAATATAAATCTGCATCAATTACATAGAAAAATATTGTTTAAAAAATTAAAGCTTTAGACACTAGAAAAGAAAATATAGTTAATAGTGATTATATCATGGTAAAATATTAGCTTTGCATGAAATAGCAGTGTAGGAGTCCTCTACCTTATGCCATGTTGTAGGTGCTGTACACAGTGACTGACTAAACTCAAAAATGGGATATGCAACAGCTTTTTCTCCATAACAATTAAATGTGTGAGTGGCATTAATATAAATATAATAATTTACATTGTAGAGCCATGTTGTGGCTATATTATGATTGTAGAATGAATGGGTTGGCTCGACCGGAGAAGGACCACACTCTCACAGAATACCAACGTGAAATGGCATCTTAATGCTGCTGTGTTTCATATGGAGAGTGTAGAAAACTGGAGACCCATTTACTGGAATTGAGGCATTCCATCTTAGTCCTCAGGGGTAAGCCATATCTGCACTTTGATTCTTAATCGAGGTTAAATATAGATTTCAATGGGCTACAGCAACCACTAACCATAAGGCGGACTGTCATTTTTCACCCTTATTGTATAAAAAAATTATATACATCCTGTGGGACAATCTATAGGGAAATCGTGTTCAGCAATGGAGTTTTGGTGGGCTATTAGAAATGTTTGAATGTATGAAAAATGTATTAGCTTATGTTATACATGATGGTGTTTTTTCTATGTTTTAATAAAATTACTGTGACAAACAAGCACATGGTCTACCTGATAGAAAGTGGATGCTGTGGTTCAATTTAAAATCAAAATGTAGTGTGTTGCCACCCCTAAAGACTAAGATGGAATAGCTTATTTCCAGCAAAAAGATTCTCAGATTCTCTACACTCACCATACAAACACAGCAGCATTAATTAACATGTAACTACTCTAAAGCCCATGCATGCACTTACAACCCACTTCAAACTAAAGAGTCTACAGTCGTGTCATCTAATATATAAAAAATGTCTGTGTGTTCGCATTTTATATGCTGCTATTCCATTCATAAGATTGCACTATACTTTGTCAACCTATTGCTTGCACTTGCACGAAGGTTATAGCCATAGTACAAGTAACCTACACTAGGTGACGTGCATATCATAGTGACAAATTAATTTGAAAGTAATATATCATTTCTAATTAAACTATATAACTTTTCCAAATTTAAAGTTATATTTCCACAATTATTTCTTATGCGGCAGCAATGCGCTGGATACCAGCTAGTCACCTATAAAATGAAACACCTTAATCTATCATTAAGCTAGGTCCAAACCACCACTGAAAAATAACTGTGAATGTTCTGTAGCTAACAGACAGTAGACATTGTGTAGAAACATAAAGGGATATTCTACAAGGTCTGATATTATATTCCTACTTTAGATGGTTTATATATTATACTACAGACCCCTAAGTAGAAAAAACCTTCTACATAGTAAAATAACCAGATCACGTAAAGTGGAGAGAAAAAATCTTTGAGTGTATGATCTTTCCCCGATCAAACCGACCCATTCATGCTACTATTATTTATGCTATATACAATGAAATCTCGATAACTTGAACCTGGTTAAGTCATAATCCTCAGTAAGATGAACTCCTAAATATGCCGTATCTCAAATTATTGTCTTCGTAACTCGAACTAAGTGTTATTTCACAATTAAGTATTGATAGTCCATATTTATAGGACTCAGTAAGTCAAAGTTAGTAGAATATACTGACATCTTACTTGAAATTCCCAGAACTCATAGCAATGAAATCCAAAAGGAATGTTTGTTTCTTCTGTTCTTTGTACATGTGCAATGACTGTAACAAATCTGTGTAGCTTACATTTCTTTATGTTTGGGAAAAATCTCTAAATTCTTGTTAAGCCGAAAACTCATTAACTTGAAATTTTTAGCATTTCCCTTAAAAATGGAGTTATCGAGATTCCACTGTATTTATTATTCACACTTATACAACTGCAGTGTAGCTCTATCACATATACATGTTTAAGTAAATTAACCTTACCTTTACATGATGTATTACATCCAGCAATTCAAGGTCTTCAAACAAATGCACAGATTGTGAGTCTTCTCCACTCAAGTTGGCATTATGAGCTATTATTGCATCATTAATGTCTTTTGAATTATCACAAATATTTTCTGCGTTTTCTTGACTGATTGGAGGGTTACTTGCTTTCATTTCATCAAAAATCTTGTTATTTCGAGCATTATCATTATTTTTATTTTTCTCTGTTTGTTTATATAGAGCTCTTTTAGGCACTGTCTGTACATTTAGCTCTCGTAATACAGCTCTAGAGCGTGGTCTCAAAGCTCTTATGGGACACTTTTCTTTATTTGGTGATACATTTTCTTGGTCTTGTTCATCACTGTCATCAAACCCAAAGAATGTTACATCATTATCTTTTATGCTATTTTGTGGTTTTTGTTTATCATTATGAATTGTTTCAATTGAATTCTCTTTATCACTAACAGATGTGTTATCTGTACTACTTGTGACATTGTCTGAAGACTTTTTCTTTATTGGTGTAACACTTTTACTTTTTTTATTTGAAGCAATTTGTTTAACTGGAGTAACTGCTGTTCCAGAAGTGTTTGTTATATCCTCAAAAATAGAATTAGTTTTTATTGGAGTAGCTTTGTTTTTGAATTTTTTACTGGTATTTTTGTCTACTACTTCTTTGAAAAATGAAATGATATTTGTCTGTTTCAAGTTTGTGGCATTATTACTTTCTATTATTTCTGGTAATGTGCCATTCTCTTCTGGCACCATGTTTGTATAGACATGCTTCCTTTTATTGTCATTGAAATTAATGAAGGAACTTTCAATTGCCGGAGTCATATTAGGTTTGACATATGCATTCACTTGCCACTTTATAGGCAATGTTTCAAATTCAACTCTCCATGGTGTGGCCGAGGGGTTTCTCGTGGACACATTCATGCTACTACTAGCTGCTGGGCATTCATCAAAGAAACTATGGTCATCTTGCAGGTTAAGCGGATCTTTATTTGTAGTGTTTACTTCCACAGCATTGTTATTGCCTTGTTTAGGCTCATTTGATATACTGACATGATTAGGAGAATTAACTGGAGAATAATTAATGTCACTATGACCATTGGCTACAGGTTCATTTTCTAAAACAATATCTTCTACTTGGAAGGAATTGTAATGTTTCTGTAGAGCTTCCTGGACTGCATTATTTACTTGTTTTGTAGCTGTTTTCGTTTCCTTGTTCAGATTTAAGTTCTGATTAGATGTAATATTCTTTTGAATTGTTTTTGTTTCTGTAACCGTCTTTTCAGTGTGTTGTTTAGTTTGTGATGATTTTGTTAATAGAATATTTTTTAAGGCTGCTAAAGACTTGGCCACATTTCTATCATAATTATTTGTGAGAATTGTTTTAGGCTTTTCCTTTCTTTTCTGAACAACCCTTTTACGTTTCTTTTTTTGTGGTGCAGGTTCTTCTGTAGGATCATAAGTAAATTCATAAACATCAAGGGTACTTGCATCTCTTTTCATTGCCTTTCTGTCATCAAAAACTTTGAAGGAATAATTTTTTTCTAAGAATCGATAGCCGTTATTTTTATTTTTATTTACATTCATACAAGGCGATGATGCAATACACAAACCTCTATCCTTAGTTAAGTCATTTGCATTGTTGTTAGTATCAGATTGCTTTTTACTAGAAACCATATCTTTTTTACTGCCTTTCTGTGTTTTCTGTGTAGCCTTCTTAATAGGCGATGGTTTAGTTGACTGAACCTGATTTGTTTTTGACTTTTCTATGGATACATCACTATTTAGGCTTGTCCTTTCTTCTAAATTATTTTCTTTAATATTGACTCTATTCTTAATTCTACTCTTAAGTTTTTGTTTTCTACTTACCTCAACATTATCTTTTGTAATTTTAATCTTGTTAGATATTTTAGAACTTTCATTTTGAACTATTGGGGTACTAGCTTGTATTGGTTGCACTGGGATATGTTTATTGGGACTAACTGAATAATCCTCAAATTTAGATGGAAGACGACAGATTCTCTTGGGGCGACAATCTGCTAAGCTGGTTTCTATAATTTTATTGTGTGGTTTTAATGGTGTTAATATCACAACAGCCTTCTTGTTTTGTGAATTACGATTTCGTTCATCATTAGCGTTATTTTCAGTTATGGAATTAGGTTTTTCATCCTCATTTCCATGAAGATTGGTCAAAATTTGATTCTCAACAAATCTGTCTGGAAGCTTTCGGTTTCGCCGTGGTCGTACGTTATGAACTTGCTCATTTTTACTATCGGGACTCTTTATAACACATAAAGTTTTTCCTGTATTACTGGAAACTGTAGCAGAAATAACAGTCTCATTATCATCTGATGCCGAATTCGTTTTATCGGCTAAAGCTTTTCTGGGGGCTTTTACACTTTTATGAACATTTTTTGACTTAGATTTAACGGAATTACACACATTTTCTTTTAACGGTACACTATTTTTAACTCTTCTGGTTTTAGGCGGCATGACGCGCAATAACAAGTTGATTTATCTTGATTTACAAGCTGATTTAACACGAATGTACTGTTGTCATTATTTTATCTTAACACTTTTAGTTAGAATACGAACGCTCTCTTCAGAATAATTATTTATTTGATTAATGTGATAGGTTTAGGTGTAAGCGATGAGTTAACATTTGTTTTCACAACTTTCGCTCGTTTTTTGAGTTTGACATAATATGACAAAATAAAAATCCTCTAGATTCTGTGACTGTGACAAAAGGTCAAAATTTTTTTTCTTCTTTGATCATAGACTGAGACCGTAGACAGAGAAACCTATAGACTAAAACTAATGATTGGCGTGGCCTCTAGTGAGAAAGGACGATAACGAATTTTTAGGTTGTACAATAATCTTTATGACTTTTAAACACATTTAGATAAAAATTTTAACTGTTCTAAGAACATAACTGAACAAGATTCACCAATCTTAAGCTCACAAAACACTTTTTTCTCACTTAAACCAACTTGTAAACTCCTTAAATCGCTACGCTGTTAAAGTTGTTTAGCAAACTGTAGAGTTTGCTAAACAAAAAAACCGGCACGGAGAAAGGGACAAACAATCACACCGCTCTATCTCATTTCTATTCAAGACGTATGCATAAATCTATCTTTTTCGTGTTTCTCTGTTTACGACTCAGACAGATATTTTTTGCCATTTTGACAATAGATGTGGTGGTAAATTATCCTCATTTTAATACTAGAAGGCATATGAAAATTTGAATTTGAATTTTTGAAGTCAACAATAATTTTATTAAAGTAAAAGAAAATGGTTTTAATAGGATTTTAATTAGATTTTACGTTAATTTTGTTATAAGTTATAAGCTATAAATTATTATGTTAAAACATGTGAATACCCATTAAATATAACAATCTTTATTATAGTGTAGGGATTTAAAAGTTAAATAGAAAGGGAAATAAAGTAACGTTTTGTTATATTTTATGGACACAAAGCTCGGCCTTTGATCTAGTAAAAGTGACACGGGATAGGAATACCAGATTGGAAGACCAAAATATCTGGATAAAATTTAAAAATGTCGGGATTTTAGGGTTATTGTTTTACTGAGTCCACAAATTTGGATTTTTTGTTAGTTAAACTTCAAGGACAAACTACTACCAACTTAAATATCTATATCAAAACAAAAAGAAAGTGGTACTATTATACGCAACAAATTAAACACAGATATTTTTACAATTAAAACTAAAAACCTATATTATACACTAACAAATCAATCATTTCAAAGAAACTTACTTAAATATTATTACAACAAAAGAAAAAGAAATTGAAATAACTACATTAAAATATTCTAATAAAATAGTTATAATTAAAAATAAATACAAATTGTACAGCAATCGCAAATATTAGCTAAGTAGGCAATCTAAGCGATTTACAAGGAACTTTTGAAGGAAAATCAAGATGTCTAAGGCAAGTTTTTCATTCAAGTGATCCAGGAATAAATAAAGTTTAAATTTCAAATTCTAATCCGATTTAAATATTCCTTTATATTTGACATTCCAATGTTAAAGAGCATTGCACCAAGCTTGTGTGTGTTGTAACATGTGTCAAAATAAAATTTAATTTAAATCAAAAGCACTAAAGAGTATTGATATCAACATCGATGCAAATCACCCCTAAAATAACTTTCTAGGATTCTGAATTAAATAAATTTCTTTCGTAACATTACTAAAATGAACATTTTTTTTCTTCTGTCTCCTAACTTTCTTATTAAGTCTTTTTATCTTCATGAAGTGTTTTTGACATTTGTCTTTTAATTTCTTTATCGTTTCAAATGAGTGTACCTGAAATCAAATAAAATAAGATATAAGTATAAAGTAATATTGAAGACAAGCGAGAGATATCTCCGACCCAGTCGCAATTTAGTCGAAGAGATGTTATAATTGAGATCATATTCGCAAATAATGATGATAATAGAAACTAAAGCTAATAATACCGATAAATCTGGCGTAGCGGAGGTACTAGCGGCTAAATCTGGCACAGCGGAGGTGCAAGCGGCTAAATCTGGTGCAGTGGATACGCTAGTGACTAAATCTAGCGAAGCAGATGTGCTAGGGGCTAAATCTATGCCACTCCTTAGATCCAAGTTTTAGAAACCGTGTGGTTTGCATTTAGCAATTTTTCATCCAGGAACACCACTTTATCCCAATTATCAATATCTATCACTTTTGGAAAAAGATCAATGCGCGCAAAAGCAATGTGGTTACGTTCCATGCTAATTTTTCTTTAGTTACTCTTTTTCTTTGTTTTTAAGTTTTTTTGATAAAGATGGTAGGCTCCCACTGAATCAGATTTATGCTGGAAATACTACGACTGTACTTATCATTCAAGACAGTCCACGAAAAACACACGACACGCTTGATAAGGTGAAATGCATAGTTCGCTCTTTTAAAACTAGCACCAGTGCCTTAGAAAGTTTATTGAAGGCACAAACTCAAAAAAGTCCTGATGCAATACCGAAGCGTCTAAATCAAGAAATTCCAACAAGATGGAATTCGACAATTCACATGCTGGAGAGATTTGTGGAGCTCGAAAGCTACATCCGTGTCACAATTAACCGTTTAAAACAAAGATTTTCCCCTTATTTCAAACGAGGGGCGGATATGGTGTTAGCAGAGCTTTGCAAGGTGCTAAAACCCTTCGACGAAGCCACTAAAGCGATGAGTGGAGAAAACTATATTACGGTCAGCACAATAATAATTAAAAAACACCTGGTCATGGTGTTTGACAGGATCCTGTGACCAGTTCATGGGAGAAAGTTTTTCAGAGATTCAGAAATTTCTGTAATTTCTGCACTGCAATCTGGCTAAAAACGCGCTTCGAAGGGGTAGAGAAAAGCGGTACGTTTACAATCTGTACATACTTTTGTTATAAAATGAATGTTTTTTCGGATACCCAAGAAGCTGCCAAAACAAAAAAAAGTACAAGAAATTTTTGCAGCTAATATAAATAAGCGCTATTATTCTGACCTTAAACCTTCGGTGTCTCCTGCAGCAAAACCCGTCACCAAAGACGAATTTTCGCCATGGTCTATCCTCGACTCCATAGTAGGCAAGCAGCAACAGACTAACAATGGCACGCCTTTATCACGTACAATAAGGGAAGTGGACGCTTACATAAAAGATGACATTTTAGCAGTCTTTAATGAACACGGGAACTTTTTTATCCTTTAGAAAACGTTACCTCCACACTAGGATTTTCTCCTGTATCGTGGGGGCAGTTTACAAACATAAATTGCACAAGGACAAACATCCAGACCCGGAACAATTATTTGTGGGCCATACAAATTCTTGTTCCGTGCGGATTTCTGGTTCGGGAAATTTGATTCGCCGTTGGAATGGTGGTGCACAAACTGTCATATTCACCCCAAACCTAGCCACTTTGCTACGAAGATACGGGAACATAGACCTCTGTTCCTTGTGACCGAATATTTAATCATAGATAAGAGTATATACGGAAATTTAGTAAAACCAGTCTTACAATCAATGAATGACGCACGCGTCTGAAAACAAATAAAACGGCCCAACTAACTTATTTAAATGTAAATTAGGATCGAAATCAATTTACTGTGTAAATATTTTAATTTAACTGCAAAATATGCGTAAACTGTAAATAGGAAAAAATAACTGTACATAAAATGAAATGAACTTCTAAATACGCTTGCATTCTGACTTAAAAAATTCGCAAAATTAACTTTAAAAATTAAATTTTTCAGACAGTCTGCCTGGAAAAGTATGAAGAAAAAGAAACAGAAACAGAAACTTTTTTATTCAATGTAGATTATAACAATACTTATTGCAAGTCACTTTTTCATTTACCACTGTTTCGCAAAAAAAAATCACCGTCCTGGGAAGAAACCCAGCGGAACTATTTTTTCCAATAATAGTTTACAATCATGTTTACAATTAGCAACACAAGACAAATTAGAAATAGCTTGGTAGTGATCACCCTTCCCAGGTGTTATTAGGGAAGGGAAGGGGAAGGGAAGTTCAATTGACAAAATCTCTTGCATCTCTTTAACCTTTCACTAGCTAATGCTAGGTACCCTCAAATTTGGAAACGTTCCAGGGTTACCCCAGTGCCAAAAGGAGATGGGAGTATGAACGTATCAGAATTTAGACCAATTGCTGTCTTATTAGTGTTTGCCAAAATTTTTGAGTCTATTCTCAGCAAACATATTAATAATCAGGTTGGTCATTTGTTACACAGGTGGAATAAATAGCCAACACGGTTTCCGTAAGGCTCGTTCTACTACTACGAACTTAATTGCGCGTGTAGACTACATATATAAGGAGATGGACAGTTACAAACAAGTAGACACGGCATACTTCGATCTCAGAAAGGCCTTCGACCTCGTCGACAACGACAAACTGTTAGAAAAGTTGGCATTTATTGGCTTTACCCCCAAACTCATTGTCAGATGGCAGTATGTGCGGGTGAACGGGTATAATTCCAGCGATTACTTCACGAGATCAGGTTAGTCAGGGCAGTACGTTGGGTCCAACCCTCTTCCTGCTCTTTATAAATGATCTGCCGAAAACCGTTTGTTTTTCTGAATGTCTCCTCTTTGCTGATGACTTAAAACTCAGTCTGGGTATTGAATCTGAATCAGATACCATAAATTTACAAAGAGACATTGATGCGGTGTTTAGTTGGAGCCGAGAAAACCTATTACCTTTAAATAATAATAAATGCAAAGTAATTACTTTCACTCGAAAACCTAGACCAATTGTAAATTTATATAGGTTACTTGACGCTCCTCTGGAAAGAGTAAATAATATTCGAGACTTAGGGTTGTTATTAGATTCCAAATTAGACTTTCATCTTCACATGACAAGTATCTGTAAGAACGCGCATAGAATGTTAGGTTTTGTTATTAGGACTGGAACACAATTTGACAATGAAGTAGTTGCTAAAATAATGTTTAACGCATTTGTTCGTAGCAAGCTGGAATATGGTGATGTTGTCTGGGACCCATTTGAGGACAAGTATGTCCTTATGGTCGAGAAGGTACAGCGTAAGTTTGCCCGATGGTGCTTTCGGAAGCAATACGGGTACTATCCTCACCTGTATCCTTTTTTGTTCGTATCAGGCATAGTTGGTACGGAAACTTTGAAATTTAGGAGGGTTATGCTAATGCTGACACATTATCTCTCTGTACTCTATCATAAGATCGATAATCCGCAGATACTAGAGAGTGTACGCATCTTAGTTCCCCATAATATATGACAGGAGTCAGGGCAGCAGCTAGCACCGCGCCGCCGGCTTAGTTTGCTAGCGCGCCCTGTCGCGCGCACCAGGCGCGGCGAGCACGCGCCTACTATCCGCGTTTTACGAATGATTGGTGACATACTTGCTCAGTGCGCTGATCTTGACTTATTTTCTGATGGATTGAGTAAACTTATAAGTAAATTAAGAAATATTGTAACTGACATTACATAATTTTTAATTCCTGACATTGATTATTATAATTACTATTTTAATGATGTGTAATATTTTGTTTGACTATTTTGGTCTTTTTGTTTTATTAATTTGACTATTTTCGTTTTATTAATTTGATTATTTTCGTTTTATATATTTTTTTTATTATTTTATTTGTTCTGCAATTATTTCAACTAATTTTTTTATTTTAATTTTAATTTAAGGCGATTTATTTGGTAATTTAATCATGAATTAAAATAGACAATTTTAACATAATGTATCCTAATGTCGCAAGCGTATTGGATGCCATCATCTGTTAGCTTGTATGCATGTATGTTATGTTTTTCTCTCTTGTCTAGTATTTTTGTCATCAAACCTCATACATTTTAGTAAAAAGTCGAACCTTTCAGCACTCATGCAGGCTTTGTATGTTTTTGCACTTCTCAAGGTATCAAACAAAGTTCGCGTTGGCAAATGGTTACTTTTGAGACCCGCAGATTGAATAAGCAGTAATGCCTTGATTTCGTTAGTCGAGGTTTGTGTAGTAGTTATACTTATTGTTTTTATGTTTTATACTTATTGTTTTTATGTCAATCTCGAAGTTCGTATATTGAACGATAACGTCAATAGATCTTTTGGCTGTGAGAGTTCTTTCGACCTGCCTGTGGGACCAGGTACAATATGCAGCACATTACGAGCAGCCGTGCGAGTACGCGGGTCTCGAGGTTGCGTAGATCATTTGTGGTCATTCTTACTGTACAGGATTTTTTGTGTTGGTTGAACGATTGATTTCTGCTGTGGTGGTTCCTTATGTTGGGGATCCATCTGATCCATGCATGGTCTCAGTGAGGTCTCATCATCGGAATCTATGACTTTGAAAAAAAGTTACGTAGATACTAACCTTTCGTAAATTTTACGACGATCACACAATATATCCCGATCTAATGAGCGTGCGTCCACAAGCAGTGATTGCGGGTCAGCGATGCGAACAAGGAAGGTATTAGAAACGGGCAGGGTACATAAGTAAGGCACGCGTCGTCATTTTGACGAATGGTTAGTGACACAGGGTTAAGAAAGAAATAGCGAACAAGCTTTGAAAATAAATAGGAACATTTTCTAAAAATCTACTTTAAAAAAAACTAACTACACTACACCATTGATTAAAACTACTTTTACGGATTTTATCGCGTTTAATTTATAAGATTTTTTAATTCCCGATGTTTCGGGTGCTTTCCAGCACCCATGGTCACGGGGGATTGAGATGACTGACGTTCCAATATCAGTGTTAACCCGGAGTATCTTCAGCTTTTTAATTATTATTTATACTCCGATCTACACAGAATGAAATTACTGTGTCTTAAAGTCTTGCAGTGGTATGCTACTCCGGGTTAACACTGACATCGGGACGTCAGTCACCTGAGTCCCCCGTGGCCATGGGTTTGTTATTATATTGTATTCTTTTAATACTTTTTTTGTAAATAGGTGGAAGGTATTGGTTACGATTTCTTACCAAAAGTCTTAGACAGAAAGGTCATAGACCGATGGGTGAAGACAGCTGACAAAGACTCCCTAAACATGTTCCGTCGACTTATAAGAGAGGAGGGATTGCTTTGCGGTAAGTAATGTGGGTTAGTTTTAATTACTTATTAGGTAAATCAACAATATATAGGGATTGAAAACCAGTTCAAAATTTCGTTACGGTTCCTCATGTAGGTTCTAATAAGGGTCCCACTTTTTGGTACGTCGGTTTCGGGTGAAGTGTCGGTTATAAAATACCAAAATAACAAAAATGTTTAGGTTGCAAGTCGAATGGGGAAGCTTTCATGGCATTAACATTAAGCTTTATTTTTATACTAGCTTTTGTATTTTTTCTAGACCTAAGATGATATAAAGAGGTAATTATAGAATTTGAAGCTTAAAGAATTCCATTTATGCCTGTTTTTCTACGATGTCAATTTAACATAAATGACCTAAAAGTACGTTTATCTATTCACCATATAAGAAATAAATATTAAATCACAACCTAATTCCGTAAATATGTGGTTTATTTCAGTTTGCGTGTGCACAAATAATTTATGCTTATCTATAATAAATTTAAAAATAAAAATTCTCAATTAAAGGTGGAAGTAGCGGTGCAGTAACGTGGGCGGCAACGCAAGCGGCCAAGTCCCTCAAGTCGGGGCAAAAGTGCGTGGTAATACTGCCCGACAACATTCGTAACTATATGACCAAGTTCATCTCCGACCAGTGGATGGAGGCGCGTGGCTTCAAGCCAGTCATCAAGCACGACAAGCTGCCGTAAGTATTCCGCCTGGAAAGAATAAGAATGTAAAAATATCCACTACCCCATATCTTCCCGTGGGTGTCGTAAGAGGCGACAGAGGGAGACAGACAGGAGATGGGCAGCAGCATCTTCCTGATAACGTCTAAAAATAATTAAAAACTGCAGTAACCAATCCACTTGCCTAGCGTGGCAGCTATGGCAAATATTCCCCCTATGAACCAATCTATGGGGGAAACCCATAGAATATATAATACATAGATAATAGAACGGGGGAGTGGGTGGAGCCCGTGTAGCCACTAAAATGTCACTAACACGTCAATTCGCACGTATAAATGTCAACACGAGATGTGTTTTGACGTAACAATCGTTTCCAAATTTCGCATGCAAATTATTTAGAAAATACCAAATTGCACACTATTTACATATAAATAGAGACGTGTACACATTGATTTATATAACACTAGATCAGTAATAACCGCGCCAAAGCATTGCCACTGCACATATGGCCACAGCCATATGCCTAGCTAACGTGAGTTCATTATTCAATGTGACGCCTTCAGAGTTGAGCCGCGACAAAAATGGGTAAATGCGTAGTGTAAGAATGCTATTCAAGGTCACAAAAACGTAATAAATCAAACGGAATCACTTTCAACACATAATTTTTAGTTCTTGTTTTCATATAAACGTAAAAAACTTCAAATAATTAAATAAAATTATCGAATATTGTCATTTAGGTTCAATGTTGCCACTTTTCCGCATTTGTGATTATCCTACATTAATGGGAGACTATGTAATTAATGGAGTAAGTTAATTTGTTACCTCTGATTTTAAATATTTTGGAAATTATAAGAAAAACTACGTTTTAACTTTCATACAAACAGTTCCATTCTCATTCTACCGTTCTTAAAGGGTAATATAGTTAATACGCGTACTAAAGTCGTGGTGTTGAATTCATTTTACTCACCGAGCTTTGAATGAAATAGATTATCTCTGTTATTTGTACGATCTATAAATATATTTTCAACAACTTAAAAAAAACTCCGAAACTATTCGTTAAAAGTGAAAGAAAATATAAAAACAAGTAACTTTGTGTGCCTAAAAAATTATATTTTAAAAGGATTCTTAAAAATAAATCGCTTACCCAACCATGGGTACAGGTTTATTTTTTATTTATATAAATAAGTTAAAAGGTTTGGGTTGGTATTTATGAATTCCATGATCTATATAAGTAACATCACGAGCTCTGTTTTTCATTTAACAAAATATAAGCAAGAATTAAGATTGAGCTTATCTTGATCATCTTGTATACTTATCGTAATCAAATTCCTCAGAATGAAAAGTGATGTAACCTTTATACATTTAAAAATGATATTAGTCAATTATTGTTCAACGGCGCTTTTATCATTCATGTTTTTGACATATTAACACTAAACTTTACCCTTTTATCTACAATCTTATTTCCTAAAGCACAATTTACGAATAATTTTAATAAACAGCTAGTAGTTCAAGTAACGATTAGATAAAGAATAACTGTTCAGCATAGACATGTGTCAATCTTGAATTATTCGTTCGTTTCAGTTGGTACACTAAAAAATATTGAAGATTCATTCTTCTGATTTTTGTTGTTTCGGTACAAGCAATCGCAAACAATTGACGGAACCTTATTAACTCATGATTGGTGTGAATTTTGAATGACTTGAATACCGACCGAATCCCGAATGATCTCAATTAATTATTTTTAGTGTAGGGTACACAGTGCAACACAATTGCTTTGCTTAGTAATAAATAGCGCCATCTACTTCGTTCTATAGTTACAGATTAAAGTCATTTTCATTTTATCGAAGTCAAACTAAAATTGATGAGACTGTCTCAAGGTGGTACTCACAATTGATGCTAGATGCCTTAACAAAAATTTTAATACAAATCAGTAAGTTGTAAAATTGTGTTTTGTTGGGAATAAAACTTAAAAATAAACAAATTTATTAAATAAATAAAATGTGTAACAATATTGAATAAAATTATCATGTTTGTCCATTCCATTCATAACATACGAACCGATTTATATTAAAGTTTTTGTGTTTATACCATCTAGCGTCTATTGTACTTACCACCTTGAAAATCAATAAATTTTTGTTTGATAAAATGAATTTATTACCAATAGAATGTAGTAGATGGCGCTACTATAAAGTCAAACAGAAAATTTATTCGTTAAGAGCCCTCTTACAGTTCGGCGTTACGCTAATTTAGGTATTTTAAGCGCCGAGCGGGCGACGACCTACGTCAGCGTCTAAACGATCTTGATCTTCCACTATACAAGTTTTCTTAGGATGGAGTTCAGTGGATGGAAAATTTTTGGTTTCTAATTAATTTATTATAATCTATTTGATATATTTTTCATTATTTATGAACCTTAGTGTAACACTTTACAGGACCCATGCCCCCCCCCCCCCCGCCGTGACCATGGGTGCTGTAAAGTGCTCGAAACGTCTGGGATTTAAAAAGTTAAATATACGCGATAAAATCCGTAAAAGCTAGTATTATTCAAACGGTGTAGTGTTCGCGTAAATATAAGAAATCATTAGTCAATTACTGTATTTTTCATTATAAAAATATTTGCCGCAACTGCATTGACCACGACCGAGCTTATCTCCAGTCAGTAATTTCAGGCAGTACACGGATTTTAGAGTCGTTTTTGTGTCACACTGCCTCAACACGTGCCGCGTTTTTTCAAAGGCGCGACATTAAAGTTCGTACTATGAAGTACCCGAAACGTCGGGAAGTAAATGTCAAAATTTAACGCAATAAAATTCGTAAAATTAGTTCCATTTAATGTGTAGTGTTCACGTTAATATAAGAAGTCATAATTGTAAACTTATTGAAATTCTAAAACATTTTTAAGAAGAATAATATTGGTGTCAAAGGTAATAATAAAACCATTTAATCTATTGACATAATTACAGCTAGACATTACCTTCCACAAGTTCAAGATTGGTACAGCAGTATCTGGCTAACCTTCTTTTATTGATAACTTGGGATATGAAATATGATTTATCAAAATGTTCGGAGCAAATGGTGATAGTCTATTTAGGTATCCAAGATACATGATTACTCAAAGCTGCAATCCAAGTCTGCTGCTTAAGAGGATCTCTTGGAAATATGTTAAATCAATCCTTGTGCACAAGCTTGAGGATATAGGTATGGATATATTACTGGTGGCTCGTAAGATTCTGTTCGTAGATCTGCTGAAGAAAGCTTTGCTAGAATCGCAAAGTGGCTGAACACTAACCTACTTACTTTAAGTACTCAACAGAAATTCTCACTACTCCATGGGTTGACTGGTAGAGAATGCATTTGAGGCATTCTCTACCAGCATTAATAGGTCAGCCGTTTGTATTCTTTTGTTTAAGGATGCAATAAAGAAGAATCTCCTAACACAAGTTTAATACTTAAAAGGAGACCCGGTTGTAATTTATGTATTACTGAATAAACTATTTCTATTTATTATTATTATTAAACAAAAAATAGAAAAATTTACTATTTTTTGTAATACTTTTATAAAACCTAAATAAAAAATAAAAACCTGTTCGGCAGACAAACCCGAATAGGTTATTAATTTATCGAAAGATAAAGTTGTGTACTTTCGGTTGCAGTGATACCAGTTAATTTTACAAAAATTGCATACATTTGCTACGAAGTGGCAAGTTTTGATTTGATTTATTTGGCCTTTATATTGTATAATATTTTGATAAAGACTAGTAATTTATTATATTAAGTTATTTAATATGATATTAAGTAAGTGACTGCCTCGTTGGTCTAGTGGTTGTAGTAGTGCGACTGCTGATCATGAGGTCCTGGGTTCAAATCCCGGGTCGGGACAAAAAATCAATTATTGAGGTTTTCCGTCAAGAAATTATTAGTAGTTGCCCGGAGTCAGGAAGTTGGCAGTGTCTCACCCCCGTGCCTCATAAAGCACGCAAAGCCGTTGGTCCTGCACCTGATCTCTCTCCGGTCGTGTCGGTTTACCGTCCCATCGGATTATGAGAGTGAGGGAATAGAAAGTGCACCTGTGCTTGCGCATACACTTGAGCACTATAATCCTGTCCTGCGCCGATGGCTAGCCTCCATTGAGGCAGGCCGACGTGGCCGGAATTCGGTCTGGAGGACATTATCATGATATTAAGTTTTTTTATGTTATATTATAATATATTCAGAATCGTGTTGGGATTGATCTAAATATTTTGTTTTTACAATAATATTAGGTTACAAGTATTCACAGATGAAAAGTCATGTCGTCCTTTTGTAGATTTGACGGTTTTAATTGTTTTTTGCATGAAAATACACCGCAACTCAGCATTTTTGTCGTAGTTCAATTGACTGGCATGATCACTTGCGTAATGGCGCACGACGCGGAGCAACTAGTTTTATATAACGGCATTTTATATAACTACATTTGCTGCGAGGTGGCAAGTTTCGATTCGAATTATTTGGCCTTTACTTTGTACAATATTTTGATAAAGACTAGTTATCGATTGTATTAGATTATAATATATTCAGAATCGTGTTACCAACATTGAATATTTTGTTCTAATTGTTCTAAGAACTAAACTGAACAAGATTCACCAATCTTAAACTCACAAAACATTTTTTTTTCTCAATTAAACCAACTTGTAAACTCCTTAACTCGCTACGAACTGTCAAAATTGTTTAGCAAAGTGTGATTTTCTAAACAAAAAAACCGGCACGGAGAAAGAGATAATTAATAACACCGCTCTGTCTCATTTCTATGTGAGACCTATGCATAAATCTATCTTTTTCGTGTGCGAATGTGAAAGAAGGTGTCAATTTGTCTATACGTTTCTATGTCTACGTTACGCATTATATTACTTTTGTGTAACTACGCAGAATAATCATAGACCAGAGAGTATCTGTGGAAGTTACAAACCCGCGAATTATTGTCTCCACCTACAGCGCCCTCTAGAGCATACTTTATATGACGTTATCAATATATCGACTTGGCACACGAATGTACCTACCAGTTCGAGTAATAAAAGATCGAGGAGGTATAAATAATTTTTCACTTCATGAACTATGCTGGCAACACTTGGTATTTTACGAATATATTCAGAAAATACGTTTTTTAACGATAATATTATGTTAAAAGTATTCACAGATGAAAATTGACGTTATCTTTTCGAAGATTTGACGGTTTTGCTGGTTTTTTGCAAGAAAATACATTGTAATTCGGCATTTTCGTCGGAGCTCAATTGACTGACACGATTACTTGCGTAATGGCGCATGTAGCGGAGCAACTAGTTTTATATATCGGCTATGGGTCGGACCCCTATGTAAAAAGGTACGAGAACCTTTTTACATAGGGGTATGCCTTGTGATGCCGTCTCCTTTAGTTCAATACTCAAAGGATGGAGCCATTTTTTTTAAATAAGCACAATAAAATGCACATCATACTAGGCTGTATGATCTATGGCCTTTGCCTGCCTTGGTCGCCTTGGTACATCGTAGCAACAATAACTATTTGGATTCCGAATTCCGTTAAAATTTCGAACGTTTGCTAAAAATGCGCTGACGTACTGTTACGTTTGTTCGTTTGTTTTTATTCTTCGCGTTAAAATAAGTTAAATTTAAATGATTCCTTTTTATTCTTACTAGGAAACTGACTTCATGAAACATTTAAAATATTTGGTTTTATATAAAATTGTATGTACCAATAACGACTGAAGAAAAATATTTTTACCGACCTGGACTAAGTAAATTTAAGAAAAATGGACGGTGAGAACAATAAAAGTGCCTTGGATACTGTGCAAGTTGCTTTACGTATTAGGCCTCTTATGCAGCAAGAAATAGAACGAGGATGTGATGAGTGTATTGAAGTTGTACCAGGGGAGCCACAAGTTCAAATTAAGGACCTAGCTTTCACATACAATTATGTATTCCCACAACATATTACACAACAGGAGTTTTATGATACTTCAGTTAGAGGTCTCATAGGAAAATTATTTCAAGGTAAATTTCGCAAAAAAAGGCACAGAATTTCGTGAATAACAATATGAAAAGTAACTTTCTATTAATTGAATATTGGATTATGAATTTTAATTTAAATATTAATGAATTAAATTTATTTGATTATTATGATTAAGACTCTCTTCTTTGCAGGGTACAATGTCACAATACTTGCCTATGGACAAACTGGTTCAGGAAAAACATACACTATGGGTACCAATTACTCAGGATCTGATGGGGACTCCTCAAAGTTAGGTAAGTTTTGTAAATATTTAAACTAAAACAAATACAAGACAGTTTATTATGGTAATTCAGCTTAATATAATTTTAAGTAATTGGAGCGTGGCATAGATACTGTAGGGCTAGACGAGGCCCCCAAGCTCAAGGGGCCTCTGCCTCCATGAATGACATTTGAAAAAATATATAATGTCCTAGTTGTATAAAGAATTATCAACTTTTAACTTTCTTAGCCCATAACCCGAAAGACTCGAACTGAAATTACAATAATTTCTCCCACCTCCAGAACATAAATATAACATTTTTGAAATAAAATTGTCTACTTCGTTTTATTTTCTTTTATAGAATAGGGGCAAATGAGCTTGCGGCTCACCTGATGGTCAGTGTTGATTGCTGCCCATTAACTAATCCAACACCAGAGGAATTCCAGGAAGAAAACTCATACAAAAATGCACAGTAGGGGACTGCCAAACATGCTGATGATGTGGATGGTAACATGAGTTTTGTTGCAATGTGTATTGGTAAAATTTTGCAGCTGGAATTAATCCGAAGAATTCCTTGCCCATCAAAGCGAATGTGGTCATTGACGACTTGAGGTGCTTTGCACTGAATACACTCAAGTAGAAGGAGCTGGCTTTAGCGAGCCCCTGCCCAGAGATATGAACAATATCCCTTGTGAGGCTGAACTTGCGCCTTGCAAAATTGCAAGCAGTGTGCCGGCATGACATCCTGATCTGCTCCACTGAGCATGCTTAGATTTTTAGAGGTCAATTTAGCCTGCCCTTCTAAGTGACCATGAAACTGCATTTTTTTTCGATATGTTGGCGCCGAGGATTCCTATGCTGAGGCAGCAAGGAGATTGCCTTGAAACTGAGGACATACAACAAAGGGGTTTGTTTTAGCAGTAAATATGCAAGCTAGTGTCATCTAGGGGTTGAACTGGCCTGGATTTAATCGACCCTAATCTGTCTATGTTCAACAAAGACTCAACTTCATACACAAGTTAAATCCAGTGCTTCGCAACATTTTCCAAAGCATCACCATTGCTTTCCTTCACATAATGGATATTACCAGTTTGCAACATATCATTGATATGCAGAAGAAACATTGTTGGTGATAGCACACAGCCTTGTGGAACATCAGCGTTAATTGTAATCAGAGCATGCACTGTCTTCTAGATCCTTGATGCTCCTATCAGCAAGGAAACTGGTGATCCAATTGCACAATTTATTGTGAAATAGAAGCTCTTTGTGCCAGACCTGATCTAAGGCCTTTCCTATGTATAAACTAACAGCCAATGCCTCTCCTTGGACTCTACTTTCTTTGTCCATCTATGAATCAGGTAGACCAGAAGATCACCAGCTGATCATCCATGACGAAAACCGTATTGACGGTCACTAATCAGCTGATGACCCTCACGGTACCTCATGAGCTGGCAGTTTGTAATGGACTCCATTATTTTGGAGAAAAGGAAGTGATGGCGATAGGCCTGTAGTTGGACGGGTCTGAGCAATCACCTTTTTTGGGGATCGGGTGGGCCAAAGCTGTCTTTGGTACAAAGATGAATTCGGTACTACGCCTTGGGAGTAGAAGTACCGGAAAAGACACATTAAAACTGGTGCTAACTCCGGAACACACATCTTCAGCACTAGAGTGATCGGTGAGAAGTCTTTTATATTTCTAGCATCAATTTCTATGACTGCTTGAATGATACCCATACATTCTGCCTGAAAGACTGTGTTGTGGATAGTTTAGTTACATTTACGACTTAAAATATGTTGTGGATACCCAGTGGTGTATACATTGTGGATATTGAGGTCTTCCGAGAAAGTTCCTGATCCTACACCTTCATTTGTTTTAGAACCATCCGTAAAAACTTAAAGCTCTTTTGGGCTTCATCTCTCAGGGCTGGCTGGTTTCATTTAATTGTATCTTATACTTCTTATTGAATAAAAATTGTTTGGGGATCTTATCATACTTGGCTTGTAAGATAGGAATTTTTGAGTAAATTCTATCAATTATACCTGTATGTGGACTCTGCTCTTACTCAAAAGATTTAGGGTCTTGAGTTTGATGGCAGCTAAAATGGCTTCATGTTGTATGTGTTCGTGAAGCAGGGTTAGCTCCTAAGCGTAGCCTAGCCTCTAAGGCTATGGTTGGTGTAGTCCTTATGCAGCCTGTGGCAATCGTACATGCAAGGCTCTGGTAACACTGAAACTTCTTTATTGTGGTTGCTTCATTTGTTTTGGTCCACCATACCAGAGCGTCGTATGTGATCATGGGCCGAATTACAGTTTTATACCACCACAGTATAATTTTTGGCATCAGACCCCATAGTTTGCCAATCATATTTCTGCATTGTCAGAAAGTTATTAACCTTGTTGATTTTGTTTTTTATGTGTTTATTCCAGTTGAGTTTACTGTCCAATGTAAGACCTAAATATTTTATTTCAGAGGATAGCCGGAGTTTTGTGCTGAAAAGACTTCGGAGATGATAGTTGTTCAGCATTCATTTTTGTGTGAAAATTACTAGTCATTTTATTTAAGTAAAATTTTAGCTTAGGTGATATTCCCTGCACCATCTCTCCGTTATATGGAGAGCCGCTTGGGTCCGGACGTACACCATGCTCACTGTTTTTCCAGAGACCAGTATTGTCAGATCGTCTGCATAACGCCTTGTAAAAAAGTGGTTGGCATTTAATTAGCTGATGAGTTTGTTAATGACCATATTCCACAGAAAACGTAAAAGAATCCTGTGGGCAGCCCCTCCTTATTTGGACTTCTTGGGATTTACCAGCAATCTTTATTGTTCATAAACTGAGCATGTAATGCATACAATCCAGTCAATCATTGCTGCTTCGACTAGATTCCGATTCGCTTGTTCACAGGCTTCTATGTTACCACAGAATTTGGGCCTTTTTGTCGAACATCGATACCTGATACATTTTTTGTACTTAGACTTAGCTTTCTTGTATAGCCAGTCTTCAGTCATCGGGTATTCGTTTATTTAGGACTTTTCTTACCTTTTTGCGTTTTCTATCTAGTTCTTTACCCCACCATGGTTTCTTTCCCTCAGCAAAGGGAAGTTTGGTGATCGCTACCAAGCTATTTCTAATTTGTCTTGTGTTGTTAATTGTAACTATGATTGTAAGCTATTTTTGGAAAAAAAATAGTCCCGCTGGGTTTCTTGCTGGTTTTTTCCAGGACAGAGGTTTTTTTTGCGAACCAGTGGTAAATTAAAAAAGTGACTTTTAATAAGTATTGTTATAATCTACATTGAATAAAAAAGTTTCTGTTTCTGTTTGCTGAGGGAAAGCAACATTTAGTAGGTATCTTTGACCTCGTCACTTTGCAGAGTCACAGGTTAGGGCAAAGTATACATTTTGCAACAAAAAAAAATTTTCAAATTGTTTCAGGTGTCTTTGAGTAATCGGTGAACATACATAAACAAAAGATTCCGACGAATTGACAACCTCGTCCTTTTTTGAAGTCGGTTGAAAATAAGGTATACAGTAGACATGGGACGAGTTCTCGGTTTGGATTTGGTACTCGGTGGGTTCGGCCGAGCACCGAGTATTAAAGGCCGAGTACCGAGTACTCGGCCTTTAATACTCGGTTAATTATATTCCACAGAAAAAAAGACAGTTTTTATCATTATTATTATATTCGACATATTAAAAGTCAGCGACATGAGGAACAGCAGAAACATTGAAAACATACATTAGAATCTTTAATAGAAATTATTATTACTAATACTTATAGTATTTAAGAGAGGATGATTGTGATGCAAAAACACTAAGTTTCCCGCCCTATTTGGGTCTAGTTTGCTCCTTTTGCTTTATATACTAAGCCCACCTCTGAAAAAAGCCGTTCACTGTAAACTGAAATGGTGGGTGTAGATAAGTATTGAGCAGCAACTTTTTTTAAAGCCGAGTACTCTGCCCAATCTAGGCCGGGAGTACTCGGTGGCCGAATACTCGGCGAATCACTACTTGTTCCATGTCTAGTATACAGCTATCGCAAATATAAACAAAAATACTACCTAATTACGTTAGCTGCAGCCGCAGGACTTAAAAAAAACCAATTCTTAAAATATAAATTTATTAAAGAAAGATTACAATACTTTTATAACTAAAACTAAAATGATTAACTTGGTCGAAGTGTGACCTAAGAATGGCGAAATCCGATGCTAACTTGCAACGGGCGTCGGATTGTCGGCGCCTGCTGACTCGGCGCCTCGTGACACGCGGCTCCGTCGTGTACACCTTTAAGTAGGTTACATGCTAGGCGATTTTCGTGTAGTGAAACTACGTAATTCCTCCCCCTACAGATCAGCGACTATTTTCCGACTTTGAGGGAAAATGTTGCTGGATATGCTTTTGCGTTTTTGGGATCTTCATAGGAATGCTTTCCAGGTGATGGCGGCTGGGTGCTCTGCTGTTGCAGCTTACTGCATCTCCACAGATTGTGACGTCGACAGATTATTACAGTTGCTGTTGTAATAAGCGAGCCAATTATCATACCATAAATGGGAATAGTAGTGTGGTACAGAGTGTTGCTAGCTATGGTGTCTTGTACCATTATCGGCTCTCTCATGACTTGATTGTAGGCTTCATGTAGTTTTCTCAGGTCGATGGATTGCAGCGAGATTCGGTGTTGAGATGTGGTTTCTTCTTTGAAGTTGCGTGGGACATCGGTAATTATTAGTGGCTGTCCGGATACTTGGTTATTCTCGTTGACTATTGTAAATTCTGACGTCATCATTGTGCAATTTAAGGGTATCGTTACCAAATAGCTTCCTTGAAGCTGCTTGTATTCTTCTCTTCCGCATCGTAGATGGATTCTTGTGGTGCGAGGGAACGTGACAACATAGTTTTCAGCGTCCAGATGCTCCATGGCTTCCTTTTCCAGTGTTATAGTGGTCAAGTTGCAGTCATCTCCTAGGGCGTGGTTTGTGACGAGCTCTCGTGTGCAGTCATGATGATTCTTGACTCTATTTATGGTATCGTCTTCGCAGAGGTACTGGTGGTCTACCTTCGGGCATTCAGCCTCCATATACGCATACGCTTCCCTGTTGGTTGCTAGGAAAGGAAGGGGTGGAATAAGGATCTTGTTATACCTATTCGGGGCTATTGAAAGTTTATACAGATCGAATATGTTCGCACTAACTATGGAAACTTTAAAAACTATAACTATCTGTGTTTCGACGTAATATGAACCTGGTTTTATAATACTATAATAGTCGCGTAAGTCTAAATTTAATGTTCTATCGTCCCCATATATCATTCTTACTCTTTCTGTCATTACCCTTAAAGTATCGATGTCTATCATTGAATGATGCGTGCTTAAGGCGCGCACAAGAGCTAGCATGTTTTCTATTCTAACTAATTCTCCCAACAAATCATCGACGTTTTCCGTTATGATGGTCAAGAGCTGAGCGAAATGAGCATATTTTATTAAACTATTTTCTTTATAAGCAGTGCTATTCAACAAAAGTTCTAACGTAGCATTAATTGATTGCTGATTACTAACTAACTGATCTATGACGCCATTATGTTGCGTCATCCATTCCTTGCTGAGGCTTATGTGCGAGTTAAACTCCGATACAATTTTAACTTGGTTATTTTCGAGATTTTTTATTGCGTTATCAAATTTGATAGCATCCTGATAATCTAAATTTCCGGTTAAACTTTTAATAGCAGATCCTAAGCCATTAATCAAACCTCTCTTCGCTCGACTAGGTTCGAATCCTTTTAAATGATTTAAAACTCTATTAACTTTATGAGATAAATAATTGAAAGAAATATAGGAAATAATGATACGTTTTCCCTATATGAAGAGAATATAGGGAAAACGTATCATTATTTAATCTTAATTCAAAGTCGGATAACTGCTGCCTCACTGCAATAGTTTTCTGGCTATGGTATGGTAATGGTAAGAAGCTATGGTAATGTGACAGTAAACGAGTTCGACGTAATTTATAAGGGAGGAGGCCAGGACCATCGTTGCGACTTTCAAGTCTTATCTCCTGTGTTTGAGCAAGATGCGCCATCATCACCAACGGGATTCTGTAACAATTTAGCGCTGTTAGGGACTCGCTTAATGCGAGCTTTGGCAACGGGACCACGTTTCCGTGAAGTATAAATATGTATAGGTAGGTTAGCCACAATAACATCGTTAGTGTATCTGGGTGCTAATTTCTGTCGGCTAGCAAGCGGGTTTTTTATGAAAATCTGCTGTTGTGGTTCATACTGAATTTCGGGTTCTCTATCTTTATTTCTATCAATTAAAACTGTGCAATCATGTAAGGTGGACTGATTTATGATTTCATAAACTAACTTCATTTGTTCTCTATGATTTTGAGTGTACTGTTGGAGTAGATGCTGGGTAAGGTCTACACCTACTGGGTCTCTGGGGTCAATGTGACCTGTTATTATATCGAAGGGCCTGCATTTCGTGAAACTGTGCACCGAACTATTGTAAGCGATAATTGCGTATGGTACTAGGCTTACAGCTGGCTCATCTTTACGCTGAAGCTTTAGTAATCTAACATGTTCGAGAAGGGTTGAATGGAAACGTTCTACATTTCCATTAACGTTTGGTGAATGGGGAAGTATTTTATGATGGTTAATATTGTGCATTCTTAAAAATTCGGAAAATAGTTGGTTAGTGAAATCAGTGCCGTTATCAGTTACTATCGTTAAAGGTAAACCGTGGTGCGTGCAATATTTTAGTAAGGCCCGTAAAACGCTGATGGCTGTACCGTCGTGTAGGTGATAGGCTTGACCGTACTTGGAGAATACGTCGACGAACGTAATGTATTTTTCACTATCTACCGTGAACAAGTCCATATGAGCTATTTCTAGTGGCTTGCTCGGTGGCGGAACAACGTTGAATCTTTGTTGGATAGGATTACGGTCGTATTTACCTTGGCCACACACAATACATTCGTTAATGAATTTTGTTATTTGTTCTTTCATTTTTGGCCAGTAGTATTTTTTCGAAAGAGACAAATAACACTCATTAATGCCTCTATGGTTCGTTTTACCCTCGTGATAATGTTTTATAATTTCTTGTTGCCTAAGATAAGGTTTAACGTTTTCAAGTTCACTTTTGGTAAGCACGAGATTCATTGCGGAGCTTTTAAAGTTGTTCTGTATGACAGGTATAATTGAGTAGAGCCCTAACGGGGGGTTGATTAGAAGTCCGGTTTTAATTTTTGGGTTCACAAACCCCTTTATTACGTTTATAATATCGGTTTCTAAATTTGATTCTGTTACTTGCACCGAAATGCGAGTGTGTGTGTCGAAGGGCTTCGAAACCGCGGGTCGCCTTTTTACGTCGCCTACGATAGTGATAACCAATTGGCGATGAAATTTGTTTAGTGGTTCATCGGTTATCGGAACTTTCAATATGGGATTTTCGTGACTCGTATGAATAGTAGCGGTTGTGGAACCGTGACTGCGCTCTGGTTGTTCCGAGGGATTCGCTAGAAGAGAATTAGTCTCTTCGTTATGAATCTCAATGCGACTGAGGGCATCTGCATTCGTATTTGATTTCCCTTTCTTGTAAATTACAGTGAAGTCGTATTCGCTGAGCTTTAAGCGCCATCGAGCAAGGCGAGAGTTCGGTTCTTTTAAACTCATAATCCACTGTAAAGGTTTGTGGTCGGTAAGTATTTTAAATGTCCTGCCGAATAGGTAGGGCCTAAAATATTTAGTGACCCATATTATTGCCAGGAGCTCTTTCTCAATGGTACTGTAATTTCGTTCGCTATCATTGAGTGTCCGCGAAGCATATGAGATGGGTTTATCCGAGCCTATCGGCCCTTGAGACAAAACAGCACCGATGGCATAGTTCGACGCGTCGGTAGTAAGGATAAATTCCTTACTAAAGTCCGGGTGGTGGAGCCACGTGTCTAAGGCTGCCGAAGTCTAGTTCCCCGGTCGAACCTTAAACCTATTACGCGAGATATTAACTAAAGTGGACTGTATATGCGAATGCTTCTACGCTTACGTAAAAGCGACTACTATAGCATGCGGTATAATGCACTCGCTCTTCCCTAAACTAAAACTATTATTGTGCCAAATCGCTGAAAAGGAATCCTGCCTGATTAAGAGAACAACAAAATTGGAGCGGGTTAAACTATATAAGGCAGGGACTAATTAAAGGAATATGGACTCACCGGGGTTTCTTCTATTTGTGTAGAGCACTATAGCTGCAACTTCTGGAACTTCTTCTAGACAGACACTCTGGGGCCCCAGGGGTGCGTCGGGAGAGAAGCGTTGTAGTTTCAACGACGACTGCGGTGGAAAAGAGGACGCGCAACGGTCGCGCGTGTCTTATATGTCCTCGGCTCCGATGATTACGTGACATTCTAGAATCATCTTCTTGCCCCTCCCACCCCACCACCCCGATGTGTCGACGGAGGATCGAGGAGGGTATGAATGATATCGTTTTTCGGAAAGGAACAAGCGACTTGACACCCCTACCGTCAAATACAATAATACGGATGGTTTTCCGCGCAACCACCGGGTATTTAAGGATTGGATCGTTCGTCAAGAGGGTTTTACACTTCTCAAAACTGTTAACATAATCGGGGTTAAAAGTGATCTTTTTACCTTTTTTTAGGCATAGTGTTAGGGGTTTTGTTATTTTTGCAAAATCAGGGATGAATTTCCGGTAGTATCCTAATAGTCCTAAGAACTGCTTTATTTCCTTAGGGGATTTAGGCATAGGGTATTTTTCTATCGCTGCTATTTTGTCTGGGTTAGGCTTCACGCCCTCGCTGCTGATAATATGGCCTAAATAAGCCGTTTCTAACTTAAGGAACTCTGATTTGTCCATTTGCACTTTGAAATTGGAGTTCCTAAGTCTCTGGAAGACTTGTTCTAAGTTGACCATATGTTCTAGCAGCGAAGTGCTGAATACTATGATATCGTCTAGGTACACCAAACAGATCTGGTTCTGGAGACCTTGGAGGATGTTATCCATCACTCTTTGGAATGTGGAGGGCGACTTCTTCAGGCCCATGGGCATCCGAAGAAATTCGTAGTGGCCGTGTTCGACATTGAATGCCGCCTTTGGAATGTCAGCGGGGTCCATTTCTACTTGGTGAAAACCACTGGCGAGATCTAGAGTAGTAAAATATTGGCATTTACCCAGTTTGTCCAGAACGTCTGAGATATTCGGGATAGGGTATTTGTCATTAATAGTTTTTTCATTAAGTTTACGAAAATCTACCACTAGACGCCATTTCTTTTTCCCCGAGGCGTCTGCCTTTTTTGGGACAATCCAAATCGGTGAGGACCACGCGGACTCGGAGGGACGTATAATGCCGTGAGTTAACATTTTATTTATTTGATCACGTACCTCTTGACGATGAACAAAAGGATATCGATAGCTCCTTGTGTATATAGGAATTTCATCGGTCGTACGGATGCGGTGTTTTATTTGATTCGTAAATGTTAAGTTTTCACCGTCGATATAGAATATGTCATGATATTTGGCACAGAGAGTCATCAAATTAGCCTTTTCTTCTTCGTTAAGGTGGTCAGTGCGAAGTCGCGATAAAACGTCTTTAGCGCGTTCGGTTATAGGCTGGGTGCGCGTGCACTCAACGTTAAACAGCTGTGCGTGAGCGGGACGGTCTAGGGAAAAAACAACGTCATTATCGCTAGTATTCTCGATCTCTAAAATAGCTCTATTTTGGGAAACGCTGGTTATGCATTCGTGAACGACGCAGTTACATAAAATTTGTTCGGGAATATGGACTTCATCATCACTACTGTCAACAGGAATTTTAACTAACTTTGAAGTGTTCGCAGGAATTACATCCTCGTACAGGTTCGCGTTTCGTGAATTATATAACAATATTGGGTTCACTGCAGACCGAGTAGTTAAATGTAGTGCTTTTAAATCGATCTTTGCTTCCCACTTAGTTAACAGATCGAGCCCAATTAACCCGTCGAAATGGTTGTGAAATTTATACACGAAAAACTTTATCGGTTCGCTATCGTTAATTTCCGGAAAACAGGGCACCGTAATGGAATAATCATTTCGACTAACAGCGTGAACATTAGTAACTTCGAAAGGATCATAGTCAAGTTGATAATGGGGGAAAAATCTTTCTACAGCATCCGGACTCAGAAATGATTGATTCGATCCGGTATCGATGAGAAGGTTCTACGGAGGGTCTAATATCCGAATAAATGGTAGCTGACGCTGGGTCTGCAAATTAATTTCTATCTTGGCTTGTTTGAAGGGGAATCCTCGTGAAAATTTTCCTTTTGGTTAGTGGAGGGTTGAGGATCGTTTTCTGTATCATTGACGCTTGGATGATCGTTTATCGGGACGAACTCGGGACCGTAATTCTCGTGGCTTATATAATCATTATAGCTACTCGCGTAAGATGGACATTCGTAGTAATACGCGTAATATTTGTTGTAGTCAGGCTCATAGTAATAGTTAGCATAGCCGTCACGCTCGTTAAAATTCATTTCACGGCTTTTAAAGTAATTTGTAGGTGGTGGGTTACCGTGCTGGTTCCAATCATGGCCAGTTAATCGTCCTGTAGGAGGTAAGGATTTAGGCGTGAAATGTTGAACACCGCTCAAAATTCTGAGGCTGCTGATAACGAGGCTGAATACGGAATACGTTACTACGTGGGTTATAATTCGGTGGTGGTGCACTGAACATTTGTTGAGTACGTGTTGGCACGCGGTACTGAGGCTGATGTTGAGGGCCCGCATTGGACTTAAATTGATTTTGCGGTTGAGTAAATTTAAATGGTTGAGGTTGAGGTGGCATCCACATCGGTCTCTGAGTAGCGGGTGCTAACATCATAGGTGGATTCTGAAAATTTTGCTTAGATTGAGAAGGCGTTGGAATTTGTATTTGTGCTCTTGGAGGCGGCTGGAGATTTTTAGGGTGTACATCATTATTACGCTGTTGCAAATATAAAATATTTAATTCCTCCTGAACAAATTTCAATGCCTGCTCTATTATAGAAGGGCGCATACACCTTATTCTAGACCCTAAGGGCTCATGTAAGCCACGAACGAAAGCCTGCATAGTGAGCTTTTTATACAATGCCCGCTTAGACTCGATAGTGGTCGGGATAGTTTCGTGCAACGATATATATGTCATGATGGTACTAAAAAGAGTCTGACAGTGATCGTAAAACTCCTGAGGACTTTTGTGGCCTGGCGACGCTAAGGAAAGGTCATTGTATAGCGCAGTTTCGTCTCTTTGATTTGCGAAGTTATTTATAAGAGATTCGCGAATCCCTAGCCAATTATCAGGGATGCCAATAGAATTTATGATTGAAGCCGCAGGTCCGGTGATTTTGTTCAAAATTCCGTTTAGTAGACATAAATTAGATAATTCACTACCGGCTTCAGAGCTCATGTAAGCTAATACAACCTGATCGCATAGTTTTAATAAATCTAGTGAGAATATTTGGATTACCATCGAAATCTGGCACTGGGCGCAAGGCCTTATATATTACATCGGGATCATGAGACATTTTAGAATTTAGTGAACTTAAATTTAATTCTTCCTCAATATTCCTTAAATTATCTAAATCTATATTTCGGCGAGACTGTCGAAAACCAGCCTCGCTAGACCCCCTATTCTTTGGGTGAAAAATTTTGGACAATAAGGATAAAACTTAAAGGATAAAAGGAAAGCAACACAAAAAGAAAGTTTTGCGTACTTACAATATCATTCTGGTTTCCTCCGCGTATCGATTTTCGGATACTCGTCCCCGGTGCTGCTGCCACGTGGTTCGGATACTAGATTAAGGCTTGAGAGCCAAATCAGCGTCTTTCAGCGCCAACCAAAATCTACCGATTATTGAAGATTTTTTTTTATTTAGAGAACCACAAACAAGTTTACAATATGTCTTATGTTAAAGCTTATGTTCTATTACAATTTATTACTTATTATAAACTCAACGACGACACACATTGAGTATAAAAAATAAGATAATATGTGAGGGACCTAGTTTTGTAAAAGAAAAGTATTTTAATTTCTAAAATATTATTTTGACATATATTATAGGTTAGAGTTTAGTGTGTTAGCATATGTGCGCTCGCATGCGATCGCGCACGCGTGTGTATATCTTTATGCATGTACATATATATAGTCATTGGTTAGATGATTTATAATTAGTATTATGTAGTTTAGGTCTTTAAAGAGATATTAAGTGTTTAACAGCAAGTTTACTAGCTGTCTGTTATAGGATCTGGTACTGCAAGTAAATAAATCTACAGAATTAAATTTTTTGTTGTATGTGTCAACCATACGATGAAGGGGTGATCTGATACCAGCGTTTGTCCGAGATCTTGGCACAGCAAAGAGTGAGTGAGGACGCAAAGAACGCATACGTGCCCGAGATGGTACGGAGTAACTAATACGATTAATTATATCTGCGCAATCTTACTTGTTATTGCACAGATCATAAAGTAATCTTGCCTCAAGTTGAGTGCGCCTAGACCTTAAGTCTAAGAGCTTATATTTTGTTAAAAGGAGCACATATGATAAACGCTCACGGTGATATTTATAATTAATGCGACGCAAGAACTTTTTTTGTACCTTTTCGATGCTATGATTATATTTATTATAAAGTGGGTTCCATACAGGCGCTCCGTACTCCAATTGTGTCCTGACCAAAGATTTAAAAAGATAGATTAAAGTGAAGGGGTTTCTAAATTCAGTGGAAGAACGCATAACAAGTCCGTACATTTTAAAAGCTTTACTAATTATGTTTTGTATATGAATATCAAAATGTAATTTGTTATCAAAAGTCACTCCCAAATCCCTTATATTATTCACCCTTACAATATCTGTACCGTTAAGAGAATAGTTAAAGTAGCTTATATTCCGTTTTTTTGTGAAAGTGATTACTTTACATTTATTTAAATTGAGTTAAATTATTAAGAGCACAGTAATTGTGAAATCTATCAAGGTCTTCTTGAAGCAAATAGTGATCCTCTATCCTATCGATGCATTGGTATATTTTGAGATCATCAGCATATAAAAGGAACCGACTATTTTTAAAGCAATTTTTAACATCATTTATGAAGATCACAAACAAGAGGACCCAAAATGGAGCCCTGTGGGACGCCAGAAGTGACATTTGTAACATCTGACTCCAAACCTTTAATTACAACCCTCTGCGTTCTATTAGAGACGTAAGATTTGAACCAACGCCAGAGATTGCCGCGTATACCATTGAAAGCAATCTTCTCCAATAGTATTTTATGATCAACAGTGTCAAATGCTTTCCGGAAATCAGTATAAATACTGTCAGTTTGTTTATTGGTGTCAAGCGCACTAAACAAATCTGATGTGTAAGTGATAAGATTAGTTACAGTAGATCGCCGTTTAACAAAACCGTGTTGTTCATCTAGGATAATATTATGCAATAGGGGGTAAATAGCATCATGCACCAGACGCTCAAAAACTTTGGAAAGAATGGGCAGTATTGATATTGGTCTATAATTCATAACGTCACTTTTTGATCCATCCTTGAAAACTGGGACTATTCTTGCACTTTTCCAAATGTCAGGAAATGTTCCATCAGATAAGCATTTATTGTAAAGATAGCACAAAGGAAGATCGATTACAGATGCAGTTCCCTTGAAGAAAACACCTGGTATGTTATCCATCCCAGCGCCCTTCGATACATCTAACGTTTGCAGGGCTTTACGTACCTGAGATCTATTCACTTTGATGTTATGAATAGTAAAGTCAGATGTTTTTTCAAATGGTATGCAAATTTTAACGCCGTGTACTGACTAATATCCTACCGACTGCGCCAATTACGTTAGCTGCAGCCGCAGGACTTAAAAAAAACCAATTCTTAAAATATAAATTTATTAAAGAAAGATTACAATACTTTTATAACTAAAACTAAAATGATTAACTTGGTCGAAGTGTGACCTAAGAATGGCGAAATCCGATGCTAACTTGCAACGGGCGTCGGATTGTCGGCGCCTGCTGACTCGGCACCTCGTGACACGCGACTCCGTCGTGTGCACCTTTAAGTAGGTTACATGCTAGGCGATTTTCGTGTAGTGAAACTACGTAATTACCTTATTAACAAAACTAATGTTATTTGTGTGTGTGTGCGTGTGCGTGCGTGCGTGCGGGCGTGCGTGCGTGCGCGTGCGTGTGTGTGTGTGTGTCAATGATTCTATTTCGTTATAACTTGTCTTTAACGATTCAGTGATGTCGTCAGCTACTTCCTTCGTTATGTGACCTGTACGCGTACACGTTAAGGCCACACCCAAATCTGCTTTAGCAGCGGAATCATAGACTTAGACATGAAGCCTTTGGTTGCTGTTCGGGTCGCTGTTTTTTGTGGTGGACCCTTCAGCAACCTTTTTGCTGCTCTTGTCTTCTTACCAGGACGCTTGGCCGCTCACTACTTTCTGGCGGATATCTTAGAGCTAGTCCCTGCAGCCGCGCCTTCCACTTGCGCTGGATTGTTATCCTTCTCAATTTCAGCGCGGCTACTGGTTCCAGCACTGCAGTCACAGTCGCTTGCCCAGCCTCCTTGGTGTTGCTCTTAGAAGCAGCCAGCGCGGCAATTCTCTACGGCCCTTTTCTCGCTGTTTCCTATTCTTTTTCTTGGCCTTTAATACACTGCCTGCTGGAATAGACCCGCTTTATGGTCTGTCGGGTCGGTAAGTCATCTTTTTGGGTGCTTTGCCCTTCCCTTTACGGCTCACCACTTGCCAGGCAGCATAGAATAGGTCGTCTGTTCTCTGGGGCTCCGCAGGAGTTTTGCTACTAGCCGACTATTGCTCCTTTCTCGCGTCAAGCTTCTCAGTGTCAACGTCAACATCCATCGTGGAAATTACCCTTAATACCCTACCTATGGTGTAGTCCGTGGAACCGGCGATTTAGTGGCGGTTCCTCCTTGTTCATTGGTGTCTCTGGTAAACAACACAGACATTACAGAACAGAACAGAACAGAACAGAAAAGGTGGAGGGGCCACCTTTTTTTTAATGGACCTTCAATTGTCCATATTATTTACGTGTTTGAAATTCGTCCTCCCGACTTCCCACTCTCCAAGTAGCTCGCATGTTTGGAAATTTACTTTAGAACAAAAAGAATTTCAGGCGTTAGGATTACCAGGGGAATATAGGGACGTAAAATTGGCTCACAGCGCGACATCGGGAGCTCGGTTCAGCTGGCATATAGTCCGGGAGGCAGCGTCTCTATTTTTGCGATTATTCCTAAAACGCTGATTCTTTGTTATTTTAAGATCGTACGTAAATGTCAGTCTACCGCGCCAATGTTGTTGCAAACATTTATTACAATTTTTGAAACCTGTAAATAAATAATACGTAAATGTATTATACCTACAAGACTGAAACTGCTTACAGTGACCAAGGATACCTAAATATACAGGATAATGACATTTATTACAATTTTTGAAACCTGTAAATAAATAATACGTAAATGTATTATACCTACAAGACTGAAGCTGCTTACAGTGACCAAGGATACCTAAATATACAGGATAATGATAGTCTACCACCTCGGAAGCGTTGATACACATGATAGTCCACCAGATACACCTACTCTCCAGCGGAACCATCCCTCCTTTTTATCTGGGCTAGGTACCGGCTGCACCAAAAAGCACAGATAGAGTTCTATTTAATTCAGTACATGAATAGCTCATAGTTGAAATTTTTATTGCATTGGTGGATATTAATTTTCAAGCCAAGTGAGAGTTGACTGTTATTGTATTTAGTGAAACATATGTAGTTAAATGTTACAGCCTATATATATTGGTCAATCAGCACTTAAATTTGCAATTAACAATTTCATTTCATTGGTACCGGTGGGGATCCAACCAGGGTTGTTGCGTACTGTGAAATTTACAGCGAGTGCTAGCCATTTGAGCTACCACTACTTATAATTGTTACTTTTTTGCAAGATGTGCAATTGTTTTGTGCAATTGCAATTTGCAGAGTTAAAAGATAATCAGTCAAGAAGCAAAATCCTGCCTAAGCCCACTTCAGTCTGCACTTTTAAATGATCCCAGCTTTTGGCCGAAAAATACAACTCACAATTCCTTGTGACTTAACTGTACAAAAGTTACAATTGATTGGGAAAGTCCAATCTTTGGTGAGAGGTAATCTTTTATAGGTAGCATTTTGGAAACTGTAACCTACTAGACCTAGAGGATGCAGCGCGTTGCAGGTGGAGGCGAGGGAGAAGTTGAAAAGCATTACTTTTAAGACTTTTTTAAAGACAGTGGTTTAAATTGACATTTGTAAATTGTATTTTCAGTCAGTAAGAAATTACTGAGTGCTTGCTTACTTTTGTAATTGTCATACGTTGGAGGCTTTGTTGTAATCACTATGATTGGTGACTTGTGATGTACAATTTATAAGATTTGGAGGATTTAAAGAGCCATATACAGTATATACAGTGGCGAAGCTGGAGCTCCAAGCTAGGGCAAGCCCAAGATATAAATTGATAAAAATATAGATTGTTGTTTTTAGCAGTTTTATAAAAATACACCAATCTTGATATGTCTCCACACTTCAGTTTCATATTCAGTGCTGTCATGGACGTGTTTAACAAAGCACACAGAAGGCATACCACTGCTAGATAGATTGTATTACATATCAGCAATTGCATAGCTTCGATGGCTTTGAAGAAATCCGTTTGGGTTTGTTTAAGCGAAAGAAAAAAATATTTACATCCAATACAATACACAAACAAAAGTAAAACATGAACAAAGTACAAACAAATTTTGTACAAAATTAACAAAACAAATTATTTACATTCTAATGGATAAGAGATAAGATAAGTGGAATCGTCTCGCTTTCTTATGGAAAGATTTAATTACGTCCACGTAAAATGTTGGTGAACGTTTTAATTGTACCAATAACTGTTTTTTTAATTGTGATAATTGGTAGTTAAGTCTGAAATACACTCTTAACCTTGTGTATTATCTCAACCAAGTTTAACGATTTCCTCTGCGATTAGCACTTTAATACACTTCAATTCATCACAAGGAACACTATTATCCTCCATTTTCATTAAGAATCTTTAAAAAAGCATAAATTTTGAACTCGTAATATTAAATCGCTTAAGATAAGCACACAGAGTAAATAAACATTGAAACGTGAAATGAACTTGCAAACGTATTGCCCGCGCGCCTCTGCTTTTAACAAATTTATTCCCAAAAGCCTGGCTTTAAATCTCCATACTAATTGCTATATATCGTCGACTAAATATGCTAAATTGCTAACTCCCAACCATACTGCTTTCGAGGAAAAATAAAAAACTGATTTATAAATAAAATACTCAAATAAGTGCAATAAACAAAGTCTAGTGTGGTAAAATTTTATTTGTTTCTTATTATTATATCAACATTTTTGAATTTATTTCAATTTAATTACACTTTGCGGCCCTAAATTGGAGTTAGCATATTTTACAATAATAGTAAATATTTTTTTATGGCGATTAGTTTGGGAGTTATCAGATTTTAATAATTATAGTATTATTTGATTAAAACTACTTTTACGGATTTTATTGCGTTTAATTTACTTGATTTTTAAAATTAAGTAAATTAAACGCTATAAAATCCGTAAAAGTAGTTTTAATAAATGTGTAGTGTTCACGTAAATATAAAATATCATAAAGTATTCTTATTAAAAACCAAATAAAAAATATGTAATATAGTTTTTAATACCGAAACAAATTCACAAAAATAAATTGAACATTATTAACACAAACAATATGGATTTTTAATCATGCGGTAAATTGTTGTAAAATTCTCTGAAATCTGCTGGCAGGACTTCTTTAATTTGTTGAAGGTCATCATATTTTCGAGCTTTAATTTTCAGTCTAGTTTGGTGCAAATTTTGCATTTCCTCAAAACTTTTTGCTGAAAAAGGGCTTTTTCTTTAGGGCAGCAGCATCCATGGCTCTTCAAACCGCAACTTATATGAAATTTCTTCTAATGAAGAATACATGAGTGCGCGAATATCTGTGACTTTAGAGTCTCCCGATGATCGTCCAGGGCGAATGCTTTTGGAACTCGAAATATTACGGAAATCTTTGAAAAAAGTATGTTCCAAATACTTGACATCAAATGGATTATTGCGCGCAGACTCAATAATTTGAACATAGTCCGCAGGAACATTTATGATTCTATTACGCATTCTCCGTTCTATTAAAGAATGCATAGCATCCACTTCCATTTGTTTATGGCCGACTTCTAAATATTTCCGCTCGATGGTTATTTTGTTTTTAACTGCCATATTTAATAGTGCATTTGACATAGTCACTTTGCGATTTTGATAACCACAGCCATCCGAATAAATAATAATACGTATATCTGTTTTGTTTTCCACTTTAGGTAGAATCTTTTTCTCAATAAAATATGTCCAAATAGAAGCAAACTCATCTGCATTAAGCCCCCCTTCCATTTCATTCCATACAAAACAATAGCCATCTTTGCTGATATTATTATAAAAGCACAGATTATGCACTTGAAGCTTTGTTTTGTAGTACAATGTGCTGACATTTGACTTAGGTGCCATTAAAACTGCTTGAAGTTCTACTGTGAATACAAGACTATTATTCGCTTTATCTGTTTGTTTTTCTTTCCTAGCTTCTTCTTTTTTCAATACATGTAATTGATAATCATGTTCTTCCATTGTCCCAGCCTTATATCTTGCACATATTTCACATTCGTCCTTTTTGGGTCTAAACAGACAAAGATTTCTCGATGACATAAACTCACAGAAAGTAGTTTTAGATAGCGGTTGTATGAGGTGTGATTTGCACCAGTCAGATACGTAAAATTTATATTTAAATCAATTTTTGTTTTCCAATCAGTTTGCAGATATTTTTTGGAAGATGAAGCCCGACAGTAATGAGATTCCATTGTTGGTAGAGAGTCGAAAAAATCGGCCATTGATTTTTGTCTGTTTACAAAAGGGTTAACTCTATCTCTGTTAACTCTAAGTTGACTAGGAATGCAAGTATTATCTTTAATTCTATCTTTCCAAGCAATAACAGTCATTCTTCCAATGCCCAAAGTATTTAAATACATAGTTTTGCAAACTTTTAATAACTACCATCAGCTGTTTTTAAATTATACTTGAATGACTGAGCTCGTCGAGAACTATCAGACAGTTTTCGATCCCTATGACGTTTTGTTGGAGCTGATTGAACAGTATCATTAACAAATATTTTCTTCTCCCCCCATGTATATGTTTTCCAAAATTGGTTGAATAGTTTCATTCTTTCTTCATCTTTTATAATGCCACACTTGATTATGCATATTTTTCTGCTACATTTGCATCTGTCTTTTAAACGCTTTGGTTCTCTTAAACTTTCATAGACCCGTTTAGAATTTTTTTTTAATTTTGCCATAATATTGAGAGCCTTTTTATTCAGGTATTTTTATTTACTTGAGTTCGTCCTTTTCTGAATTTACTCTTCTCCGGCAAGGAGAAGAGTAAATTCAGTTTTAATTTTTATTTAACAGTGGTAGAGCCACGCGGCAGCTTTGCTGTTGCACGTATGGGCCGGCTCAAACCGGGGTGGTACCACGACCTCACAGAATACCGGCGTGAAGTGGAAGCTCTGCTTCCGCGTTTCGTCTGGTGAGTGCAGGTGGCCGGAGGCCCAAATCCCCCCCCCCCCCATCAACATGGTAGCGGAATTAAATAATAATAGACTACCCCAGGAGGGTACCAGCACCCCTGGAGAATCCCTCGCTGAGCATCCACGACCATGTTTCTCCACTTCTGAGCGTGGGTGCTCAGGCTGCCCCGCGTATTCTGGGGGGGGGGGGGCAAAATTCCGCTCAAGACTACAACTGCTCGAGGCAAACGGAGCAACAAGACCAAGGCGACCCCTGCCACGCTGTCCGTGAATTTCTGCAATATCAGGGGACTTCACTCTAACCTAAACGCCGTCCACTACCATCTCGAGACGGCGAGGCCGGCTCTGCTCTTTCTGACCGAGACGCAGGTGTCCTCTCCGGCTGATGTCTCGTATCTCTCCTACCCGGGGTACAAACTGGAACACTCCTTTGTGGCTCGGGCTAGAGTTTGCGTTTACGTCAGAGAGGACATCTGTTCTCGACGCCTCGGCAGACTTGAAGGTTCGGACCTGTCCATCCTTTGGCTACGCGTAGACAGCGACGACCATCCACGCGTCTACGGGTGCCTCTATAGGTCCCATAGCGGTAATGCCGAAACAGACCGGCTCTTCGACCACGTCCAAATGGCTGCAGATTCGTTGCTACAGCAGATCCCCTCCGCAGAGATCGTGATCCTCGGCGACTTTAACGCCCAACACGCCGAATGGCTTGGTTCACGTTTAACCGATCATGCGGGGAGATCTGTTCATGATTTTGCCTTGGCATATGGTCTGACACAACTGGTTACTTCGCCTACGCGGATTCCAGATGTGGAGGATCATGCACCTTCCCTGTTGGACCTTCTGTTGACCTCTCACCCGGACGGATATCAGATTTCCGTCGACGCCCCTTTAGGCTCCTCGGACCATTGTCTGGTCCGGAGTGTTGTGCCACTCACGCTGAAATCGCGGTTGCATTCTGCAGGCTGCCGCCGTGTTTGGCACTATAGGTCAGCCGATTGGGATGGGATGCGGTCTTTCTTTGCATCCTACCCTTGGGGGCGGGTTTGCTTCTCGCCGGATGATCCCAACGTTGTTGCGGATTCTGTTACTGATGTGGTACTTCAGGGTATGGAACTTTTTATTCCTTCCTCTGTGGTGCCCATTGGAGGCAAATCTCAGCCATGGTTTGGTCGCTCCTGTAAAATAGCATCATGCTATAAGCAGGAGTGCTACCAAGCCTGGGTTGATGCATCAGCGTCCCGGGATGTAATACACCAGCGCTCTAAAAAAGAAGTATAATTCCGCCTCTAGGTCCTTCAAAAGAGTCATTGCCAAGGCAAAGTCAGAGCACATAGGCAGAATTGGCGAGAAACTAGTTCGCCTTCCTTCTGGAACCCGTGCATTCTGGTCTCTCGCCAAGGCTGTCCAGGGGAATTTCTGTCAGCCATCTCTTCCATCTCTGCACAGGAAGGACGACTCACTGGCCCATACTGCAAAGGAGAAAGCCGATCTTCTAGGCTCTTTCTTTGCGTCTAACTCGACTCTCGATGACGAGGGGAGTACGCCGCCGACCATCCCGCGGTGTGAGTGCTCCATGCCGGAAGTGCAGTTCACACAGCGCTCGGTTCGCAAAGCACTTCTCTCCCTGGACATCCACAAGTCGAGTGGGCCTGACGGAATCCCCCCAATTGTGCTGAGGACGTGTGCTCCAGAGTTGGCACCGGTTTTAACGCGTCTTTTCCGGTACTCCTACTCCCTAGGCGTAGTCCCAAAATCATGGAAGACGGCTTTCGTCCACCCGATCCCTAAAAAAGGCGACCGCTCAGACCCGTCCAACTACCGGCCAATCGCCATCACCTCCTTGTTTTCCAAAACAATGGAGTCCATTGTAAACTGCCAGCTCATGAGGTACCTTGAAGATCACCAGCTGATTAGTGACCGCCAATACGGTTTTCGCCGTGGTCGGTCAGCTGGTGATCTTCTGGTCTACCTCACTCACAGATGGGCGGAGGCAGTAGAGTTCAAGGGGGAGGCATTGGCCGTTAGTTTGGACATTGCGAAGGCCTTCGATCGGGTTTGGCACAAAGCGCTTCTTTCGAAGCTCCCTTCGTATGGGCTTCCCGAGAAATTGTGCGGTTGGATCACCAGCTTTCTTGCAGATCGGAGCATCAAGGTCGTTGTAGACGGTGCAAGCTCCGATTGCAAGCCTATTAATGCTGGTGTTCCACAGGGCTGCGTGCTATCGCCAACGCTGTTTCTTCTGCATATCAATGATATGTTGGATACCCGTAACATTCATTGCTATGCAGATGACAGCACTGGAGATGCTCTTTACACCGGCCGAGCCAATATTTCTCGGGAAAACGTCTCCGAGTGCCGGGACAAACTTGTGTCTGAAGTCGAGTCTTTGCTGAACAGAGTCTCAGATTGGGGACGACTAAATCTAGTCCAGTTTAACCCCCAGAAGACACAAGTTTGCGCGTTAACCGCTAAAAAGAACCCCTTTGTCGTATCCCCTCAGTTTCAAGGCACTCCCCTTGTTGCCTCAGCCAGTATCGGAATCCTCGGCGTCGACATATCGAGTGACGTGCAGTTTCGTGGTCACTTGGAAGGGAAGGCCAAATTGGCCTCTAAAAAGCTTGGCGTACTCAGCAGAGCGGGACAGTATTTCATGCCGGCACACCGCCTGCAACTTTACAAGGCGCAGGTTCGGCCACACATGGAATACTGTTACCATCTCTGGGCTAGGGCTCCCCAGTACCAGCTCCTTCCACTTGACCGCATCCAGCGCAGAGCGGCTCGAATCGTCGACGACCGAGTGCTTTCCGATCGGCTCGATTCACTGGCGCTGCGAAGAGATGTAGCATCTCTTTGCGTATTTTATCGCATCTATCACGGGGAGTGCTCTGAGGAATTGTTCGGATTAATCCCAGCCGCCAAATTTCGTGAACGCACTACACGGCAAACGTCTCGATACCATCCACACCATCTGGATGCTTGGCGGTCCACCACTGTACGTTTCACAAGGAGTTTTCTTCCACGTACAACCTCTCTGTGGAATAGTTTACCACCGGCGATTTTTCCGGACCGATACGACCTGGGGACCTTCAAGAAAAGAGCTTACTCCTTTCTAAAGGGCCGGCAACGCACCCGCAATTCTCCTGGTGTTGCGGTTGATCATGGGCGGCGGTAGTCACTTAACATCAGGTGAGCCTCATGCTCGTTTGCCCCCTCTTCTATAAAAAAAAAGAAGTATCGTATCGTTTTCTGAACTTGATTAGTATGGAACTAATTTAGGATCGCCAAAATTATCACTAGAGTTGGATATTAAATCGCAGTTTTCTATATAAGTATCATTAAAATTTTCTGGCATCGATGAATCGTAAACCCTAACATTATCACAAATTTTTAAAGAGTGTGTATTGCTAATTATTATGTTTGCATTTTCACTAGGTACGTCAAATGTAGTAAAAAAATCAGGAACATCAACTATTTCAATCTGTGCATTTTCTACTAGCGAGTAATGTTCAATGTAATCTTCCAACGGTACATTTAAACTAGATTCAGTAGGGTTGTCCATCATATTGATAACATTGTTTAATGTATTTGTGTATCTACTATTCTGATCAGCAACAAAATTATTGTTAATAATGGTATTTCCCTTATTAAGCAATAATTCTTGCCGCGTAGTAAGAGAATCGCCATGTTGTTCTGTATTAAGAGCTAAACTGATAAGCTTCCTAGCCCTATCTGAAGCCATCTGTGGATAAAACAAAAGCAAAATAAGCCACCACATCAAGCATAGCACATAAATAATTGATCCATGCGAAAATTGAACCCAAAACCTATGGTTTAAATATCTTTATCGTTAGGTACTATTGTGCCGTCGAACATTATTACAAAACCAAAAACTAATTTTAAAATAAAGCGTTAAAATACTAAAACAAAGTCATAAAACTCTTATGTAAAAAATAAAAATATCCAACTCCTAAACAATATATGAAATAGTAAGAAATGAATTATGCTAACTCCCTTATCATACAAGTTTACATTTCATTTGTACTTTCGTATCAATTTTGCTTAGATATGTGTATCAAAACTATAAATAAATTATAGAATAATACTTACATTTTACAAAAAAATACAATCACGTGTAAAGCTTCAAAAAAACCTTATTTTTTTAGAATTAAACTCTCGGAAACACTGATAGTACTGCTCACACTGCTAGAAGATGGCGTCGAATGGCGGGAGTTAACATGATTTCACGCGTGATTTGACAGGCGTGGAGTTAGCATAAAAGATTGAGGCGCGAAATCTATAACCTGGGTTTAGTTTGCGTATTAAGCATATTTGACGATTATGCGCTATTTTTTTCTCTTTCGTTTGATACCAAAAGGTCAATTTAGCCTAAAATGGAGTTAGCAACTTAGAACTTTTAGCCGAGGATATACAATCGTAGTTATATTTCATTATAGAATATTTTGCCATAGGTTAGAAAGAGAGCGATCGTCTTCTCGAAAGCCCCGTAAAAAGCCCACGCGAGCAAGGGAGACAACTAATCGCTCTATTAAAACTCATTTTTTATGACGGCAGCAGTATCGCTAAGGCAATACGAGGTCATCGGTCGACATGTGTCGAACAGTGGAGTGCGCGGGAAATTTGAAATAGCTTGAAACATTTTACGAGTTATTTTATTAGTTGATATTATTGATTGATTCAGTTTTAATAAGGCAAGCCCGGCTTTTCGGCTTTTATAGAAGCTTCGCCACTGTATATATACAACTTACTTCTTAAGGATGATAACATACTGAGCTCTATTAACACCTTATCATCAACTGAAATTGTGAGCTTACTTAAAAAAATGGTTTCAAACAATTCCAGGTGTGATACCACAGGCTGTGGCTGACATATTTGATTTTGTAGAAGCTCATGAAGATAAATTTATTTTCAAAGTAGCTGTTTCTTTCATGGAGCTGTACCAGGAGCAGTGCTATGATTTGCTGTCTGGCAAAGAACGAGGCCATAGTATTATAGAAATAAGAGAAGATATCAACAAAGGTGTACACTTGCCAGGTAATCTTATCAATATTCTTTATTTATTTTTAACAATGTTAAATTAAAGTTAAGTTAATACGATGAGGTTCTTATCTATTATATTTGACACATGATACTTTTATTGGACATGTGTCAATCATGAATGATTCCTTCGAGCTGGGTACACTTAAAAGTATTGATGGTTCATTCATCTGTTTTTGAATGTTCCGGTACAACCAATCAGAAACAATTAACGGAACCTTTTTAACTCGTGATTGGCGTGAATTGTGAGTGAGCCAAAAACCGACCGAATCCCGAATGATCTGAATGAATTGTTTTCAATGTAGGGTACAGTGTCAGTTCCCAATGGATCTTAAGGACTTACAGAGTACTGGATCACGATATGATTTATTTGATGATGAATAATTGACAGGCAGACGTTGTTCTGCCCTTTTCGACGTCAATTAGTCATGTCCTATTAAAAATCCTTAAATTCGCAAAAAAGTGGGTCACTCATGGGCCAAAAAACTATCCTATCTCTCAAGTTGGATCAAACTCCACACGGTGTAAAAATTTGATCAAAATTGGTTAAGTAGTTTAGCAATCCATCGCGGACAAATAACGTGACACGTAATTTATATATATATATATATATATATATATATATATATATATATATATATATATATATATATATATATAAAGATTATTAAAATTATGATGTATTTTTTGCTAGTCTGATGCAAATATATAATTTCTTTATATTTTCTTTGTTGGGGAGGTTCTCCCCACTAGTACCTGCGGGGTTATCCGTTACCGTATTACCTATATATCAAGAACATCTGATTTCAGATGAACTATGTGCCTTTAAACTTTAAACCATCATTTTTGGAGGCCATAAGGTTTTTGCGAATTTTTCTTAGTTACAAAATTATCATATAATAAGAAATCATGCAATGAAATTGGACTTCAATATTGCACAGTCACCACTCTTTTAATAGATAACAGGCTAATCTTAAAAATTAAAATAATAAAAAATATATATAAATATTTTCTTATGAAATTTTAGTCTTTATAACATTCTAAACAAATAAGTTTGTTTGTTTGCATATAATGTCACCACCCTATCCTTATGGAAGGTCTTTTCAAGAAGAAGAAATTTTATTGAGATTTTTGTCATTAAAGGTATCACAGAGCTGCCTGTAACATCAACTATGGAAACAATGATGGTTTTGGAAAGAGGTTCTATTGGCCGTGTAACTGGATCCACAGCTATGAATCAAGCTTCAAGTAGAAGTCATGCTGTTTTCACCATTATTATAACTAAGGAGAGTCGTACTGATAAGTAAGTAATTTATTGAGTTAAAACCCATTTTATTTACATCATTTGGGGATGTCCATTAATTACGTGAGGCATTCAAAGGGGTGGGGGGGTGGGGGGTAGGTCTAGCCGAATCTCATCTAATCTTCACGTGAGGAAGATGAAGGATAATTTTTATTTGCAAGAAACCGTATGAAAATGCAAGAAAAGAATTATAGTGGATATACTTTTACAAATTTTTGCTGTCTATATTTAATTATGTTATTGTTCTGTTTTCTCATTGTGAATATAGACAATGTGCTTAGTAGTCTTAACTAGTCTTATGTAAATAAAAATAAAGCAAATTAAGTTGTTTTTTATTAAAATAAATTCAACGCAATAAACGTGTTTGTTACAATTAACAACACAAAACAAATTAGAAATGGCTTGGTAGTGATTACCCTTCCCAGGGGTTATTATCATCTATAAATTCCTTAATATTATAATACTCCTTTTATACAAACTTAGTTTAATAAAGTTTTTTGAACGTGTATGTCAAATTTTGTATATTTTATGGGATTTTGTTGTAAAAGCGTATACATCGCCCAAGAATGAATTACTGACTAGGTGGAGTTGAGTAACTGGTACTACTAGCTTATTTCTGTTCCTAGTATTTAGTTGACTGACCTCTCAGTAGAAGTCAGACTATTTGTCTCAGGTATACATACTCGTCATTTTTTGTCGGACCGTCAGGGCTCGACCAGGTCCACTTTCTGAGCGGTCGCTTCTGGAAGAAAGAGTTCATCATAAAGTCCCTCTTTTTCCATGAAGTCAGCCAGCTGTTGGCCCCTTGGGTTTCGTTGCCCTATTCCAAATTTCCCTACCTTCAGCTCCCTGTTCTTTCTTGTGCCTAGTTTTGCATTGAAGTCACCGTAACACCGTACAGTGGGTTTTGAAGGAATGCATTGGCTCTAGAAATATCCTCATACATTTCCTTTTCTTCCATCTCGATGTGCTGAGGTTGGTGCGTAAACCTGTATGACCTTCAGCGAATACCGTTTGGTGATTCTGAGTATAAGGTAACCATCGTCGACACACTCCCAATCTTTACATTGTTAATGACAGACTTGTGGACGATAAATCCAATGCCTTCCTTCTTAACCGCCACTACACGGCGAAATGAAAGTGAAATTGCTAACAATTAGGTTAAATTGAAATCAGGTAGAATGTTGAGAACAATGCTGTGGGGTCTTAAATTCTATTCATACCCTCGCCCATTACAAATTTAGAGATGCATCTCTACTCTGGCTTGACCATGACTCGAATCTGCCCTACCTAGAGTCAGTGAGCGCAGCTATTTTTGAACAGAAGGAAAAAGAGAGTACTTGGAATCTTGATCAACCAAGTACTTGTAATCTTGACCAACCATGCTGCGATTGTTAAATATAATATCCAGCATTTTTTTTTACAGAAACATTGCAACTACATCAAAATTTCATTTAGTGGATTTAGCGGGTTCAGAGCGAATAAAAAAGACGAAAGCAAGTGGTGAAAGACTTAAGGAAGGCGTAAAAATAAACCAAGGCTTACTGGCACTCGGAAACGTCATATCTGCACTGGGCGATGGGACTAACAGGAGCTACATTAGTTACAGAGACAGTAAACTCACAAGGTTGTTGCAAGGTAATTATTACAATTCACTTTAAACCGCCTACTTAAAAAAGGAGTAGGTTCTCATTTCGAGTGTATTTTTTTTTAATGTGCAAATAAACTTTTTTCTAGATTAACTGATTTTGAATATTCTTTTATTATTTGAAATCTAGTGCTTCTCATGTGATCCCGTATAAATTTGTACAAGATCCGATCAGTAATTTTTGAGTTATACTTTACCACTTGTATCATAGTAGTGTTGATGTGGTGATAGCTAAGTTTGGCTTTGCGCCCCATACAGTCAACCTCAAATATAAGAAATTAAATTTTAACTAAATTAAATTAAATTCTACCATCTGAATCTGTATATGTCTCCTCTATCTGTAATTTAACTGGTTTCTATTATAATAAACGTTTTTTTTAATGATTTTTTCAATAACTATATGAGATATATAAAAAAGGTCTCAACTAAACGCTCTTCTCTTCTATCTCTTAGTGTTGATGCAAAATGGATTTTTATTTTTTTTTTACTTAAACCCCACTTTGCAACAAAAATGTGAGTGTTGATAAGGTATATAGTACTTTTTACTTAAAATTAATAAAATAGATCTTTAATTTTTATTTTCTCTTATACGTTATGGCACACTGAAATGATCGGGGATAGAATATTTCAGATTGACTTACAATAAAACTTTTTTTAGAATATGAATACAGGCCTCTTAGAATCTTAATGACATTCAAACAATAAAAGAAATATTTAAAAACAAAAACTATGTTGGTTTACAGTTGACACGTCGTTAACAGAAATGGAGCTCACGCATGAACATTTCCGTGGCATAATTAATCACAATTTTCGTCGCGGCTTATCTCAAGATAAATGTCTCAACGAACTTGTTTCGATTTATGATGTTGAAGCACCGAGTCAAACAACAATGTATCGCTGGTATGCAGAGTTCCGACGCGGTCGTGTGTCGCTCAGCACTGTTTCTTCTGCAGGTCGACCAAGAACAGCGGTCACGCCTGAAAACATCGTGGCTGTGTGAATTATTATATTAGATGACCGTCATGTGACATACGAACAGATTCGGACTGTTATCAGTATCGTAATAACTGCAACTCAGTCGATATTACATAATGAGCTGTGTGTAAGAAAGCTAGTTTCCTGCTGGGTTCCCCACAATTTGTCCGAGGAGTAAAAGGCGGCTTGTATAGATTGGTGCCGGAATACTCTGCAACACTTCTACGGAGGGAAGTCAAATACCGTTTATAATATCGTCTCAGGTGACGAATCATGGATTTATTCATAGGAACCTGAAAGAAAACATCAGTCAGCAGTTTGGGTCTTCGAAGATGAGGTCCAAACCAACGAAAGTGGTTCGCCCCCTCAGCGTGAATGGTTGCTACGTTTGTCTCGAAAAAGGGGAATGTTGTTACAATTCCTATATAGGAATGCAGAACGGTTACCGCTGAGTGGTCTATCATGGTTTGTTTGCCAGAAATGATAGCCGAACTCCGAAATAAATAACCTGAAACGTCGCATCATCTTATATCACGATAATGCGAGCTCCCATACGGCTCGGAAGACAAATTATTTTTTGAAGCAGGAAAACGTTGAGCTGATGCGCCAACCTCCGTACAGTCCTGACCTGAGCCCAAATGATTTCTTTACATTCCCTAGAATTAAAGATTTATTACGTGGTCAACGGTTTGAAGACCCCGAAGCAGCTGTGGAAGCGTACAAATCAGCCATTTTGTCAACATCAACTTCAGATTGGAATTACTGTTTTAATGATTGGTTTGCACGAATGGAAAAGTGCATTAAGTTGAATGGAGAATACTTCGAAAAACAATAAAATACAATTTAGCTATACCATGCATGTGGTTTTTCTTATTCCCGATCATTTCAGTGTGCCGCTCGTAGCCCAAGGTTTTTGTGATAATAGCAAAAAGCTTTTGTTTTTGTTAAGTGTTTATTCTGTGAGCGTTTTCGCGTATCGAATATAATAACTGACTTATATTTATTGTTTTATTTTATAGACAGTCTTGGTGGCAACTCACTGACATTGATGGTAGCTTGTGTAAGTCCAGCTGACTATAACCTTGATGAAACAGTATCAACACTAAGGTATGCGGATCGTGCACGTCGTATTCGGAACAAGCCTATTATAAACCGAGACGCGAAAGCTGCTGAAATTGTCAGGTTATAATTTTTTTAAATATGTTCTATGAAATAATACTATTTGGCAGATTTCACGTTTTTGTATTGCATCGTAATGAATAGTTATCATAAAACATAATAATTTATGTTTTCTTTTGTGTAACTACACGTCTTTTCGAAAGAAAAGCATTTGGCAGATTTCATTTTTTATTGAATGATTATGAATTAGTTACCATAATAAATAAAGTCTAAACTAAAAACGCACACGAACGCGCGCACGCACACACACACACACACACACACACACATGCATGCACGCACACGCGCGCACACACGCGCGCACACACACGCACACACACACACACACACACACACACACACGCACACACGCACGTACGTACGTAAACGCAAATGCACACCTACTCGAACTATTATAATTAAGTACTTTTAATTCTTATAAAATGTACTTCGCTTCTGTCGTGCGCACGTATTTTGTAGTTCACGTTGGATTTTAATCAGTGTAGCGTCAAAATTTCCCTGGATGTGGAAACCGTTCATTAAATAGAACAATATTTCGTAATATACTAATAACATTGAGACCATCATCGAAGTCTGCACTGTAATTTATTCCTGTCTCTTCCCGTTATTCGTCATTTTCCTCTTGAACTTGTACAATATCATCTTCTGTAACTGGTGCACAAAATGGCAACAGTAAATAAATTTTGGCCTAATTGAGCCAAAGAAATATTCGAAACATTGGGATAATAAAAATAAATTAAAGTAATTAAACGCGATAAAATCCGTAAATAATAGTTTTATCCAAAGAAATATTGTCCTCGTCATCATCAGTCACATCATTTGAGGATATTGTTAAGAAGTCTTTAAAACCTGCATGTCTCAAGCCGTTAGCTATAGTTTTTTTCTCTTCTACGACACTATTACACTCATTTTACCGCCGACGATATCGTGCCGGAACCGAGGAGCAAATGAAATCTTCACCGATACGCTGAGCAAAATTATTCGCTTTTTGTTGAAGAATTGGTCCATCCATTTATTGGCACATTATTATTTGTCCTTTGATATTTAAACCACTTTAACAAATATTCATATGTTTCATTTTTGTTGCTCGTTTTATTTTCAAAAAATTGCAGGCCAAAAGTGATTTAATTTTTTCTCTCCCTTTCCAAATGGTTGAAATTATCGAAAGTCCTTTTTTGGAATTTCGCTATTTAGCTTTAATATAATATTCGATTTTTCTTCAATACTGATTTCTTTTCTTTTTCTTTGCGACGTGTTAAAAGTTTCACAATTAACTCTACAAATATGCTTTGGTGTGTAAGTAACAAACTGACTACAGATATCACTCTGAGGAAGCGGGTTTTGATATACATGTGTATTTTATTTCTGAGAATTACAAAATACCCTAAACTTGATACTTTTTTGTTTACTTTTGTGATCTTAATAGCCCTTGACCATTATACTGTGCCAGATATAGATACTGTTACCTATTTAAATTGTTTACAATACAGCTGGTCATTCTGACAGATACAATTCTCAGAAAATATTAGCTAAATAAAGTCACTTATTGAGGTATGTCGTAATAAGTAATGTCCTAGAAAGCAGTGTTGTTTTTATAAGGACATCATATAGCATTCACCTACCTACCTATGATTTTGGTCAATATAACTGATATATTCTAAAAGAAGTCGTCGTAAACGATTTTAACTGCATTACAATATTTTGTATACTTACAGATTGAATGATTTGGTCACTGAATTGAGATTGCAGTTATTAGGAAAATTACCCACAGTTAGTGAAGAACGCTATGAGAAACTACAAGAAGAGTTAGACAAAGAAAAAGCAAAATATGGTGAATTATTGAAAAAACACAAGCAAGTAACTGAGCATCTTGGTAATATGTTGATTGAAAATACGAATTTGTGTGAAAAGGCACTTTTAGCAGAAGCCGCTAAGGACAAAATTGAACGCAAGCTTAATGAGCTGACAGAAAAGTGTAATCAAACAATACAAAACTTAAGTACTACTGACCAAGCTCCAGATGAGGACCGTAGGAATAGTGTAGTTGACTATATTAAAGAATTAAAGTCAAGATTAGAAGATTTGCAGTCAGTTAATATGAAGACTAATGAGGAATTAATTGACCACGAAATTAAGCTGTCATTTGTTAAGGAGGGAAATGAGAATGATAAGGTTGATGATGATATGCTTCTTAATGAGGACCAGGCTGTGTTGGAGGAAGAGAAGAGAGCTATGGGTCAGGTAATGAAGCTATTGCTTTTCTTGTATTTTTATGAATACTTTTTCACTGTTTGTCAGTCTTGCAATGCTTAGTATTTAATAATGTTTATATGACTTAGTTTATCAACACTTATCATATCACCTTCTATTGTTACTATATGTTAACTGTCATCATTAATCACTAGCGTAATTTATACACCAAACGTGCCATCATTTATATTCGTCATTTAGCCACTTCCTGGCTGTTGTTACAGAGTGTGCTGGCGCGCCATCTAATTGATACCACATTCGTTGATATCGATCGGCGTTTAGGTTGTTTGTGTAATCTGATACCTTATCATTTAGTAGATTAACAAACCTTTCTCCGTTCAAAGTCCCATCAATGAATACGGGTCCGATGATCTCACCATGAAAAGCTGCCCAAATATTTACCAAAAATCTGTAATGATGGGCTGACTCCCGCCAAACGCGCGGGTTTTGGTGTTTGGGTGCCCAATAGTGCAGATTGTGCTGGTTCCACAATATCAAATTTAATTAAGTACCTCATTTATGTCACTTAACAAATATAATCAGTGATCACAAAATTTTCATTTTAAAACTTTCAAAATTAGTACTCGTACTGCGCTAAGGCACAGAATAAATAATAATACTACGTAGCTAATAAGTAAGTAAAAAGAATAAATATTAATTTCTCTGCATTGTAAGGTAACAAGCGGTTTCGCCTGTCTTCATAAACAAGGCCAGTTTCAGAAAAAAGTCTTTCGCTGTATATACACTGCTGTACGGTGATGAAAGATAAATTTTGGCAAAGTTTGATAAATTTGGGTATTGTGTAGCAATACCTGCCCACCAAATATGAGGGTCACGATCGTGAACAGTTTGCACTGACTTTACTTTCCGCTTCTTGCCATGCACCAAACGGCCATGTTCGGCAGAATATCCAGCGGCAGGATACCTAATATGCAATATGTAACGAACGTAATTAACGCACACCTTCAGACACCCCAATTAAGTATATTATGTTATAATTATAATACATACACTGAATTTTTAGTTAAACATTTTTATGCACAGATTATCAAATTAGTTATACTAATTCCGGAAGAACGTTGTGGTCACAGTACAAAACCACGAACGCAAAGACTTTAACGTGTTTGAAATAAAGTTTATTTTTTCAGTTATTTTTATTGAATGACAGAATTAGTAATAATACAAATAAAACTGCCCTCTTAAAAGTCTTATTGCCTTAAGTTAAGGTCCATTTCAGTTTGCTTTGACTGTACAGATTTAGTGTGACTGTAATTTACGTAGTTTTAATTATTTATATATATATATATATATATATATATATATATATATATATATATATATATATATATATATATATATATATATATAAATAATTAACGCACTTTGAGAAAGTAGTTTGTTCAGAATCGTTTACTGAATCGATTCCTATCATTTTTAATATAGGTAATTTTTTATCCCAAAAATAATTAAAACTACGTATTATTACTTATTATATACGCGAAATACCACTGACTGCCTGACTCATCACGAGATCTTTAAAACTATACATACACCCGATTGACTTGAAATTTAGAATAGTTACTCAATTCGCAATGTAGACGCACACTAAAAACGGATTTTGGGAAGAAAAGTTTTTCTGGATATTTTATATCTAGGTTCCATAAAATATTATCGTACGCCAGCGAAACGCGCTTGTTTAATCAGCTAGTTTTATAATGTGATTTTAATTTTATTATTTACTGCGAGTAAAAAGTGTTATATTATCAAATTTGAATACTAGGTGGCATTAAATCAAGAACTGCAAGAACTGAACCGTGCAATGGCAATCAAGGCATCGCTTGTTCATGCGATGTTGGCCAATAATAAAGAAATGTTGGAGAGTCACAACAATCTGAAGGAGAATGAGGAAAAGATAGCACACTTAGAGAAGGAAAGAGATGAGCTTATGCAACAGTTGAAACAAACTAAGGTATGTTATCTAAAAGTCCTTTTATTAAGTCTGATTATTGTCTTACACAATTATGTTTACTGTAACTTTTTGTAATAGAATAAGGGTGACAAACGCGCACGCTGTCCACCTGATATTAAGTGGATGCTGTGGCCCATCATAGACATCTACGTTTATCATCGATTAGGAATCAAAATGCCAGATGCTTTGATTTGATTACCCCTGAGGACTAAGGTGGAATGCCTCGTTTCCTGTAAAAAAGGTTTTTCCGGTTCTCTACACTCACTATACGAAACACAGCGACATAGAGCTGCTATTTTCGCCGTTATTCTGTAAGAAGAGCGTGGTCACTCCGCTCCGGCCGCGCAGACACATCCGTGCTACACAGGCAGACATTTCTAGTGTTATTAGTTGATAGAATGCCTTTCCAGCTTAAAAAGAAATTTACCAACCTTTGAAATATTTTATAAAGCATCTTCAAACTATGACATTTTTATTTTTAAAACGTCTTCTTGAATATGTTACACTAGATTGTAATACATTTTCTAGCCAAAATATACAGTTTTGATAGGAAATGTAGATTTTTTTATACCTTTTTTTAAAACTTTATTTCATCCCACACTAGGGGTTTTCTGTTTTGTGGAAGCAGTTTACAAACATAAATAGCACAATGACAAACATGCAGACCCAGAACAATCATTTGTCCATACAAATACTTGTTATGTGCGGAATTCGAACCCGCGGTTCCCAGCGCAGCAACTCATTGCTGAGCCACTGCGCCACGGAGCCGGAGATATCATTTTATATTGGATTGTATTGCGTGTAAATGCTAATCCAACACCTTGCATGAATACAAAATCACCATCAACATCATAGTTGTGTTATAGTATCCAAGTTTTATTTTACAATTTATAATAATAATAATTTCCTTACCCTTAACCGACGAGCATGTTTGCGTAGGTATATGGATGTGGAAGAGGCGAGAGAGGTATGTCAGGATCGTGCTAAATGGAAGTCTGTATTCTCTGCCTACCCCTCTGGGTGACAGGCGTGAGTGTTTATGTTTTTTTTTTAATTTCCTTTGCAGAACAAAGACCCATCCCACGAAGAGCGTCGTACTAAAGTATCTGCTTTGGAAGCTGAAATAGCAGAGCTGAAGAAGAAATGCCAGCTACAGGCTAACATTATTAAGACTAAAGAAAAGAATGAAGCGAAGATTGCCGCGCTTAATGCAGAATTACAAGCTATGAAAGCAACTAAGGTATGTTTCTTCATTAAGGTCTCTCATGCTGGATTTATCAAATAAAATCTATGTCTAGAGTTAGAGGTAAACAATTTCAAAAATTCGCGACGTTTACTAAGGTCATATTTTTATTGGATTAAAATACATTATTGCAAGAAAATTCATCACAAAGTTATCTGAACTGTTATATTCTTAGAAATTATACAAAGTGAATGACTGATTGACTATTGGGCTAGGGTTGCCAACTTTATACACGCGAACTAAAGTATATTATGACCGGAGTTCTAAATTAGAGATAGAGTATTTTTTTAAGTCTTAAAAACATGTTTTTGAGCTTCTTGCATAGTTTAATCATTAATGGTCATTTTTATATTTGTAAGTCTCCATGTTTCAGTCGATATTAGTAACTATATAAATAAATATAAAATAAATATAAAATTATACATGTCTATATAAATAAATAAAGGTCATTCGCGAATGACCTTGCTCGTTTCGCAGCAAACCACGCGCCGCCAGTACCTACGCTTTGTTTATATAGACATGTATAATACCTATAATCAAAGCCGTACGGGCTTTGATTATATTTGACTGAGCTAGCTCAGATGCAGAGTAATGAACAACACAGAGAGCATTGCTTACTTCTTAAATAAATTTCTTATTTATAATATTAGTTCCTATAGATTATAAATTCTGTACTTTATTCGTTATAAAATATTGTTCGAAAAGTTATTGAATTGATAACGATTTTTTTTCTTAATTGGTGCATCGTACGTAAAGAACCTCATATAACTGAAAATGTTTGTTCTTGTGAGTCTTACAAGATGCCGTAATGCAAATTGCATAAATAATAAAGAAAAAAAAACTAAAAAGTCGGCGATTGCCCCATAGTGGGGATATGTACTGTGTATGTAAATTCTCACAAGACTACTCCGACTGGTCAATCACTTCACATCCGAAGTATTTCGGTTTTTCTTAATTATGTACTTACCCCATGCTTTCGGACAATACATTGACTATGACATTATTTTCGGTCTCTGTGCTTGCACTACTCTGTACATTCTTTTCCGACTGGGTCTTGGTATTTACATTTTTAGTGTTTCTCACTTGAAACTAGAAAAGTATAAATGATCAGTTTGGCTAATGTAAATGAGTAAAAATGCAACCTATTAGGCAGCCTCAAACAAAAAATTACCTTACAAAAATATAAGTATTAACCTCAAAATACAACATTCGAGCAGCGTTCATGCGATAAACTCTTTGTTTTACCACTTAGGTAACATTTATTTCTTTTCCTACCCATATTTACATTTATAGACACTTAAACGCGTATAAAACACTAAATTAACGATTTTCGCTACAGACACATCGACTGTTGTTACCTTACGTCACACGTCGAAGCGCCTGGTAATTTATTACGGCAAACTTTTATCTGGCAATATACGATATTATTATTAGGTGTTTTTAATTAAAACGAATTATGTTAATAAATAATATTTTGTATCGAAAATAAAGATAGCAGGTACCTTCGGAATCACAATACAAACATTTTTACGTAAAAGAATTTTTCCTAAATTAAAATTCACAGAGTTTTGGAAGAACAATAATTTTATATATCATTTCTTAACATTTTTTTATTTGTTGGTATATTCATTTATTTTAAAATTTTAAAATGACGGTGACCTTGTGAAGGACCCGAACAAACCTACAAAAATGTTTTAAAGTTTAGAATTACTTCAGGTCAAAGTTCTAGTCAAGAGAAATACATTAATTTTCGCCAGTTCTCTTCGTATTCGGCCTTAAGCGTAACGATTATAGTAAATGCTCCCTACAATGTAAGTGGTCCGTGTCCAGTAGTGGATTTTTAAGGGCAGATAAAGAAGAAAGAAGATACGCCAGATGTTAATTACCTAAAACTACCTAGTATTAAGTAGGTAATAAGTAAACAATCAATCATAAATTTCCTAAATTTGTGAAGCAGACTATAACAGGTCAATTTATATTATAATACATCAACTACATAATAAAGTGATGAGTGCAAATCAATATTTAGAAATAATCTATGACAAAAAGTGCGCGCAATTTTTATGATATTCTCATGATATAAAGAAAATAAATCACTATTAATAATGTTAATTATTATTATAATTGCAGGTCAAAATAATCAGACAAATGCGTGAAGAGAGTGAGAAATTCCGTAAATGGAAGGCGGATAACGAACGTGCAATGTTACGCTTGCGGAACGAGGACAGAAAACGCGCTACCGCCATGGCTAAGATGGAGTCGCTTCACACTAAACAGCAAAACGTGTTAAAACGCAAAATGGAGGAGGCCGTTGCCGTCAATAAACGATTAAAGGTTTTTTTTGATGAAAACATAAATAAGAATAGTATTAGACCATGAAACAATCTCTAAGGAACTTTATTTTGTTCATAACTTGCAGTTTCAGTTCAGTTTAGTATCAAGCAAAACATAACTTGATATAAGTGGTGAATTTGTAATTGCATGTTGGGGAGGGGGGGGGGGATAAAAGAGGAAGATATATTCTTTTTTTTAAGAGGCCTCACCTGCATTACTTGTCTCATGATGATTGTTAAAAGAGATTTCTTGTCTCTTGTTTATTCACATATTGACACATATTTATTTTTGCGGAGGAATATGCTTAGGGTAGGTACCACCTACTTACCTGTTTCTGAACAAAAGCAACTGTGGTACCACCTACTTACCTGTTTCTGAACAAAAGCAACTGTGTATGCACTACTGTATTCCTGCAGGGTGCAGACAGCCAGTTTAATTACAGGTTGTGAGGTATTTCATATTAGTCTTCGGAGATGGCACCTGTAACCTTCTCTACTTGGTGTTATATGCAGCTGGCCGTAGGCTGCAGCAGCCACACCATCAGGTGTACTGTTAATTTTTTGTCACATTAATTTTATTAAAAATACCTTGGCTCTCTGAAGAAGAGATGCATGGTGGAATGACGAAGTGAAAGAAGCTGTAAAAAAGAAGAAAAAAGCATGGTTAGACTACTTAGCCTCTAGTAACGATGAGCATATGAGAGAGAAGATGAAAGAAAGATATAAGCTGCAGAAAGTTCATGCGAAAACATTGATTGAGGAAGTACGTGAAAGGTGTAGAATAGAAGCGGACGAGAGGTTGTCGCACAACTTTAGGGAAAACTCCAAACTCTTCTGGAAAGAGGTTGGAAGGTCCCGGAGTGGTGCGACAGCTTTAAGAATGAACAAAGTGCTTTCGAGAACCAATGACGTCCTCTCAGAAAAATCGGACGTCATGCAGCGATGGAGTGAATTTTATAGAGAATTGTATGTGTGTCATGATCTTAGTGAAGGATCCGGGGGTGACGCCGTGACTGGCACGCCAGACACGGACCTCGATGACACTGAGGTCATCAGCATGAAAGAGATTGAACGTGCGATTCGAAGTTTGAAATGTGGTAAGGCTGCGGGACTAGACAGAGTCACTGCTGAAATGGTCAAGTACGGTGGGCCTCGCGTCTGGGACAGCTTTCATCTGCTGTGCAATTTGTGCTGGCGGACGGGAGATGTCCCGGATGATTGGCGATCCGCGGTCATTGTGCCTTTATATAAAGGTAAAGGTTCACATTTTGACTGCGGGAGCTATCGGGCGATCAGCTTGACCAGTTTAGCAAGTAAAGTTTATTCGAAGGTTTTGACACGCAGGATGCAAGAGAAATCGGAAAGATTCTTATGGGAGGCACAATGCGGATTTAGACCTGGAAGAGGATGCACGGATCAAATGTTTTCTCTCCGCATGATCACGGAGAAGCTTCTGAGTGTTAACCAGAGGATTTTCTGTGCTTTTGTGGATCTGGAGAAAGCATTTGATAAGGTTATAAGGAAGAAAATGTGGGAACTGTTGCCGGGATATGGTGTGGATGGTCGATTGTTAAGGGCTGTGCAGTCACTCTACTATGACTGTAAAGCCTGTGTGCGGGTAGGGCATGACCTGTCACCCATGTTTAGCGTCCAAGCGGGCGTAAAACAGGGTTGTGTCATGTCTTCCTGGCTGTTCATACTGTATCTCGACAGCTGTTTACAGAAGCTGAAAGATAGCTGTTTGGGTGTGAAATTGGGTGACATAAAAGTTAATTGTCTGCTGTATGCTGATGATGCAGTGCTTATTGCACCATCAGAAGCAGAACTGCAGGCATTAGTCACGTGTATGAAAGAGGAATGTGAAATTAAAGGTCTCCGTTTGAATGCTAATAAAACTAAGGTTCTGGTATTTGAAAAGGACGAAGAGAGAACGAAATGTGAAATATGGGTAAATCAGGAATGTCTAGAACAGGTAAATGAAATTGTATACTTGGGGAGTGCTTTCAGCCGGGATGGAAGATGTGATTTAGATGTGGATAGGCGTGTCGCTGCCGGAAACAAAGTCAATGGTGCCCTGAATGCATTAATAAAAAGGCAAGGCGTGGTGAAGAGTGCACGCCTTGCAATACATAACGCAGTGTTGGTACCGACTTTGTTATATGGCAGCGAAACCTGGGTATGCCAGAAGAAGCATAAAAGCAAGTTGAATGCAGTGGAGATGCGATCTCTTCGTAAAATGTGTGGCGTTACCATAGCCGACCGAAAGCGAAACGAAGAGATTCGCAATATGGCAGGATTGAAAGATGACCTTATCACAAAAATTGATAGGGGCGTACTCCAATGGTTTGGACACGTTGAACGAATGAGTGAAGACCGAATGGTGAAGAAAATATATAGAGCGAAAGTAAATATTAAAAGGTGTCGAGGTAGACCGAGACTAACTTTCGAAGACCATGTGAGCAAATTGCTCGAAGAGGGGAGGGTCAAGAGTACTCGGATACCTAGACGTGCATGTATGAAGAAGTTAATGAACCTGAAAGAAGCGAAAGAGGTATGTAAGGATCGTGACACTTGGCGATCTGTTCTCTCTGGCTACCCCGTTAGGGATTGTGCGTGACGATAAGTAAGTACCTTGGCTCTCTAACTCCAAAAACGCTATCCTAAATTATACAGGGGTTTACCGTTAGTGTAATCACCGTTATCCTTGAAACCAGTGGTTTGGTTTCACTTATAGAACGTAAAAACAATGAAAAATAACATTTTTTTAGTAAAATCTCAATTTTTCCTTAATTCCTCAATTTTTGTCTGTCCTAAGCCAGGATGAAAGTATGACGGAAAAGTTACATCACAGGTTATGTGTACCTATTGTGTTTTTATTGGAATGTTGTGTGGGTAGCTAGCGCGGGCGGTGATCTTTACAGTGATTACGTCATTCGGGCGTTATAGGGTTTCCATGAATTTAAGGACGGTGTCGGACAAAAACTTTAAATTTTATGATAGAAAATAGCGTTTTTTTTTAAATTCGGATAAATATGTTTATATTAAAGCCAACTACCGATAGTTTTAGTGTCAACGGTGTTTACACTTACACCTTGTATAAGTGTGTATAAGAACAATGGTATCAGTGTAGTTACTCCTGCTTGACTCTTGGGTACCGATTACATAGTAAGTCAAATTTGATAGTAAGGCGGTGTGCATGTCAGTCTTTAAGTTTTAAAATAGTACTAGGTATATTAGTTGTATTTATATAAATTATGTAAAACTAAAGACAAAAAAAAACGAACTGCTAGACACTTAGCCTACTATTCACCAACAGAAAATATAAAATATGTATGTGTTTAATTAATGTACATATAATACATAACAACTCCAGTTACCCTCTTCCATATATTACCTCATTGGAGGATAATTGAATTAAAAATTGTTTGCCATACAGTTTTTTATTTTTAGTCGTTACTAGTAAGCCGCTGCTGCCCATCTCCTAATTTGTTTCCTTTCTCTCAGGTCGCCTCTTACGACACCCACGGGATGATATGGGCTAGTGGTCAATCATACACCGCCACTTCACTAAATTCTAGTACTGGAATTGAAATGACCAATATGGGAGGATGGGGCCTGGATATTTTTATACAATATCAACATTAAGCTTGTATAATGAAAAGTGTGTTCATAATATTAGTGTTATCAATTAAGCAGATAATAACACTTTCTTCAATTTGCAACATCAGGAGGCACTGGAAAGACAGAAGCAGTCCCAGATGAAGCGTAATGCTAAAGGCAGTGTGAAAACAGGAGCAATACAACAGTATATTGAGCAAGAGCTGGAAGTCCATCTGAGTATTGTTGAAGCTGAAAAGTCACTGGAGGAACTAATGGAGTATAGGTGATTATATTATTTGTACTCAGTGGCGAAGCTAGGGCTCCAAACTAGGGCAAACCCAATATATGGTTTTGTTGTTTTTAGCAGTTTTATAAAAATGCACCCAATATTTTACATCGCAACTTGTTTTTTTTTTATCTTAAAATTAGTTAAATTTAAATTTAGTTTTATATAATTAAAAAAAATTGCAGACGTTTTTGTCGGTTATTAAGTATTACCAGACCTCCAAAAATATATTGAAATTCCCAAAAATATACTTTTGGCAATCCCAAATTTTAATCAGGTATTTATTGAGTAATTTTAATAATACCTGCAAATCTCCGGACAAATTTAGCGGTTTTAAACAATTCTCAGTTATGAATAAAGTTTACAAATGAATACGACAAAAAAGTCTTACGTGTAGCCATAGGCGCGAGAAAAATAGCTTATTAAGGCATGCCGGCAGCTGACGGGGGCCTGCAGCTGGGGGGGGGGGGGTGTCTCTTTGGCAGTGAAGAAGATTTCTCAGGCAGTAAATCTTCAGCTTCTTGCTAAAATGCAATGAATTGACCGTTAATTGTATGAATTAAAAATTGTTTCATTGTTTTATATACAAAGCTATTTTATTCAAATTGTTTTCATATTGGGCCACAAACATATTGTTTAGAAGACTGAAATGTCCATTATAGTTATTTTGTATAGTTAACTGTATTTCATTACACCCAAAGATTACTTTGCACGTGACTTACTGCTTAAGTTAAGTACTTTTCTACGTGGTAGAGCCATACTGCAGTTATATTAGTAGTATAGTTGTAGCACGAATGGGTCGGCTCGACCAAGGAAGGACCACGATCTCACAAAATACCAGCGTAAAATAGTAGCTTAATGCTGCTGTATTTCGTATGGTGAGTGTAGAGAACCGGAGACCCTTTTTACTGGAAACGAGGCATTCCATCGTAGTCCTCACGGGTGAAAACGCATCTGCATTTTGATTCGTAATCGAGGATAGACGTAGATATCTATGGGCCGCAGCAACCACTTACCATCAGGTGGACTGTGTGCTCGTTTGTCACTATCCTGAAAAGAAAATCAGGGAGTGGTGAAGAAGAGAAATCAAATTAATAAAATGATAAACATCCATCAATTTCCTTTATTAACTTAAAAAACACGATAGGTTGCTTTGTATTGTCGGGTCAAACTGGACCACAGTGAGGGTGAAAAAATGCAACTCTAAACTTACATAAAGATTAATAAAAATTATATATTAAAGATTTTATTTAGAACATCCTTAACTAAAATACTATTTATTGAATTTTAAACTCCACAGTGTATGCGGTAAGCGTATCTGTTGTTTTATTTTGAATTTTTAATTAATTCTCAATTTTTAGGAAAAAAAACTAAGTACTCTAAAATAATCTGTCGTGAACGCAGAACCCGAACTATACTCGAAACGCGCGGTTTCTCAATAACCAATCACAGCGCGAGGAACTTGTATTCCCATCAGATGCCGGCATGCCTCGATAAGCATCTTCCTCGCAGCTATGGTTACGCATAAGACTTTTTGTATTATTCATTTGTAAACTGTATTCTCGTATGGGAATTGTTTAAAACCGCCTGGCAATTTGCAGGTATTATTAAAATTACTCAATAAATACGTGATTAAGATTTGAGATTACCTAAAGTATATTTTTTGGGAGTTTTAGTTACATATTTAGGAGAGGTCTGGTAATACTTTATAACCGTCAAAACGCCTGGGATTATTTTTTGATTTTGAAAAAACAAATTTAAAAGATAAAAAAATCAAGTTGTCAAAAATATTTTATTCGAGTTTTTTTTGGCAAATATTATATGCTGCGCATTAACGAAATAACAGCAAACGCTCTCCCAGACTGGAGTGGATTCGTCAATTGAAGAAATTATATTTTTTCACAATTTCAACTTGCCAAGAAAAAGAACCTTTCAAAAATTCGTCGTCAGCTTTCCGTCTAATTGTCTGTGTAAGTCATTCATCAGATTCAAGAAGAAAAGAGGTCTTAAGGTTTGCACATATTCGTAGGCCCTAAAATAATCATTACTAAAATATACATTGAATCACCTACCATTATAATTTAATAAATACACTCATGTGGTAAATCACCAGAAATTATAATTAATTTGAGTAGGAAGCATAATGAAAATTAAATTTTTAACCTATTAAATATTTCAACAGAGCTTTGATAACAGAACAGATAGAAAATCTACGCAACAGTACCGATGACGAGGATAACAGAAAGAAGATTGAAAAGTTAGAAGACGACCTCGCTATGCGTAAAGCGCAAATATCAGATTTACAGCAGAAGATATTAACCGCCGATCAAGGTATAGTGTTTTAAACATAAATCATATATAAACATAAACACTCACGCCTGTCACCCAGAGGGGTAGACAGAGACTACAGACTTCCATTTGGCACGATCCTGACACCTCTCTCGCCTCCTTCACATCCATACACCTACGCATACACGCTCGTCGGTTAAGGGTACTCCTAATTTGGCCCGTTTTTAATAAATCGCCAATTTGGTCGATAAATTTTCGCCTATGACGTCCCTTTCCGACTCTGCCATTCACTTCTGCAACATAAATTTTCTTTGTCAGTCTTTCCTCATCCATTCTTTCCACATGACCAAACCACCGAAGTATTCCTTTCTTAATCCTGGTCACAGCATCATCTTGCAAACCACACTTCTCTTATTACACAATTTCTTACCCTGTCATTCAGATTCAGCCCTAACATACTCCTTAACGATCGCATTTCTACTGCGTTCATTCTACTCTCGTGCTTCTTCTGCCACACCCAACTTTCACTACCATACGTTAAAGTAGGAACCAACACAGCATTGTGAATTGCCATACGTGCCTTTTTCGACACATTTTGACTTTTCACAATAGAGTGTAGGGCCCCATTTACTCTATTTCCCGCATTCACTCGTCGTTCTATATCCTTATCATATCTCCCATCCCTGCTAAATACGCAGCCCAAATATACAAACTCGTCTACTTGCTCGATCAACTCCCCTTCTATTCTTATTTCACAAATCGTTTTACTTTCTTCTCTTTCAAAAACCATAACCTTCGTCTTACTTGCGTTCACTTTCATACCCCTTTCTTTTAATGATCTGTTAACTCACCCATTCTTAGTCCGCATTCTTCAACTTTCAAATTTTGCAAACAACTGTCCATAAATAGGTTGAACAGCCACGGGGAAGCCACACAGCCCTGTCTGACACCTTTATGGATGTCAAACCAGTCCGAGTAGACCCCGTTGATCGTAACACAAGCACTAGAGTCCCTATAAAGAGACTCCAATGCCTGTATCAAGCCTGCGCTCAACCCAAATGATTTCAGTGTTTGCCATAGCACATCCCTATCAACTCTGTCATAGGCCTTTTCCAAGTCCATGAACGCACAAAAAACCTTTTGGTTTTTGGCCAAAAACTTCTCCGTGATCATGCGCATGGAAAAGACTTGATCTGTACATCCCATTCCCTTTCTAAATCCCGCTTGCACATCCCAAATTTTTCCATCAGTTTCTTTCATGACCCTTTCAATCAGTACTTTAGCATACAGTTTTCCCACAATGCCAAGAAGGCTGATGCCACGGTAGTTTTTACAGTCCTGCTGCGACCCTTTTCCTTTATATACTGGGACGATCACGGCTTTGCACCAGTCTACCGGTACCCGCTTCAGTTCCCAGCATAAATTAAACAAGGTGTACAGCAGGCCTGCCACCACTCCCTCTCCAGCCCTTAGCATTTCGAGTGAAACTCTATCATATCCGGCAGCCTTACCTGCTTTCATGCTTTTCATTGCTTTCATTATTTCATCTATACTTATCTCGCTACCTCTTTCCTCTTCTTTCGGAGTTTCTACTTCACTTAGTACACTCGTTGTCTCCTCACTCATAAACACGCTTTCAAAATATTCCTTCCATCTCTTTAAACTCAAAACTTCATCATTCAGAATATAGCCATTCTCGTCTCTTATAGCATTCATCATAGGCTGTTTTGAATGTCCCCTGGCAGTTCTTACAAGTTTCCAGAACAGTTTAATATTTGCCTGGAAATTATCCGATATTCTTCTATCATTCCTATCCGTTCTTTCTTGCTTTTTTCTTTCAACTACTTCTTTTACTCTCTTATTAAGATGTCTAAAGACTGCCTTTTTTCTTTCAATATTGTCATTCGTACCGCTAGAATTACCAGCCTTTGTTGCTAGTAAATCTAGCCATGCTCTCTTCTTTGCTTCAACTTCCATATGTATCTCATCATCCCACCATAACATATTATTTTTCCTTTCATTCTTTCTCTTACTAACACCACATACTTCGGTAGCTGCATCCACTAAACCTTTCTTTACATTTTGCCATACATTCTCCAAGTCTAACTCCTTCATACATAGTTCATCCAAACCACTTATATTTTCTTTCAGTCTACATTTGAACTTGTTTTTCTCACCTTCATCTTGTAATCTTTCTGTTTTAATACGCTGTAACGCAGTGGTAGACACAGATGACCGATGGCGCCAACGCCTGAATAGACCATTAATTCAGCATAAAACCAAATAATGATCCGTTCCTACGTTAGAACCCCGGTAAACCCTTGTATCTACCACTGCGCCCCTCAATCTTTCATCCACAATTATGAAATCTATCATGCTTCTATCGTCACCTCTTTCCCAAGTATACATGTGAATCTTCTTGTGGCGAAAGCAAGTGTTCGTCACAAAAAGATTCTTTTCCATACATACGGTGAGGAGACTTTCACCATTCTCATTTATACTTTCATCACCAAACGTTCCCAATATCCTTTCATAACCAAGCCTCCTCACCCCAACCCTTCCATTAAAATCTCCTAGCATAATAATATTTTCATTTCTCTTACACTTCATTAACACCATCATTACCATTTCCCAAAACTGCTCTCGGATATAAGTGGGCTTAGACATGTCTGGGGCGTAGACCCCTAACACAAACAACTTCTTTAAGCCCACTTTCATTCGTATCCATAGCAGTCGTGGGCTTACACATTCATACTCTTTCACACATTGGCCCATTCCTTCTGAAAGGATGATACCTACTCCCTGGCATGCCCGCTCGATCTCGTCTACACCAGACCAGTATGCGGTATACATGTCATGTGTAGTGTCATCCTTCCCCTTCCTTTTCGTCTCATTTACACATAACACATCCATTCCTCTATCATACATCATATCGCATACTTCATCCATTTTATCATTCATTGCCCCACATACATTCAACGTAGCCAGACGGGCCTCTGCAATCCACTTTTCGCCTCTCCGGGAGACAGAACGTGACGGGTGGCGAACCTCGTCGCCGGTTTTCCTCCCGGAGATTCTTCGCACCCCTGCCCCATTAAAGGGGCGCCAGGAACTCGGGGCCATTTCTTTTATATGGTTCCTCATGGTGCGAATATGGGTAGAGTATTTTACGCCGCTACCACGGCGTGGAGCCGAGTCTGTGCTATCGGCTTGTCGCTTACTTAGCACCACCCGGGGGACACGTGTAGGGTGGGCCTAGGTAGGAGGTGGTCAAAGCCTACGGACGCGAGCGACTTATCCCCCCGAGCGACTTATCCCCCCGAGCGACTTATCCCCCTATAGTGTTTTACACATTATTTATCCATTTTACATCAAGAGCCTGACACTCTACACTTCCCTTACTTTGTATTTATAAAAGTATATACATTCCAACATCAAATATCTATTTCAGTAATGTAGTTTAGGTGTTTTATAATTTTATATCAACCTAATTACCACTATTATCTTTTATTGCATTACAGTAGTTCCAATGTAGCAATCCATACGACCTATATACTAGTATGAAAAAATCCTATCATAATAATTAAAAGAAAATGTACTTTAGAGCTGATAATAATTGATATTAAAGTTAAGTTACTGCATTTTCATCATACATCATATGCGATAATGTTTTAAAATGAAAACAACACAATGGAAAAGTTTCTAAGACAACGCGTTACAAAAATATGTATTGGTGTTCATTGATTTATGCAATTAGAGGTTAATAATGCTCCATGAAATTGTAACAAGAAAAAATATTTTATTCCTTACCTAATTTTGCAAGCACAGTGAATTTGATATTCATCGTCCACAGAAAATAAATCGCGAACACAATGGGACAATATTCAATCGATGCTTGAAGCTAAAGTTGCTCTCAAATGTCTGTTTGAGCTTTTGGTGGACACAAAGAGGGAACTTCAAAACCAGAGTGAGAAAGGCTATCAAGCACGTTACGAGGAGGCAAAGGAGGCTCACGACAGGCTGGTAGTGGAGTATGAGAATAGCAAGGCTGAGTTTGAGAGGCAACTGGCTATGGTCAAACTGCAAAGTGAACAGAAGGTGAGTCGAAAATATACTTTTTAAATTAGTATTCACAAAAATTTCACACAAAATTAATTATTGTTAATGTTGTAGTATTCTTTTTTCTTTTCTTTAAAAAAAAACGTAACCCCTACTCTAGGATTTTCTCCTGTATCATGGGGGCAGTTTACAAACATAAATTGTACAAGGACAAACATCCAGACCCGGAACAATTATTTGTAGGCCATACGAATACTATTATTTCAGAGGCTTTAATAAAAGGCACATTTGTACTTTTTGTAAACAAAAAAATTTTTTTTTTAAAACTATAAATAAAGTTTGCAACTTATTATACAATGACATAAGTAAAGAATGGTAAACCTCAGTGTAATTTTTTTATAAGTTATGGGTAACAAACGATTACACAGTTCACCTGATGGTAAGTGGATGCTGTGGCCCACAGACATCTACATTTAACTTCGATTAAGAATCAAAATGCGGATGCGTTGTCACCCTTGAAGCCTAAGATGGAATACCCACAGCAGGATTAAGCTGCTATTTTATGCTGGTATTCTGTGAGAGCGTGGTCCTTCCCCGGTTGAGTCGACTCATTCATGCTACAACCATAATAGTTGCAGCGTGGCTCTCTCATGTATATTTAATTGGACTTTGTTTTATAATAAACTTTTAATCTTCTAAAAAAAAGAATGATTGCTTAATTGTTTTCTATGAATGACCTAAACTATTTAATACACTTAAAATTTCCTAAAAAATGTGTTTAAATCCATATAATTTTATTTTATTAAGTACCTAAACTAACTAAAAATGTTTATAAAGTTCCTCCTGTGGGGTTATTGCAGCTGTTTAGAAATTTTTAGGTAGGTATTAATGAATTTTTCGAAATTATTTATATTATAATATATATTTCCAGGTTAGTGCATTAGTAGCACTGCAACGGGGAATGCTGGGCGGAGCAGATAAGAGTGAAGCATGCAAACACTTACAAAATGTAATACAATACCAACAGGACCGTTTAGAGCAAGTGGAACAAGAAAATGTATGTAGTATTAAGTTAGTGTAAAATAATATGCCTTTTTGTTTGGTATTAAAGTCTATATTTAGGTGGTGTGGTCTTTTTATGACTGTAGTTAGACAATTATTTTTATACGTGGTAGAGCCATGCTGCAGTTATATTAGTAGTATAGTTGTAGCACGAATGGGTCGGCTCGACCGGGGAAGGACCACGCTCTCACAGAATACCAGCGTGAAATAGTAGCTTAATGCTGCTGTATTTCGTATGGTGAGTGTAGATAACCGGAGACCCTTTTTACTGGAAATGAGGCATTCCATCTCAGTCCTCATGGGTGACAACGCATCTGCATTTTGATTTGCAATGGAAGATAGATGTAGATGTCTATGGGCCGCAGCAACCACTTACCATCAGGTGGACTGTGTGCTCGTTTGTCACCTTATTCTATAAAAAAAATTATTTAAAGATAAATAAAATAAAATATTCATCCAGTCTCAGTTCAGTCAGTCAGTCTGATTGGGACTTCAAAAATTCTACCACATACATACAATTACAACCACAATAATTTTATTTGATTATTTAATTTTATTTGTTGACGAACTTATTCAGACACTAAAATTGTAGTTTTCTTAAGTTCTTAAGAAATTTTAGAAAATAATGATGCCATTTTGCAATCAGTAAACTGCTCTGACTTTTGGATATACCTCATTTAAAAAAGATAAAAAAGTTAAAGTTACAGCCGATGTACGTCCCAATGCTGGGTACAGGCTTCTCATTTCGGGGAGGATTTTAGGGCAAGGAAATGTCCGCTGCACTGCACAATGCGTGTTGGAGAACTTCATACTTCTTCGAAAAATTATTTTATTTTCTCAGACATGCAAGTTTACTCACGATGTTTCCCTTCACCGCAGAGCATTCGGTAAATCAGCACTGAAAATTGCAATAATTTTATTGGCGCCGGCGGGGAACAGCGAGCCCAAGCTACTCAATTTAATTTATGTTGCAAAATAATATGATACACATTCTTTTATTAACAGAAAAAATTAGCTGACGAACTTGAACAATTGCGGACTGCTAGTAAGAAAGGTAAAAAGAGAATGAAAAAGGAAAATGACACTGTATCAAAGAAAGTGGAATATGCTGAGCTCACTGATGAAGAGGAAGATGAGTTTGAAGATCCCGACAAAGATCCTGACTGGAGAATGACACCATTATTTAAGCGTATACAGGTATTTGAAATAAATATTATACAGAATATAATTGTGTATTTTTAGCTAATAACATTTATAGTAATATTCATTTAGTTTTTATTTACTTTATATCTTTTCCTATATTTGATTACAAAGTAGCTTAACCTAATTTGACAAAACAGATAGCTGGTCTTGCCTTCATAGTGTAGTGCCTATGCGTGCGTCATTCCAGACCATCTTAGTGCTTCTCACTAGCCTGCTCGTCAAAGAACACCGCATGTTGTAGGGTATAATATATAAATAACCTCCAGACTGAATTTCGGTCACTGCAGCCTGTCTCAATCGAGACTTGTCATCTGCATAGGCCAGTATTGTAGTGCACAAGTGTATACATACAAGTACGGGTACGCTCTCTATTCTTTCATTCTAATAGTCTGAGGGGAAGGCAATCCAACACAGTCTAAGAGAAATCAGCCATAGGACCAAGGTATCGGCTTAAAGTATTTTCGAGGCAGTTATAATATAGTAGAAAATTATAAAATATATATAACTAAGGTATTATCTGCTGTATCCTGTTGAGCACTGATTATAAGTAACTCTTTTAGCTTTTCGTTTTTCCGACGTATCCAGGACCTAAAACGTGTTTCGTCAGTCACAGGTCAAAAATAATATGGTACTTCTGACAGCCTCGTTGGTCTAGTGGTCGTAAACTTGGTTGCTGATCATGAGCCCAGGAGGTTCGAATCCCGCGTTAGATCAAAAAAAAGTTAATAGTTGGGATTTTCTGTCTAGAAATTCTCAGTAAATAGTCTGGAGTCAGGAAGTTGGCGGTATTTCATCCCCTTGCCTCAGAAAGTTCGTAAAGCCGTTGGTCCTGTCCCTGATCTCTCTCTCTCTCTCTGGTAGTATTACCGTCCTATTGGACTATGAGAGTGAGGGAATAGAGAGTGCATCTGTGTATGCTATCCTGTTCCGCGCAGATGGCAATTCTTCGTTGAGACTGGCTGCCACGACCGAAATTCTGTCAGGAGGATATTATTATTAACAAAATTATTGATAACATTTTATCATCATCATCATTATCATCCTTACATCCCTTCATAAATCCACTGCGGAACATAGGCCTATCCCTCGTAAAAGCCGCAAAGCACGGTTCTGAGCCACCTGCATCCATCGACTTCCTGCATGTCTCTTACCAGGTTGTCACCCCATCTAGTGGGGGGTCGCCCTACACTTCGCCTACCGGTACAAGGCTGCCACTCGAGAACCTCTCTTCCCCATCGGTTGTCGGTTCTTCGAGTTATATGGCCGGCCCATTGCCATTCAGCTTACTAATACGTTGGGTAATGTCCGTCACTCTGGTTCTACTGCAGATATCTTCATTTCTAAGTTTATCACGCAAAGAAAACCCGAGCGTAGCCCTCTCCATTCCTGCTGAGCGACCTTGAACTTCCTTATACGGCCAGCTGTGACGGACCACGTCTCAGATCCATATTATCACTGGCAAGACGCACTGATTGTACGATCCCGTTTTTAAGTTTTGAGTTAATTACATATTAGCTTTGAAAATTTTGCAAACATCCACAGTTTAGCCATGCCCTATTAAGGTTTTAACTTGTTCGCATGCGCTGATAGCGGCCGTCAACGCCGCTATGCATCTACCTCCGATATAACTTTCGATTAAAATTTATCAGAACAGTAATAGGTATTGAAGGTGCAAAATCAATCGGAAGGTTCATCCATCGAAACTTTCGGAATCGGAATCGAACCTCCGTAACATCTCTATGGCGAATGCTGCATGCGTGATATTTATCACAAACCTTGGATCACGATCCAGGATCGTGATATTTATTGAACGTGGAGTATCAATTATTGATGGATCGCGATACGGATCACAGAATTTCTAGATTACCGAAAATCCATATCGCGATCCAAGTATCGTAATAAATAATTCGCGAGTAGTGTTGCTGAGATACGGATCGCGTCGCGTCGCGAGAAGCGATGGAAAAGGACGACTTTTGTAGCGATGCAAGTAGTAGGCGAAATCGCAAACGAAAGCGAGAATCCTATTTCGACGGGACTATCTACAATCTATCAAAAATATTTACATGCTTTTATATTATGATTGGAAATAACACCCATATTATGGGACACATCGTGTGATGGTTTTAAAAACAATTGTAATAGCATGAAGGCACTTCAGATGTTACTAACAATTTATAAAAAAATAAAAATTTACGCATCAATAGAAGATGTTAGAAAAAAATCGTTGAAATCGACACTCTCCTTTTTAATATTATTGCCATAATGATACCCACACAAGCTTTAAGCAGGCTTTTATATGTGGTAGAGCCATGCTGCAGTTATATTAGTAGTATAGTTGTATAATCATAAATCATAATCATAAAGCACTATAGCACGAATGGGTCGGCTAGACCGGGGAACGACTACGCTCTCACAGAATACCAGCGTAAAATAGTAGCTTAATGCTGTTTTGTTGCGTATGGTGAGTGTAGAGCACTGAAGACCCTTTTTACTGGAAACGAGGCATTCCATCTTAGTCCTCACGCGTGACAACGCATCTGCATTCTGATTCGTAATTGAGGATAGATGTAGATGTGTATAGGCTACAGCAACCACTTACTATCAGGTGGACTGTGTGCTCGTTTGTCACCCTATCCTATTAAAAAAAAGTTTTTTCTACATTTCGGTTCATTTTACATATGTCTGCACTTAACAGTTTTGTGCCCAATACTGACGTGATCCGTAATGAACGTGTAGGGTGTCTCGATATGGATCGCGATACGTCATTCCAGATCGCGTTCCAGATCGTGATAAATATCACGCGTGTAACACTCGCCTATAACGGGCAATGAAAATAAGTTTTGTTATCCCATATAATACTTTAATACACAATAGAATGGCTGTCAACCTTATTTTATATGACGATAGGCGTCGCCTAGAGCACACATACAAGCAATACCGTCGTATTATCACTACTACAAACCCGATTCGCTGTGTTGACAGACATATTTTAATACATATTTATTTGTAAATGCTTGCAATTTGGCATTTTATAAATAATTTGCATGGGAAATTTGGAAACGATTGTAACGTCAAAACACATCTCGTGTTGACGTTTATACGTGTGAGTTGACGTGTTAGTGACATTTTAGTGGCTACACGGGCTCCGCCCACTCCCTCGTTCTATTATGTATGTATTATAGTATTCTATGTGTTATCCGCAGGCGCAACGGTCGCGGCTCACGATGAACTTCACGAACGGCGAGGCGGACACGTCGCGCGCGGTGAAGCGGGCCAGCGACGGCGCGCCGCACTGCACGTGCCGCGGCTCGTGCTCCACCAAGCTGTGCGGCTGCGTCAAGTCCGCACTGGGCTGCGGTGCCGCCTGCCGCTGCCAGCCCGCGCTCTGCAAGAATCGCCGCGGCGCAGACGACTCCGAGGACAAGGAGAACAATGTAATCTGACTGACTTCGCTCAACCAACACTAGCTATCTGCGCAGGACAGGATTGTGGTGCCCAAGTATATGCGCAATCACATGTGCACTCTCCATTCCCTCACTCTCAATCCGATGGGACAAAAACACAGCTGGAGAGAGATCAGGGTCAGGACCAACGGCTTTAAGTGCTTTCTAAAGCAGCCAAGTCTCAATAAAGTCTAGCCATCTGTGGTGGACAGGATTATAATGCCCAAGTGTATGCGCAAGCACAGGTGCACTCCTCATTCCCTCACTATCATAGTCCAGTGGGATGATAAAACGACTGGAGAGAGATCAGGGTCAGGACCAATGGCTTTAAGTGATTTATAAAGCAGCCAAGTCTCAGTAAAGACTAGCCATCTGTGCTGGGCAGGATTATAGTGCCCAAGTATATCCATGTGTGCACTCTCCATTCCTTCACTCTCATAGTTCAATGCGACTGTAACACGTCCGGAGAGAGGTAAAGGGCAGGACCGTCTTTACATACTTATCGAGACAAGGGAGAGAAATACCACCAACTTCCCTACTCCAGGCTACTTTTCAGAATTTCTTACAGAAAAACCCATAACTGATTTTGGGCTGATACAGGATTTGTACCCGGGACCTAATGATTGGCAATCTCATTAACGACCAGTAGACAAACGAGGCAGTCAGCGGAGAACAATGTACGCATTCATTAATTAATGAAAAGTCCACTGGTGAACGTAGATCTCCCGCATGAATTGCATTATACGGGGATATTACGAATTACCAAAGGTGCTATTCCAGTTTGATAATGTTTGGCGATCCTCTTTGTCGCCTCTTACCACACCCACGGGATAATGTAAGTAATGAAGACTTAAATGATTTAAAGTAAAAAATTATAAAAGTATAGATTGTAATTTTAAGTAAGTTTAGATGTTAATTTAACATGGTAGTCATGTTGCAGCTATATCATGATTGCAGTATGACAAGTCGACCTGTAAAGGATCACATACTCACCGAATACCAGCTTAAAATAACAGCATAATGCCATTGTATTGTGAGAGTAGAGTACTGGAGTCCGTTTTACTGGAAACGAGGCATTTCATCTGTGTCCTCTGGGGTAAAAACACATATAAATTTTGATTTTTAATTGAGGATATATGTAGGTGTCTATAGGCCACAGCATCCATTAACAGTCACAGGACTGGGGGCTGGTTTTTCACCCTTATTCTATAAATAAAATGTGTGTGAAAAAAAAATTATACAATTTATTTAATTTCAGCCTTCCAGTAGTTCAGAGATTGGTGCTTTAGACACTACACCGCCATCATACTTTGACAAACGGTGAGTGTGAAATATTCATTTAATTACGAAATTGAACCATATTATTGTAGAACTAAGCTTTTGCACATGTTTAGATTTGAATCGTCACAGGAATTGAATGAGATGTCACAAAAAGAAGATACATTAATAAAAGATCTGGAAACTACACGAACTCGCCTAAATTCTCGTGTTTTGCCTGTTGTGTCTGATACAATGTTAAATAGTGGCAGTCGTAAACAGAAATGGATGTTAGCGCTGTTGCTGTACAACACTTGTGTGGCCCCGATGTCTTCATACTGTGCCAACAACATGTTTCAATATGGAATGGACGTGGCCAAATATAACTTGATGGGGCACTTCTTGAAGTATTTAATACGCGAGGTTAATAACTTGATGTCTGAATTGCCGAACTATGCCCTTACTTTTGATTATGTTTTTTTAAATTTATTTATAAATAAATAGGAATAAAATATGATAACTGTTAACTTTTTAAAATCCATTAAGGGAAAGTGATGTGATATAAAAATATTTTTCTTCTTTCAAAGGCATATTGAGAAGTATACTTTCTATAAAAACCTTTCGGGCATTTGACATATTTTTAAGAAGAAACGACATAATAAAACAACTTGCTGTAAGTGCATAGTTCTGCAAAGCATTTGTAGCTAGTTTACTGCGCTTACTTTAGTTAAATATTGAATCATACATAGATTTTGATAGACCATTGTATTTGTTTTTAATTAGATTATAATTATTGTAAATCGTAATCTGCTCTGCGGAACTATGGTAGTGTATGAGAATAAAGAAACAACTCTTGAGTGTGTGTATATGTGCGAGTGTGTGTGCGTGTTCGACAGTGTGTTTTCTCTGGTTAAAACAATCTTAATTTCTTACTATTTACTACCTTAATATTGGTCCGAAATCATAAAGTCTAAATTATTATAAAAAAAAATGGCGACAATGAGTTAATATCAGCAAGTATATTTTTATATTAAACGGTTATCTATGCAATATTTACGATTGTATGTTACAACTTTACTAAATCTACTGCTCTATAAAGACCTTTTTTATGCAATGCACGGAACGACGTATAACTCGAAAAAATTAGCATATCATTAATAGAGTTCAGTTGTAGTTTAGATTCTTTATAAGCAATGTATGTATATTACTTTTCCTTATTGGTTGTTTCTTCACATTTAATTTATCCGTAGATTTCAACAAATGTATTTAATACTATTTATAGCTTGACCAGAAAAATGGAAATCCCGCAATGAGATGATTGCAGATCAGATCACATCGAAAGTTAACAGTTAATAAGTAAGTTACAGCTAATCACAAGTTCAATGAAATGAAAACATAGAGCTGTCTTCCACCATAGATTGACACAAATTATGGTCTACCTACAACTACCTGCGTGTTTTACAGGTTGTCGCTCTATTTAGTGGGAGGAGGATGCCCAAACATCTGCCAGTTGAACTTTCTTTCCCAGCGGTAGTTAGTTTTACGAGTTAAATGGCAATCACCTAAGCTAAGTTTACTGATCCTCTATGCTATGTCAATTGCTCTTGTTCTTCTGCGAGTATTACTCTCGTTAAGGGTTTTATTCCAATCATAGCTCTGAACTTAACTATGAGAAGGCTTCCAATTCAGTCGAAATTTAAGCAGCACCTAGAGTGCCTTTAGTGGTGCCAGGTTCGAGCCGTTTTCGACTTTTAGCGGGCAGCTACTGATTTTGTGGCGGCGCTGTCGTCGCGCCACACATCGAAGCCTAAATCGCGCTATCGAAGTTCCGAATCAAAAACAGTATATTATATAGAATAGCTCCGAACTATCAAACAGAGCGTTGGCCGCTCCCGGGGCAGAACACCTATTTTTTTTTCACTTTTCTAAGCCAGCACTTACATGGACGTCAGTCTAAGCGAGATTAGAATGGCTCTCCAGCACCTTAAAAACGGCAGGGCCCCAGGCGAGGATGGAATTACAGCGGAGCTTCTGAAAGCCGGTGGAACACCGGTACTTGAAGTCCTTCAGAAGCCCTTCAATTCCGTCCTCCGTGGTGGCACTACTTCAGAGGCGTGGAGCAGAAGTGCTGTGGTCTTGTTCTTTAAGAAAGGCGACAACACTCTCTTGAAGAACTACAGCCGATTTCCCTTCTGAGCCGCGTCTACGTGCTGTTTTCGAGAGTCATTACGAATCGTCTCGCACGCAGACTCGACGACTTCCAGCCTCCCGAACATGCCGGTTTCCGAAAAGGCTTCAGTACTATAGACCACATACATACCCTGCGGCATATTGTTCAGAAGACTGAAGAGTACAATCTGCCACTTTGCCTGGCGTATGTGGACTATGAGAAAGCCTTTAATTCCGTCGAAATTTGAGCGGTGCTACAGTCCCTTCAGCGGTGCCAAGTAGACTGTCGGTATATCGAAGTGCTGAAGTGTTTGTACAGTAGGGCTACGATGGCTATCCGAGTACAGAACCAGAGTACGAAACCTATCCAACTGCAGAGAGGTGTAAGACAGGGTGACGTTATATCCCCGAAACTCTTCACTGCTGCATTGGAAGACGTTTTCAAGCTACTGGACTGGAAAGGATACGGTATTAACATCAATGGCGAGTACATCACTCACCTTCGATTTGCCGACGATATAGTCCTTATGGCAGAATCGCTGGAGGACTTAAGCACTATGCTCAATGACCTCAATAGTGCCTCCCAACGGATAGCTCTTATGATGAACATGGACAAAACAAAGATCATGTTCAATGTCCATGTCACACCTATGCCGGTAAGTTGTTGGGAGCACTATGCTCGAAGTTGTTGACGAGTACGTTTACCTGGGACAAATAGTCTGACTAGGTAAGTCCAACTTCGGACGAGAGGTCAATCGACGGATTCAACTCGGCTGGGCAGCGTTCGGAAAATTACGACATATCTTCTCGTCAGGTATACCTCAATCTCTAAAAACTAGATTGTACAACCAGTTGCCAGTGATGACTTACGGATCTGAGACGTGGTCCTTCACTGCTGGCCGTATGAGGACGCGCAAGGTCGCTCAGCGAGCTATGGAGAGGGCTATGCTCGGAGTTTCTCTGCGTGATAGACTCAGAAATGAGGATATCCGCAGTAAAACCAGAGTGACCGACATAGCCCAACGGATTAGTAAGCTGAAGTGGCAATGGGCCGGCTATATAGCTCGAAGAACCGATAACCGATGGGGAAGAAAGGTTCTCGAGTGGCAGCCTCGTACCGGTAGGCGTAGTGTAGGGTGACCCCCCACTAGATGGAGTGATGACCTGGTAAGACATGCAGGAAGTCGATGGATGCAGGTGGCTCAGGACCGTGCTTTGTGGCATTACTTGGGGGAGGCCTATGTTCAGCAGTGGACTTGTGAAGGGCTGTAATGAAAATGATGATGAGCCAACACTTAGCTACAATCTCATTTGATGGTAAGTGATGATGTAGCTTCAGATAGTAAAGCGCACTGACTTAACAAAAACCTGAACAGGTTTTTGTTAAATCAGTCTCTTGCCTTGAAGACACCCACATTGTAATCGGATGGAAAGACAGATGCTGGCAACTTATTCCACTCCTTTGCTGTATGCATGATGAACGACGTAGCAAACCGTTTGGTTCTAATGGGTGGTAAGTCAACAACGAAAGGGTGGAGACTGGCCGAACGTCTGGGGTCTGGTTGTCCGATGGTGGAAGGAATAGGGAGGAATTAAATTATGCAATTCCTGCGCACACTCTCCGGAATGCATCCCGTAGTAGACCGAAAGGCTGACTACTTCACGCCGAGGTCTTCTGTTCGAGGCTGGTAAGCACCAACCACCACCAATAACCAAATTCGGGTCACCAATAAGCCTCTTAGCACGCCTTTCCATTGAGTCCAATGCCGCTAGGTGGCATTTTGCAGCACCAGCCCATATATGACAGCAATACTCCGTGCACGACCAGACTTGGACTTTATATAAAGTAAGCATCTGTCCCGGCTCCCGGCGTGAATTATCGCCGCACCTTTGCAAGGACTCTCCTAGCTTCCTTGCAGCCTCTTCTTACCCGACGGGAAATCTCCTCTTTTCCTTCCACGGCCACAATTTTATACGAGACTAGCTATCCGCCCTGGCTTTGCAGGGGTGATGTCGAGACTAACGGATAGCAAGTTATTTTGTTATATATGTGCAACGTGACAGGGGTTTTTATTTTTCTGGTCGGAGCTATAGTTATTTTTTAATACATAATTATTTTATTAATATTACGTAATCTTTTAGTTTAATAGTAAAAAGTAAGGTAGTTTAATATTTTATGTTTTTATTTCGTCATTTCAGAAATCACCTTGATGCTACCTATGTTAAGAAGAAGAAAAGTTATTTTTTCCCTCAGGATCAGATAAATAATAAGGTGAGGAGAGATTTACAATATTATTGAAATAAATTAATAAACTAATTACGTTTAACGTGAACATAAAAAAATGTCTTAAGCTATTTTATTTATTTATTTAAAAAGAAAGATGTAATACTGTGTCAGAGATACGTAGTAGGCTTGGGTAAAAAATATTGATATATCGAAATATCGATATTTGCTCATAAAAATATCGATATTTATCGAGAATATTTTTAAGCGAGATATATCAATATTCGATATTTATTTAAGAGTACCGAATTCGAATATATTTTAAAATGTATTAATCTACAAAACATTAAGCAACAAAAGCATTGTGCTGTTGTTGTTTTTTTCGTTGTCCAACCATCCAACAATGAAATTTTGGGCCTTGTCCTACTACATCATGCAAAATAGGACGATATATCAATATTTATCACGCCATATTTACCGATATTGTTAGATACTGTTTAAAAATATTGATATTTTTTCACTTGCCCATCACTAATGTAGAAATAGTATTATGTGTGTGTGTGTGTGTGTTTTTTTTTAATGAAACGGAAGTGACAGAAAACCTTGCAGTCCATTTGATGGTAAGAAGTGGCTACTGCAGTCCATGGACGCCTGCAGGTCTGCAGCCAACTTTAAAAAGAAGGCCGCAGATTAGTTACGACTAAAAATTCTTTTTTAAGCAAATTTATAAATATTAATAAAACTTCTGATAATATTACTGAACGAAGTTGATAAAGTATGTAAAAAGTTCAAATATAAAATTGAAGTGTTTGTATGTAATATCAATATAACAGCATTTTTACTAAATGCATAATGAATGTGTATACGGTACTTATAAAAAAATTTTTTTTGCCTGTCTGTTTGTTCAGGCATCTGCGAAATGTTGGACCAATTTTGACAGAACTTTAACTGGCAGATAGTTGATGTTATAAGGAGTGACTTTAAGCTACTTTTATTTTAGAAAAAGAATAAGGGTTCCATACATAAAAATTAAAACCCATGAAATAATTGTAATAAAGTCCACGCGGACGAAGTCGCGGGGAACAGCTAGTACAAAATTGGTCGACTACGTGGAAGGTAGGACCGATGGAGATAAAATTCTTTCTTTCTTTAAAAAAATATTTTTAGTGAATGGCTGGCACAATTAAATTATTTGATAATGCCAACATAATATACAATATAATTGAAAACAATTATTATAATACAAAACTTCATACCTTTTTCTTAGGCTTATGATAGAGGTTTTACTTTTGGAACACATGGTAGAGTTTGTCGTACCTAAAAGCTTTAAATAAACCAAAACTGAATATAATATTTATGAATGCTATGACTTTGAATAAGCAATTCTGTATGCAATTGTTTAATAACTTTTTCTCTTACAGACTGAATGAAAGCTATCTGAGCTGACAGCTGACATCACATCCCATCGCAAAAATATATCAAATGTATTTTCATTAACATCGGGATTCTAAGCTTTCTTTACATACTAATCTGCGTATTTTGTAATAATTTTAATGTAAATAAATTGTACATTGTATTGACGTAGGCCGCCTTTACACTTGTAAGTTCTTTCGTTAATTTTTTTCTAAAGCAAGTAGCACCAATTATTAAATAGAACCAAGAACCACCAGCTGAGAGACATAAGGTCAGTCTCAAATTTTCATTAAGCCCTTTTTTTTCAAATAAAGTTCTTTGTTGAATTAATTCCGTTTAAGTTTAGATCAAGTTTAATGTTTTAAATTCCTCCGGTTCTAAGACTTCTAAGTTGAGTCTTACGATAAAATTGGAAACGTAGAGTGTTTTACATTTACATATTTATCTTACATATCGTTATCAATTGTATCGTAAGGTACGGTAAGGATTCTTCGCGGCTAAAACTTACAGATTTAAAGTCGCCCTTAAAGTGGAAAAATTACTCAGTATTGACCGGATCTTAATTTCCAAAATGTCCATTTGTATAAAATAAAAATTGAAAGACTCGCATGTTACAACATTATGGAATTATTTTTTATGAAATTGTGGAGTAGATTTCTGAGTAAAGTTATATTTATTGGTGTTGTGTGTTTCATTTATTGCACTCTTGATTACTATCGGTAAATCGTTTCAGCTTTTCATAAGTTCATTACTGACTTCCTGAATCTCTTGCCAGGTCGGTAAAACGGCGGATCCGCCCTTGGATGGATTAACCATCCAGGGGCGGATCCACCGTTTTACTGGAATCGAGGCATTCCATTTTAGTCCTCAGGGGTGACAACGTATCTACATTTTGATTCTTGATCGAGGTTAAATGTGTCTACGGGCCGCAGCACCGCTTACATCATATATCCTATAAAAAAATTTACAACACGTGACATAATTAACGCACTTTGAGTAAGTAGTTTGTTCAGAATCGTTTACTGAATCGATTGCTATCATTTTTAATATAGGTAATTTTTATCCCAAAAATAATTTAAACTACGTAAATTACTGTCGCACTAAATCTGTACAGTCAAAACAAACTGAAATGGACCGTAACTTAAAGCAATAAGACTTAAGAGTGCAGTTTTATTTCTATTATTGGTAATTCTGTCATTTATAGAAAATGAACTTTATTTCAAGCACATTAAAGTCTTTGCGTTCGTGGATTTGTACTGTGACCACAACATTCTTCCAGAATTAGTATAACTAATTTGATAAATAATCAGTGCATAAAAATGTTAAAAATTCACTGTATGTATTAAACATAATATACTAGTTGGGTGGTCTGAGGGTGTGCGTTAATTACGTTACATATTGTATATGGCCGGCCTATTGCCACTTAAGCTCACTGGTCCATAAAACCATAAGTAAACCGTAAGCTTTATAGGTGGGTAACAAAGCTTCGGAACATAAACATCCACCTCAAAAATGCAATGCCCATTACACAGGCTTTCAATATTCGCGAAGCTAGTCACCTAATTATATAATTTTTACTTCGATCAATTATATACTAGATTAAGGATCAGGAACAAAAATAAGTCGCACAAGTGGCCACGTTTGTACACACATAAACATCTATCTTAGAAAAAAGTTTAATAACATTAACAACTTCAGTTTATTATAAACCTTAACCTTTTGAGCGCCAAAGTCGTCTATACGTGACCAGCACCCGCGGGCCTGAGCGCCAACGACGTCTATAGTTGACAAAAAACCCGGCCCACAAAAATATGAAATATAGACATTGGAAAATTATTACTGGTATTTTAATTCTACACCCCTCAAAAAAGAATGACTCAGCAACATGTGAGTATAAAAAACAAGTCTCCTAGAGCCACAAGTAATAAGAAACATTGAACTAAAAAAAATTGGATTTTTATCTAAGCAAACACTATGTCCAACACGCCAAAGTCGTCTATGTTTGAACGCTAGTGTTGTAATGTGTTAGGCATAAATTTATTGATAACTATTCAAAATTAAGCTCAAACGTGTTATTTTTTTTTCTATTATTATTGATATTTAAATAAAACAAAAGGTTAGAAATATAAAACTATAATTAGCTACATGAATTTAAAAAAATTATCTTCGCGTAATAAATCTAAAATCTCAACTCTGGCGCATCCTTAGCGCGACATCGAAAATCAGTTCACTGGGCGCCGTGGTCAAGTATAGACGACACGCTGATGACGTCATAAGCGATTAGCGGGAAAATTAGTGCAGTGCAACATGAACGATTCCTCAGAACTCATTCGGATTTTAGAAAGCGTCGACGATGATGAATTTTCGGAATCTGAATCATTACCTGAAGATTTAAGTGAGGTAAGTGTCTTAAGTTCCTAATAAATTAAACTTATTTTACTAACATGCATATTGCCTATTTTATGTATCTATTATTTTATAATATTTTGTTTAATTTTAAATATAATAAGTTCGATGCATAATGGAACTGTTTCCCGGGTGACTCTTGTGAGCACATTTTTTATGTTTTTGTTTTCGAGTTTAGAATAACTCATCATGTTCGTTTACTTTTATACTGCAACTAGTAGATATTTTTTCTGTCAAAAAGCGAATGGTAATATTTTTTAGCGAAATAAATGTCTTAAACCATATTTCACCATAATCCTTCCGAAAAGCAGGTACCGTGAGTAGACCATAAATCATAAATCAACCTAATGAAAAAAGCATTAAGGTCCAAAATAGTATATCGACTTTCTACCTTAGAAGCAGCAGGGACAATCCCCTTCGTAAAGTACCGGAAAACGCAGCAAATCATATGCCGTCGCGAATTGGAAAATACCAAAGATGCAAGCAATGTGCTACTATAAAAGAACGTAAAAATACTCGTTTCACATGTAAAATTTGCAATGTTCATTTGTGTGCGGCGCCATGTTTTGAGCAATATCATGCCTAAAATTATCGTGAAACCAAAGTTTTTCATTTTCAATTAACTCTACCTCAATGAGGTAGGAATACACTTTATAGTCTTTTTACGGTTAATTTCTTTTTATAGCATAGGGTAATAAACGAGCACACAGTCCACCTGATGGTAAGTGGTTGCTGTGGCCCATAGACATTTACATCTATCCTCGATTACGAATCAAAATGCAGATGCGCTCTCACCCGTGAGGACTTAGATAGAATGCCTCGTTTCCAGTAAAGAGGGTCTCCGGTTCTCTACACTTACCATACGAAACACAGCAGCATTAAGCTACTATTTGACGCCGCTATTCCGTGAGAGCGTGGTTCTTCCCCGGTTGAGCCGACCCATTCGTACTACAACTACTCTCCCGTAATATAACTGCAGCATGGCTCTACCACGTTAGAAAATTTGCTTTGGACAGCTAAACATTTATGTTTTATTATTCCATAAGATTTTTATTATTTTAAGACTAATATTACCTATAATTTATTAATTATTTTTAATTGTTGTTTTCTATATTAAGTACTGATTGAGTTAAAGACCAAGATTTTAATATTTTAAGACCAGACCTAGTGCAAATAATTATTTACAATTGTTGATTAGTGAATAACTATGTACCGTTTTTATTTTAATAATATAAAATTACAAATAATAAATGTGTTTTCTTTACTTAAGGTATGAAGAGCAATTTTTAATTTTGTGTTGTGCGATTTTCTTTCTCAATCTCAAAATCATTTAGCAACATCAGCATCGTATGAAACCCCCATTGTCATAAGAGCGTAAGACTTTTCTTCTGTGATTCACTTGGCCTACGCCTCGCCATAAAATATTTTGAATCGATGTCTGTATACTTTGGTTAGATCGATTTTGAAATCGATACACAACGTGCGACACGGCTACATCTCTAAGAAAGTTTCAAAAAGAAAGGTCAGCTACGCCGTTGTCGTCCAGTCGTGACAGTGACGTCATCACGACGGAGAGTAGTGTTGTGGTTTACTACTATTTTATTGTTATTGTTGGTTTTTATTTATGTACAAAGTACATATATTAAAAGAGTGGAAGACAGCACAAGATTAAATAAAACATACCCGATTATAAGGAGTCATTTATTGTATAAAAAACCAACAAAAACAAGTTATTTTGTGTTATCGATATATCAACTCTTGGCAGCACTGTTTTTTCGTAGGTATTTTTGTTTACTTTTCGCTTTGGCGTACAGGACACGGTAGTGAGTTTTTGGCGTGGCGCTCAAAAGGTTAATAACGCTTTTACATAAAGTTTAATCACCATTGCAAAATATATTTATTAAGTCCTTTCATCAGAGAAAGGTTAAAAGCAATAAGTTTAGAATGTCGCTTGAAAATAAAAAGTCATAGTTTACAAAAATATTTATTCTAAAATGAAACTTAAACTCTTAAGTAATAAGGTTAAAATATTATGTTGACATTTTCGTGCTCACTCTAATATGGTAGTAGACGTAGTTCTTGGTATTATATTTCAATGCTCGGAACACAGTGAGTATTGAAAAACGTAGAGTTACAGAATATAAATATTTTAGGCCAAAGGTCGTATTGTATTGTGGCAAATATTTTTGACCGATTTATAAAAGTAGTAGGGGACTAAGTAGTAGGTATTTAATGAAAGGTCGTCAATTTCTTTTTTAAATACCCTTTTCTAGGAGTGTCACAAATCGATGTTAAATCTGATAATGATGCATCAGGAGACTTCAAGCAAACTCCATCAGCCCGAGGTACGTCACGTATTTCTGTTGTATCTTCAAAAGTTAAAGTTTATTGAAAATAATTTTAAAGTATTTCATGAAAATACCTACAGGTATAGCTTTTTTCTGACAAAGATTTTTTAATAACCTGATTTAATAACTCTTTCATCATTCTGAACATAAAGCAGATTGCACTTTTATTGGTCAGTGAATCTAAAAAAGTCATAAACAACTTACTTTTTACCAAAAGCACTACACTACCTACACAATCTTACACTAATAATTTTACTACTTTATGATAATTACCTGCAATTTGGGAACCGCTGTTTTTAGTAATCTACACCTTTGCGTGTTTCCAGTTATGTCCAATCTATCAAAATGAACGAACGTGTTCTCAAAGTTTTGGATGGGTTGTATATATAGTTCTGCTCCTCTTTCTTTCGCGACAATAGATACTCATTCTGCACAGCGAAATGGGTCCCTAGGAAATCTACAAATTGAAAAAAATTAAATAATTATACTACTCCATGCATGTTTGTTCAAGAACAGTCGATGTTTGTTACAATAGTTATTGCGTTGTGGCAAACATTGGTCAAACAATCATAATATTAGCTAATTGAATTACTTTTGCTATTTAATTGTGTTTTTATTTTATGAAAAACACTTAATGATATAAACTTACCGAAAAAAAGATATTTCTTCCGAATTCTTGGTGTTACGGTGGTTATTTGCACAGTTTTTGAACGCGCGCACTTCGGCATTTCGACGTTTTAACGTTGGCTATGATTGGAGTATACTAATTTGAAATAAGACCACAGAAGTGTTTGTGGTCTTATTTTTCTGGCCGTTTTTGCAGCGCTCACCGGGAATCTAGTATATTATTGATCGAAGATTTTTTAAATTTATTTATAGAGTCACCAACGGATGACACATAAAAATTAAAAGAAGATACAAGCATTGTAAGAAACATCCAATGTGTTACCCACATAGAGTAGTGTAATATACACGGAAAGTTACCCAGTTATAAGCTAACACAGAGTAATGTTGCGAAAAGTCAACGTAAAATTTAATGTACAGTAACAAAATTAATTATTCACGAGAATTTAAAAAGGTTTACATTTGTCATCTAAATAGGTAACATTTTTCTTCTGAAATTATTTAAATTGTCATTGAAAATATCCTAATCAGATAGCCTAGATATACGAGGTGTGTTCAAAAACTAAGGTGACTTTTTGAATTTCGCGGGCAACGCACATTCGATTTTCGATTTTTGTATTTTGTTGCGTTGGTACACATGTCCTGAGCATATGTTTCAAGTTTGAAGTGTATAGCATGTTTAGTTTATTTTTGACAGTTACAAAGGTCAGACGTACTTTGGTGTGCTCGGCGATTTTCTTCTATCAAAAAAAATGGATCAAAGAATTTGCATCAAATTTTGTGTAAAAAATGGAATTACGTGCTCCAAAACACTTGAAATGTTGACAGTGGCATACGGTGAGTCTACTCTTAGTAAAAAAAAAACGTTTATAAGTGGTACAAGCTCTTTCAAGATGGCCGAGAAGATGCCAATGACGAACCTCGCTCTGGACGCCCCAGCACGTCAACAACCGATGAAAACGTTGAAATAGTGAAGAAAATTGTTTTGGAAAATCGTCGAATCACTATCAGAGAAGTTGCGGAGGATGTTGGCATATCGGTTGGCTCTTGCCATGAAATTTTTTCGGATATTTTGGGCATGAAACGTGTGTCAGCGAAATTTGTTCCAAAATTGCTCAATTTCGACCAAAAGAATCGTCGCATGACAATCGCTCAAGAGCTATTGGATGATGTCAACAACGACCCAGATTTGCTCAAAAGGGTCATAACAGGTGACGAAACATGGGTATACGGTTATGACGTCGAAACTAAGACTCAATCGTCCCAGTGGAAGCACACTGAATCACCAAGACCAAAAAAAGCACGCCAAGTTCGATCAAATGTGAAGGTTTTGCTTACAGTTTTCTTCGACTGTAGGGGTGTGGTGCATCATGAGTTCTTGCCACAAGGTCGTACGGTCAATAAGGAGTATTACCTTGAAGTTATGCGCCATTTGCGAGATGCAATACGTAAGAAACGTCCCGAATTGTGGGTAAACAATTCATGGTTTTTGCATCACGATAATGCACCTGCTCACTCATCGTTGCTTGTGAGAGGTTTTTTGACCAAAAATAACACTACAATCATGCCTCAGCCACCATATTCACCGGATTTGGCCCCATGTGACTTTTTCCTGTTCCCAAAACTGAAGAGACCTATGAAAGGATTAAGATTTGCAACGATTGAAGAGATAAAAACTGCATCGCTGAAAGAGCTGAAGGCTATACCAGAAAGTGATTATCAGAAATGCTTTGACGATTGGAAAAAGCGTTGGCACAAGTGTATTATATCTGAGGGGGATTACTTTGAAGGGGACAACATAAATATTGATGAATAAATAAATAGTTTTTCATAAAAATATAAAGTCACTTTACTTTTTGAACACACCTCGTATAATTATACAGTGAATTAATACCGAGGTTAGTCTTAAGGCGGGACCATAAACAGCTTGCAGACGTTAAGACGAATCTACTTGGAGTTAATGTTAAGCCAAAGTCTATACTAACGACGTCTATAGTCAAAAATTATAAATTAAATAAAGGTGTATTTAAAAGTTTATTGATTGTAAAACAAAAAAAACATAAACACTCACGCCTGTCACCCAAAGGGGTAGGCAGAGACTACAGACTTCTATTTAACACGTTCCTGACATACCTCTCTCGCCTCTTCCACACCCATATACCTACGCATACATGCTCGTCGGTTAAGGGTACTCTTAATTTGGCCCATTTTTAGTATATCGCCAAGTTGGTCGACAAACTTCCGCCTAGGACGTTCCTTTCCGATTCCATTCACTTCTGCAACATATGCTTTGTCAGTCTTTCCGCATTCATTCTTTCTACATGACCAAACCTTCGGTGGTTTTCTTTCTTAATCCTGGTCACTGCATCATCTTGCAAACCACACTCTTCTTTTATCACACAGTTTATCACCCTGTCACTCAGATTCAGCCCTAACATACTCCTTAGCGACCGCATTTCTACTGCATTTATTCTACTCTCGTGCTTCTTCTGCCACACCCAATTTTCACTACCATATGTTAAAGTAGGGACTAATACAGCATTGTGAATTGCCATACGTGCCTTTTTTGACACATTCTGACTTTTCACAATAGAATGTAGAGCCCCATTTACTTTATTTATTGTATTTATATAAAATCAACTATTTACATATACTGTATAATACACTTTTGTATCTAGTTATGCATCCCAGTATTCCTGGAACTGCACCGGAGACAATCACAATTCAAGCGTAAGCGTGGGCGTAGATTGCTGAATCGTTCGTTAGCTTAAAGATCTAGAATAAGAATTAGGATAGTCTTGGTTTGGCTCGCACATGTATCGGACATGTAGCCTTAGGTTAGAATCCATCGCGGATTAATGAAGTAGCATATAAGTAATGTATCGCACATTAATAGTTAGTACCTGGTTGACCGAGCTTTGCTCGGTATTTTTCGCTCGATTTTTTTAATTCGTGTGTTTTGGAAATTATATTTAGATACTGGATGCGCGGAAAACCATTCGTATTATTATATTTGACGGTAGGGGTGCCAAGTCGCTTGTTCCTTTCCGAAAAAACGATATCATTCATACCCTCCTATCGACACATCGGGGTGGTGGGGTGGGAGGGGCAAGAAGATGATTCTAGAATGTCACGTAATCATCGGAGCCGAGGACATATAAGACACGCGCGACCGTTGCGCGTCCTCTTCCCACCGCGCCAGTCATTGGAACAACAGCTCTTTTCCGCCGCAGTCGTCGTTGAAACTACAACGCTTCTCTCCCGACGCACCCCTGGGGCCCCAGAGTGTCTGTCTAGAAGAAGTTCCAGAAGTTGCAGCTATAGTGCTCTACACAAATAGAAGAAACCCCGGTGAGTCAATATTCCTTTAATTCGTTCCTGCCTGATCTAATTGTTTTAACCCGCTCCAATTTGTGTTTTCCTAATCAGGCAGGATTCCTTTTCATCGACTTGGCAAAATAATAGTTTTAGTTTTAGGGAAGAGCGAGTGCATTATACCGCATGCTATAGTAGTCGCCTTTACGTAAGCGTAGAAGCAATCGCATATACAGTCCACTTTAGTTAATATCTCGCGTAATAGGTTTAAGGTTCGACCGGGGAATTAGACTTCGGCAGCCTTAGACACGTGGCTCCACCATTTTATGGTCACTTCGGCAGGATTTGGTCGAATTGTTGAATTAATTAATTAGATAATGCACTCTAATTTATGGAATAGACTTAAATAGTGTTCGTTTAAATTTAAATTTTGATTAGGTACTCGCAAACAGAATTATTCGTTTTATAGCGCTCGTATTTGATTAAATTTAAAGCCTTTTAAATAATTGAAACAGTGTAATAGGAACCGTTTGATACGCTTACCCACAATCTTGATAAAATTATTGAGTTAGCAAATGACGCGTCACCTCGACTCGCTGCGCAGGTGTTCGATTTAATTACGTAATATGGCATACCGAGTGTCCATCCTTCATTGTTTGTGCGTTGTGAGATTAATTGTGATTAATATAACTTTATTATAATAATTTAAAATGGCAGTTAGTGGAAGTGAAATCAAAATTAAAACGCTTTATGCCAAGAGGGACATACTCTTTTCGCGTATGCAGAATATAAGTGATTATATAAAGAACATTCATATAGAAGCAGTGCGGGAAACCTTTTTGAATGAAATCGAAACGATAGATTATTTGCGGATAGATTACGAAAAAATATGAGACCAAATTAATCATTTGGAATTACAAATCGACCCGAAATACATAGTGAACTACCAACCGCTGCTGGCATTCGAAGATATGTTGTGTCGCGTGAAAAGAACTGCGAGGTCCCTCCAATCTCAAAACGAAGCAAAGCCGGAAACACAGGTACGTACAAGTGACTCGATTAGGTTGCCGCCAATAGATATTCCGGTATTCAATGGTGATATTAAGACGTGGCCCTTCTTCTTCAGTAGTTTTCAAAACAATATACACAATAACCCATCGTTATCGGACGCCGAAAAATTATATTACTTAATTAGTAAACTTAGTGGCAGGGCACAGTCGATCTGCTCTGGTTTTACACCAAACAATTACTTATTAATATTCGAAACGCTTAAAACTAAATATGAAGATAGGAGAATGTTAGCTTCCGAATATTTGAACCAGATATTCGATCTTAAACCTATATCATCCGCGAACATCAACGGCTTAGAGCAGTTTCTAGATAAATTTGTGGCATCGGTGGCTGCACTTAAGAATTTGAAATTTAATGATCTTATGGACGTGGTGTTTCTCCATGTTGCACTAAAGAAATTAGACCCCGACACCGTGCGTGCGTTTGAAATGGAGCATCGTAGCTCGGAGATGCCTTCCTTTCATTCATTAGCATCGTTCGTGCGAGATCAAATAAAGGCGATGCAGCGCTCTCCCAACGTTAAACAGGAGATTAAAAGGTGCGTCGACCGTAGACAAACTCAACCATCTAAAATAGCAGGGTCGTTAACTTACGTAACCGCTACGCCAACATCACTCCAGCATACTTGTATAGTATGTAAAGATAAACACGGTAATTTATATAATTGTGCGACTTTTCGTAAATATTCACCAAGCGAACGTTATAAATTAGTAAAGACAAACAACCTATGTTTGAACTGCTTAAGCGATAAGCATTTAGTTGCAAAATGCAATTCGAGTTCCGTATGTAGCAAGTGCGCCAGGAAACATCACACGCTATTACATTTTGAAAATAACAACATAGCGGCGTCAAGTAAAGCGGACAAGGAATTCGCCCCTACTAAGGTCAACGATTCTAGCGGTCGACCTGGTGATGTCGCTCTGTGCTCATTGGCAAATATGGGAGCACAACCTCCTTCAACCGTGTTACTGGGTACGGCACGTATTTTGGTTAGGGATTCGCGTGGAAACGAACAAAGCGTCCGTGTACTGCTGGACAGCGGAGCCCAAAATAGCTTTATAACGCAACAATGTTGTCAGCGCTTAGGCTTAGTAATAAATAGGTCACTTTCATGTCCGGTAATTAAGGGCATCGGAGGCACTAGTAAAACGACCCAGGGATATGTAAATTTAAAAATTTATTCTCGGATAGATCGTAATGTTAACTTTGATATAAATGCACTAGTAGTAGATAGGGTCACTGAACGGTTGCCAACCGTTTTGGTTGACACCTCGGCAATGATTGAATTTAAGAATTTGACTCTGGCGGACGACACTTACGCCGTTCCTGGAAACATAGACATGCTCATTGGAGCATCGCTTTTCCCTCATCTTTTGTTAAACAATAAGGTCAGGGGCAACTCCTCGCATACCGCGCCTTACGCACTGGAAACCGTATTGGGCTATGTGATCCTTGGCTCCGCCCCCGTCATAGATAGTATTTCGGCAACCTCTTATTGTGGTATGGCTGTCGAACCGCTCGAGTCGTTAGTCCGCAAATTTTGGGAGGTGGAGGAGGTGAACGTCCCACCCATAGCTAGCTCAGATGACAGGTTATGCGAGGAAATTTACGTCCGCACGACCGTTCGTGATCGCGACGGTAGATATAGTGTAGCGCTACCCTTTAAAGGAGATGTTTTATCTCTCGGCGATTCGCGTCAAATGGCGGAAAAACGTTTCTACAGCTTGGAGCGTAGGATGCTCGCTTCACCCCAGTTAAAGGAAGCTTACGACGGCGTCATTAACGAATATATAAGAGAAGGTTACATATCACTTGTGGCTTCGAAATTAGATAACTACGAAGACACACCGTCGTATTTCATACCACACCACGGAGTCATTAGAGAGGACAAACTTACATCTAAGTTACGTGTAGTGCTCGACGCTAGTGCTAAAACTAGCACTCACCTGTCGCTTAACGATATCCTCTATAGTGGGCAAAATTTACAGGGCAGTTTATTTAATATAATAGTCAATTTTCGTTTGTTTAGTATAGCACTATCCGCCGATATTCGCCAAATGTTTCTTTGCATAGGGGTCCGTGAATGCGACCGTAGATTCCAACGCATTTTATATCGTTTCAACCCAAAGGAACCTCTAATGGTGTTTGAATTTAACCGCGTTTGTTTTGGTTTAAAGTCGAGCCCATTTCATGCGTTACGCACGGTGAGACAGCTCACTCACGATGAAGGTCCCTCTTATCCTAAAGCTAAGAGGGCAATTGAGAGCGGATTATATATGGATGATTTTGTGTACTCGGTCGATAGCGTGGAGGAGGCAACCCTAACCACCGCCGAGGTTATAAGGCTCATGAAATCGGGTCAGTTCGATCTTGTGAAGTGGACTAGTAATTCGCGTCCGGTTTTGGATACAATCCCACTATCACACCGTCTTTCGGCGATAAAGGAATTCGACGATTCTGATACACACAAGGTGCTCGGTCTGTGTTGGTCACCACAATCCGACGTGTTTAGCCTTAAGGTAAATCCGCCCGTAGAGAAATGCACAAAGCGCACAATACTGTCATGCGTTGCTAGATTATGGGACGTCATGGGTTTCGTAGCTCCGGTGGTATTATACGCTAAGCTTTTGATTAAACAACTTTGGTTATTGGAATGCGACTGGGATGACTCGCCGCCTGACAGCATTGTTCGGTTGTGGCAGCGCTTTAGAGAGGAACTTCCTTTATTAAAAGAAATTAAAATACCGCGTAATATAAACGTAGATAGGAATAGCGCCATAACGGTCGTTGGGTTTGCAGACGCCAGCGAGAAGGCTTACGGGGGCGTTGTATATTTCCACGTCCAGAATAATGGTAGAAATTCAATTAGCCTCATTAGTTCTAAGTCGAGAGTCTCCCCCCGTAAGGTTGTCTCTCTGGCGCGCTTGGAGCTTTGCGCAATATTAGTACTCACCAAGCTTATTACCGCAGTTATCAGCGCATGTAGGGATAGAGTTCACATAGAAAGGATATTTGCCTTTTCCGACTCCACCGTCGCCTTATGCTGGGTTCATTCTTCACCCCACCGTTGGGATACGTTTGTTGCGAACCGAGTGGCCAAGATACAAGACGAGTTAGAAATGCGGAACTTTTATCACGTGTCCGGTACGGAAAACCCCGCCGATTGTCTATCCCGTGGACTCACCCCGATGCAAATAATGGACCACCCGCTTTGGTTCCACGGACCTGCTTGGGTTCACTTGGATCCCTCGTAATGGCCAATAACCGACTTCGAACCTTCGTCAGTGTCACAACCGCCGGGAGAGAAGAGACACGCTCTAGTGGCGAACGTTTCGAGCGAGGTTTCTCCAATCATTGCTTTGGCGAACCGCTTGTCCTCTTGGTCAAAATGTTATTGCGTAGCGTAATTTACGTTTGTCGATTCGCGAAGCTGTTACCGCGACGTTCGTATGTCTTAGCATCCGATTACAACTATGCCGAGTCGCTAGTATTGCGTGAACTTCAACGTGCGCACTTCTCTGAAGAAATTAGAAGATTACAATCGAATAGAGCTTGTAGTCGCGCCTTTCAACGCCTTAAGCCATTTTTACAGGATGGGATTGTAAGGGTAGGTGGACGCTTGTCCAACTCGCAATTGAGTTTCGACCAACGGCACCCTATTGTTTTACCGCGTAAAGACCATATCATGAACTTATTAGTTAATTACCATCATAAATTGAACTCGCACGCTGGCCCCGACTTGTTGATGTCGATTTTGCGTCAGAATTATTGGATTCTTTCTGCACGTAGTTTAATACGCAATCGGGTGCACAGATGTATAGCTTACTTTCGGGCACGCCCCAAGCCGTCATTTCCGGAAATGGCGGAACTTAGATCTTGTAGAGTAATACAATCAGTAAAGCCCTTCACGCACACCGGGTCTGATTTCGCTGGCCCGTTTAAGGTCACGCTCACTCGCGGGCGTGGTATAAGATCCACAAAGGCTTACGTCTGCATTTTCGTATGTCTAACTACTCGAGCGGTGCATATAGAACTCGTTGGTGATCTAAGCACAGCAGGCTTTATGGGTGCATTTAAAAGATTTCTTTCCCGCCGTGGCCCTGTAAGTAAATTATATTCGGATAACGGTACGAACTACGTCGGTGCAAAACGTATTCTATCGGAACTACATGAGCTCTTAGCTAGCAAGTATTATAATTCGGAGTTCGCTCACATTCTAGCCGAGAACCGCATTGATTGGTCTCTGAACGTCCCAGCCGCGAGTCATTTTGGGGGCAATTGGGAGACTAATATCAAGAGCCTAAAGAGTCATTTATACCGAGTAATAGGAGATCAAATTTTGTCCTTCGAAGAGCTAAGTACGGTGCTCGCTCAAATTGAATGCGTAATGAATAGTCGCCCACTTTGTCGTACGTTGTCTAGTGACCCCTCGGAACCGCTGGCTCTAACTCCAGCACATTTTTTGAATTTAACGCCTTTAAAGTATTTGCCAGCCGCAGATATGGATGAGAACAGACTTAGCATTTCCGCACGCCACAAATTATTAGATCGGTTAGTGCAATCGTTTTGGAAACGATGGAGGATGGAATACTTGCATACTTTGCAGTCTCGACAAAAATGGAACACAGCAACTGAGCCTTTAGCTGTAGGAACTGTAGTTGTGCTCACCAAAGGGAATACGCCGCCTCTCCACTGGCCGTTAGGAATTGTCGAAGAGGTCTTTCCCAGTTCCGACGGAGTAGTTAGGATAGCTCGCGTTAAGACCACGGTTGGGTCTTACTTGCGTCCGGTTGTCCGTTTGTGCCCCCTTCCTCTTCCATAATTTAAATTAGCTTTCTAGATTAAATTGTAGTTGAATTTAGGTAATCTTAGCGTTAGTTAGTTATTTTGTTAGTTGATCTTAGCTCTAGTTGTATTAGTTAATTTTGAAGGAAATCCTTCAAGGGCGGGGGAGATGGTTGCGCGGAAAACCATTCGTATTATTATATTTGACGGTAGGGGTGCCAAGTCGCTTGTTCCTTTCCGAAAAAACGATATCATTCATACCCTCCTATCGACACATCGGGGTGGTGGGGTGGGAGGGGCAAGAAGATGATTCTAGAATGTCACGTAATCATCGGAGCCGAGGACATATAAGACACGCGCGACCGTTGCGCGTCCTCTTCCCACCGCGCCAGTCATTGGAACAACAGCTCTTTTCCGCCGCAGTCGTCGTTGAAACTACAACGCTTCTCTCCCGACGCACCCCTGGGGCCCCAGAGTGTCTGTCTAGAAGAAGTTCCAGAAGTTGCAGCTATAGTGCTCTACACAAATAGAAGAAACCCCGGTGAGTCAATATTCCTTTAATTAGTTCCTGCCTGATCTAATTGTTTTAACCCGCTCCAATTTGTGTTTTCCTAATCAGGCAGGATTCCTTTTCATCGACTTGGCAAAATAATAGTTTTAGTTTTAGGGAAGAGCGAGTGCATTATACCGCATGCTATAGTAGTCGCCTTTACGTAAGCGTAGAAGCAATCGCATATACAGTCCACTTTAGTTAATATCTCGCGTAATAGGTTTAAGGTTCGACCGGGGAATTAGACTTCGGCAGCCTTAGACACGTGGCTCCACCAGATACAAATTACATACTGATGAATTATAAATAATATTTTTTGATCTCAGCGACATAACCGAAAAAACGGAACTGGTTATTTGAATAAAAAAATCATCAGTGCAATTATTTTAATTTAAATTTTCGTGTTTTTAAAAAATACTAAAAAAGGGCTCGAAAAAATAGATTTTCTCAAAAAAGAAAGGAACTAGAAGGTTTAACGATTCTGTGACCGCCCATTATGCCAATTAAGCTATTTATAATCATTAACAACCTGTCAAAATTTACCTTCCTATTCTAACGATATTGTAGCAGTTTTTCATTGCCTAAAAACACGGACAAAAAGACATTTTCTAAAAATAAATCCTAGCTAGATCGATTTATTATCCCCGAAACTACCTGGACACTAAATTTTATGAAAATCGTTGGAGCCGTTTCCGAGATCCCGATATATAGCAATTCTTGTGTATATATATATATATATATATATATATATATATATATATATATATATATATATATATATATATATATATATATATATATACAAGAATTGCTCGTTTAATAGTATAGGATAAGTTTATTAATAAAGTCTTTTTAAAAACGTCCTGAGTCAATTTCGAATCTTGACTATCTATATTTTACTTACATTTAAAAACATTAGTTAGGCTTCTTTTATAGCAGACAACATTTTATATAATACAGTAACTAAACAACGTCTAACACTAAATTAGGTCGCGCGCGATGAATAGCGCGCTAGATCTAGCGTCACACGTGCTCTCCCAACAGCGCTGCTGCTAAAACTAGTTGCCTAGTTCTAGCAGCAGCGCTGTTACTTGAATACTATATACTGATAATTGGAGACGGGCAAGGATGCGCCAGGGTTGAGATATTAGATTTATTATGCGAAGTTGAATTGCTATATTTTTTTATTCATGTAGCTTATTAATGGTGTTTAACATAGCGCATAGCTATCTATCTATAATCGCGCTATCTCTTTATAACACGTAGCACGTGCTATGTATGTAGTCGCCATGGCACTATTAAGTATTAAGGCGATTTCAAATTCGTTTTTCACCCGCGCGTCCCGCAGTTGGCGGAGCGCAAACGGCAGTCGGAGAGCGCAGCGTGAACACAGTATGCGCAAAACAAGCAGACAATTCACCTCCAAACAGACACTTTTCCGTGAGGTCTATGTTCGCAACCTACGAGCACTTAACCCTATAGAGACGTAATACAAGGCGACCCGAACCTGTCAACTCGTCAGTGACTAGTCACTGATATAATATTTCGGAACACTTTTGTCTCTCGCCAGTAGCGACCAAACCTTAGAACTGAAGAGACGGCTTACATTTAAAATATAAATTAAAATTAATTTACGGCATCATGTCTTGTTTTGCCGTTAAATGGTGCGGAAACAACAGTAAAACATGTATATTGATATTATATACATGTTTTACTGTTGTTTGATATAAAAATGTTGAAAATATATTTTACCAAAATATTTTCAACATTTTTATTAAGCAACGAGGGTCAAGTTAAACTGGATGATTCCGCCACGCGTCAATCCCCGTCCTTTTTACATTTACTGCAAACATGTATGTCTATCTCTCCTTATCATAATTAGCCTCGTGACGCTAATGACTAGTGCAGTGCGGTATATTTATTTCGTATTGTCGATAATTATCTACAAAATGATTATTGTATTTAGATATCGTTGTTTTGGATATATATATATATATATATATATATATATATATATATATATATATATATATATATATATATATATAACTAAGAGTAGTAGATTATTATTTACTACTCTTAGTAACACTTTATAATATTAATTATAATTATTCTTTTCCTGTATGACCTTTGGATAAGTACGATCACAGTATTATTTTATGTTATATTGTGTTTTACTGTATGATTTTTTCCCTATAGGTTTCCAAAAGATGGTAATATGAAAAACAAATGGATAAACGTTACAAAAAGAGAAAATTGGTTTCTATCAAAATATAGCGTCATGTGCTCAAAACATTTTACTGAGAATTGTTTTTTGATGAAAAACAAGAAGCGGCGACTAAAGAGAATTGCGTACGCTGTTTTTGCCTCAGATGCACTACCTGCATAAAGGCTTTAGTGTCATTAAAATAAAATAAAAAGAGTCTCATATTCTACAAAGATAATGGAGGGTTAATTTATCCCTCACAAATGGTCGTTAAAATATGTCGGCGTTGCGAGTCCGTAATCAAGAAAGATTTTATTAATAGTGACTCTAAAAGAAAAATCACCGCTGAACTGTTGACCCATAAAGCTCTTAGCAGCTTTACAGAAGAACAATTATTCCCGGAGTATACACATCATCAACTTTACGCCGAAGAAACCAATCATATTATTAATTTAACGAAAAGTATGAAGAAATATATTGACACAAGAATGACATTTATACTTAAAAATCAAAAATTGGAAGGAAAATGTGCAGTTAGGAGAATATATACAAAATTAATTCATTTTAAAAATCAATAATAGCACTTAATAAAATAAATATAATAAATAATCATGAAAATCTTTTTTATTCTCTTTTCAATCTCTCCGTACTGCTTCGTAGTGCCTCGACCTTGAGCTGAACTATCTTGCGTATCTCCGGGGTCTTTTTATAGGATAGGGTAACAAACGAGCACACAGTACACATGATGGTAAGTGGTTGCTGTGGCCCATAAACATCTACATCTATCCTCGATTACGAATCTAAATACAGATGTGTTGTCTGTCACCCATGGGGAATGGAATGCCTCGTTTCCAGTAAAAAGGATCGCAGGTTCTCTACACTCACCATACGAAACACAGCATAAAGCTACTATTTTATGCTGGTATTCTGTGAGAGCGTGGTCCTTCCCCGGTCGAGCCTACCCATTCATGGTACAACTATACTACTAATATAACTGCAGCATGGCTCTACCACGTATTAAATATTTTAATTTTTATGTTAAAGTAATTTTATGTTAAAGTTCAACAAATCACTAAAAGTTTATTTTAAACTCCTTTAATTTAATCTTGAAATTTTAAAGTTTTTTAAAGTTGGCATTTATATTTTACCTGAGTATACTGCTTGAAAAGTTAGTACATTTAAAATTGCATTTCTTAGTTGCACAGGAAAATCTAAGTCACAGTCAAAAGCTAGTTACTGATACTGAAAGTATGTAAAATATAAAAAATAAAAAGCGAAAAAATTTATCAATATCGATAGAAAGCATAAATTCGTTACAATGCACGCCCTAGCGATCGTGTTCGGAATCTCTTCGGAATAGTCGGAGTACTTCGCAGCGATCACAGCCCCCCCGCGCCGCAACTAGTTGACAAAATGTTTTTCTTTTAAATTCGCATGTATTACTTCTCTATAGGGTTAAGTGCTCGTAGTTCGCAACACTATTAGGTATTATAGTAATAATATTTTGAGTACCTACTCACTAATATCAAAACTATTTACGAGGTCTGGACATCACACTACATTTTTTTACCAATATTTTTAAAGTCACTTTTATGATATGAGCAGGTACTTACAGCTACTTTTGTTTACTGCAGTGGATCATATACTTTGAGGCATTATAAAACTTGCGTTTAGCTCCATGCCTCGTCTTAATATCAACAACTCACAATACTATTCGGAATGATTGTAATGCCGGAAGTTAGGAAGTCGATATATTATTTTAGATATTAATACTTTTTATTAGGTTGATTTATAATTTGTAGTCTACTCACGGTCACGGTACCTACCTACTTTTCGGAAGGATTGTGATGAAATATAGTTTTAGATGGTTTCTTTAGAGAAAATTACAATTCGCTTTTTGATAGAGAAAAATATCTACCAGTTGCATTATCTGAGTAGATAAACATGATGAGAAATATTTTAACCTCGAAAACAAAATGTTCATGTTGCACTGCACTACTTTTGCGGCTGCTCTCTCTCCGCACCTACTGCTTTACAAAACACTTTAAGGTTCAGGGCAGACAAAACTATGTGAAATCGGGGCATGCAGATTCGGTTTATTATTCGACTTTTGAGTATCGATATCTCGGAAACTAAGCGAGATATCATAAAAATATTCTTACTTTTCAGCGTATAACGTCGAGATCTATGCCAATTCGCCTTAAAATCGTGACGACGTAATGTAAACGTAACGTAAACGTTATGAATAACTATAACTATCCATTCAATAGGTAGTAGATTTAAATAGCCAAATAATATAGGTAGATAATGCCTTAGGCATTAAGGCGAAACCCGACCAAAACCTTGCAAAAGTGCGTTTTTCAGAGACTATTATCTCATTATTTATGAGAAACTAAAAGCACATTATTAATGTTCGTTATCTTATCATCACATTCCACGTTGTAATTTGTTTTTATGTGTTATAAATACATTTAAAAAATTACTAAAATTATTGATTACATGCATCTGTTGCTAAAAAGGCAACGCTCTAATCATTTGAGGATTACACGAATGGATAGATAATTTAAAAATCTATATTTTTCACAAGTTCGTTTTTCTTTTTTAATTGAAATAATTCCAACAATTCGGGCGTATTTTTACACGATATATTGTAGTATAGGACTGATAGTATAGGACTGAACGCTCAAGGTCGTTCGCTAGGGGAAACGTCTTAAGTCCGCCTATATACATCTAATGTGTATATGAAGTTAAATAAATAAATAAAATTGTTTGTGAATTTTATAAATGTTTTGTTTGACAAAGTGTCATGAGGAATAGCGGCCTTTATCACACACAGATTTACAGTACTCAAGATGTTCTCAAAATCGAAAATAACTTAATAATCAGTCGCACGATAACGACAAACGACACTTCTTGTACTCTCTCGCATGATATTCCTATAATGTATGTTTTATATAGATCGTTACGGCCCGTCCTCTCTTATTCTTTGATCATTGGCGCGCGGCTTCACACCACGTGTGGTTTTTAAATAATTCATAAATACGGGTACGTATTTTAAAAAATTCATATAATTAATTTTGAAATTTCAACCAGTTTTTATTGACTCGTATCTAATTTGTGCCTTAAACTGAAAGCCGTTTCATTTTTATTCTGTTAAATTTTTTAAAAAGTTGACCCGAAGTGTTTTTCCGCCAGCCACCGGCGTATTATTAAGCGATATATTTCATTAATATTGTGACACCGTTTCGACTCCATTCGAACGCTTCGTAGAAAGGTTTTCTCTCGGTTTGCTTTTGCACCTGTTTGAATAAAACTGTGCGTTGATAACTACAACTTTATCAATTAGAACCAATCTGTGAGTTCGTTTCACCAGTACACTGTGAATTATGTTAATTAAAATTTACTACGAAAATGTATTTCTAAGAAATGTGCTAATTATTTTAACGTTGTAACGTAGTAAGTTTAACTATTAAAATATCTAGGTATTAAGAAATCAACTCTACATTATAATCAGAACATAATAAGTAGGTGATGTCTAAAAATAAAAATTATCTTTATAAAATTTAAAACATTCCCAAATTAAGTAAACACCAATTACAGGATTGTGGACAACAATTAATTGGGATTTATTCTTAATTTAATTAAATCAAATTTAAGTCTCATATATAGACTTCAACGACAGTGTCGTGACAATGATTTTATTATGCAAATAGTGACCTATTAAAGTTTTTATTTATAGGATATAGGGTGACAAACGAGCACACAGTCCACCCGATTACAAATCAAAATGCAGATGCGTTGTCACCCGTGAGGACTAAGATGGAATGCTTCGTTTCCAGTAAAAAGGGTCTCCGGTTCTCTACACTCACCATACGAAACACAGCAGCAATAAGCTACTATTTTACGCTGGTATTCTGTGAGAAGTGGTGTTATTTTCGAGAAGAAGAAAGAAGAAGTGGTGTTATTTTTATATGATAGTCAGAGACTATTTATTCTATCAATTTTTCGTCTGTGTTCATCAAAAAAACAAACTAAGCGGACACATTACAGCCTTGATCTTTCTTGGCATTGTACTTTATATGTTTTTCAGCACAATCAGATGAGTCATTTCGAAGACTAGTTTTATCTATCTGAAGTGAATTTTAAAAATTTAATGTTAAAATGTAAATAGCCTCGTAAGCTTAATAGAAACCAATTAAGTATTTTAATATTACCTACAGACTAATCTATTATGTCTACCTATGACATTGCCGTTCTTTATAAAATAAGTTAACATAATTTATTCTATTTTTTTTTAATTTCTATAAGTCAAAGTAATCAACCATGCAATCGATGCATACTTGACTACGCAGTGGCAGTTTATTGACACCCTTATTGAAGAAATCAACTGGACGGGAGGCAAAAAATTCTTCAAAAGCATTTTGTGCTGCCTCTCAGGTATTGAATTTATTTCCAACCAAAAAGTCATCCGAATTCTGGAAAAACTAGAAGTCTATAGGTGGGTCCAACCCCAGCTTTTGTAACTTGGAGACCGTCTGTTGTGCAATGTGAGAGAGATCGCGCGTTGTCGTGCAGGAGCGGCCGCGACGAGCGATTGACCAAAACTGGTTGCAGACGCGCGAGCTTATTCGTCATTGTGTGTTCTCAGTTCTTTACAGTATACATCTGCAGTAATGTTTAAAAAATTAGAAAATGATTTGGGTTAACTGTACAAAATGTAAAACCATACATTAGAACGGTGTGTGCCGTTTAGGAAACCTTTAATATAAATAATTAATTGGTAGACAGTTAAGAGTGTGAAGTTATCAACTTAGTTCCATTTTATACGTGGTAGTGCCACGCTGCAGCTATATCATGATGGTAGCACGAATAGCTCGGCTCGACCAGGGAGCGTGGTCCTACGCTCTCATAGAATACCACCGTAAAATAGTTTAATGCTGCTTTGTTTCATACGGTGAATGTAAAGAACCGGAGACTCTTTTTTACTAGAAAAGAGGTATTATCATCTTGCGCGTCAGCGATGACAAACCATCTGCATTTTGATTCTTAATCGAGGATAAATATAGATAAATATAGGCCACAGCACCCACTTAACCTCAAGTACTGTGTTCGCGTTTCTCACCTTTATTCTATCAAAAACTGTAAGGTAAGAACATGCACGAGTGAACAGGTTTTTCCTAAGCTAAGTCAGTGCGTTTACCATTTACGGCTACATAATCACTTACCTTTAGGTAGGTAAAACAATGGTATATAATAGTTTAAAATAAAAAAAAATCTTGAGTTTCGGTATAGGGCTTTTTATTTTTTTTTTTGCACTTGCAATTAATTTCGAACAAAGAAGTCATCGATGCAAATTCATTGTCACCCATGAGGATAAGATAAAATGCCTCACTGCAGTGGGGTAACTACATCTTCCTGGTATAAATGTACTAATTGCTAACTATGCGATATTTTAAAAACAGATTTATCGTTTTATTGTTTAGCTTGCACTACAATCTTATCGGGATAGACCTCTTAACCTGCAGAGACTGATATGCCCCTTATATCAACACTAAGCACCTAGATTTAGGTCTTGTTTTATAATTCGTGGCAGAATTATAGCGGAAATCTTTATTCAAGTGACAATATTTTTTATTTTCTTTATAACATTTCTTCGAATTCGGATTTTGACAGTCTGTCTGTTGATCACAAAGATAACTGAAGATTGAACAAAAGATCTTCGGAGAGACCCAGTCCTGTTACACAGGGTCTCCCGATCTTTTACGATCTTCGACAGAGGAGTTGATAGTCCTGTTGATTGTCATGTTTCATACCCACTTTATGCACAGCAACTTGAGTTCTGTTTTCTTTAATGCCGCATTATATAATGTAATTGACGTTGTTTGAAATATGATCTAAGGTAAGACGCAATTATTCTTTAAATAGAAATGATTGGGATAACTGTTCAAAGCTCATTAGTCTTATTGACGTCTAGTAAAAAATCCTGTAAATGTGTTTAGACTTATTTTGCGGCATGATATTATCAATGACATGTTGTCTGCCGTTGGTTTTGTTGTGGCTGTTTGAAATTAACGGTTTTTCGTTAGATTAACAATTTTAACACCTATGTATAATATTATAGTCTATGGACGATCTGTGATTGGTGTTTACACGAAGTTGAGATCACACGGTTGACGTCATCGAACGGAGCTTTTTTAAATTCAAAACCATTAAAAATAAATTCAACTTTAATTGGTTTAATGGAGAAAAAAAAATATATTAATTAATTTATTTTATTTTTCTTTTAAATCATTTGTCCGAATCTTTAAATATAAGCAGTTTTCAAAAATCTGCAATATACCCTATTAAGAAAAACAAAAATTATATTGCTCACATGTACAGAAGAGTGAAGATGTGTTGAAAATTCTTAACTGAAATATTAATGGGGTTCCTTTCAACATTTTATAGTATTTTTATTAATTTATAAGTATTGTAATATATCATACAGTAAACATTACTGGTATTACCTTACGTTTAACGTTCTAGTTATAAATGATAATTTTTGAGATGTTTACATGGTGTTTTATACATGATAAAGGTAGAGTATACGTGGTAGAGCCAAGCTGCAGCTATATTATGGTTATAGCACAAATGGGTCGACTAGACCCGGCAAGGACCAGGCTCTCATAGAATACCCAGCGTCAAATAGCAGCTTAATGCTGCTATGTTTTGAATTTTGATTGTAGTGATCAGGAGACCCCTTTTTTACTGGAAACGAGGCATTCCATCTTAGTCCTCAGGGGTGAAAAGCATCTGCGTTTTGGTTCTTAATTGAGGATAATTGTAGATGTCTATGGGCCACAGCATCCACTTACCATCTGATGGACTGTGTGCTCGTTTGTCACCCATATTCTATAAAAAATATATTTATTCAGTCTACCAGTGATTTTACATTACATCAATTTCTTAAACTTATTTACGTTACATGCACAGGGTATGTAAAATCATTTAAACGTAAACACTATTATGCTATTTTTGCTAGTATAACAGAGTAAATCTAAAAGTGAGTTTACATAAACAAAGCAAAACAGAAATAAACAATAAAATATATGAGTAAAACCTTATTATCATTCATCATCGTAACGAAACTAAAGATTGTATAGAGCAAGTTTTTATTAGGAATGCGGTTCGCATAATAGTTTTTGTCACACTGGTTTAAATTATGTAAATTAAACAAAAAATAACTCTGCCTGCATAGGCTCTATTAATGTGGCGTTATCTAAATTTAAGATTATCAAGGACACATCATATATTTTATCCCTTTATCGAATTTTCAAATGAAAACCACATTATCAAAAATAGAAAGTATGTGGTTAGTTATGCAAGTTCATTTAAGAACTACTTTAGTAACTTGTTACTCTTCAGGAATCACAATTCAATACTAAAGATGTTAGGCTCACTTGGAAGGGGGGGCCAAATTAGCCTCTAAAAAGCTTGGCGTGCTCAGCAGAGCGGGACAGTATTTCATGCCGGCACACCGCCTGCAACTTTACAAGGCGCAGGTTCGGCCGCACATGGAATACTGTTCCCATCTCTGGGCTGAGGCTCCCCAGTACCAGCTCCTTCCACTTGACCGCATCCAGCGCAGAGCGGCTCGAATCGTCGACGACCGAGTGCTTTCCGATCGGCTCGATTCACTGGCGCTGCGAAGAGATGTTGCATCTCTTTGCGTATTTTATCGCATCTATTACGGGGAGTGCTCTGAGGAATTGTTCAGTGAACCAAATTTCGTGAACGCACTACACGGCAAATGTCCCGATACCCTCCACACCATCTGGATGCTTGGCGGTCCACCACTGTACGTTTCACAAGGAGTTTTCTTCCACGTACAACCTCTCTGTGGAATAGTTTACCACCGGCGATTTTTCCGGACCGATACGACCTGGGGACTTTCAAGAAAAGAGCTTACTCCTTTCTAAAGGGCCGGCAACGCACCCGTAATTCTCCTGGTGTTGCGGTTGATCATGGGCGGTGGTAGTCACTTAACATCATGTGATCCGCATGCTCGTTTGCCCCTTCTTCTATAAAAAAAAGGGTGAGCAAAACAGATATTTTGAAATGATATTTATTTACAAATAATTACGAAAATATGAAAGTGGTAAATAATAATCGGAATCTAGTATGTACTTAGGTAATTAGTTTATTAATGTTTTTTTGGAGTTTATGGCCTGGTATCTAGATCTTTAGGCCAAATTTATAAATTTATGTTTTGGTGAAATGTTGCCAACAACGAAAATAGAAAAATACGATAATTTTAAATTATTTTTAACAAAAGTGGAAAATTTATTTTCTTTGCAAGCCGTACTTTTCAAGTGACAGTTGAGATTCGCAGTCATCCGAGGTTATTGAGTCCTATTCTTATTTAAATCGCATTGTATGTGAATTTCAATTAGAATGATCCTATTTCAACTTGGTATATTTATAAACACTCGACTCGAACAGAAGTACTCTTACTTATTTATACTCCGTGTGATATAATAACGTGTATACATATTGTCTTAAATTTTTTATAATTTCCTTTACAGATATTTTAATATAGATACAGGTGATGACGATGGGCGGTCGCGATGTGGCGCTGTGGTGTGCCGTGGTTGCGGCAGTGGTGACCACCGTCGCCACGGGTGAGCTGTTCAGAAATTCTACTAATAAACGAATGGATCGTTTTTCCCAAAACTAATAAAACTATGGAGTTTAGAGGTAAGGAGAACATACTCTCATAGGAGAATAGTTGAAAAAGCGTCCATCTGTAAGCAATAAATAACAGTTCAAAAAATCTCCACAACGGCGCTGGAGTAGCTACAGGAAACAGCTACATGAAGTGTGCTGCTTAACTGCTCAGTAGCTCTAAAATCTAAAATAATTTTATTTAGTAATTTATATAACCTCGAAAAAGTCGCCTATCCCACTAATATTTTTCGGCACGTTCCTTAAAATTTACCCCATAGCTATAGTGGTGCCACCCTTATTTAACGGTTTTCTACGGACACTTTTTAATACACAGTCTGTACTCCTTACCTCTACACTCCATAAATCAAACCTTTTCTTTTTGTTTTTTAACTCGTCACTTACCTACCATTTTAACTACGTCAATGATGTTGTACGTTAAACAAGTTTGTATATAGTAATTTTAACAAGATTAAAACCCTACAAGTAAGAACTAAAGAAAGTTACTACAATATGACAATAGTTTCGTGAAACCGTTTCGATGGATTAATTAATGTCAAATGACTTTAGTATGCCCTATTTATAATAATCTTGTAAAAGTATTACAGTTACTACCTTCAATGTACGATATTTATTTATTTTACACTCTTTATTGCACAAAATATTTTAAAAAGAACTCGCCAAACTTAAATTTATATAGAATTCGGTGGCCTTCTCGCTAAACAGCAATCACTTCCAAGCAAATATTGGTGAAGGAGTTCATTTTCTTTAGTCATGTATAAGAAGTGTGCCTAAATGAGCAGATAAACGAGTATGCTCCTGTATTAATACGTATAAGCTATATATAGCATATGACATAATGCAATAATGTATTACAGTATAAGTATATTTAAATAATAATGTAATAACTATAGTATATTTAAATAATAATTTTTGATTATTTTTTTGAGACTTAATGCTTCGAGCTTTCTTAATTTTTAAAGAAAGAGAGGCCTATAGTTTTATTACTTTGACACAAAAGGAGGAATAAAAAGAACTTGAGTGTGAGCAGGCATTCATAAAATATAAGATAGGAATAAATATTCAGTGATTGAATCATTTAGTATGGGGGCACGATGAAAGATACAGATTTTCACAGGTTAATTTCTTACGTAAGAATCGCTAATTTCTAATAGGCATTCGCTAAAGGCAAGCCCTTCTAAGTCAAGATACTTTTCCAAATGCACATCCTTGAGATACGGGCTTATAACATGAACATTGTATGATTCACATTTTTTTCAGTTTATGGTAATATTTTAATTTTATCTTATTTGTTAATCATAGTTACACTTCAGCTCAGCTGGGGAACGCCCCAAATTCAAACTTAGTTTGAATTTGGTAGATACACCTCTATTTTCCAGGCAGAAATTTTCGCCATACTTTGGTGTGCGGAAATTAATCTGCAAAAACACTACGTCAACCAAAAAATTTACATAAACTCTGATAGTCAAGCAGCACTCCTAGCGCTGAGATCAAACTTAGTGAACTCAAAGCTAGGTGTGTGCGTGAACCGTTTAAACGCCCTGGGTTGTAAAAACAGGGTCGTTTTAAGATGGGTTCCGGGTCACGAGGGTATTGTAGGCAACGAATTTGCCGACAAACTTGCATGGGAGGGCTCAAAGTGCAAACAATTTGGACCCGAGCCATTTTGTGGAATCTCAAGAAGCCTAGCCCGATTGACCCTTGAAACTCTTTATCACAGTAAATCACTTAAGATCTGGTCTGATACACCAGGCTTAAAACATTCTAAAACCTTAATCCGGGCTTTTGATCGTAAATTCGCTTCAGAAGCCCTGGGATTAAGTAAAAATAAATTGCGCATTCTGGCAAGAGCCCTAACTGGACACTGTTGTCTTAAAAAGCACATGTTTTGTTGATGGGACTAAGCAACTCAAGGATGTGTCGGTTCTGTTCCGTAACGGAAGAAACGCCTCGATACATCCTAACCGTTTGCGGACCCTTAATGCGCAAACGTAACACTCATCTGGGATACTATCTACTCCGCCCAGAAGAAGTGAAATTGCTCACGGCTAAGCAACTCCTTCTATTCATTGAAGACATAGGGCTTAGCCGTGATCTATAGCCATAGCAGCGATCACAATAGATCTTATAGGTCGCAGTGATACTGGTCTCTTTACCTAGACCTGCATAGCTGCTCGCACGTAATAAAAAAAAATACACTTCAGCTCTTCATAATTTTATTTCATAGTCTAACACTATGTGTTCTGATTCTAGCTGGAGAAAAGTGAAAGAAAGAAAGAGAGGAGGAGAGAGAGAAAGTCAGTGATAGATTTTGCGCGTTAGTTTTTTTATATTATCTTATAAGATCAGACATCTCTTTATTAAATAATAATAATGATTTATTTTTCTCTCCACATTAAATTAACAATATCGAATTTTAACAAAAAAAGGCACAAATTGATGTGAGAGACTGATGCCTAAACTAGGCGACGAACCTGTATTTCAGGTCATCAGGTCTCCCTCCCAGTTAAACAAATACAAAAGTATGTTATCTTGGAATACATATTTTAACAATAATGATACGTTATAATCCATTTGCGCGTATATACATAATTTAACAATAATGATACGTGTGTGTGTGTGTGTGTGTGTGTGTGTGTGTGTGTGTGTGTGTGTGTGTGTGTGTGTGTGTGTGTGTGTGTTTGTGTGTGTGTGTGTGCGTGTGCTGAGTGAATGCAAAAATTACAACATTTACACATGTGATGTAAAAAGATCTTCCGTATATTTATAGTCCGTCTTCAGTAACCATTCATGGATACATTTTTTAGCTTTTATTTTAGGTAGGACGTGAATATTAAGTTCCTTGTTAACTTTAATATACATGTATCCGCCAAGATAGCAAAAAAATCTCCTAGAAAAGTAGGTACAATGGTCATAATGAGAAGTACACACTCGGTCTTTGCGTCTCATGTGCTGTGTATTTTTTTTGGTCATATTTTAATTGTGCATGTTTTTTTAGGACTGTGTATATAATAAACAGTTGCCGGACTGTAAGAACTTTGGAAATTTTATAAAGTTGACTGGTTGGAAATTTAAATGGAAGAGAGTTACTTACTTTTAAGATTAACCTTTGTGATCTTTCGAGGGGCAGAAGAGATGATTTGGTAGCCCCACCCCAGCACGTAATACAATATATTATTAAAGATTAAATGTCGGACATCAAAATATTGTTTAATAGGCAGCATAAACAATAAGTACCCGGATGACCGAGCTTTGCTCGGTTTTTTCTTTGAAATTACATTTATAAATTACATACTGATGAAACTTAAATAATATTTTTTGATCTTATTGACAGAATAGAAAAAACTGAACTGGTTATTTGAATAAAAAATCATGAGTGCAATTAGTTTTATTAAAATTTTCATATTTAAAAAAAAATAAGTACCAAAAAAGGGCTTGAAATAATAGATTTTCGCATAAAAGGCGCACCAGAGGCGGGACGCGAACCACGGGACTCCGATATCACGCCCGACCGACATCCCACCTGAGCTATTACGATCATAAGTGATCTGTCAAAATTTACCTTCTTATATTGTAGCAGTTTTTATTGCCTGAAAACACGGACAAAAGGACATTTTCTAAAAATAAATCCTAGCTAGATCGATTTATTGCCCCCGAAACTCCCTGGACACTAAATTTTATGAAAATTGTTGGAGCCGTTTCCGAGATTCCGATTATATATATACATATATACAAGAATTGCTCGTTTAAAGGTATAGGATATACTTACGATTAACATCGCCTTATACACCGATGCATAACGCTTTAAGTTGTAATTATTTATTAAAATTATGTACTTTATACTTATATTATATAGGTATTTTAGAGGAAACTTATTGAAACTGAATTTATTATGTATTATTGTTATTGTTTATTATTTTTATTTATTTTAGGTCCAATGGGCGGTAAAGATGAAAAGATCGCACCACAACA